>JABSTQ010011090.1:0-600000 GCA_013358835.2 Ixodes persulcatus | reverse complement strand
CTTCTTCTCTCCCAAACCGCTGCGAGACCACCTCTTCTTTATCCTCGTAATAATATTTTCAAGCTTGTCTTTCTCCGTACGCTGCATCGATTGGCTCTACCATATGTTTGCGGGAAGCAGACGCTTGAGCTCTCTTAATCTGTGGATATGTACCGGCTTTGTGGCAAGAACTCGGCAAATACGTATTTCCCCTTGATTATGTTCTTCATTTTACGCAGGTAACCGTGTACGGGGTGGGCTTGGAAGACGACATTGTTTCCAAAGTGCTGGCTCTGACAAAAACATACCTCGGATATTTTGAGCGCTACTTTGGCATAAATTACACACTGCCGAAGCTCGGTGAGTCACGTTTTAACTCTTTCAGTTTTAACGTTTTACTCGGACCACAATTACCGCAAGGTTTACGTACCATAATGGGTTCTAGCTACTTTGTGGTCACGTTTATAACGCGTAATTGTCATTTGTTCAATGTTTCAGACATTATTACAACGTGGTACTTTCCGTTTGGTGCGATGGAGAGTTGGGGCGCCATTGTCGTGAGAAATGGCGAAGTAATGAAGGATGTGGACGAAGGTGGACTAATGCTTGCTCACGAAGTCATTCATCAGGTACGCATAGGTATATCTCGAGTAAATCTTCCCCGTGAAATACAATTCGACAGTTAGTGAAAGACTAAGAAAAGCAAGGCGCGACTTTAAAGGGGCGATGCAACGATATTCAATTGGGATATTTTTCACTTTACACGAGCTTACTGGCACTAGTGGGACTCAAGGATACTCGCACGCAACGCCACTGACCAAGAAACTCCTTTGTTGCGCTGTAATTTTGAGGACAAAACCGAGTGTTTTCATTCAATCTCTCCTTCGCAAAACCTGATGACGTAGCTGGGCGGTAGCAGTACCGCCCAGTGACGATATTTGAATGCGGCTCATAGATTGGACCCGAGCATGGCGTGGACACTCTATTTGGGCTCGTGATAATCGATCGCTCGAGAAGCATTCGGGTAGTGGCCCGTGTCCAATCGCTGCAATGACGACAACAGCCGAACCATAACAATGTCTGAAACTCAGCGCGTGTCCTGTGCCTTGCCAACCCCAGCGCATGGCTATGATCAACATTGGCGCCATATATTCGGCTCCAGATCACGTGGCCGCTTGTTCTGGCTGCGAGTTGAGGGCGCGAACGCTGCTCGTTTTTCTTTAATTTTTTACTAGGACTCCTATTGCGTGGGGTGAAAAACGAACGAGTATTTCACAGGTCATTAACGTCAGGGATCCGTTCTAACCGGTATTTGCGAAAAATACAAAAATCGTTGCATCGCCCCTTTAATATCCTAACGTTCCTTGCTTCGCGATTCCTTCTTGAGCGTCCCTATATTGCCTAATGCCGCAATCTTATTGGCAGTGGGGCGATGATAAGATACTTGAGGACTCGCCATTCCCTGCGTTGCTTAAAGGGAAGCTAAAGTGGTTTTATATATGAGAAAAAACAGAAAAAACAGCCGAGCCTACACTTTAAGAAATGCCTGCGCGTCTACTTACCCGCAAAACGCTCAGAGAGCCAATCTCTGTGATCTACGAAATCAGCTCAGTGAATGATGAGGCGGCACCTCCGTTTAGACGTAAAAATGAGGTTTGCGCTGTGGCATTACACAATGCAAAGCGTCATGTTTGCATTGCGTAATGCCACAAACATGTCATGTCTAATGAAACTAGTTTATTGGACTTCAATTATTATAATTGGGGTTGTGGATATATTGTCACGAATGACAAGTGATGCGGCGGCGAATGACTGAGTAAGCTGAACGTTTAATGGGGGGCGAACTTGTGCCCAAAAATGAAAGGAAAAAGAAAGATAACAACAGAGCGTCGCGGGCGTCGAAGGCGGCGAAGCAGCAAGATCGAACGCTGAGGCGAAACTGGCTGCGGTTCGCCACGCGGAGCCCCTTATGTACACGCGTGGGGTTCTGGAAGATTCGGCGTAGAAGGTTCTGCGTGTAGAACATTCCGACCTCGAACAAGCAACACGGTTCCCGAATTTACCAGAATTTCGTCAGAGTCAGAGTCAACAAAAATGCGTCCCCGCGGCCAGGAATCAAACCCTAGTTTTCTGCGGGGAAGGCACGCGCGATAACCGTTAGGCCACGAGCGCGCTGCCCGCTTGGTCAGCTGCGCTCGCGGCATTACTCCCCCCTTTAAAAAGTGCATCGCCCCGATGCAACACAAAACAAAACAAAGCAAATAAAAAGGGCAGTAAACTAAAGAGTCATTTGGAACACATAAGGTCCACAGTCCTATCGAGCGTAGTACGGCTTCATGCGCACGACGTGGACGACTTCAGGTCGTGGTGGGCGGCGTGATGATGTTCTTGTTCCGTCGGGCATCACCTCGTAGTTCAGATCCCCAAGTCGTCGAAGTACCTTGTAGGTTCCGAAGTACCGTTTCAGGAGTTTCTCGCTGAGACCACGGCGACGAATGGGAGTCCAGACCCATACCCTGTCTCTGGGCTGGAAGTGGACGTCCCGACGACGAAGGTTGTAGCGGCCAATGTCGACGCGTTGTTGGGCTTTAATCCGGAGTCTGGCGAGCTGACGGACTTCTTCTGCCCGTTGGGCAACCACCTGGGCGTCGTCACTTCCGTCGACAGCCGGTTCGTGGGGTAACATCGCGTCCAGCATTGTCTTTACTTTGCGGCCATGAACCAGTTGAAAGGGTGTCACCCCGGTGGTCTCTTGCACAGCCGTGTTGTAGGCAAATGTAATGTACGGCAACACTTCGTCCCATGTCTTGTGCTCGACGTCGACGTACATGGAGATCATGTCGGCGATGGTCTTGTTGAGTCTCTCCGTCAGCCCGTTGGTCTGCGGGTGGTACGCCGTGGTGCGACGATGGCTGGTGTGGCTGAGACGAAGGACTTCTTGCGTCAGCTGGGCCAGGAATGATTATCCACGGTCTGAGATCAGGACTTCGGGAGCGCCGTGCCGGAGGACGATGGACTCTATGAAAAACTTGGCAACTTCCACAGTAGTCCCTGCAGGAAGGGTTTTCGTTTCGGCGTACCGCGTGAGATAATCTGTGGCGACGATGATCCAGCGGTTCCCCGACGTCGACGGCGGAAAAGGGCCAAGTAGATCCATTCCGATCTGCTGGAAGGGTGCATGCAGTTGGAAGAGAAATTGGCTGCAGGAGTCCGGCCGGCCTCATCGGAGGTTTCTTGCATCGCTGGCACACTTGGCATGATCGTGTGTATAGGTGGACGGTCTTGGGGAGCTTGGGCCAGTAATACTTTTCACGAATACGGGCCAGTGTCCGGCTGTAACCAAGGTGTCCGGACGTTGGGTCGTCGTGGCAGGCTTGGAAGATCTCCTCTCGAAGGTCGGTCGGGATTACAAGCAGCCACGACAAGTTGTTTTCCTTGAAGTTCTCCTTGTAGAGTACACCTTGTCGCATGACGAAGGTCGACAGGGCTCGTGAGAAAACACGTGGCATGGCACTCCCGCGCCCTTCCAGGTGCTCTATTAGTGCACGTAGCTCAGGATCGTCTCGTTGACGGCGCGCCATGTCGTCGGTGTTCACTGCGCCTAGGAAGCACTCGTCTTCATCGTCGTCGCTGCCGGAAGGTGTTTCGACGGGTGCTCGAGACAGGCAGTCTGCGTCGCTGTGCTTGCGGCCTGACTTGTAAGACCACAGTCATATTGAACTCTTGTAGTCAAAACCTCCATCGAGCGAGGCGTCCTGACGGGTCCTTGAGGTTGGCAAGCCAGCAGAGCGAATGGTGGTCCGTGACTACGCGGAACGGGCTCCCGTACAAGTACGGACGAAACTTCGTGATTGCCCAGACAACCGCGAGGCATTCTTTCTCAGTCGTGGAGTAATTTTTCTCCGCCTTGGAGAGTGTCCGACTTGCGTAGGCGATGACTCGCTCGGTGCCTTCTTGTAGTTGAACCAGTACCGCGCCAAGTCCTGCGTTACTTGCGTCCGTGTGGATCTCGGTTTCCGCATCCTGATCGAAATGTCCAAGAACAGGAGGAGTCTGGAGTCGTCGCTTCAGCTCGTCGAATGCCTGCTGCTGCTCTTCAGTCCATTCGAACTTCTCGGCGTCCTTCGTAAGGTTTGTGAGCGGTGCAAAAATCCTTGCGAAATCCCGAACGAAGCGCCGATAGTAGGCACATAGTCCAAGGAACCTGCGTACGGCCTTCTTGTCTGTCGGCGCTGTAAATGCTGCGACAGCGCGGGTCTTTTCTGGGTCCGGGCGAGCGCCTTCGTTATTAACCACGTGACCTAGGAACTTCAGTTCGTCATAAGCGAAGCGACACTTGGAGGGTTTGAGGGTGAGTCCGGCGGTTCGTATGGCTTGAAGAACAGCTCGGAGTCGTCGCAAGTGCTCGTCAAAGTCGCCGGAAAACACTACGACGTCGTCGAGGTACACGAAACAGCTCTGCCACTTCAGTCCTGCCAGTACGGTGTCCATGACACGCTGGAAAGTTGCTGGCGCTGTGCATAGGCCGAAAGGCATCACCTTGAACTCGTACAGGCCATCCGGCGTGACGAAAGCTGTCTTCTCTCGGTCCCGTTCGTCGACTTCGATTTGCCAGTAGCCGCTCTTCAGATCCATCGATGAAAAGTATCGAGAGTGGCGCAGCCGGTCTAACGTGTCGTCGATGCGGGGGGTGGATAGACATCTTTCTTCGTTACCGCGTTCAGCTGCCGGTAGTCACACAGAACCTAAGCGTTCCGTCCTTCTTCTTAACCAGTACGACTGGAGAGGCCCACGGACTGCTTGAAGGCTGGATTATGTCGTCGTTCAGCATCTCTTGAACTTGCTCCTGGATTACCTCCCTTTCTTTTACATGAGACTTTGTACGGCGATCGATGCACAGGGCGCGCGTCGTCCTCGGTAATGATGCGGTGCTTCGCAACGGCGGTTTGGCGTACCTTCGGCGATGTCGCAAAGCAGTCGGTGTACTCGGCGAGGAGGTCGATCAGCTGCCGTCTTTTCGGACCCGGAAGTTTAGGGTCGATGTCGAGCTGCGCTGGCGACGTACTGTCTTGCTGAGGTGGCGAGGATTCGTCAGTAATGGCGGCGCTTTTAGCGGAGTTTCGGAGTTCCTCGACGTGGCCGACGGCTGCACCTTTCGCGAGGTGCTGCGTTTCATTCCGGAAGTTCGTCACGAGGACCACCGTGCGGCCATCCTGAAGTTCAGCTACTCCTCTTGCGACGCCTATTCCTCTGCCTAGAAGCAACTGGAGGCTTCCCTCGAGCAGAACTTCGCCGCAGCAAGCTTCGGTGATCCCGAAGGGCACAAAAACACTCGACCGCGGCGGTAAGTTCACGTGGCTTGCGAGAACTCGGACGGCGGATGATGTCGCTTTCGGTTCCTCCGGTGGTGAAACAGGTTTTCGTAGTGTCAACCGGTTTGCTCCGAGGTCGATGACTACGCCTTACTCGCAGAGAAAGTCCATTCCGAGAATAACGTCCCTCGCACAGTCTTGCAGAACGACGAACTTCACAGGGCACGTCTCACCGTGAATCTCGACGTGAGCAGTGCATCTCCCGACTGGCGTAATGAGGTGTCCTACGGCGGTTCGTATATGAGGTCCATCCCACGGCGTCATGACTTTTCGAAGGCGGCGGGAGAGCCTCCCACTCAAGACTGAGTAGTCTGCTCCGGTGTCCACGAGTGCTGATGCGTCGTGGCCGTCGATGACGACGTTTAATTTGTTGGACACCGTTGCAGGATCGTCGTTACGTTGCGTAGCGTCGGGAGAGTGGGAGCGCTCCGTCGTTCTTGGAGGCTCTTTACTTCGGTCGTCTTCGGCAACGCCACCTCCAGGCGTTGCCGCACTTAGTTTTCCCGGCGACGCAGGGGAGACAGGCTCTCTCGGCGGGGTCGTGGTGCTGGAGACGCTGAACGTCTGGGCGACGGTGAGCGGGACTCACGGCGGAGAGGCGACGTAGAAGATGGCGAACGTCGGAGGTACTCCTCGATGTCGTGAGGGCGTTCGTCGTACCTTGGGCGCGGGTCGTTCGGGTGGAGCCCGCGCAGCCCCAGTTGTCGGTAGGGGCGTCGACGGTAAATGAGGTCGGCTTCACCACAATGATAGCACAACGGGCGTCGATCGGCCGTCCTCCACACGTCGGTCTTTCGTGGCGCAGCTTGTTCTGGGCGGACGTACGCCCGATCTTCCTGGCGTCGGGAATACTGCGGCGCTGGATGTTCACGTCGGGGTGGTGCCGTGACCTGGCGGTGGGCTTGCGGCGGTCGTCGGGCCATGGCGGCGTAGGTCAGCGTCGGTTCTTCTGGTGCGGTCACGGTGACAGGGGCATCTGGTAGGATCGCTCGCTGCACCTCATCTCGGACGACCTCGGCAATGGAGATTTAGGCCGGGCGTTCATCAGTCGGCAGGAGTTTCTTAAGCTCCTCCCGGACGACGTCGCGGATGATGTCACGAAGGCCGGGGATGCTTGGGCTGATGTCGTAGCCCGATGCAGAAGCAGCAGCGATGCTTGAGTGCCGATGGTAGGGGCTGGCTCTTGCGAGGAGGGCACGTTCCATGTTCGTGGCCTCCGTGACGAAATCTTCGACGGTGGATGGTGGTTTGCGAACAAGACCCCCGAAAATTTCAGCCTTCACGCCACGCATGAGGACGCGAAGCTTCTTCTCCTCGGCTGCCTCCGTATCGGCTCGGGCGCATAGGCGCATGACATCCTCTACGAAGCTGGTCACGCTTTCGTTGGGGCCCTGCACCCTTGTTTGGAGAAGGTCCTCCGTTCGCTGCCGACGGTGGTGGTTGAGGAACGTTCGCTTCAACTCGGCGGCCGCAGGACTCCCACATAGTGAAGGATGCTTCGTGGCTTTCAAACCAGTGCCTCGCAGTTCCTTCAAGCGCGAAGTAGAGATTGTGGAGGCATTGCTCAGTCGTCCATCCGTCGTGGCGGGCTACACGCTCATAGTGTTGCAGCCAGTCTTCAATGCCCTCGTGGACGTCTCCGTGAAAGGCGTTGGAGTTCTGGGTGCGACCGGCAGGTATACGACGGCAGAAGCGGCCGGGGTCTGCGCCTGGTTGGCCATCGTCGTCTTCTTCGGCTTGGTCGTGGGTGGCAGAAGTCCGTGTTCCGGGTGTAGACCTTGGACGCGGCGACTTGTTCGGGTCTCGATCTGGTCTTCGTCGGGTCCTCCGGAGCTTGGGTTCAGACTTGTACTGCGAAAACTTGGAGGGGTGCGCTGCACGGACATGCGGTACCCCGCACCTCCACCAAAATGTCACGAATGACAAGTGATGCGGCGGCGAATGACTGAGTAAACTGAACGTTTAATGGGGGGCGAACTTGTACCCAAAAATGAAAGGAAAAAGAAAGATAACAACAGAGCGTCGCGGGCGTCGAAGGCGGCGAAGCAGCAAGATCGAACGCTGAGGCGAAACTGACTGCGGCTCGCCACGCGGAGCCCCTTATGTACACGCGTGGGGTTCTGGACGATTCGGCGTAGAAGGTTCTGCGTGTAGAACATTCCGACCTCAAACAAGCAACACGGTTCCCGAATTTACCAGAACTTCGTCAGAGTCAGAGTCAACAAAAATGCGTCCCCGCGGCCAGGAATCGAACCCTAGCTTTCTGCGGGGAAGGCACGCGCGATAACCGTTAGGGCACGAGCGCGCTGCCCGCTTGGTCAGCTGCGCTCGCGGCAATATTTAGACAGCGTGTAGTTGGTCAGCCATTTCAAAAATGCGACGAGTCACTCGCTGTGGATGAGCAATTTAGCCAGTGCAGTACAACCGCTAGCCTGGGCTCTTTAACGTGCACCACGCAGTAGTGATACAGGACCGCACGCCGGTGCGATGCTCATCCAGATCGGAACGGGCAGGGGTGGGGATTGAACCCAGGATCT
The DNA here is from genome assembly GCA_013358835.2 of Ixodes persulcatus. Classification (NCBI taxonomy): domain Eukaryota; kingdom Metazoa; phylum Arthropoda; class Arachnida; order Ixodida; family Ixodidae; genus Ixodes; species Ixodes persulcatus. The sequence goes on along the minus strand of JABSTQ010011090.1, from coordinate 592,112 downwards.
CCGGGTTCTGCAGCGCGAGCTTTCACCATTACACCTTAGCCATCACGAATATCATATTCATTTGGTCATTTCATGCGCGGAACCAGAAAAGCGCCTTCAAAGTAGTGCTGATGTCACGCCCCTCCGAAGCAGAGGGAAAGGGGAGAGAGGAGGAAGCCCGTCAGCCGACGTCACGTGGGGTCCGGCTGGGGGACCCCGCCGCGGCCGGCCGCGATTCCCTCGTAGCCTGCTCTACTGACTTTTTGAGCCGTCGTCGTTGCGCCGCGGCGTAGAGCTTGCTTTTATCCGTCGACCGGTCGTGCTATTGACTCAATATTCTGACGTGTTAATTTTTCTCTTGTTTGTTCACGGGTTTGCGGAATTCTCGTGGCACCGAAGCAACTGACTCGCGCTGTTGCACGATGCCGTACTCATGTGTAGCCGTCGGCTTGCACGAAGAGCGCTCCTCGCAGTTGTTCTTCCCGCTTACCGTCCTTTTTACTCCGACACCAAGATTTCAAAGGGATAGGTTCCCGCTATGCAAACAGACGAGTTTGAGCAAGTACACCGTTGTTTTTTTGTTTGTTTTTTGTTTTTTTTTTGTTTGGAACGTGTTCTGGACGGAGCGTATGAAAACAATATACGTATGGGTTCGGGTCTGAAGAAGGCTCGCCTGAACCCGACGTTCGGCTGACCATCCTCGAAGGTAAGAAGGCAATTCAGCGCATTAAAAGGCACACGCATAGAGGAGACGAAAATAGGTAGGACTTTGAGGTCGACGGTTCTAGAAAGAAGGTATTACGTTATTAGTTGTGTGCAGTGTACTGGAAAGGCGGCGATCATGTAGCCAACTAGCGGGCTTCCACTGGCTCTTTTGAGTTAACCGTCGCATATTAGTGTTTGTGTTTGGTTTCTCATATCGTTGATGTGACCATATTTCGCTGACCGAATCCGCTTCCAAAGATTGTTTTTTTTTTTTTCTTAAATCTACTCCGCTACCCAGTCACTTGAGAGAGGAGGGCTTGTTGTAAAAACTGGCCATGCAATTTATTATGCAATTTATTATTTATTATAATCCCAGCAGAGTGTACCGCTATCATAAGCATGAACCTTCTGCGTAGTTATTCGCGTAGTACGTAAGGACATCGTGGTGGCAGAACGGCGACCGTGTCTCATCACCCGTCTGATCTCAGGGGAAGCTCTCCCGTCGCCCGAAGCCAATTGTACTATCCCTTCAAGCCACTTCAGCCTTGGTAAAAAATACAGCCCGCAAGCTCTCGTGTCCAACAGCTGCCAAGCACGAAGGCCGATCTGTGCCGAATTCTTGTCCTCTGACGACCGTTTTGAGTAGGGTCACGCAAATTCGCCCTTGCGCGTGCAGTCAATAGCAGTCCGTCTAGTGTCAACGTTTTACGTTACAATAAGTAACAGTCAGTACGTTCACGAATGTCTGAAGCCGGCCATGTCACGTCGGCGCAAGCGGTTTCTCGTGTCTGTCCTTATCACTGCGGGGAAGTCATTTTTCTGCTTTGCCAACGGCTGGAACGCGTACTTTGACACGTCGAGGGTCCTCTGGACACATTCCTCTTTCAGACCCACAGAAAGATTTTAAAAAATCATAAGGCCGAACTAGATTTACAAGAGCAGAAGCCTCGTTCCCGGCTACTTCCGCAAGCGCAGGAGGAAGCAAGAATCGAAATGGCCCTCTTATGACGTAGGGGCGCGTTACCCGTGACTAGCCAATGGCGTGCCGCTGCGGCGATCTCTTTCGTTTTCTTCGCTTTTCCGCGTTCAGTGATTATTTTCGGTCAAACGGTTGTGAGATTTGGACTGGGCGGGCACAAACGTCAAGAGAGAGAGCAGAGAGAAAATAAATCTTTATTAAAAATAAAAACGTTCAAATTGGAGATTTTAGCAGCTGCAGGACCAGCGCCGACTACTCCAGACCATTGATTGGAATTATAAGCAGCATATAAATTTGAATAAAAAAGAAAAAAAAATATGTATATATATATATACAATAAAATAATCATTTACATATGTACAGTGTCCGAAACCCGACGTCACAATACGTCCGCCCATCCCTGGTGGGAGGCACCGTCCCTGGACTAAGCACCCGTCCTCAGAATGAGGAGGTATTCACGCTACCTGGTCCTCGGACCAACAGCTTTCAAAACGGTGTCCTGTCCCTTCCAAAAATAGGCCGCAGCACAGCGACGGCATGCCAGGAGCCTGCTATACATGAAATGTGTTCTTGTCAATAGTTCTCACTTAATTTTGTGTCCTCCAGATAATCTACAAGATACCCGATCACAGTTTGTTGAGTCCTTGGTGTGTTCCATGGACCAAGGAGTGTTGAGAGGGACAATGGACGGTTATCGATAGTTGACATTTGTTCTCGAAGATGGTCTCGTTCATCTGTATACCTTCGGCAGTTGATTAGCATGTGTTCTGCGTCTTCTATTTCGTCACATGTGGTGCACAAAGGGGACCTAACTTGTCGTATTCGATGCAGGAAATGTTGTCCGAAAGGGACACCCAATCGAAGTCTGTGTATCAATGTTTCAGAAGCTCTTGAAATATGTCTTGGCATCCAAAATTTTAAGTTAGGGTCAATCCGTTCGAGATGGGAGTTCTGAGGAGCGCCTCTAAAACAGGTTGCCTGGGATCTTTGCCTTGACGTCCTTCTGAGCAGGTTTAATGTGTCCCCTTTCGTGAAAGTAATTGCAGTCCTGGTATTCATACTGTGAGCATTTTTGGCTGCCAGATCGGCCGCTTCATTTCCTTGAATGCCGCAGTGTCCAGGAATCCATTGATAATTAATTGTATGTCCAGTTTCAATAGCTCTCGAAAGGTGGAAACAAATCTTAATGGCAATAGATGAACTTGTTGGTGATATGTATTTTATCATGTTCAGAGCACTCATTGAATCCGTGTAGAGAGTCCAACTGGTAATACTTGTCTTCTGAGTAAAGTAGAGAACCGCTTGTAAAATAGCAAAACGTTCTGTGTTAGTTGAGCTTGTCTTGTGTGAAAGTAAGAAACTTTTTTCTATCTTTAAAGACGGAATTATAAAGGCTGCTGTGGAGGATAAATCGCTTGTTGACCCATCTGTGTAGACCACAGTAACGTCATCTGGGGCTTCAGAAAGCATTGAAAGTGTCATTTGCTTCAATGTGGTTTGGTGTAACGTTGATTTTTTCACAATTCCAGGTACTGATGTAGAAATATGTGCAGAGTATAATGTCCAAAGTGCAGCTGGAGATTCATACGGGAGTGCAAAGTTTTCGGGAATTATGTCTGTATGAGCCATTATTACCTTATGCACACTGGAAAACGTCCTACGACGGATGGTTGCAACGAGTGGGTGATCATGATGTCGTGTAAGAAGGCGAATGAAATGTCGGAGAGTTTCCCTTTCACTTAGAATCGGTATTGCGAGGGCGTGAGCTTCTGCAACCACCAAGGAACTTGCTGCGGCTTTTGGTACTCCCAAGCAGATTCGTAGGCTGCGGGCTATCAGATGTTTAAGTCGTGTTTCAAGAGTCAGGGAGAGCCCACATAATGCTGGAAGTGAATACGAAAGGGACTGTGTAACGAGTGCTCCATGGAGAGTTAAAAGTGCTTTCGAAGAGCCACCCCATCTGGTTCCAGAGCAGCAGCGTAAGATATTGACGCATGGCGCTATCTTTCTTTGTAAATATTTTACATGAGCTGTCCAAGACAGGTTTCGGTCAATGTACACCCCAAGGAAACGATGAACCTTCACCAAAGGCAAAGGTTTCCCGCCAAGCGTGAGTTCAAAGTTATTGAGTCTTCGTCGTGTAAATGGAAGGACCGCAGATTTTTCAGTAGAGATCGACATCCCTCGTTCAATGAGAAATTGCTCAATTATTAAAAGTGAAGTCTGGAGACGAGTCTGAATTGTACTGGGATTAGCATACATGGAAATCGATACATTATGTGGTAATAGACCAGGGAGCTCTGTCAATACAAGCTTAAATAATGTGGGACTTAATACGCTTCCTTGAGGAACTCCCTGTGAAACATAGTGTTTTGATGTAAAACCGTTGGGCGTCCGTGCGTACACCGATCGATCATTGAGGAAATCCCTCATCCAGTTCACTACGCGGTCACCTACTTCTAGTCGCTGAAGCTGTTCGATAACATGGCAGTGACTAACAGTGTCAAATGCCCGCTGAATGTCTAGAAACACTGCTACTGTGATTTTGTGAATGCTGCGCTCGTGTTCTACTCAGGTCACGAGATCAAGCACAGAATCCATAGCTGTCATATTCCGCCTAAAACCGGTCATTTGGAAAGGCAATATTCCACTGGAATCTAACCACCAATTTAGTCGGTGTAATACCATATCTTCCATCGTCTTTATCAGCACACTGGTGAGGCTCACTGGACGAAAAGATGAGATGCATAGAGGGGATTTTCCAGGTTTTAAAAGAGCCACTAAAATTGCTTCTTTCCAGACCAGGGGTATACTACCACTAGGCCAGCATTGGTTGTACATATCCAGTAAAAAGGACATAGCGTGCTTCCCAATATTTGTTAGTGCAGCCGGAGTGATACCATCAGGTCCTGGGGCACTTTTTCGCCTGAGCTTTCTCAATGCCCATTTCAGTTCCCTTTTTTAAAATGGCAGATTCATCATATGGTTGTAGGCTGTTGATAGCCGCGGGGATGGGGTTTTCTGAACATTCCAATTGAACGATATTCAATTGGAATGTTTTTCACTTTACACGAGCTTACTGGCACTAGTGGGACTCAAGGATACTCGCATGCAATGCCACTGGCCAAGAAACTCCTTTGTTGCGGTGTAATTTCAAGGACAAAAGCGATCATTTTCATTCAATCTCTCCCTTGCAAAATTCGATGACGTAACGCGGGGATCGCAGTACACCCGTATGACGATATTTGAATGCGGTTCATAGATTGGACCCGAGCATTGCGTGGGCACTCGATTTAGGCTCGTGATAATTGATAGCTCGAGAAGCATTCGAGTAGTGGCCCGTGTCCAATCGCTGCAACGACGACAATAGCCGAGCCATAACAATGTCTGGAACTCAGCGCGTGTCCTGTGCTTTGCCAACCCCAGCGCGTGGCTATGATCAACATTGGCGGCATATAATCGGCTCCAGATCACGTGGCCGCTTGTTCTGGCTGCGAGTTGAGGGCGTGAACGCTGCTCGTTGTTTTTTAATTTTTTTCTGGGACTTCTAATGCGTCGGGTGAAAAACTAAGGCGTGTTTCATAGGTCATTAATGTCAGGGATCCGTTCTAAGCGGTATTTGCGCAAAGTAAAAAAATTGTTGCATAGCCCCTTTAAGGATGACTGTTGTCAGTGGATGTTTCGTTACGGGGCCATCTTCCCGTCGTGTGTACTTCATTTGTCGTTGTGCAGAAATGACTCCGCCGTCTCGTAGGTATTCACCTACTTGATCATCACTGTAGTCAAGTGGCACACCCCAGATTTTCCCGAGATTTTTTGAGTACGACTGTGGTACAGCGACATCCACCTTGATTCCCGCGAGGACGTTTAGTTTTAGCAAATTATTCGCTGCTTCAGCGGACGCCACAGTCACAGTTAGTCCTCCATTTTTGTCAATGCGTTGAGACAGGACTTTGTCTTGGGATGTTGCGACGATTTCTTGCGCCAACCTATTAGGGTTGACCTTCCAGAATGACTGGGATGGATCATTTAGTTTAAACAACACTGGAATGCCAGCCTTGCGAGTCTTCTTGTAAATCACCTGAGTGAAAGGTGCCTCCTCATCGGTGATGGGCTCCTAATGTTCCATAGTTTCAGCAGGTGGCTCTTGATATTCATCAGCGCGCCGTTTTCTCGGAGGCATGTCGCTTGTTTGGGCAAGGCTTGAACCCGAGTCATGGGATACTGCGGTTGGTACTACCACAAGTTGGGAGGTTCGTAGAATTGTTGAGGAGGCCTGTTCATGCGGCACAGGGCCAGCGGGGCTGATGACAGATGTCATCGCCTCAGCGGCCGGTAGTGGTTGACCGATTAACTGTCACTAAAGGGTATAAATACAGAAATACTTGCAGAATGGTAGAAAGGAACAGATTGCTTCGATCGCACGTCTTCTTCCTCTCCCTCTAAATGAACCACAAACGTCAAAATGAACCATTAACTCTTTCTTTTTTCTTTCGAAAAGCTCTTCCGCTTTCTTTTAAGCTGTCAGTTGCGATAAAAGTTCTAATTCGTGTTTTATGCAGAAGCTTAAAACGTCTACGTTCCTGGAGTGATCTTGGCGAATTTCGAGGTTGAAAATAAGTTTAGACCCCTACTGACTAGGCCATGTCCACCGCACTTCCTGTTTACTGGCAGAAAGAGCATGAGAAAGCCCCAACATACTACCTTGCATCCTTTGTGTGCCCCCCCCCCCCCATCTAAAAAAATACAGTCTGCGTTGCGGCATTGAGCACGACGTTTTACCATGCTTATACTCTGTTTCATACTTAGCGTGCAACGCTGTCAAGGCTACTGGCGCGAGCGCGTGGCTTCATCTATGGTTTCGTTTGCGCGAGAACGCGTGCAAATGACCAACGAGATCAAGCCCCACGCTCGCGCCACTAGCTTTGACAACGTTGCACGCTAAGTATGAAACAGAGTATAGTGTCAGGCACGTAGCCAGGGGGGGGGCCCGCCCATGACAAAATGCTGTATGACGGAGAGGGGGGAGAGGAGGCCCCAGCAATATGGGAGATTTCGGGGCCCGGCCCCTCCCGAAATCTCTAATTTCGGGGGGGGGGGGGGGGGCGAACTTCGAAACAATATCCTGGCTACGTGCCTGCTCAGTGCTATAAGGAGTATTCACTGGGCGCCATATTTGTGGGTGATGTCTAGAGCGCATGCTCTGAACGAGCCCACATTGCTGCTAAGGCCGGCAATCTTGAGGGTGCGAAATGCACATTACAAAAGAACTGTGGAAGCTCGCCATCAGCACGCGCTCAGCAGTCGTGCACACAGCTATGGCCGCCAGTGAATACTTCCTATAGCGCAGACTCCCAAGCGCCCGATGTAGGCGCTCCACCTATTTATTTATTTATGTATTCATTAACGCGATAGCGTTAAGGAGATGGTGTCGCAAAGAAGCCGGCGTCGGTGGCGTGGCGACGGGAAAATCCTGATTGGTCGATAGGGTCATGAAGTCACAGCCACATGACCTCGCGCGGCAATTTCAAATACACAACACTCACGTCAAAGGCGACGTCACACGTGGAATTAAATTCATTAGAACAAGACATATAATGCGAATTTAAGGTCGCCGCATGTTTCAAAGTAATAAACATTATAAAGTAGTTCATTTGTCCTAAAGGACACATGCAAACGAAAAATACATTTTTTTTAAAACAGCTTGGTTGAGAAAAGGAAGTCATAAAACGAATCTACAACGAAAACTAAAACAATATGGAGCTATTTTTACGGCGCTATACGAATTTGTAGTTGGCGCCCGCGGGCGCCACGGAAAAGTGGTCGCTATTCGTCACGTGACTGGCCGCTATTTGTCACGTGGTACTTTCGCTCTTTCGGAAGCTTTTTATGGTCTCTAAAAGTTACTCATTCATCTTTGTTTTCAAGCGCAACAAAAAACGAAAATTAATAAGTAACTTTTAGAGCCCAAAGAAAGCTCCTGAAAAAGCGAAGCAGGCGTGATAGACCTGTGCGCCGGTCAGGTGGTGGTGGCGGCGCCGCGGAGCAGACGAACTTGCGCGGCGGCGGCGGCGGCGGGAGAAACGCGTTGAACGGCGGCGCACCACGCTCAGCCTGCGGCGGCGGCGTGACTTTGAGGCGGCAACCGCGACGCGCGACGGCGCACTGGTATACCACTTGACCCGCGGCGGCTCGCGCGGACGCCAACTACGAATTCGTTTTGCGCCATAAATATAGCTCTAAAAATGTTTTCCGCCACATTTCCTGCTCACTGGCAGGCAGGGCATGAGAAGCGAATGAGAAGGCGATGCGAATGGAACCCGATAACATTCCGCTCTTAAGGTGCAACCCGTGGAACCCCACCGTGCGTGACGTTTTGGTGCTTTTTTAACGGTTTATAACTTTCGTTCTATGTATCCTACAATTATGAAGTTAATGTCAAATGCAAGAGATTTTTTCAACAATATTTTAATGTCTCGATATTACGATTATGTTTAGTTGTTAGTTTATTATTCAGGTTTTAATAGCCCACAGTCTCTAATAATGAAAACATTATTTCTCGAGTTATAGCGTCCCATCGTCCACGATATTTTACGTGAGCGTTCCGTTGGATATAATGAATTAAAAAAGTTAGCAATAAACTGTACACATAATGTATATTTTAAAATAAAAAATAAAGTTTAAAATGGTATTATTTTATGGTGCTATAGAAACGGAATCATGTCAACCCTATTGAAAATTCCATCAAGGTACGTAATTTGGGACGCTGACTGCCAGTCAGCAGCCCTGGTGGAACGTGCCCTGATGGTCCATCAGATGACGCCTGACCATTTTATTCAGCGAAATTTCGTCGACAACATTCGGTTTTCCCAATGTTAATCGTAAAAAAGAAATGTAAATATCGCCAAATGCGTCGACAAAACAAAATGCTCAAAAGATTCAAAAAAAAAACAAAAAAAAAACAACCCCGCACGGGGGATTGAACCCGGGACCGCTTCCCCAGGAGGCAGACGTCTTACCACTAAGCTACACTGCAGCTTTTTTTTTTTTTTTTTTTTTTTTTTTCTTTATTGCATGGAAGTTATGGCACAAGAGAGAGCACATCAGCCAAATAACATTCAAACAGGCAAACTAGCATGGTAATATACATACAAAGATGAAATGCTATTTACAGAAAACATTCAATCTGCAGTCAACCGTTGGCGTATTTCACGCTGATGTCTTGATTAGATTATTATACAAAAGCTAAACAGATGATAATCAAATCTCTCAAATCTAACGATTCTCAAATTGCATCTAAAGTTTTTAGTATCACAGTGCAATATACATAAATAACGGATGAGTTCACACTGAGCAAACAAGCAAAATGTTCAAAAATCTGGTAGACCTATGCAAGCGTCTAACAGTGGATACCAGTCAGGCTGGGATGGCTGCGCCGCATAAGCACTGCGCAGCTGAGCCATATTCTCCACAAAAATAGATTTTGTCGTGCGTGGCGGTTCCGCGTTTCTATCAATCATTCTACATCTCCATAAACTGTGGAGGCCTAAAATTACAAACATGTCATAAGGAACACTTTCCTCTTTTGAGAATGGAAGGAAACGAATGTTTTGATCAGTGATGTCGAGGTCTTTCTTTAGTGTTCGTTGAAGCACATCCCAGAAAAAAAAAGCGTCGTTACAGTAAATGAAGCAGTGCTCTATGGTTTCTGGCTTATTGCATAGCCTACAGTTAACCGACCATGGCACAAATATCCCTTTACTATGAAGCCAAGTTTTAACGGGCAAGGTCGAAGTGTGCAGTTTGAAAAAAAATGACTTGGTTGATGGTGGAACGCACATCTTCTTTACTCTGCAAAGAACATCGTCGTGGGGATCAACGGGAAAGTAACTTCGATAAAGCGGGATGGGGAAGATGCTTTCAATTATCGCTGCTGATAGTTCCTTGCGTGTTACACTAAATAAATATTCTAATGAGAAACGTGTCTTCAGAAATGCAAACGTATCCACAACCTCTTTTAGGAAGCCCCAAGGTCTTCCTTGAAAGGAATCATCACTGGATACAATTAAATAATTTAAACTTGTGGCCAGTCGTAACTGAAGAACGGTGTTGAGGAAGGGATGGTCAGCATTCTTAAAGAAAAAAAACCGGGATACTAATTGCCGAACAAAGAGATGACACAGATTCAGTCCACCCGCCTCAAGGGGAAGGAAGAGGTTGTCCCTTTTGAGAGGCTCCCACGACGAACGCCAAATAAATGTCGCAAAAATTCGATGAAATTTTTGAATGTTTTTACGCGCACAATGCATCACCTGAAGTACATACATTAGTTTAGACACTAGGAACACGTTACAGACATTTGCCCTGGTGAACATGGACATGTCACGTCCTTTTCATGCTTCAGCTTTCCTCCTCAACGAGGTTTCCATTGACGTCCAGTAGGGTGAACTACTCCTGATGTGTGAGAGTGGAACTCCCAGGTATTTCAGCGGACCACGATTCCATGCAATACCGGCAAAAAGGCGGGGCGTGGTAGCCCATGAACCATACCAAAATCCATTACATTTTTCCGTGTTCACTAACGCTCCAGTAACACTGCAGAAATGTTTCGTAACGTGGATGGCCTGTTCCACACTTTTCTTATCGGCACAGAAGACGGCAACGTCATCAGCATAGGAAAGTACCTTCACCTCAGCATTATTAAGTGCAAAGCCTCGAATACTCTGGCTTGCAAATATGCTCCGGCATAAAGGTTCCAAGTATATGGCGAAGAGAAGAGGTGATAATGGACAGCCTTGGCGAACAGACGCTTTTATGTGTATTTTATCGGAAAGCATGGTGTTGACAATTAATCTTGTAGTGCTATTCTTATAACATAAGTTAATACCTTCGGACACTGTTTCGCCTACGTTGATGTGGCGTAAGAGTGCAAACAAAAATGCGTGGCTCACACGATCAAAGGCTTTTGACAAATCAATTTGTGTCAAAGCAACTTGAGTGTTACTGTCAGAAGCACACTCAAGAACCGAGCGCGCAACGTGGATATTGGTTTGAATACTTCTTCCCCTTATACCACAAGTTTGGTGCTCACCCACAAGGTCTTCGATTACTAGCTGGAGTCTGTCATTCAATATTTTGGCAAAGATCTTGTAATCTACATTGCAAAGTGATATTGGCCTATAATTTTCAACTTTTTTTCTCAATTCCACGTCTTCCGTCTTGGGTATTAGGACAGTATGACATTCATAGAAGGAGGGAGGAAGCGTCTTGCATTGGTAGGAGTAATGAAAAACGTCAAGTAACACTTGACATAGTTTGTCTCGATATTTCTTATAAAATTCTCCACTAAGCCCATCAGGTCCTGGTGTTTTGCCATTTTGAAGGGAGTCGATTGCGGCCTTGACTTCATTTAAAGTTATGGGGCCTTCTATGCTCTTTTTATTTTCTTCACTAAGTGCAGGCATCAGTGATATCAAGTTATCTACGTCCTCTGCATTGCCTGTGCGAATTTCCTTGCCAAAAATATTTAAGTAGTAGTTTTGAAATGCTTTAACAAGCAAGGTTCCCTTAGCGAAAACTAAGACGTTTGAAATATACCACATTCTAATTTGAGTATATTTGAAGTACAGCTCATAATTGTAAGTACACAAAAAATATACCGAAAATACACACTTCTTTTTTTTTACTTAGTTCTAAAATATATTTCTGAAAATAGTTTTAAAATGTCTTTATTTAAACTACATTTGAAGTCCTCTTCATGCGTTCTGAAATATGTAAATACTAAATTAGTAGGCACAAAATACCTTTTAATTAGATTTCTTAAAATGTTAGTTTATTTCATGTAAAATATACTACAACCCTAAAAAAAGGCAGCGATCAAAAATATGTGCAGAATGCTCTTAAAATACCTAGAAATCGTAAATACTGTTCTGTTATACCCTAAGTACGTTTTGACTGCAATAATTTGGTAGTTTGACTTAAACTACCAAAGTATGAAAAGTTTAGCCTATCAGAAATTCACTTCAAGCAGATGTGGAGTACATTGAACTGCCTAAATACAACATTTGATTAGTTTGTCAATTGAGTTGTGCAGCATCAAACTGATGAATCAGAGAAGTTTATGTTATTGTTTTTTTTTTTTTCTATCAAGAACACACCTGATGAGTTTCTTGCACACCAATCACAAACGGGGTTCGGGAACTACAACCACAATACTTGCTGATGCTGGAAAGCTTCAGCAAGAGTAGTGAGCAGATACGTTTGGCGTGGAATTGTGTTAGCGCATGCGTTAGTTCACTGAATGTGTATACTCGCCATTGAATGTGATGTGAGTAGTGACTTTAATATAGTGACGTTAATGACCGTATTAAATAGTCAACTAGTAAAGAAAAGCAAAATTACTATTTTAAAGTGAAGAAACTAGCTTGACTCGCTTCATCCTGAGTGGTGCTATGCAGAGAAGCAATAACATTTCTTCTAGAAGCCGTTTTTGTGGATATTGTTTTAGCGACTGCGCCAAACGCCAAATTATTATTAGTTATACCAATGCTTTTTAGTAAGAGATATCGTCCACGAACTTCAAAACACTGTTTCTCATTTGACAGACTCCCTAGGAGAAGATAGAATACTTAGAACCTTAATAAGTGCAGAGCTGGTCACCGGCCAAATGATTACCTTAAATATGTAGGCTATATAAGGCTCTAGAGCAGTCAACGGGACTGTGATTCAGGTTTCCAGTGCGTCGTGGTCTTTGTGTTTGTGTTCGTTTCTGATGTGTAGTTGTGGGATGTATTTAGTAGAGTCTTCAAATACTACACAAAAATGCATTTACTAACAAAAAAATTAAAAAAATTGTGTAGCCGCTTTTTAGGACACAAATGACATCTTGAGGGGGAAGGAATTATATTTTTGGTATATCTAAAATATTTTCTGATCAATATTTATGATATATTTTGAATACATTACGTGCGTATTTAGAATGCGGACAAAATAATACAGAATGAATACAAAATGAATATTCATATTAAATATATTTCAAATTCGTTTCAAGTACGGCCTCTTTTTGCTAAGGGTTGGCTCCTTGATAGTTACACCTTCTTGTTTTATTTCTAATATTTCTTTCGATAGGGCATATCGTCTCTCATCATCCAGGGATCGTTTGGTGGGCTGCTCGCCAAGCAAAAACTTCCTCGTGCGAGAACGTATCACAGCTCCACGATATCTTTCTGCCTCGAATTTTTGAAGCTGTGCTCTAGTGACATTGATGTCGTCGTTGTGAAAACCAGGACTGACGCTTTCCATCTCATGGAGTAACGCGAGAGTTTGATGGAGTTCGCGCTGTTCCTGCTTGTTTTCATAAGATATTGTTGTAGAGCGTTCAATTGCCCAGTTTTTTACCTCTTGCTTAAAACTGTCCCATATTGCAAAAATATGCATACTTCGATTTTTAAGGCTTTCTGACAGAATTACTGAAATACCCTTTGAAAACTTCTCATCCTTTAGAAGCTGCACGTTAAGTTTCCACAGCTCCCATTTGGGCCGAAAAACACGGAGTGTTTTGGTTCCAAAGCTAACAGAAACTAAACAATGGTCAGAAAAGAACACCGGTTTAACGCTATAGTTCATCATTAAATTAAATGCTTCGCCTGACACATATATTCTATCAAGACGTGCGTGTGAAACACCTTGAAAGTGGGTGAAGCGTATTGATTGGTCTTTCCGACATGCCACATCTACAAGGTTGCGCTCCTGGAGTATGTCAATCAGTAATGCAGAGCTTTTGTCATACCGTGCCTGCTGTAGTGCACGGTCTTCTGCGCTACAGACACAATTAAAATCGCCCATTAGTACTACTGTTTTGTCGGTGTTCAAAAAGTGTTCTAGAAACTGGAAGTAAGAAGTCCTTCCATTTACCGTATTAGGAGCATATATACAAATAAAACGCCAGTTATTTTGTCTTAAAGAAAGGTCACATGAAATGAGACGCCCTTCCTGGTCACTGGTCAAGGAAACAGACGAATAGCCAAGCTTTTTACGAAGAAACAGAAAACAACCGGCAGATAGGCCTACTGCATGACTCACACATATTTCGAAGTCATTTCGAAAAGGCTCTAAGGCCTCTGCCACGTCTTCATCTGATGACAATTTTGTTTCTTGTACTGCGGCTATGTCTACATGTTCGTGATTCAAGAGCCTTAGAAGCTGGTACTGTTTCCTTTTAGACCTTAAGCCCCTTACATTTAACGTTAAAAAATGTAAAGGCAGGGCGGATTCTGTGAGGGGCATTAGGGTGAGCTAAAGCCCTTCATGACCATCTTCAAGCGTCTTATGGCTACCTTGTTTTCGATATGGCTGATGTCTGGCTCCTACCTGCTTCCTATCTTTCCTTGACTTTGCGATAGGCCCTTCTTCAGCTACCACAGTGTCAGACTGATAGCCGAGTCCTTCTGAAAGATCTTTCTGCTTCAACGCGTCTGCATCCAACCCGCTGGTCGTTGGTGCTGCCTCTAAGGTGGTAGTGGTGTCGTCTTCACCTGCTGTTGCATCCTCCTCGACGACCGTGGTGGTTGACGAGTTATCGTCATCATCGTCAGGTGGAGGGGAAGGTTCAGGGAGGAGTTCTGGATCGTTTTTCGTAGTGCTGGGGTCAGTCACTGCTGCTGGCAGGTCACCTTCTGCTTGGCTCAGAAAGGCTGCTGCAGGTGGTGTGTGTCCGGAAGCATCAACAACCTCCGATATATCCATCAGGAGCTCAGACTGTTCCTCTTCATCCTGGGATATCGTTCCGCGAAGCTTGCTTGCATAGGTTGTGACGCAGTCGTCTGCGGTGTGTCCGTATCGTCTACATTCCGAGCAGCGCGGTGTTCTGCACTGTCGGCGGACGTGTCCCACCCTGTTGCACCTGAGGCACAAGGGGGGTCTTCCTGGAATGAGGATGAGAGACTGACACCCATATACTTTAAGTAGGAATGGAATTCTCTCCGTGGTGATTCCTTCATGCAGGGTAATGTTAACTTCCCTGTTGAGGGTGTCCATGTGCTCCATGCCGGGGCACCGCCACTTCTCTCGGCTGATGTTACGGACTGTGCCGTAAGGCGCTAGAGCTTCGATGATGCGCCTATCTTCGAGGTAGTCCGGAAGCCAAATAAGCTTGATCTTGAGATCCCGGGTGTCTGGGTCAAGGACAAGGCATTTCTTGCCTTTCACGACCAACTCACCACGACTGCAAAGCTTCTCTTTGGCAAGGGCGTTGACGCAGGTCACCATCCACACATGACTCATCTGAAATTGTCCGGTGGCTTTGACATCTTTCAGGTCGATAACATCTTTGATGGCATCTCGGAAGTCCGGGGCCGTGTAGGGCCTAGCAGTCAGATCGGCGTGGAGAAATACGGAGTTGAGGACGATGTTGCCGGTTGGCAGACGTGGAAGTATGACCTTATATTCGTTGGAGACGACATCCGAAGATTTGGAAATAACTCGGCCAGTGGCCGATGTGGTGTTTCCACCAGGGAGCATTTTTCCACGGCCGTTCGCAACGGCGTCTTCTTCTTCCTCCGCCAAGCTACACTGCAGCTGCAGAAAACTCATTTTGAGAACTCGTTTTATACGAGACTTTCGGGCGGCACTTGAACGCGTGAGCAGAGTACCGTCGGACGGCACTCGAACGCTCTGCAAGAGTGCCGTCGGACGGTACCCCACCAGTGATACACGCGCCGTCTGACTCTCTTTCGGACGGCACTTGTAGGAGCGAGTGGACCGTCGGATGGCACTGTAGACACAGCCTCTAAGGAATGCTTCGGCTCCATATGCAGTTAAGCCTTCAGCATGTTATGCAAAGCACTCGTACATCAATCACCGTACTTCAGTTCTACTCACCTGCCATGTAGAGTACTTTCGCGTCGTAGAACCCTCCTTTTGTTCGCGCGTCTCCAGCCCAGTAGAGGTGGTACACCTTGTCGTCTTCAACTACACCGCTAAACTTCCTTACATAGTCGGAACTCCCGAAACACTGGGTCTTTTCGAGGAGAAATTCTACTAAAACGTAAGACGTTGTAGAGCTCGGGCGGGATCGACAGGTTGGAGCAAGCGGGCAAACAAAACGAGTCGAGAGCGATCATTCATGGAAGCTCGGCGAAGCCGGGCGAAGCGAAAGTAAAGGAGTAAGTGGCGCGTTCGGCCAGTTCGGCGTTCGGCGGGCTTCTGATCAGTGTTGTCGGTCGGTTGCGTGTCATATCTCTAACATCAGCGGTTTTATGGTTACACGTCCCGAAATCGTTTTCTCGTGCATAGATTATTTTTCGTATTCATAGATTTGACGAAATATTGGTATTCGAACGAACTTTACGTCCATTGACCGTACGTCTGTCTGCCCGTCAAAGCTTTTTGACGTACAGTCAGAGACAATCGATGTCCAATCAGAATCGCCACCAAGAAATCTTGACGGCATTTCGCGGCGGCCGACTGCCACCAGGAAACCATCAGAAAGCCGACAAGCGGAGTCTGACTGGAGTTTGACTGTCGGTCAGAGTAACTTGTTGGCCAATCAGACGTGCTTGACGTACAATCAGGCACAGACAGGTGTCCACTAGAAAACATCGACTGCCAGACAGCGTTACATTGATGGATTTTTCCTTCGGGAACTAATCAAAATTACTAGACATTAAATTATGAACCATCCTTCGATATTACATTTTACAGAACTTCCAAATTTATATATTACACGTTGTGAACGTTATTAGACCTCAAACTTTTTCCTTTCAGTTACGACAAATTGCAGATTCTTAATATAAAATACAGATGGCGACACGCGTTCAAGAATAGCCTGATGTGCATTTTCCGTCGTGTGCCGCTTGGAACGCCACGTGAAAGACAGAAAAAGCGCCATATGTCAGGATATCAGATGCCTGGATGCCCGCAGTGAGCGAGCCAGAGATGTCAGAACAACAAGCGCGAGGCTGCAGGTGCACCGCAGCTGCTTTTGCGCGCGTTCTTCTGTGCGTCGGTACACAAGCCTGACGCGATCCCAATGAAATGGGCGCCATGAAATGCATTCTGCCATTTCAGATTCCGCCCCATATGCAAAAACATTTAAATATTTTATCACTTTCGAAAACCATTTTCGCAATCAAACTATGCTTGTCGGGATGGTTGGACTATATTTTGTTTAAAAAAACACT
The DNA here is from genome assembly GCA_013358835.2 of Ixodes persulcatus. Classification (NCBI taxonomy): domain Eukaryota; kingdom Metazoa; phylum Arthropoda; class Arachnida; order Ixodida; family Ixodidae; genus Ixodes; species Ixodes persulcatus. The sequence continues at coordinate 575,270 of JABSTQ010011090.1, read as the reverse complement.
TCAGTGGCTCTTAAGTTTTAATGATATTAAAAAAAATTAAAGCGTCTCAGTGTTTTTGAGCCAACGCGCTAGCCCATGAATCCATAATCGACGGGTTTAAATATCGGCCGATGTGCCCGCAATCTGACGGTGGACAATCTGAGATTTCGGTTGCACGTCAAAAGTTTCCCATTAGTCAAAATAAACCCGCATTTTTTTTATTGGGGCGTATTAAGTGATTTTTGTTGTTTTGGCTTGTAAAACCCTAAGATCTGAATATTTGCTTTGCTTTACCTTAGTTTGAAGCTCAGCCAAAACTACAGGCCGATGAGCCACTGAAGCAGCGCTAAGAGCGCGAGGTTAAGCATATTAAGCAGTTTGTTCTCTTTTTGTGCATGTGCGGTCGTGCTAAACTAGAGCCATTAAATAAGCTACGCTTCATACACATCTTGGCGCTTCAAACGATGGTTGTCAGTTATCTGAAGCTTTATCTGAAATCACAGGAAACGCTTTTCCGTCCCCCGACAAAAGTTTGAATCGTTCGCGACAAAGCAAGGCAATTTTACGTGAGCTTCCTAACACCGAAACTAATGCTGAGGAAGTCGCACGTTTGAATCATGACCACTGGCAGCTGCGTTTGATTTGTAATAACAACTAAGATGGCGGCGCCCACAACAATATCGGGGAAAAAAGTGCCAATACATTAAGCGTAGCTTATTTGATTTAGCTCACAGGCTAAACCTATAGGGCGCCTTCATGTGCGCTTTGCTTAGGGTGGAGACATCTGGCCCTTTTGTCCCACACGTTTATTTTTATTTTTTGTTCAGAAGCGCCTGAAAGAGCGTGTCCCTGCACGCGTTTCTGGAGCTGACTGTACTATGGCGACATTTTGTTTTCGTCAAACTTTTTGCATTTTACCCGTGAGCTCGTGCTGTCGGCATCGGGTACTACAAAGAGTGTCAACACCCTAAACAGAAGGACATTGAGGTACCCTAGCTAAACCAAGTGATGTGCGGGATCGTTGGCCGAGTGTGTTGTGGCACCGTAGATCAGAGCACATGGAGAAATGCGCGAGCGCGATCTCCGTTCAATGCACGGAGCTCATGTTGCGGAACCTGTAGAGGCTAGTAGGGACTAAGTAACGCCAAGCTCCACGTGTGGTCGCCATCTTGGTCTGTGAAATGAGCAATTTCTCCTTGAACCCTCCGTTCTTGGTGAGCCGATCTAGATTCGCTGGTGACGGGTAGCTTTATAGAGTCGTTTTTTGTATACCGAGATTTTGCTAACCACACACCGGCGAAAAAAGCGTACACCTTCGTACCACCACCAAAATCTGTGTTGGTGCTTGGAGGCACTGAAAAATAAGTTTAATGTCTTGAAATATACAAGAAGAACAATATAATTGCAAGAGATTCATGGAGATGGGCATGATTAATAAGTTGATCGCATACGAAGTGCCAAAGACTCTTAAATTGGCGAGGAACGCTTCCAGTGCGATGATGCTCCAGGGTGATCTTGGCGCGACTGGTTTAGAACGACCCCCTGGAAGCTTCGAAGATTTAAATGGACCAAAATGGCGATTCCCATGGCAACGCAGACCGATTAGCCAATCACCTTGCGAGGTTTGGGTCGTCTGTATGTTAGTATCCGTTTGTGTCCGGCTAGCAGGTAGGGAAGGCAATGGCGCTACTTTCCCAGGATCCAGTGACTTTAGAAGGGACTAAAGGCTCGTTCACACAGACCAGTTTTCTTATGTTAACGTTACGAAAAGTCACCAGGAAATTTGTGCTTCGTATTAAGCGTGGTTACCAATTCAAGGAGATAGCCTGTCACGCGACATTCGAGACACGAATGTTTCGGTGACGACGAGCTAGGACGGTGAGTTACCGTGGCAACCAAGGACACAAGCTTCGTCGTAACGTAATGTAAGGAGTTGAGCTCGGTTCAACTTTTCACACAGCATCGTTTTCTTACGTTACGTCTAAGTCACCAACAGATTCGTGTCTCAAATGTCGCGTGCCAGGTATACCTCCTCGAATTGGTAGCCACGCTTAATACGAAGCACAGAATTTCCGGTGACTTTTCGTAACGTAACCTAAGAGAACGGGTCTGTGCGAACAAGCCTTTTGTGCGAACGAGCTTTGAAGCACCTCGATGTGTTTGCGTTGGTCTTCCAAGTAACCTCAGAAGGTTGCCAGTGCACGAGGCCCGTGTCTCGATCGGCCATTGGAGGCAAATGGCAGCGCAGCACTAAAATGACTGGCCCTTGAAAGCGAATTGCGGCGGAGCACCCGCTCATGGCACGTGTCTTGCGCGTTTCCACAACAATGGTTGGTGGTACTTGTAAAAAACGCCTTCATCAGGGGACCCTGGTTTCTGTCGCCCATGTGCATCACGCCTTCGTGCGATAGTGTATCACATATACTGCGTGATGCACGTTAAAGAACCCGATGTAACAGTTGCACTGCACTTTTTATAATCTACAACGGGTAGCAATGTCACCCTACGAAACTCCTGCTCTCCAAAGAAGTAACGACTAATTTTGAATGCGCCGTTACATTGCACTTAAATGTGTGTTCACGGGTTCACGTTCTTTTTTTTTTGTCTACATCTTTGATTATGTGGTTCTTACTTATGATGAAACAGACCATAGTTGCTGGACTTCTGGAAAAAGACTATATAACAAAGAAAATGGCACGTAAACGCAAAAGACAAAAAAAAAGAACATAGGCGCATTTAATAAAAATAAATGAAATAATAGAATTGATTATAATTTTGTTTCAAAAAGTATGAGCGCATTAAAAGCTATAGGAACCGTGCACATCTAATTCAGGCCCCGACCAGGGCGCCCCTAGCGGCAAACGGGTCCGTTTCATCGGGGAACTTCTGCCAGTCGCTGCGTTGGTTGTGCGTTGAAGCGGGTTAGCGCTGTAATTTCCAAGGTAGCTATTCCGCACTAAGAAAGTCACAACAATTGATGCGGCCAACAATAGGCGACCGCCGCGACGCGGCCGGCATAGAAAAGGTGCGGATCTAATTCAAGCCCCGACCAGGGCGCCCCTCGCGGCAAACGCGTCCGTTGCATCGGGGAACTTCTGCTAGTCGCTGCGTTGGTTGTGCGTTGTAGCGGGTTAGCACTGTAATTTCAAAGGTAGCTATTTCGCTCTAAGAAAGCCACAACAATTGATGCGGCAAACAATAGGCGACCGCCGCGACGCGGCCGGCATGCTCGCTTCCCATAAAAGCGAGCTCCATGGTTTGAACGGTGTGCTTCTTCCCTGGAAGAGGAGTTCAGGGCAGCATGCTCGCGCTTGTATGCTCCGCTTCGCTCGCACGATAGAACCAAATACATTACTGGTAATGTATTTAGTGAAACAAAGCTTACCTTCTGCATATGCGCAATACCCGCAGTTTTCACGTGATTGCACACTTGTTTATCATTACTGTTTTCGTTTCCCACTGCGATTCAGCTCGTGCTTTTTTGCGTGCTACATGCGCTAGAGACCAATTAAGGTAACCCAGAAGCATTCTATTTCGCCGATTGTAAAATGAAAAAAAAAACTATGCTACTTGCCATGTGTGCCACAATCAATAAAACATATTCTAAACTTCACATGTGGTAACTTGCGTGAGTAAACAATGTTGTTTTTCAAGAACAATTGCGATTGCATGAAATCACGTGAGAAAAACTCGTTCTGAGCACGCGACTGTTGCCATGCAGTGAATACTCATAATTGGCGCCGAGATATTGGTAGCTGTGAGTAGGTGGAGTTTTTCTATCAACCCAGAGTTAGAATATTTCCTTCTTTCTGTTGTAAGCAATCAGGAAACAGCTTAGACCAAATCTGAGGGTTAATAAAGAACTACGAATATTCAAACATGACTGCCTGAGCAGTTTATGTGTACAAGCTTTAGCTTTCGATGCACCCTTAACTTTTGATACACTCAACGCTACTGTAAAATGTAGCGCTGTTTCAGTCTTAATCAGAGTGCCACATGCGTGCTTACACTATATTTTATGCAACGTTAAACTCTACCGGTTTGCATTTGTTTCATTTTCGCACACCACTACTTGCGCGCATAAATCACCAAATTAAAATTGGTACATTGCTTAGACTCTGTGCAAAAGCTATCCACAGACCCAGAATCTTTGCCTGGCCACTCATTGCAATTATCATTGAACTCGTATTAAAATTAATTCCTATGCTTTATTCCTGGGAGTTAATTTTTAACTAAAACAGAAAGAATAGACATAAGGACAGACAGAAGAGCACCTCTGTGCCCTATGCTTATTCTTTCTGTTTTATTTAACTTCACCAACGCGCTCACATCGAACTACATTTTTAACCTTGGCATTTTTTTATTATGACTCCCGCACCAGTCCTACTTGGGTTTACCAAACTAAATATCTAAACCTGAGTGACATTTTTTGTGTTTTCCAGTCTCGTGGTTTTGATCAAAATTAAACGCTCAGCTACCTAAATGAGACACCTGACAGCCCAAAAAATAGTTCGCTTGTTTTTATTTTTGAGGTACTTAAATCCTCAAGCAAGAATTTTGGAAACCCAAGTCTATAACGTCAACACGTTTTCCTGGAAATCCACAAAGATCCAAACACATGCACGACAAAAGGGGCGGCCTAGAGCCACTAAATGAGCTGCGCTAAATAAGCGTAGCTTATTTAGTGGCACTAGGGCGGCCCGTCATATAAATCTGATCACATTGAAATATGTGTAATTTGCCTCCGAAATTTCCGCGGGGTGATAATGGCGCACAGACAATTTTATATTTTTAAACGCGTCGGGTGTTTTGTTGTGCATGTGTTTCGCCATTTGGCTCAGGACGATTTTCGCGTTTTGTTCTGACCAAATTTGCTGGAGACGTGAGCTCGGGGCGTAGGCAACTGGCCCCTTGCACGAGAACTGGTGCAGCCGTGCGCGTTCCAAAGAAAGCTTGTGCAGAGAAAAACAAGCGAAGGACCAGGGATGTCAAATTCAGGATATAGAAAAATACCCTTCTGTATCGAAGCGCCACCACACACGATTTGTCGCATTGATGTACAGGTCTGGAAGACGAAGTTCTTCCAGACCTGTACATCAAGGCCATCAATGGAAGAAGGTATGTTGGTTCAAAATCACACTAACAGGGTGGGGTTGCACCTTACAAGTTTTTCTATATATATATATTTTTTTTTTTTTGTGAAAAGCAGAATTTTAGGTAGTTGCTAATTACGGTTCTCTTCACCTCTATTCAGTGGCTCGGAAACCTTGCCACGAATTTCTGGTGGTCCGCAATCTGGATACAGGAGGCCCCGACATACTACCTTTCATCCTTGGTGTCCTCCAAGAAGCTTGGAACACTAAAGCCTGTAAGCACTCCTTTATGGCGCATTTATTTATGATTTGTGTCCCTGGGGCGTGGCACCCACCATTGAGAACGTAAAGCGCGCATGGAGTGGGTCACTAAGGTAACATTCATGATGGAAAGAAACGCAAAAAAAACGAGGACAAGGAAGTGAGTGCAAGACAGGGCGTGTTTACGCTCCTCGCTTTGTGACTTGTCCTTCGCCGTTCTTATTTGTCGCAAACTAGAAGCAGATAACCAGATTTTTTGTGGCTTCATGAAGGGAGTTTTTTCTCTTTTTTTATTGCACGTGCTTTTTTACGTTCTCACGAAGTGATGGCGATGCAGATGGCAAGAGCCTCACACATTCTAATCATTCGAGATGAGTTTGTTGATCGAGGGAGTGTCTAGTAACGGAGCACAACTATACGGAGCGCAAGTTTGTCTGCTTTTTGCAACGGGGTTGCCATGTCAGAACGCCAAGCTCTTATTAGCTGATTGAAGGAAATAGGGGGTAGACCACAAGGCATCTAGCATTCAGGTTTACCCACTATCCTTTCAATCAAAGCCAATCAGAACTCGGCGACGTTTTGACGTCACCGCAAGAAGCAGATGACTTGCTCTCCGAAGTGGTCGGACATCAGCGTGCGCCACCAATGGGGCAGCGCAGTGCGGAGTGTGTGTTTAGGTTAAGGGGGGGGGGGGGGATAAGCAGACGGCGAACACTTCCTCTTCTCCCCTCTCCACTGCGCTGGAATGGGGGCTGTGTAGTGTGCTGGGAAATGCATATTAGCATACTTCGTTTCGCGATAATTTGGCGAACTGTGGAGGCTGCCGCTCCCCGCGACCCGATCGTCTCCTCTTGTTGCGATCATTTTCAAAAGGATGCTGTACCCAGTTAGAGAACTGACAGTTTTGCCAATTCATTCTTGGTTAAAATCGCGATTGAGTGGAACGACCTTCCGGAAGGGATTGCACGTCAATCGATAATAGTTACTTATTCCTCTTTCTACTTGTCATAGTGTATACCTACCCCCCTTTCCCCTCAAACAATGTCCACAGGGCGATGTAGGTACTTTGTAAATTATAAAAATAATAATAATAGCTTCGGAGCAAGGGACGTGACAACACTCAATGGTCGAGGCCATGACTCGTCCGGGAGGCCTCGTCCAACAACCAAGCCTTAGTGCTGACAGAGGTGTCGTCATCAGCGAAGGTCAGCGCTGGTCACAGATTAGACAGGACGATAGCGTCAACGTTCGGCTCAAACTTGACTCTAGGCCGAGCGATGAGGCAGCATTCGTTTCCCATCTGTGTCCAGCGTTGGCCTTCGCTGGTGACGCAAAAATGTCAGCACGACGGCGTTGTCTTCTAGGCAGTGTTGTCTCGTCACGCTACCTTGACGTGGTGTCACGTGCCCCGCTCCGACGTTCTAATTGTGGCGCGGAGGCCTTAGCCTTCACAGTTCATCGAGTTATTGTGAAACGCAGATTTTAGTAGGCGCGGAATCATTTCACGATCAGATTGCATGCACGGTGCCATTTCAGACAAACTGACGCAATGCCACCAAAGAAGAGGTTCGAAGAGACGTCCTTTACACACTAGCAATAGACCGATCTCACTAAGCGTTCAACGTATGAGTGACGCCGCCATAATCGCCGCATTCACACTGGACACTCAGCCGCATCCGCAAAGCGGTTGCGAAAACGGTTGCTTAAAGGGGTACGGAAACAAAAATTGAAATATTCAAATTTCGTTCGGAAATGGGTCAAGCATGACGGATAATAACCGTAATTCATAATCGCACGTTTGTATTTTGAACGATTGGCTATATTTTTCGTTCCAAACGGTGCACTCGAGCGAGCGCTCGAAGAGAAGCGAACGGAGGGCGCGATGCGTCATGGGATATCCGGCGCAAACAAAAACAACAAAAAAGACTCCCCGCATCCGTGACGTGGCAAGACAGGCTTGGTTATGAGCTTTGCCGTTGGTGGCGTTGTCAGCGTTGTAGTGGTGTCAATACCGTCAGCGCGTTACAACCGAGCCGTTGGAAGTGCCCGCGGGGTGACGGGCGTTTCACCTGTCGTGTGAGCGGCTTCGAAGTGTACAGCAAAGTCACACGAGCAACCCCGCGACGTGCCTCAACGAGTCCATCATGGCGTCTGGTTGACTTTCGCGCTTTCGCATTCTTGGATGGAACAGCGCGGATGAACAGTCACACTCACATGCACACAAGAAGCAAACAGACTCGCAGCGCTGACTTTCAACTCAGTTCTATATTTCTTCTTCCTCAAATCTTCAACTTCTTCACCTTTGCCGTTAATGAGAACAATTTAAATTTTTACACACCAGAGACCAAATAGCCAATACACATTAAAAATAACTAATAATTAAATAAATCATGCAAAGACAACTAAAGAAAATAATACTAAAAAATTAAAAATTAAAAATTAAATTTAAAAAATAATAAAGCGAAAAATTTCTCATCACTATTGGTGCTTTGATGATATCTCTAGATAAACCAATTCCTTCTTTGACAAAGCTACGGATGATACACTAACACATTGTTTGTCCAACCTGGCTATTTTTCTGCTTCGATGATCTCCCGTGTCAGCTGATTTCCACTTCTGGCTATGACAGTGCAATTACTCAGGTCCGCTGAACACCCGCAATCCCGGCAATGGATACCTAGATTCCCTGATATTACTCTGTTGATGTTATAATGATGCTCTCGTAACCGTTGATGTTATAATGATGCTCTCGTACATTGGATTAAATTGGGATTTTTGATTTTCTGAAGGAGTTTTTCTGCGACAGATCAAAAATCAAATCAAAAATCCCAATTTAATCCAATGCCATTCCCCTCTCATGCGGAAAACAGTATATCGGGCAGACCGGGAGGTGTCTCAATGACCGGTTACGAGAGCATCATTATAACATCAACAGAGTAATATCAGGGAATCTAGGTATCCATTGCCGGGATTGCGGGTGTTCAGCGGACCTGAGTAATTGCACTGTCATAGCCAGAAGTGGAAATCAGCTGACACGGGAGATCATCGAAGCAGAAAAATAGCAGGTTGGACAAACAATGTGTTAGTGTATCATCCGTAGCTTTGTCAAAGAAGGAATTGTTTATCTAGAGATATCATCAAAGCACCAATAGTGATGAGAAATTTTTCGCTTTATTATTTTTTAAATTTAATTTTTAATTTTAATTTTTTAGTATTATTTTCTTTAGTTGTCTTTGCATGATTTATTTAATTATTAGTATTTTTAATGTGTATTGGCTATTTGGTCTCTGGTGTGTAAAAATTTAAATTGTTCTCATTAACGGCAAAGGTGAAGAAGTTGAAGATTTGAGGAAGAAGAAATATAGAACTGAGTTGAAAGTCAGCGCTGCGAGTCTGTTTGCTTCTTGTGTGCATGTGAGTGTGACTGTTCATCCGCGCTGTTCCATCCAAGCATGAATTACCAACTTGCCCAAGTATCCACATTATCAAGCTTTCGCATTCATTCGAAAAGGGGCAAACACGTTCAGGCCGAGGTGACTTTAAACAGTTGAGCGTACTTCCAAAGAGCGGCGCTGCTCCAGAGGAATCTGCTACGTCACGACTACGTAGCAGATTCCACAACGTTGCTAGACTACCTCCCAAATAGGCTCCGCATGCATCCACCAGGTGCACATTGGAAGATCGTTTATTTAGCTTTAAAATTAGTTTTCTTGTGCCTTTCAACGGAAGACTGGTGTTTTTGAGGTTAGGGTGCAACATGCAACACATTCGAGCAAGAAAATGAGCGCTGAAATTTCGTTTCCCTACCCCTTTAAAGATACAATATAAATTCACGCGCAGTTGATGATGAAAACGAGCGGAATCGGCTCGAGGTTGCAATTCGAACGCCAGTGTGAATGCAGCCTGGTTCACACAGCCCCGATTCCTTAAGGTTACGTTAAGTAAGCTTACGTACAAGACACCTGGATATCTGTGCTTCATATCAAGCGTGGCTACCAATTCGAGGAGGTATACCTGCCACGCGACATTCGAGACCCGAATGCTTCGGTGACTTAGACGTAACGGAAGAAAACGGTGCTGTGTGAACCTAGAGTGCCTCAATGTCCTTCTGTTTAGGGTGATGCCATCGTTTGTAGTACCCGATGCCGACAGCACGCGCTCACAGGGAAAATACAAAGAAATCGCAGGAAACAAAATGTCGCCGTAGCACAGTCAGCGCCACGAGCGCGTGCAGAGACACGCTCTTTCACGCGCTTCTGAACAAAAAATAAAAATAAGCGTTTGAAACAAAATGGCCAGATGTCATCACTCCAAGCAAAGCGCTCATGAAGGCACCCTATGTGAACCAGCCTTTAAAAGTTTAACCAAGCTCAACTCCTTAGGTTACGTTACGACGAGCCTTGTGTCCTTGGTTGCCACGGTAACTCACCGCCCTAGCTCGTCGTCACCGAAACATTCGTGTCTCGAATGTCGCCTGCCAGGCTATCTCCTTGAATTGGTAGCCAAGCTTAATACGAAGAACAGATTTCCCGGTGACTTGGACATAAGCTTTCGTAACCTAACGTAACGTAGCGTAAAACAACGGGTCTGTCTGAATCAGCCTTAACTGTAGTTCATAGGAGGCAGGCGCTAGTTCACGAGACAGCTCGTACCCCATCGTGCTCTGCCGGCGCCATCCCTCAGCGGGGTTATTCCTCGTACAGAAAGACTACATTTCAAATTATGCGAGTCGGCAGCGGTGGAGTAATGAAACTGGCTGGCCTTGAGATCGGCCGATTCCTTTTCCACGTGTCACATTGCATATCATTACGACAGAAAATACTGCTCGCTAAAAACGCCATCAAGATCTTCTGCACCTTCATTGAATTAGGCGGAATTTCTAAACACGCAACCTTTTTAACAATGCCAATTAAAACGAACGCAAATACAATTTTAAGAGAAAGTATCACCTTCCAGAGTTTTTTTTAAATCCTCCAGCAATATATTTTTTTTTGTTAATGCCGAGGATATTGAACTCCACTTGGGAATAAATGCCGATCTAATACAGAAATGCAGGCTGACCAGTAAAGTTTTGCCGTGCTGACCGCACAAATGGTTGTGCGACTTATAGAGCAGAGAATACCGTAGTTTCAAAGTCAGTCAGTTGGTTGTATTGACTAAGCAGCACCATGTATTAACATTTTTAGTACCTGGAAAAAGCTACTTTGGATCGGGAGTTAGGCAGTACGTATACGGTGGAAAACGTGCGACCAACGGTCATTCCTGAAAAGAACAACTTCAGCGCCTGGGATATGCTCAGATTCTCTATGGATGTCAGGGTAAGTCGTCACGAATCTTCCAACTGAATGGCAATACATGATTAGATCAACGCGCGAAAGTAGCAATAGTCATGGATAAAAACGTGCGGTAAGGAGTGAGCAACGTTACTAAAACCCTCAGTTGGAAAACTAACCCTTGAAATCCGGACCGCTCGCGTCCACTGAGACCAAACTAAATACGATAACAGCGCCGCTGTTTAGCGGCAAGTCACCAGCGCTTGCGCGACTAAACCTGAACGAGTCATTGTACCGAAACAAAAAGGTTCGTTGGAGCCAAGATGGCAGCTTAATTGTTTTGCTACTGTGGTCATTATGAGAGTTTAGAAAGCATTTTTTTGCTTTGCGTAAAAACAAATGGAAAAGCTCTTTTTGTATTCTCTTTTATTGGAGATTAGTACAAGCTTTAGAGAGCAGAATCTTTCGAGATTAGTACAATTTTTAGTTTCCTAGATTGTGCGGCACAATTAGTGCTGTTTTAATACAACCATGTCTCACCGGTGAATTCAGGTATACCGCGTTCCGAACTGAGCGCGTCCTAACTTCGGTTGTAATTCGCGGCGCGTCCGCTTGAGAGACGGGGTTAGGCATACCTGAAACCCCTCCACCGTAAATGTTTCGGAGCAAAAATGGCCGAATAAAGCCAAAATAGAACAGTCACAGCGAACACTATCAAATGCGATGCTCCCGAACCAATAAAAGCAGCCGTGCAGTTCCCCGAGTGGCCGCTGTGGGAGAAATGACGGCGTTTGCGATAGCCATTAGTTCGGTTCTCCAGTATGGATCGGTGCCACTTAGTCAGTGCAGGCTCTATGGCAGTTTCCCAGCGGAGTTGTTCTAGTAACGTTGGGAGTGAATGAATCGGCGAAGACGGGCTGGGTTCCTTACCTTATGACCCTCGGTATCTCAAATCTTCGGCCCAGAACCTTGGAGAGCTAGAGCGAGACTGACTTAGCTCGGCCATTCTGGCATCCTTGTCTATTATACGTGGTGTAAGTATAATGTAAACACGCATTTTCCAGAAGTACGGCACACACATATGCCACAAGATATGAACGCAATGAGAATAAACATACATTCACTACCGCACGACTACAGTGTTCTAGAGGATGTAGTGCCAAGAGCGGCGCCCGCTTACAATGGGCCGCGTGAAGACGGTCGACGTAGGTGGCCACGAGTGACGCTGGAGTTCCGGGCCCTAGGAGAATTGGTGGCAGATGGCAGATGTGCGATGGGAAAGAAGGCGAGGCTGAGGCGGTACGCATCTCCCGAACGTAGCCCCTGTTAGCGTCAGCATTACCGTCATAGACATCACCTTTTTTCTTGTTTTTGAGTATCCGCCATACTGTTTTACTACCGAGACCATCGAGGCGGTCGGATGGGCATCTGGCTCGCAAACAAGTTTCCGAGTTTGTACCAATGTATGTTATTATAATGTTCCTAAATAAACCACCCCGTTTTTTCTATTACAATCAGAAGTGGGATGCAAATACCGATTACATCGATCGGCAACGTGTTCCGGTGGGTCGTCAACAAGAACAATGCTGCGAAGTCTAACCGCAAACCACGTGTGACGCAGTGAGACAACGAGGGACCTACAATGTCGAGGAAGGACGTCAAGCCCGACCCGTCAGTTCAGGACAATGCTCCGGCCGTGATGGAGATGATGGCTCAAGTGTTGCGCCAGTATCAAGAACTCCTCGAACGCCTGACGCTGTCGCAGATGAGTCGACCAGCGCCTTCGGACGTCGCCATGCGGGTGGCTCCGGATGCGTCGGCAGCGGTTCCCAAGTTCACGGGACTTGAGGGTGATATTGTGGCCAACTAGTGGATCACGGAATTCATCCAGGTCGCCGAGTTGGCATGATGTAACGACGAAGATAAAATCACAGTGGCAAAGCTCAAGTTGTTGGGACCCGCGCGCGATTGGCAGCAGTCAACGGGTATGGCATGCAAAGCCTGGTCTGCCTGGGAGGCCGCGTTTCGGGACGCGTTCGTGCGCACACCAACCAAGACGGAACAGTGGCGGATCATGGAGCAACGAGTCCAGAGGAAAGCGAGTGTCATGAAACATACGTTCGCGAGAAAAAAAAAACTCTGCGTTCGTCTCGGGCTTAACGTGGACGAAACGAAAGAAGAGATCATCACAGAACTACATTCGAGAGAGCTGAGTTACGCTATGCGGAATCGAACACACTACTCTGTGTACGACCTCCTGCGTGACATAAAAAGCTACGAGCACTTCGAGAAGAACCGAGATGCGAAGTTCGCGTCAACTGGAACCTCGAGACCCAAGCCATCAGCAGAGCCACCGTCCGTGCCGCAACAGAACAAAACGACAACACGCAGCGTCAAGTGCTACAATTGCGCTGGGACACTACGTGAAGAATTGTGACAACCCCCTCGACCACGAGTGTGCACGAGGTGCGGGGGAGAGGGCCATGATACGAGAAACTTCCCCAAACGTGAGTCTGATGCACCACAAGTGATCACAGTGCGTTGTGAAAACAAGACCTGTTCGTTGGAAAGCTTCAAGCAGGTTGAAATTGAGGGAGAAACAGTGATTGCTCTTCTGGACACCGGAGAAAAAGTGAGTCTCATGAAGGCGCAGTGTGCCAAGCGTATCGGTAAAGAGATTCAAGGCGACACAGAAGTACTAAGGGAGTGGGCGGTCAGTGCATGTCACTGGGCGAGGTGCGTGTCACGGTTCGCTGCGATGAGCACGAGGTGGATGAGACCACAATGCGCGTTGTCGGAGAGTGTTTTCACCCGGACCCGAGTGATTATAGGCACTGACATCATTGACCACCCTCACCTTGTACTGATCATGAAGCATGGGCAAACTGCACTGGTAGATGGGCGTCGCTATCCATTTCTACATGATTTTCATGTGGAGATGGAAGACAACAGAGTAGTGCTTCGTGCATCAGAGACTGTGACAGTCCCAAAGAACTGCATCCAGTGGGTCACTGTTACTACTGGGAATGAGACAACTGAGGGACCCCACGTCTTCTCAACGGGTGGGGAAATCGACATTCTTTGCCAAACGGGAGGAGGCAAGACAGACATCCCCGTCGTTGGTGCTGTGGACTGCGACGTCGCTCTGAAAAGGGGACAAGTCGTGTCACGATGCCAGTCTTCACCGATGAATCCTGATGTACCTGATGTATACAGCGTGCTGCAGACGGTCATCGAAAGCGAGCCTGGAAAACAGGAGAAGAGACTCGCACCGATAAGAGCAGGAAGAAGTCAACGTTGGTCCCACATAACCGAAGACGAGAGACGTGAGCTGTGCCAAGTCATCAACGAGCGCCGAACATGTTTCGTGCAGAACATGACTGAACTGGTACGTACGGATGTGGTTACGATGAGAATCGAAGAAAAGCCAGGAAGTGCGCCTGTTAAAAGGCCGCCGTACCGTGCATCCTGGAGTGAACGCGAGGTTCTGCGCAAGATTACAGACGACCTCAAGGCTAATGGCCTCATCCGCGACAGCAACTCGGAGTTCAGTAGACCTGTTCTCTTGGTGAAGAAAAAGACTGGTGAATATTTCAATGGTAGTCGACTACCACCGTCTGAATGCCCCAACCGTGAAGGACAGCTTTCCACTGCCACGGGTTGATGAAGTATTGGACCGACTTGCATGGAAACACTCTCTTCAGTATTCTAGACATGGCCCATGGTTACATCCGAATCCCCATAGATGAGTCGTCCATACACAAGGCTGCTTTCACAAATCCAAGTGGACATTTCGAGCCCCTGCGTCTATTCTTTGGGCTAGCTAACGGATCTCCTGTCTATCAGCGAATGATATCAGGGGTGCTAGGACCATTGGGTTGGAATTTAGCAACCTGCTACCTAGATGACATCTGGTACCCGCCAAGGACTGGCCAGAGATGCTGGTGAAGCTACAGCAGGCGTTGGACACAATAGACCGATCTCACTAGGCGTTCGGCGCATGCCCGACGCCGCCATAACTTTAGTTCACAGGAGGCAGACGGCCGTACATGTGAGAGCTCGTGCCGTCTCGTGCTCCACACGCGCAGAGCTCCAGCGGGGTTGTCGCACGTGCAGAAAGACTAAAGTTCCCTCGATGCATTGTGGCAGCGGTGGCGTAATCAAACTGGCTGGTGAAATCTGTCTATTTCCAATGCCGGTCTAACTATGAGACTGTCGAAGTGTGAGTTTGGGAAGACAGAATTCGAGTACTTGGGAGTGGTGTTGACACCTCAGGGGATCCGACCAGGAAGCAGAAAACTCTCGGCGATCATCGACATGCCCAGGCCAACCAGTGCGACCGAACTTCGACGTTTCTTGGGGCTCGTGAGCTTCTTTCAAAAGTTTGTGCCGCAACATGCAAGCATTGCTGCACCCCTGCATAGCCTGCTAAAAGCGGGAGCAGTTTTCGAGTGGTGCCCAGAGGCAGATAATGCCTTCACCAAGCTCAAGGAGAAGCTGGTGCCAGCTCCCGTACTAGCACTATTTAACCACCATAAGGAGACCGAGCTTCACACTGATGCGAGAAGCAAGGGAGCTGCAGGCATACTCCTGCAAAGGGGGTACGCAGGTTCTTGGAACCTGGTGTACTGCGTTAGCCGCCGTACAAGTGAGACGGAACAGAAGTATCACTCCAGCCGACTGGAACTTTTGGCAGTTGTGTGGTCAGTGGGACAACTGCGCTGTCTCCTGCTGGGAGTGAAGTTCACTATCGTCACAGACTGCAGTGCTACGCTGTACCTAAACACATGGAAATCCGTAAAGCCTCAGATTGCCCGCTGGTTCGAAGAACTGTGTGACTATGACTATGTCATACGGCAAAGACCAGGAACTCAAATGGAGCATGTGGATGCGCTTAGCCGTGCCCCAAGTGATGAGCGCGAGCTAACAGCAGATGGTGATGAGAACAAAAACCCAAAACTATGCATCGCACCTGTCTACTACACAGTGCCGGTTCAAGACAAAGTGGCTATGATTCAGGCACACGACCCAGAGTTGGGAGCTCTACTTGAGATACTGCACAACAGAGATGGCAGTAATGGCATTACTGTAATGGAATTTCAGTAATTAAATTACTTTTAGAGCGCAGCTCTTAGGCGCCCGTTTTCGGCTTGAGCGGCGTCGCCGTCGGCGTCGGCGTAACCGCGCGGTGCATTATGGCAAATGTCCATAATGCACCGCGCGAGCCGCTCCCCTCCCCCGGGGTCACGTGACCCCCCCCCCCCCGCCCTTCCCCAGGTCGCGTGCCCCCCAACCCCGAGGTCACGTGACCCCCCGGAAGAGATTGAAGAATGAGGGGAGGAGGAGGAGAAGGAGGAGCAGGGGTGTACCCTCCCCTGAGTACCCTTCCCTCCTCCTCCTCAAGAGCTGCGCTCCAATTCGGCGTTACAGGGAATTGTAAACGGCTTTCACTTTTTGCAGTAATGAGTAATGTAATATATTACTTCTCTAGGCTAGTAATTTAGTAATGTAATGAATTACTTTCATGCAGTAATTTCGAGAAAAGTACTCATTACTTTTGAAACTACTTTTTCTCCTAAATCATAAAGTTCGTTTGCAAGCTTTAAAAAGGAGAGATGAATTATTTTGCGTGGTCACTTGTTGTCAAAGAGCATCAGACGAAATAAACGATGGTCACTCTTGAGCGTAAAGCCTTGTACAAGAGCTGGACAGATGCACAAAGGAGGGTGGAAAGTCTAAGGAGAAAGCTGCGTGTAGACATCGCTGTGAAGCAACGGCTTTCGTAGACCTTTCCAAAAACGAGCTTGTGGCCGGTGCCATTTTGAGCGTTCGTGCGTATGGCGCGTGCTTTGCTCGCTTTCCGAAGCGACGAACACGCACGTGCTGGGCTGTGAAGATCGCACGCTGGACTGTGATTTTGTAAACATTGGAAAGGTCTATACTTCGTTTCACCTTATGTTGTACAGCTGCGAAGGCTAGAAGCGCGAGCTAATAGCGTTGGCAGCTGCCCTTGGTGCACGAGAGCTTGTGCCGCCGAGGTGTGCCATAGAGCAAGGAGCTCGCGCGTGTAGCCTTTCCTGCGGTACAACACAAGGTGAAACAGAGTATTGGCGACGTGCGCGACCGAAAGCGTCGCTGTGGTCGGCCTTCCACGATTGGCCGAACGCTGACTATGACGTCAGAAAAGGATTTATCATCGACGGAAATAAGAGGAATGAAAGAACTTTAATTTTGACGGTGTTGGCAGTGTTCCTTTGAGAGCGCATTGATTTCAAGCTTCCACCATGCTATTTACAAACACCATCGAACTTGTTGTTTGCAAGGTAATGACGTCACAAGGGGGAACCATAGGAGGGCGCCACACTGGCGGTCATAGCTGTGTGCGGGACTGCTGAGCGCGTGCTGATGGCTAGCTTCCAGGGTTCTTTTGCAACGTGCATTCCACACCGTCAAAATGGCCTGTCTTAGCAGCCTATTAATAGGGAGAGAGGGCTCTCGCTGTAGCAACGTCCACAGTGCTAAGGAGAGGACAAGACCGGAAGCCGCGTACCCCGCGGCGCGTCATGCGCACGTGACCCGGAAAACATTGTATGAGTTGAGGGCCATCGCCAAAAGCCATCTTAAAGGGATTGTCCGGTGAAAACCGGAAGTTCTTAAGATTTCGTGATGGTTACCTGGTGGGAGCCTAATGATTAACATAGGCCATTTTTATTTCATTAAACGACACCCCAATTTAGTGTAATCAACGACAGATAATTGAACGAAACTCCATGCCGAATTTTGCAAGTATCAACGGCTGTACTCCCATGCCTGACGTGACGTCACACCAGTCTTACGATTGTCATATCCTATGCCTCATTCCTCCGTGGGAACACAGTGCTCCCAACGCACCGCAGCATTCCATATTACTCGCCACTGTAAATGTCGCGGAGAAGTGTGGAGCGTGACAACCGCACAACGAAAATACCCTTTCATTCTAAAAAAAAAAAAAAAAAAAAAATCTAGCGCAGCAGCGAGGGTGAACCACGTCGTACCGCTCACGCGGAGGACAAAATTCGAAGTGCACTTCAGTTCGGCGCGTTCTTTGCCTGATGTTACCTCAGAAACTCCGCTTCCCTGAAGGTGGAAGAGGAAAACGCCATTTATGCACGCTTGGGTTAAAATACAATTACTCCTCCAGGGAAGCACACAAAATTCAGATTTGTCGTGGAAGATGCTCCTACAGCCATTGACAATGAGGTCTAAATGTTTTCATGAATGCGAAATTTGACCGGATAATCCCTTCGGTGAACGTGGTCGATAGTTGGTGCTTACAAGGCGACGGGCACAACACCAGTGAGTTAAACATAATTAAAAACTGAGAGGACATACCGAACAGATCCCCCAGCCTTGTTCGTTCGTGAAGCAAAGCAAGCCGTAAGCTTTGACCGTGTGTGAACAACAAATGACGGAATAAATAGTTAATTTCAAATGCCTGTCAAGGCCCCAGAGCGTTTGTGCGTCCGCGAGCAAAGCATGCTGCCGCTCGAGCTACGCCTCGCGGCCTTCGCCTTGGGAAGTTTATTTCGGGAATAGCTAAAGGAATAGCCTACGAGCAGATATCGCCTCCGTTTGTTGGAAAAGTGAACACTTAGGAAGCTCGCGCCATTCTTTACACACGCGCCAGATTGAGCCGGATAGCCGCCCTTCTCTTGTCTTACCGAGATGCCGAGCCACTGAAGCGGGCGTGACGAGTCTCCACAAGGGCCTATGCTGGGGGAAGGACACAGTAAACACTTAAAATGGCAATAACCTGTCCTGCTGTGGAAATGATTGAAGTCAAGCGAACGGAATAAGAGGGAACAAAAACTGAAGGTCAGTTATGGCGGCGCCATGCACAGCTGCTGTAAGCGTTCTATATACTTCGTCTCACTTTAGTATGGACTATTGTTAGCCGCGCGTGCTAAAACGCGAGCTAGTCGCTTTGAATGAAGCCGCGGCGGTGCACGAGCGCTCGTGCAGCAAGTGCTCAAGGCAGTCAAGGCTGGCCGCTCGCGCTGCACAGCCTTCGTGGTTAGTCCATGCCTAGGGTGCCTCAATGTCCTTCTGTTTAGGGTGATGCCACCCTTTGTCGTACCCGATGCCGACAGCACGCGCTCACGGGTAAAATACAAAGAAACGACGAACACAAATGTCGCCAATAGCACAGTCAGCGCCACAAACGCGTGCAGGACACGCGCTTTCACGCGCTCTCGAACAAAAAAGGAAAATCAAAGTGTGGGACAAAATGGCCGGATGACTCCACCCTAAGCAAAGCGCACATGAAGGCACCCTAGTCCATGCTAGGGTGAGACGAAGTATTAGCCCCGTGCACGACCGAAAGCGTCGCTGTGGTCGGCCTTCCACGATTGGCCGAACGCTGACTGTGAGGTCGGAAAGAGGATTTTTCATCGACGGAAATAAGAGGAATGAAAGAACTTTAATTTTGACGGTGTTGGCAGTGCTCCTTTGAGAGCGCAATGATTTCAAGCTTCCACCATGCTAATAACAAACACCATCGAACTTGTTGTTTGCAAGGTAATGACGTCACAAGGGGGAACCACAGGAGGGCGCCACCAAAACATCTCGCCGCTAATAGTCGCGGTCAACTTTCTGTGGCATAAGAGAAGAAGGGAAGAGAGCGCGTGCACAGCTTCGATAGCGCTCAAAGTGGGCGAGGGTAATATCGCCTATAGCTTTGGCTGCTTGCCACAGAAAGTTGACCCCGAGTATTAGCGGCGAGATGTTTCGGTGGCGCCCTCGTTCGGTTACCTTTCGTGACGTCATTACCTTGTGAACAACAAGTTCGATGGTGTTTGTAATGGGCATGGTGGAAGCCTGAAATCATAGTGCTCTCAAAGAAACACTGCCAACACCGTCAAAGTTAAAGTTCTCTCATTCCTCTTATTTCCGTCGAGGAGAAATCCTTTGCTGACGTCATTGTCAGCATTCGGCCAATCGTGGCAGGGCGACCACAGCGACGCTTTCGATCGCTCACGTCGCCAATAGCGGCGCTTCTGCTTAGCAATTATCCAGGCCCTTTATATGACAATGCGAAAAAACTTGGGCTCTTCGGGTGTTTAGGGAAAAATGCTCCTTGAAAGAAATGACCAAGAATAGGTCAATTATTGCTGTTGGAGAATAGAATTAATTATACTCCATTTCATGAGTTGCGTGCAGCAAAGGCAAAAGCACAGGCGCGAGCGCTTGGCTTTCAGATTTGCACTTTCGCGAGCACTCGCGTAAGGAAGGCAAATCTAAAGCCATGGGCCCGCGTCTATGCCTCTGCCTTTGCTGCACACAACTCCTGAGACAGAGTATAGATTGCGTCCGAGGCTGAAGGGAAACGTTTTACGTGACGACTCTTTGTAAGAAGGACCTGCCATTGCCCGACTTAACCAAATGACACGGACTACAACTTCTAAATCAGAAAGACAGAAACATATCATCCTTTTAGTAAGGACCTTCACAGTTTTTACCAGCGAACCGGTGAGTTGACTGTCTTTCTGAGTCACATCTAAAGAAACTAATCATGATGTAAACACTTATTTTGTGTGCGCCAGCAAAACGATTGTTCAGTATGGTTCACTTTGAGGCGCAAAGGCTGTTACGGTGTAAACAGGAAGATCTGAATTTGAGTACATATAGATTAACTCTTGGACGTCACATCACTGCGGTGGCGCTGCTGTCGGTCCTGCGCATGCGCAGCGCCTCGCTTCTCCCGGATCTGGTTCCTGCACACACGCAGTGCCCACACCCTGTGTGGGCAAACGAGGGCTTATTTGCAAACAGCGTGTTGGTGTATACGGTAAATAAAATGAGCACGAATTACTGCCTCAAGGTATTCAAAAGTAATGCCAAAGTAATTTAAAGTCATTTAATCCTTTGGAAAGTAATTGTAATGTAATGTCATTACTTTTAGTCTGTGGTAATTTGTAATTTAATTTAATTAGATTTCTGCAGTTTCAGAAAAGTAATTAGTAATGTTATTTAATTACTTTTTGTGAAAGTAATTTCGCCATCTCTGCTGCACAAACCTACAAGTGAGCGTACGTCGTCGGAAGATCTCAAGTGCACAATTTCGAAGGCGCCAGGAAATCTTGTACTACAAGCTCTAAAGCAGAACAAGCTCAAGGAAGCTTTTCGTGGTTCCACGAAGTATGCGGAAGTTCATCAAGGTTAAGTTCCACGACTTTGGTGGTCACTTCGCTGTTGACAAGACTGTGGCTAAAATCCGCGAGAAGTTCTGGTTCCCGGAATGGTGGCGTATGTGAAGCAGCATGTGCGACAGCGCATCGAATGCTTGTTCCTCAAGCAACCAGGTGGTAAGGTACAGGGGAAGTTAAACCCTATCGGACCAGGTCTGCGACCGTTTGAAATCGTCCACATGGATCACCTTGGGTCCTTTTATGAAGAGTACACAGCGCAACAACGTCCTGCTAATGCTGGTCGATAACCTCACGAAGTTTGTTTGGCTACATGCATACCCCAGCACAGAAACAAAGTATGTGCTCAGGTTCCCGGACGAGTTCTTTTGTGACTACGGTGCCCCTCGCCGGATCATAACTGACCGAGGAAGTGCTTTACCCTCAGAAGACTTTGAGGACTACTGTCTGACAAGAGGGATCAAGCACACATTGACTTCAACACAGCGACCTCAGGCAAACAGCCAAGTCGAACGGATCAACCGAATACTGATTCCAGCAGTTGCAGCATCAACACAGTACCAAACCCAACGTGACTGGCACCATCATCTGCAGAAAGTACAAGCAGACATCAACAGCACTGTCAGCAAAACAACAGGCCGTTTCCCATTTAAACTTTTGTATGGATTTGTGCCAGCGTTAAGAAGCAACCTCCAAGAACTGGTCCCACCTGACACGCAACACCAACGGAGTGTCCACGAACTGCGGGAGGACGCCAGGCAGGCGATTCTGGATTCTCAGACTAGCGCTAAACGACGGTATGACCAGTGACACTGTGACGCTCTCCACTATGCAGTAGGTGACGTGGTGGTGGTGAAACGAGCACCTGTTTCTACTGGAGAGTCCACCAAGCTGCAGCCTAAGTACCGAGGATCCTACACGGTTGTGGAGGTACTTTCATTGGATACCTACCGCGTCAGCAACATGCCTTCTGAATATCCAGGAAACAGTCAGTACACGACAACAGCCCATGCGAGTCAACTGAAGCTGTTTAAACTGGCCTCAGAAGAGAAAGCTTCAATCGAGTGTCCAGAGTGCCACACCAGCATGGACAGTTATGGACAAGGGGTTAACCCTTCATACTCCAGCTGTGAAGAAGCAAGTGGCAGGGATCAACCAAGTAGTCCCCAGTGTACCTTGCGCCAGTCAAAACACGCAAAGCGTAAACCTGTGTGGACAAAGAGCTACGTTAACTGGGGGACAGTTAAAGAAGCAGGTTGGCCGAGTGTCGTTCTGTCGCGGCAAGCGGACGCGTTGCGTTGCAAAGAGCGCTTGCGCCAAGCATGTACGCACAGTTGCGTTGACACGCAGTCAACCGCAGTCAAGAGCCAATAAGAACGCGCTATCGTCGCTAGCAGCTCACCAATAGTAAGCGAAATCCAAGGCAACATGGCGGCGCAGAGCGTACAGCGTCGAAGTGTTCATCTTGGGACCAATCCCGCCGGCTTCCCCCACGTTTTGTCGAGCTTGAACCATCGCAGCCTCGGAAAATACACTTCCCACCGCTCCCCAAAACGAAAAAGCAAGTTCTGCGAGCGGCGAACCGGATACGTCTCGCCGAGTCGGCCGAGTGGCGCGAGCGGACACGTCACCCTCCTCTCCTCTCTCTGGGCCTCTGATTGGTCGAACTAGGTCGAACGCGCCGCATCGATTCGGAAAGTTGAGCGATTCTCTACTCGCTTGCGTTGCGCTGCTAAGCGTTGCGAGTAGGCGCTCGTCGCACCGCAAGCGACCGCTCCTGGGCGCAAGGACGCCGCAACGCACTCAAACGCGTTCAAACGCGAATGTGCGTATGGGCCTTTAGCGTCAATCATTAGCGGGATGAATCACCTTTTGTTGAGTATCCGCCTTGTTGTTTACTACGAGACCATCGAGGCGGTCGGATGGGCATCCGGCTCGCACCCACGTTTCCGAGTTTTTACCAATGTATGTTATTAAAAGTGTTTCTAAATAAACCACCCAGTTTTTTTATTACACACCGTAGCACTTTTTTGTGGGGTACGGGTGGGGAGGTCTTCACCGCTCCGTTGCCGTCTCGGTCATGAATGCAAGGAAAAGACGGACACACACTGCTTTGCGCCGGGGTGCAAGTCGGGCTGCCCGGACATCAAGGGCAGCCGGAGCACCAACGATCGTAAGCCGTCGCAGTTTCGTGTGCCAAAGGAGGAGTCGCAGAGACTACAGTGGGAACAAAATCTTAAACGAGAAGATAAACGCCTCGCCGAGACATCAGTGGTATGCGAGAGACATTTTGAACCGCGCCTTAATCCTCCAAGACTCTGTGCACATAGCCAATGGCGAAGAGGTTAGGATCTATGCCCCAATATATTACGCCTATTTGTAGTAGTTTTGCGTAGTATGTTGCTGGGTATCTGTCATGTTCCTGCTGTGTATGTCGATAAAGTGCATTACCACTTTTAAGAGCTCATAACCCAGTGTGTTGAGAATAATTTTTTTTTTATATTAGGGGTTGTTGAAGTTTGTGTTCATTGTGTATTTTAATGCTTCATATACTCCCTATCGAGGTATTTTTTCTTCATATACTGCCTTCTACAAAAGACAATTTGCTATATATTCGCTAGTTGCAGTGGCACCTTGGCCATTCCCAAACCCGCTCGGCCTTGCACCTTCCACAACGCTGGTTCCCGCATCTGCAAAACGATGACAAAAAACAGTACACCAGTTTATTGTTCCGCTCACCATTGAAAAAATGCGAGATTTATTGAGATTTATTAGCCTATTTTTCCTTGCTATATTAGCATCTCGTGGTTTCTTTCGCAGCTTTTAAGCCTGCAGCCCAAATGATAGCGTTCCTGAACTATCTGTCATTAATTAAATAATCTCCCTGAACATACGCGAATATTTCAAGTAGATGCACGGCCGGGTAGATGATAGCACACACTCTAGAGGCATTCGTCCAAAGGCAAAAGTACAATTTTTTACATTAGCAATTGTTCTGCGTCGCGAAAAGCTTCAGTCGAACCACAGAAGTAAGCGCCGAACAGCGTTGATGATGGGGCTTACGGGAGCGCGCTCCTAGAGCGCAAACAGCAGCGCCACGGCGTCGTCTACGCGCAAAATCTTCACAAAGCGGCCGCCGCTCTTGCCAATATTGTCACGAATGACAAATGATGAGGCGAAGAATAACTAAAGAAACTAAACGTTTAATGAGGCGAACTTGTGCCCAAAACAAAATAAAAGTAAGGTTGCGTCGCAGGCGTCGATGTCGGCGAAACAACAGGATCGATCACTGGAGCGAGACTGACTCTGCTCGCTCTTGCGGAGTCCCTTATGCACCCTCATGGGTTTCTGGATCATTCGGCGTAGAACTTTCGGTGCGTAGAATATTCGGAATTCGATCAGACGAGAATGTTCTCGAACTTACGGAAAGGCCAAATTGAAAGAATAAATAAAAGGACAGTCCGCTGACTGGAATCGAACCTACACCTTCCGCGCGAAAGTCAAGCGCGGTAACCACTCGGCCACGCACGCCCTTGCTCGCCAGCGCGCGTGGCAATATAACTTTCTAGAGCACTGTACGCACGACACAAAGGACAAGCTTCTTTCTTGAATAAGTCTTGTAGTTATTGCGTTCATGAAAGTTTAAATTTTCAACTGTCAAGATTGGCCGCTTCAGGTTATATTTTGGTTGACCCAATGAGTGTGTTAAGATTAAGTGTTCTTTTTAGGTTTGGTAAGATTATGGCACCGCGAATGAAGCCTGATAAATGGTTGTGTGTGCCTTTCTTTCGTCTCTTTCTCACAATTTAAAGGCCCTGGCAGAAAGCTATGGTGTAAGTGTTGTTTTTAAAAATGATTTCAAATTAAGTAAATTAACTCCTTTTTCCGATGGAAAACTTTGTCTCCAGGAAAACCATAGAGATCCAGCAACTAGTTGCGAGGTGACAGTAGTGTGCGATAATCCGTTGGCTTGTGGATTTTCGTATGTTGGCGAAACCGGACGCTGCCTAAATGACCGGATTTCAGAACATAAAAGAGCGGTTAACTCATGTTCCGACAACTTTGAAATCGTTAAACAACTAGGCTTTCCTAATAATTGCTTCCCAGATTGGACGCAAACGACTGTCCTTGGCAAAGAAAAAGATCCTTATAAAAAGATAATTAAGAAACTATTAGGATTACGCGAGTTGGAAATTGTATAAGTATGTCATCACTGACTTTGGACGATGAAACACGCGCGCTTTTGTCTAGTTCCTTTGTGCTGTGCAGGAGTGAATTTATGTTTACTCTGACTGACTTAATGTCTTGTGGTATTTCACTGAACTCCACTAGACGGGGCTGGATAGCGTATAGCTGCTCTCCGAGCCTGGCGCAAGTGAAGCCACCGGAAGTTCGATGCTTGTCCCGGAAGTCGGCCCTGTGCTGGGCTTCCAGTGCATTCAGACAATATTTTGGTTCACACTTTTTTCTGTCTTTGATCGGGCTTTAATACTCCCGTTCTGAATTGAATCTTGAGAATAGGGCATTTGAATATGGGACATACTCACACTTGATCAACTAGAATCTCACAATTTTCACAAGGAATGGCTTCCCAGGAGACTTCTCGGGTTCGCACGCGCTGTTACTCCGCAACAACCAGGCTCGCTTGGGATGACAAGAAAAAACACAGCGCCCTGAACGATGTTTGATTCAGAATTCGGAAGAGTTGAAAAGCCTGTCAAGCACTTACTTCTGGGACAAGCCGCTTACTTCCGGTGGCTTTATACCTGTCTGCTCAATGCGCCTCTTTGCATTTCAGCAGAAGAGGTAGTCTGAAGAACTTGTTGGCAAATTAAACCAGCCAAGCGCTTTGAGTGACTGTTGTCAATGCCCTCTGGGAAACTTAGGAATGGCGCGTCTTCAAGATAGGGTGAAATGAGTAGTTGCAGAACTTCGTGCACATTTGCACGCGGAAGGTGCTTAACAGCCTTTAAAAAAAAAAAAAAGCAACAGTGTTGTTTAGAAGTGCGAGGAACCTCGGATTTAGATAACGAAGTCCGCTTTTATCCTGGCCTTGGAATAAGACGAACAGAGAGAGAGAGAGAGAGAGAGAGAACATGTTTATTATATATGATAGGATTCCCGTCTATGAGTGGTGTGCTCTGAGACAAGGGGTTGGGGGTGGAGGGTTATAAGGAGGGGAAGTGGATGACTATGGTGCGCTATTAAATGAATTTATGAGCCCCAGATTCCCTACGAACACGAACAGAGGATCACCTCTGTTACTCGTAGTCAACAGCATAACACAGGCGTCGCACCCAAACTCACTAATGAGTTCAATAAACCGTTGTCAAAACAACAACCTACGAAGCTCAAACACCAGCGCCAAGCAGCTCGAAAGGACTCTCCGAGTGGGGTGAAGTGGGGTGAGGTGGTTGCGCCCCTGGTGGCAAGCAAGTGAACTACATACGGAGAAAAAATGCCATTGACTCCCGGGCGATTGCAAAGGCCGTAAGAAGAGAAAGAGAGCGCGCGCTTCCAGTCCGGCCGTGGTAGATGATAGCACACACTCTAGAGGCATTCGTCCGAAGGCAGAAGTACAATTTTTTACATTAGCAATTGTTCTGCGTCGCGAAAAGCTTCAGTCGAACCACAGAAGTAAGCGCCGAACAGCGTTGACGATGGGGCTTACGGGAGCGAGCTCCTAGGGCGCAGAAAAGCAGCGCCACGGCGTCATCTATACGCGCAAAATCTTCACAAAGCGGCCGCCGCTCTTGCCAATATTGTCACGAATGACAAATGATGAGACGAAGAATAACTAAAGAAACTAAACGTTTAATGAGGCGAACTTGTGCCCAAAACAAAAATAAAAGTAAGGTAGGTCGCAGGCGTCGATGTCGGCGAAACAGCAGGATCGATCACTGGAGCGAGACTGACTCTGCTCGCTCTTGCGGAGTCCATTATGTACCTCGTGGGTTTCTGGATCATTCGGCGTAGAACTTTCGGTGCGTAGAATATTCGGAACTCGATCAGACAAAAATTTTCTCGAACTTACGAGAAGGCCAAATTGAAAGAATAAATAAAAGGACAGTTCGCTGACTGGAATCGAACCTACACCTTCCGCGCGAAAGCCGAGCGCGGTAACCACTCGGCCACGCACGCGCTTGCTCGCCGACGCGCGTGGCAATATAATTTTCTAGAACACTGTACACACAACACAAAGGACAAGCTTCTTTCTTGAATACGTCTTGTAGTTATTACTTTCATGAAAGTTTAAATTTTCAACTGTCAAGATTGGCCGCTTCAGGTTGTAACTTGGTTGACCCAATGAGTGTGTTAGATTAAGTGTTCTTTTTAGGTTTGATAAGATTATGGCACCGCGAATGAAGCATGATAAATGGTTGTGTGTGCCTTTCTTTCGTCTCTTTCGCACAATTTAAAGGCCCTGGCAGAAAACTATGGTGTAAGAGTTGTTTTTAAAAATGATTTCAAATTAAGTAAATTAACTCCTTTTTCCGATGGAAAACTTTGTCTCCAAGAAAACCATAGAGATCCAGCAACTAGTTGCGAGGTGACAGTAGAACACTGTAACAGTAGTGTGCGAGAATTCCGTTGGCTTGTGGATTCTCGTATGTTGGCGAAACCGGACGCTGCCTAAGGGGGATTCAACCGCTCGTCACTCATATGGGCAAATTGCGCTACACAAACCTGAGTTTCAGGAATGCACGATAGTATTACTCCTGTTGGGGGTTGTTTATGATAACGTAATGAAGGTTGTACGGCCCTTGGACTTTTCTTTTAGAGCGCTAGAGATTTTTAATAAAATCCAGAAGTACGACCGTTTTGACTGTTTTTAGCGCGTTTTGAGGCATTTTTGAAAATACAAATATTTAGAAGACAAACGTGACAAAACGCTTGGCCGTACGTACTAGGGGTGCCTCTAATCTTAATTTTAAGACCATGACGAGAAAGCAAACTATTGTTGTATTTGCGTGTTTGTGTACATAAAATCACCCTGTTAATTTTATTTCCAATTTGTTAAAAGAGATGGCGACACTAGTACTAGATGCCTCAAACCGGAGATTTTCTTGCTGTTGTT
Organism: Ixodes persulcatus; assembly: GCA_013358835.2. NCBI lineage: Eukaryota > Metazoa > Arthropoda > Arachnida > Ixodida > Ixodidae > Ixodes > Ixodes persulcatus. The sequence continues at coordinate 547,402 of JABSTQ010011090.1, read as the reverse complement.
TTTCTCTCGAGCTCGAATTCGACCGCGATGTCTCGTTGCTCGTGGATCGGTGGCACGTGTAGCGAAATCTCACGCTGTAAAACTCACTGATCGTAGATTCAATCCACCGCCTCTGACCGTTTCAATCTGGATGAGCATCGTACCGGCGTGCTGTCATGTATCACTATTGCGTGATGCACGTTAAAGTCGTCAGACAAGCAGCGGTATACTGCACTGTCTTTCATCTCCAACGAAGGCACCAGATGCCCTCAGAGCTGACTAACTTCCTGCTGTATAAACATAGACACAACAGAATTACAATTGATGGCTCCGTTGGTCGGCACTTTTTTGAACGTTGCAAAAAAGTGTAACTAGTCATCAGCAGAATCCTAGCAAAAGGCCTGATAAGGCTCTGAAGGCGACACTTTTGTTGATTCTATTTTTTTTTTGTGTGTGTGCTATGTTAGCGCGCGTGGTCAAACGCTTGCATACGCTACAAGCGTGGCTCGTAAGCTCCCTCAATGTCCTTCTGCTTAGGGTGATGCCACCTTTCGTAGTACCCGCTGCCGACAGCACGCGCTCACGGGTAAAATAAAAATAAATCGACGAAAACAAAATGTCGCCATAGCACAGTCAGCGCCACAAACGCGTGCCGGGACACGCTCTTTCGCGCGCTTCTGAACAAAAAAAAAAAAAAAAAGAAAAATATAAGTGTGGGACAAAATGGCCAGATGTCTCCACCCAAAGCAACGCACACATGAAGGCAACCTACTAATATCTATTTGGAAATAAATAAATAAAAAAATAGTTGATTGAGTTGCAAAGAAGGCTAAAATACTTATTCCGAACAACATTTATTTTATGAAACATATTTCAGATATTTTCATTATCTGTCGACCTTGTTTGGTGGCTAGTGGATATGAAAAAAAAGAGAAGCATGATTTTTATTATTTTAACAATTACAATATATTTTCATAACCAACAAACAGTTGCTTACCCTGAGATGCAAATTGAATTTTGACGTTAGCGTTTTGGCGCCCGAAACAATTTTTTTGTAAATTTAACACTTCCCGTTTTGCGGATTACTAAGAAAAGCAAACGGGTTTTCTTAGTTTTTTCAAGCCGCAATATGGACAAGTTTCGTTACCCTGAAGCGTAGCTTATTAGTGGCACTAGGGAAGATCATGGCGGAACCGCGCAGCACTGAGCTAGTTTCAAAAGCCATGTTCTTCTCTAGACAATTGCAAGCATGGCGCTTCACTGGTGCCCCATGCGCACACAGAAGTGTAGAGTGCGCGGGAATGTAGCATTGGCAAGCTTGCAAATGCACCCACTTGCCAGCACAAGCAGAGACATGGCGGCGGCCAGATGTCCTGCTTTCAATCGTCTATATAGTGCCACTAAATAAGCTACGCTTCAGAGCTTATTTAGTGGCACTAAGCTACGCTAAATAAGCTACGTTCGAAATTAAGCTCTAAAAAAATATATATATATATATATATATTTCTTTTCTTTTTTTTTTTTCGAGAAACAACGTTTGCGTGTTAATGTGGTGGTCCAAACGGCCGCAACGCCGCACCTTGTGCTTTCGATAATTTCGAACGTAGATGGAACTTCGAATTCATTCGGAAATCAGAGCTTATTCTACGTTTTGTACGCCACTGTAATCTACGTGTGTACTGGCTCGTATTTCGCGCCGCCTGTTGGCCGCTTCCTGCAGCGGCGGACGCAGAGCGAAGAAGATCTAGCTCGAGGTCGGCGGCGAACAGGCCGTGGCCCGAGCCTACCTCGAGCGCCCGACCTGCATGCGCAGCTGCGAGCATGCAACTCGTTTGTTCCTGAAAAATTCTGCGCCATCTATGAGGAAAAGGGTACAAATAAATAACGGTTGAATCCCTCATGAATGGCCGTATTTTAGAACATAAAAGAGCGATTAACTCATGTTCCGACAACTTTCAAATCGTTAAACAACTAGGCCTTCCTGATAATTGCGTCCCAGATTGGACGCAAACGACTGTCCTTGGCAAAGAAAAAGATCCTTATAAAAGGATAATTAAGAAACTATTAGGATTACGCGAGTTGGAAATTGTATAAGTATGTCATCACTAACTTTGGACGAAAAAACACGGGCGTTTTTGTCTATACTTCGTTTCACCTTATGTGCGAGCGAAAGGCAAAGCTGGAAGCGCGAGCACGGAAGCTCCGTGCGTTCAGGCTTTGCTCGAGCGCGCGAGCTGGGGCGAAACGCAAAAAGCGCTGGTCTCGCGCTTCTAGCTTTGGCTTCGCTCGCAGATAAGGGGAAACAAAGTATAGTTCCTTTGTGCTGTGCGGTAGTGAATGTATGTTTACTCTGACTGACTCAATGACTTGTGGTATTGCACTGAACTCCACTAGAGGGGGCTGGATAGCGTATAGCTGCTCTCCGAGCCTGGCGCCAGTGAAGCCACCGGAAGTTCGATGCTTGTCCCGGAAGTCGGCCGTGTGCTGGGCTTCCAGTGCATTCAGATAATATTTTGGTCCACGCTTTTTTCTGTCTTTGATTGGGTTTTAATACTCCCGTTCTGAATTGAATCTTGAGAACAGGGCATTTGAATATGGGACATACTCACACTTGATCAACTAAAATCTCACAATTTTCACAAGGAATGGCTTCCCAGGAGACTTCTCGGGTCCGCATGCGCTGTTACTCCGCAACAACTAGGCTCGCTTGGGATGACAAGAAAAACCCCAGCGCCCTGAACGATGCTTGATTCAGCATTCGGAAGAGTTGAAAAGCCTATCAAGCGCTTACTTCTGGGACAAGCCGCTTACTTCCGGTGGCTTTATACCTGTCTGCTCAATGCGCCATCCATCACCCTATAGTGGAGATCAGTGCGTATTTGTGTATGCTCGAAATCTTCCTCTTCTTTTTGTCAGTCCAAGGCACGAGTGTTTTTGTCTTTCTAGTGCCTCTGTGTCCTGTGTTAGTGTGGTGTTTGCTTTCTTTTTCTAACGAAGCTGCCCACACCGTCGCTTCTGGTAGTCGTGGTTTTACCATTTATAATTCATGGTGTGCACCGAACTTTTCTGACTGCCTTTAAAAGTTTGTTCACACGATGCATCTTTTAGGCGCGCAACAGTTTCGCGACACTCAAGTTTCGCGAAACCCGCTCGGCCTTGCACCTTCCACAACGCTGGTCCCCGCATCTGCAAAACGATGACAAAAAACAGTACACCAGTTTATTGTTCCGCTCACCATTGAAAAAATGCGAGATTTATTGAGATTTATTAGCCTATTTTTCCTTGCTATATTAGCATCTCGTGGTTTCTTTCGCAGCTTTTAAGCCTGCAGCCCAAATGATAGCGTTGCTGAACTATCTGTCATTAATTAAATAATCTCCCTGAACACAAGCTAATATTTCAAGTAGATGATAGCACACACTCTAGAGGCATTCGTCCAAAGGCAAAAGTACAATTTTTTACATTAGCAATTGTTCTGCGTCGCGAAAAGCTTCAGTCGAACCACAGAAGTAAGCGCCGAACAGCGTTGATGATGGGGCTTACGGGAGCGCGCTCCTAGGGCGCAGAACAGCAGCGCCACGGCGTCGTCTACGCGCAGAATCTTCACAAAGCGGCCGCCGCTCTTGCCAATATTGTCACGAATGACAAATGATGAGGCGAAGAATAACTAAAGAAACTAAACGTTTAATGAGGCGAACTTGTGCCCAAAACAAAATAAAAGTAAGGTTGCGTCGCAGGCGTCGATGTCGGCGAAACAACAGGATCGATCACTGGAGCGAGACTGACTCTGCTCGCTCTTGCGGAGTCCCTTATGCACCCTCATGGGTTTCTGGATCATTCGGCGTAGAACTTTCGGTGCGTAGAATATTCGGAATTCGATCAGACGAGAATGTTCTCGAACTTACGGAAAGGCCAAATTGAAAGAATAAATAAAAGGACAGTCCGCTGACTGGAATCGAACCTACACCTTCCGCGCGAAAGTCAAGCGCGGTAACCACTCGGCCACGCACGCCCTTGCTCGCCAACGCGCGTGGCAATATAACTTTCTAGAGCACTGTACGCACGACACAAAGGACAAGCTTCTTTCTTGAATAAGTCTTGTAGTTATTACGTTCATGAAAGTTTAAATTTTCAACTGTCAAGATTGGCCGCTTCAGGTTATAACTTGGTTGACCCAATGAGTGTGTTAAGATTAAGTGTTCTTTTTAGGTTTGGTAAGATTATGGCACCGCGAATGAAGCCTGATAAATGGTTGTGTGTGCCTTTCTTTCGTCTCTTTCTCACAATTTAAAGGCCCTGGCAGAAAGCTATGGTGTAAGTGTTGTTTTTAAAAATGATTTCAAATTAAGTAAATTAACTCCTTTTTCCGATGGAAAACTTTGTCTCCAGGAAAACCATAGAGGTCCAGCAACTAGTTGCGAGGTGACAGTAGTGTGCGATAATCCGTTGGCTTGTGGATTTTCGTATGTTGGCGAAACCGGACGCTGCCTAAATGACCGGATTTCAGAACATAAAAGAGCGGTTAACTCATGTTCCGACAACTTTGAAATCGTTAAACAACTAGGCTTTCCTAATAATTGCTTCCCAGATTGGACGCAAACGACTGTCCTTGGCAAAGAAAAAGATCCTTATAAAAAGATAATTAAGAAACTATTAGGATTACGCGAGTTGGAAATTGTATAAGTATGTCATCACTGACTTTGGACGATGAAACACGCGCGCTTTTGTCTAGTTCCTTTGTGCTGTGCAGGAGTGAATTTATGTTTACTCTGACTGACTTAATGTCTTGTGGTATTTCACTGAACTCCACTAGACGGGGCTGGATAGCGTATAGCTGCTCTCCGAGTCCTGGCGCAAGTGAAGCCACCGGAAGTTCGATGCTTGTCCCGGAAGTCGGCCCTTTGCTGGGCTTCCAGTGCATTCAGACAATATTTTGGTTCACACTTTTTTCTGTCTTTGATTGGGCTTTAATACTCCCGTTCTGAATTGAATCTTGAGAATAGGGCATTTGAATATGGGACATACTCACACTTATCAACTAGAATCTCACAATTTTCACAAGGATCATGGCTTCCCAGGAGACTTCTCGGGTTCGCACGCGCTGTTACTCCGCAACAACCAGGCTCGCTTGGGATGACAAGAAAAAACACAGCGCCCTGAACGATGTTTGATTCAGAATTCGGAAGAGTTGAAAAGCCTGTCAAGCACTTACTTCTGGGACAAGCCGCTTACTTCCGGTGGCTTTATACCTGTCTGCTCAATGCGCATCCAGCACCCTATAGTGGAGATCAGTGCGTATTTGCGTATGCTCGAAATCTTCCTCTTCTTTTTGTCAGTCCAAGGCACGAGTGTTTTTGTCTTTCTGGTCCCTCTGTGTCCTGTGTTAGTGTGGTGTTTGCCTTCTTTTTGTAGCGAAGCTGCCCAAACCGTCGCTTCTGGTAGTCGTGGTTTTACCATTTATAATTCATGGTGTGCACCGAACTTTTCAGACTGCCTTTAAATGTGTAGGCGACTCCTTAGGACTTTCGCGATATAAAACTGCAGATGAAGTGGAGTTGTGTTTCAGAAAACAAGGAAGAAGCTTGTCCTTAATTAAATAATTGCTGTGCTGGTTACGAGGCGGTGTTGTCCTTGTCCTTTCTGTTCCTGGTCTCAAGGTTTCTTGTTACTGATATGCACCAGACTGCCTGAGTTTTTACTCTAATTTCGTTCAGCCTTTTTATCGACTTATGGCTCAGTCTCATTGGTCAAGGAGTGATAATAAGATGCTCGCCATGCCCTGCGATGCTCAAAGGGAAACTCCGGTCGAAAACGAAACCAAAATAATGACTGGTATTCCTTTAGTGGCATGAAATAAGCTCATAGCCGAAACAATACGTCACAGTGAAGTCCCGTACTCCACTGAAACCGAGTTCAAAGATGCGACCATCGCTCTTTGGCGGCGGCACGCGGATTAGCCTTTAGTCAAGGGACACTGGGGTAGCACCCTTGTGACGTCACGTTGCGGTCGTAAGGCTATGGTGCCTGCAACGCGTCTCCAACTGGTGTGTTTACCGCGTCCAAAAAAGTGGTCCCTCGATTTCCGCCTGATGACGTCATACAAGTGTCACGCTGTCGCCGACCGCGATCCTGGCGGTATCTCGGCAGCAGTGGTGGATGTAGCAGACGCTTGTTCTGCCTGCTGGTGGCTCTCTGGTGTGACAGTCCACGAAAGATTCAGCGGGCAGAAGCTGAAAACGCCAGGATGACAGCGACACTCGCCTTCGCTCGTACTTTTCGCCAGCATTTCTATGACCAACCGCCAGGATCGCGATATCCGTCAGCGTGACACTCAGGCTTCTGTGATGTCATTTGTTGCCACTTCGGGACCACTTTCGACTATGACTTTTGAAGTATGGGCGAGATGGGCGAGATAGGACGCTAAACATAACAGTCGTAGACGCGTTCCCGGCACCATAGTACGGCGGACGTTCAGTGTCGCCATCCCTCTAGTAGATACTTTCGGTTTTGCCGTAGGCGCCCGAAACCAAAATTTGAGCTGCGAATATTTATAAAACTACGCGTAATATGGGGAAAAAGCACGCCAAAGACACTTAAGACTGTTTACGTGTAGGATTGCGAAAGCATTCCTACAAGAAGCGCGCCACGTCTTCCTTTTTCACACGGCGCTCCACCGGTGACATCGCGCTCCCCCACCGCGCCGGCACGGCGAACCCCGCCGGCTCCACGGCTTCCGTGAAGAAGCATCTGCGTTGCTGTGCTCTTCTTTTTGTTTTCTTTCGGAGGCACGCGCCTGATCACGTGATTGTGTAACCATCTTTCGGGCACAACAGCCGCCGCTTTTTCGCGTATTGAGACAAGTAATGCTTTCGCCTTAAATTATACCTTATAATTCAAGGACACTGCTTTGCTGAAAGAAGTCGCAATCCCAAATTCGAAAATATTAACCGGAATTGGTCTTTAAGTTGCCAGCGACTATACTTCGTTTCACCTTATGTTCTACCGCAGCGAAGGCAAGAAGCGCGAGCTCATAGCGTTGGCAGCCACTCTTAAGTCACGAGAGCTTGTGCCGCCGAAATGTGCCCCAGAGCAAGGAGCTCGCGCTTGTAGCCTTTCCTGTGGTACATCATAAGGTGAAACAATAGAGTTATTACAGTACACGCTAGAGGCTCAGCTGGCGCTAGTGTCTACGGGACTTCCGGTTGCAAATTGAAGCAGACAGCATGCAGTCTACTTTTCCAGTCTTCCTGTGTATTCCTATGAGAAAAAGCGCGTGAATTTTGTCTCTTCGCCGGAAAATAACATGAATAACTTTTGTTATTTCGGTTGTACCGGATAGTATGTACCTTTATTAATATTGTGGAAGTGTAATTGCTTGAGTTACAGCATTTTTTCTTTACCACTGAACGATGTTAAACTTCGCTATATTTCAGGCCCAAACCTCTGTTCCATGGTATATAGAAACGAGCGACGATTCTAAGCAAAATAACGTTCGAAAGGAATGTAGAGTGTGTTCAAAGTTCGCCAGCATTCCGCTGGTGCTTATATATTGCTAATATGCCCGTTCTGTCACTATATGAAAATGACCCCGTCGTGCATCTTTACGAGTGGTTAAAAAAACGTTCGAAACGTAAAGGATAAAGTACGTGAACTACTAAAGGTGTGTTTTCTTATTATTTCTTTTGTCGGGCACTTTTTATCGGGCACCTGTTCCCTGGCTTCTCCCTATTTGCAAAGATTTGGAGCGTGCGGGTGAGGATTTGAACCCAGAACAATTAAGCATCTTCGCACATATTCATGAGCAGAGAATAAAGCAGTACTTATTTATTGCAAATCGGAATATATGACGTGACTTTCAATTTATTTTGATCGTCAGCAAGCACAAGGAGTTACTTATCCAGTGTTACTTCGTAGTTCCTGTCGTCTCTCTTGGTTTTCCACATGTCCTTCGTACGTTTGGCACGTATATCACCCATGCTGGAAAGCTTCGATGCCGTGTTCGCGCTAACAGTGTCCGACAGTGCACATAAATGCATGTACGAAGCGGTTTTAGCACTGTTTTTCATGTCAAGATTTTAAAATAAAAACGCCGTAACTGACCAATTATTTCGTCTGCGTGACTGGGAAATGTTCCAAAGTGCCTAGTACGTACGAATTATTCGTGATATTTGCTCTTATAATCGAGCGCAGAGTGGAAATGCACTCGCTTTTTTCCATAGAAATGCATTACCGGAAGTCAATTCCCGACTGCTTGCTGTCTGCTCCAATTTGCAACAGCACACTAGCGCCAGTTGAACCTCTAGCGTACATTATAATACCTCTATGGGTGAAACAGAGTATAAATCTATAATAACATCGCTCAAGACGCCATGCCTATGCGTGCTGTATCGGCTACGCGTCGCAGAAAAAAATGCTGTGAAAATGCCGTAGGTACGTGCAGTAGGCCACTTCAGCTCACTGTGCTTGCACCCCACTGTACTGCGCGTATGCAGAGCGGCAGTACGCACTCTTTCAAACTCGCACCCTCTTCAAAGGACCTGGCGACATTGGCGGCGTCGTCGACGTTGCCCTAGAGGTCGCCCTAGAGCTCCTTCTTGAGATCACCCTAGAAGTCGTCCTAGAAGTTGTCACAGATGTCGTCTTTGACGCCGTTCTTGAGGTTGTCCTAGACGTCGTCCTTGACGTCGTCCTTAAAGTCTTCCTGGAGGTCGCCCTGGTGGTCGTCTTAGAGGTCGTTCTAGATGTCGTCTTTGACGTCGTCGTCTAGGACGTCGTCCTCGACGTCGTTGTAGACGTCGGCCTTGAGATCACAATAAAGGTCGTCTTAGAGATTGTCCTTGAGGCCGCTCTACAGGCTGTCCCAGACATCGTCCTAGACGTTGTCCTTCAGGTCGTCCCAGACATCGCTCTTAACGTCCTCCTCTAGAACGTTATGATCTTAGATATTAAGTCTGCTATGCGACACTCAGTGACACATCGCAGACCTTACTTTTGGGTCAAACCATTTCATCAGCTTTTCTTCTTCATTACTCGGTTTCCTTCATGAATCGCAGTGATTGGCTCTCTGAGTGCTCTGCGGGAAAGCAGACCCACGACCATTTCTGAGAGTGCCAAGCCATAGCCTCCTCTATACTGACAAAGCCTGGCAGATCGTCACGTGACGCGGTCGCCGAAAGTGAAAAGGTAGAGCGGCAGACAAGAGGGCATCCCGCTGCGGCGAGACGCCGAAACACACTTGTCCCGAGCGATGGAATGTCTGCTCGTGCTTCTCGCGTTCTTCGGGCTACCGCGTCTTTTCTCGTTGGGTTCGAAAACCATGTTTCGGATCCTCGCCGCTGCAAAAGCCGTGGGATTAAGTCCAGCTTCCCCGAGAAATGCTCTGTGCTACCAGATCCTCGCGCTCCAAATCTGCGACCGGGCACTCCATGGCTCCGTGATCGAACTGCCAGGCTTTGTGAGTGTAGAGGGGGCCATGGCCAGGCACAAAGCGCGTATTGAGTGGCGGGTATTGCTGAACTTCGGCTATTTGCGTCACTGCAGCGATTGGACAAAAGCCCGAACCCGAATTTTAGTCAAGGCGTTGACCGTAAATGATCTCAGATCGTGTGCTTTTGTAGCTCTCGTGTACCATCAATAAGTTGCATTCGTCTATTTCCATCTTCGGGCGGTCCCCGTGACTACGAAACCCGTGAAGATTTCCACAACTTTGTCCGCTATTTTGGGAAAAAGATGTTAAAAGAAATAGACAACTTGAATTTCAAGAAATTGCGCCACGACAAGGGAACTTCTGGCATTACATCTGAGCAGTCTTTTTTTTATAAATTTGTCAGTATGATTACGTAAAAAATGTAATGTACACACCTTATATTGTGTCCTTTGAGATTGAGCAATACCTGGCGAAGAGAAGAAAATCTATTGAGAAATACTTTGATTGACCCTGGACATTGATCCGTATACGTATTAAATAAATGCTACTTTTTAAACGCATTAACTTACAACTTACTGGCAAAATAATGCGTTCTTCACAGGCGCACAACATAATGAGGATGTTTCACAGGCTGATGGGGGACGAATTTCATTTGGCAATCAAGGTACCTTTTTTCTCTCTCAAATTTCCCGTTTATATCGACAGAATATTTTATTTCACATATATGATTGCCTAAAAATTAACTTAAATGATTTTATTGTTATCTAGACGATCATTACCTTCTCGTAGCGAACATGATTTTTCTCTCCAGCTACTAGTACAGCGGGCCCAATTTTCAACTCTCAACGAAGAGGACTTCTACAGGGCATTGAATGACGTATGTAGACGCAATGTTCCTCTTAAGTATGGTATATAAACATAATATTTGTTATAATAATATTAATAACTGTTGTTTTTATTCGGTAATCTAAACGAACCAGAACGGTTTTACTTTTAGAGCATAAACATAAATTCAATTGCACAAAGAACCAACCAGATCATAATCATGCTACGAGATGATCACAAACTCCTCCAACTGGCGACGGTGCATTAAACTTGTTGCGGAGATGTCGATGTGAAAAGAATTGATAATGTTATACAGCTCCATCCTGTCGTGTTTGTTCCATTCATTGTTCCCGTTTTTCTTTTTTAAGCTGATTTTCATCCACCATGCTTACTTATACAAGGTCTCTTTTTTTTTAGGTTTCATGAATCGGCAAGGAGAGGTGTACTAGATATCAGACTCAAAGATTTCTCGCACGAACTACAGATTGCGTAACAAATGAACAAACTGGCAGTTGTATCGTTAAGGTTAAGGTTTAAGATATTTCTTGAGTGTCACTAATGGATGACAGCCAGGGGAGAAAAGCAACAATCTTTTCTGTGAGTTTCAGAAAATGGGCACGATGAATCTCGCGGCGATAGGGAAACCCGATTTTATGCAGTTGGAGGAAGATCGGGTTTAAGGTGACCAAGGCCGTGAGGGAGTCCGAGATAGTCGCGGCCATCGAAACGTGTGGCTCATTAGCCAAAAACATTTCTAAGCGACAGGAGGAGTAAGGTCGCTCCGCTCGAGAAAATCTCGAGTTAAAAATGCCGCAACGTAAACTGAACGCTGGTGAACTCATTGAGGTAAATCATAGTACAGTTCGACAAAGGTTGACATGGGAAGCTATTTGCAACCCTTTCGTGTCGGAGGAGACATAGACCTCTTATTCGGTCGAATTTTAACGGTCTTGTGCTGAGATACGTTTCGAAGATATGAGTTGACCTCAAAGGTTCTCATGTTCACTGCCAGCGGAGGTGACCAGCGTTATGGCCAAGCTGGATCCCATAGCATCTGACGACCTAGGAGAGCTGGATTTTGTTCATCCGACGTCCGTCGCTACCGCAGGGGCCAGCGGCCTGTGCGGGGCACGAGCTAGTCAAAGAAGTGGCTCTGATTTGCCACTGGCGTCGAAGTTGCATTCACGTCACAGGTTACAACCCTGTGGGAAACTCAGCCAGCCACCGGCCCAAGTCCTGTCTGTTCTTTGGGAAGCCATGCAACGCAACATTACGTTGGAAGAGTGGAGTCTCCCTTTACACAATACCAATTGAGGTCGATGGATTGTTGCTCTTGAGTTGTTGTTGCTGTTGTTGCACTACAAGAGTATACATATTCAACTAATAAGGCAACATGACAACTAATTTACAGCACAGTGAAGCGAACGGTATGAAACTTCGTCTGCTAAATAAAATCCCGAATTCAGCGCAAACAAAAATGAAACGTCACGCTTGATTGAGGGATAAGGAATCCACCTGGCGTCCGGCGATGCCCTCATTCTGATCGCTGCGACCTTTTTTGAAAGTTTGTGACGTCACACTACCTACATCATTCCGAACCGCGTGACGTCCCAGTGTACCACAAGAAAGCGCGTGGGCGCTTTAATTTCGGATTAACTTTTTGCTTAAAAACAAAACTACGCAATTCTGTATCAAAACAATTTTGGGGGTATCCCGACGCAGCCATCAAGCGCCTCGCATGAAAGGGGAAAAAAATACTATTATCACTTCGTACCAAATAAAATTGGGGATGCCAAAGAACTAATCAGTAAGCAAGAAGTGTCAACATAATAAACCATGCCCTGCGCTTCTGAAGCTGCCGTTGACTATTGGGGACGAAATGTTTCGGTGGCGCCCTCTTACGGTTCCTATCCCTGACATTACGGCCAAGATTATTAGCAGCTAGCGACAAGTTGGATGGTGCGTAAAAAGTGCAGTCCCCCCTAAGCTGAGACTGGGATGGAAGCTACGTCCTCGTTGTTCCAGACCTGCGTCTCTCTTTCACTTTCGCCACGTCATCACAATCTTGCCCATAGCCAGGCGCATAGAGCCGTGTCAGGTGACCAAAGGGAGGTGGCGGATTGGTCGGACGGGCACTCCCACCGCAGTCTTAGCTTAGGGGTGAGCGGACTATAGTCACCACGTTCCTAAATCAACACCGTCCTTGTTGAGAGCCCGACTTCACCCTTATTTCCGTCAATGAGAGCAGAAATAATCCTACTAAAGACGTTATAGTAAACGTTTGTCTAATCGGGGAAGGCCGATTACAGCGACGCTTCTGGTCGGGTACGTCGCCAATAGCACCTCCCGCTGCAGCCACACTTGCAATGAAGACTGGCAAATATTACGCGCAAAGTTGTTTATGGACGTGTAGGGAGACACATTGATGAAGCTGGTTTAATTAAATGCAAACGCTACAATCTCCCATTTTACATATTTTTAATTCTCGATTTAGCTATCACATGTCGCACATTATATGTTTACTTGCCAGGCTGACCAGAGTCCCCCGAGGCTGAACATAGCTCACCACGCGAGATCTTGGTTGGAGAGCGATGGATTTCCCGAGTTGTCCTTTCATCGGAACTATCTGAATAAAACCATCTCCCTGAGACAGGCCAGGTATCAATCCAGCAAAAAGTAAGTGTTCCGTAGACATATTCGAGCACTCTTACATTTGCACAAATAACGGCGGTGCTAGTTGAAAGAGCCGGGAAAAGCGTCGCAGGCTGACTTCGTCTCTAATGCACTCGTCGAACGCGTTAAAACGTAGAACGCCAGCGTCCAGCGTTTGGCTTTCGCATTCGAACGCTTTGGACGAGTGCAGTGAAGACAAAGGCTGCTATAGCTTTCGGTCTACCCACTAATCGTTCCAATCAGAGCTTGGCGTTCTGACGTCCCCTTTCGTCACCTCCTCTCCCTCAGTTTCCCGTTTTACTGAAAGAGGGCGAGATATGTCACTAGAAGGGAGCAAGGGGCTCCGTCAAGCTGTTCTCACAGCTTTTGTTTCTTGTTTCCTCCATTTATGTATCGAAATGCAAAATAAAGTTCCTTAGTAATTATAATAATATATGACGATCCTGTTTGGGTAGAAAGGGAAGAAGCATGGGGACTGGGAGCTTGAGAGAAGCATGGGGACTGATTATTTCCCTCTCAATTTAAGGCGTTATACTCGCATCTATGTAAACGAAGCAGCGATAGTCCGTTCTCTGAGCGTTTTCTGTGTTGTCTTTTGATTGGCCTTCCCCACCTTACGTTCCCATGCGCCCAAAACGTGTTCCGAAGCACTTGCTCGCTGTATAGGGTTCTTGCACGCGACCATGATGCAACGCTACTTCCTGGATCAAAACATCGCCGGAATTTAGGTCGGGCTCGCGTCTTACGCCTTATGCGCAGAGGCAGTAGTTTTTAGATTGTGACCTATAAATATATGAAGATAATAATTCGAAGACCATTTTAACAATGTCCCAAATCTAAGTGACACACTCTAAGAAGGCTCACAGCCTTTTCGATTCAAAATAAATACATACAAGTGTTTTATGTATTTTGTATTGTGTTTTTCAGAAGCATATTTTCTATACCGATCACATTCCTTGGGGCATCAGAGTTACCAGATAAATATGCGCCGACCAAGAAGAAAGTTCACTGGATGACCACAGAAGAAGGTAGATTATCTCGCGCTTTAGAACAAAGAACAATAAGGTCATTATTTCAGCTCATGATCATTTTGATTTTAGGTTCCTTTAAAGAACTATACTGCTGAGATCTACTGGAAAGTTTTCCGAGACTAACACTTTAGCAGTGCAAAACTTTAGCAGCGCAGAACAAAATCTAAGACCAAAAACTTTCGTTTACCCGTTATCATTCGCTGTTCCGCACGGAAGTACCACTCCGTTTCACGATGGACCACGGCGGGCGCTTCTAGCAATCACAGTCAATCTAGGGATGTTAACGTGTCACGTGGCTACGCGTCCTACACCTCTCCAAGGTCACGTGAAACTCAAACGACGTTGGATAGGACTGAATGACTCTCGGCGTCATCTGCTGTCCATCGTAAGGTACAACGGAGTATGGCTTCTTCTAGAAGATCGATATTTGGGTATTCTTCCCGTTCATGCTTAGTTTGAGTATCACCGGGCACACAAAGGTAATGATGTCTAAACGTTACTAGCTCGCTAATATGGGTGGAAATGGAAGCTTCGTAGACATCCTTTAAGCGGTTCGTGCATGACCACTTTTGAAATACGGAGTTTTAGCGAGTCGTTCTTCGAGCCAACGGTTCCGAAATCACGAACGGTGCAGCTGGTCCGTTGCGTGGAACCGTACGTGAAATTTGACGTATTTTAGCAAATCGTGAAACTGGCGCAACCGTGTAGACGATGATGATGATTATTGTGTTTGACCGGTGGCGCCATCTTCTAGACTATCATGAAGATTGCGCTGCTCGTGCAGTAGTCTTTAGGGGTCACCTACGCCCCTTGTCGCCTCCGTCGGACTGCGGCTAGGGCTGGCGGGAGTTGTGTTCGGTGGTGGGCCGGCTGGGGATTGCGTGGTGCCCTGCCTCGACAGCACGTTGAGGCCGGACGCAGCACTGTCTCTGCCCGGCCCATAGCTGATCCGGGCCGGCCAGGGCCTTGGTCGCCTTCCGTCAGGGGAGAGATGATGTATAGCCTGACTCCTCCTCCCCCCCCCCCCCCCCCAATCCTTTTTTTCATTTTTTTTCTTTGCTCTTTTAGTTTTTATTGTTGATGCATATGCATGCCTTTGCGCGCCCCAGGTAAGGTACACAAGCCTTCCGGTATGGGCAGCATTGCCTTTTGTGGCCCTGTATGCCTGGGTAACCCCCCTCTAAATACAAATAGAGTATCAATATTAGTAGTAATAGTAGTAGTAGTAGTAGTAGTAGCGGTAGTAGTAGTAGTAGTAGTAGATTATTACAGGTGCAACATTCTGCAACTTCTAAATCCTCGGCGGCTCGTGTTTCCGGCGTGCGACTGATGTAAACAAGACGGCCGACGTAACATTTGCCGGTCGGAATTTCAAGAACTGCGAAGGTAGATAGAGTAAAAAGGAACTGAACGACCGTAAAGGTATGTGGTGTGTCTTCGTCATCTTGAACTTGAACGATCGTTCACGTTGTGTGCCGTCGAACCAAATCATTTCGTCTGCTCGCGGTCGCCACAGCAGCTAGTCTGCCCGCAGATCGCAAAAATTTACTAGCACTGCGCAGTTTAGAGCATTCAAGGTCGCTTACCATTGTGAGCAGCCCTAGAAATGATCAGGTTCAACCTCTCAAATGAAGCAGAGTGACAGGATGGCAAATCGCTGGGTGTAGGAACAAATGGTCCCGGAACTAATGGTACCGGAACCAATGGTCCCGGAACAAATGGTCCTAAACAAAGTCCAATGTAGGAAAAAATGGTCCCGTAAGAAGATTGTTTTTGAAACTAAGATATACCATGCAATATATTTCATTCGTTATGCAATCAGTGATTTCCTGTTGGAACAAACGATCTCGCCTAAATTTTGAGGAAGTTTAATTCGAAGAAAGTGGTCGGGTACTGAACTTAATTTTATTCAGAATGGTCAGAATATCTTCGAAATGAATACTGTCCAACAGGTGTCTCCGAACTGTTAATTTAGTTACTATATACGATACCATAGGAATTATTACTATTTTTATATAAGGGGCTTTATAATATTTATGATATCAGTAGGCTCTTTTGAAACAAAAAATGAGTACCCTTAGGGTCATGCTGTTGAAGCCAGACGAAACCCGAATTACTCCCATCTCGTCATGACGCGTGATGGTGGCACACATAACGAACAAAAACGATTTCTGAGCTTCCCGGAAAAATATAAAAAAACGGTCGAGTTCGTGCAACCGGCAGCCTCGCAATTTGACGAGAGTTATTGGATTTTATCGAATTTATCCGAAAACGCAGAAGCTACTTTGGCGATCTTTATCTGGGACCATTTTTTTCTAGTTTGTGTTTGGGACCATTTGTTCCGGGACCATTAGTTTCGGAAGCATTTATTCCGGGACCTCTTGTTCCGGGACCATTTGTTCCGGTACCATTTGTTCCGGGACCATTTGTTCCGGGACCATTAGTTTCGGGACCCTTTATTCCGCGACCATTTAATCCGGGACCATTTGTTCCGGGACCATTTGTTGCGGGACCATTTGCTGAGGGACCATTTGTTTCGGGACCATTTATTCCGGGACAATTTATTCTAGGACCATTTGTTCCGGGACCATTTGTTCCGGGACCATTTGTCCCGGGACCCTTAGTTTCGGGAAAATTTATTCCGGGACCATTTATTCCGGGGTCATTTGTTCCGGGACCATTTGTTACGGGACCTTTTATTCCGTTTCCCCAAATCGCCTCTCGCTGTCCTAAGCATAACGCTCGGCTGGGTCGGCGGAGTCAGTCGCCAAACCGACCGCCATCTTTCTTTCACCCGAGTCGTGAACGGTGCTGTCTGCGTTCCGGTGACGACTCCAGCCGCCGGAATGGGACAAACGAACGAGAAGAGCCTCCCGACGCCCCGAACGACTCGCGCGCGCACGCGCAGTGGCGTCATCGATGCGTTCGAGGACGAACCGTTCGGGTGGAAACGACTTGCTAAAACTCCCAATTTGTGGTCGGTCGGTTCGTCTTGCTTTTGGCGCTTCGTAGACCATTTTGAAAACTACGCGCCATTTAGTAGCCACTGCGCCAACTACCAGAATCCGCCATTGTTCGGGAACGTACTCCGATCAAGTATTGGACGCTAGGGCTGCCACAGCGTTCGGCGTGAGCTCGGCTCCGCTCGTATCGAAAACGAGTGCTGCGTCAGCGCTCGGGTCCTGACTTAGATCCAATCACACGCTTCGTGTCCAAGAAATGGCGACCACCAATGTTGCTTGATGGGGTTTTCAGAAGGGTCCATTGAACGCTCGCGCAGACAACGTAGATCATATTTTTGTCCAGCTCTTATCAGCACATTTCAAAAATGCACTGTTTGTTTTTATTCTGTAAAATTATTAAAAAGGTCGCCGAGATAACGTTGTGAAGGAGACTCATATTTTCCCGCGAAACTGCGAAAGGTACGTTCTTTGTAGAATGATTGTGGATGAGATCAAATATTAATCGCAGCTTGTTTTCTTACATTTTCCGCACAGCAATGATGGAGGATTCATCCGACGAAAACACAGCAGTGCTTGTCAATCCCGGATTCGCAGGATATTACTTCGTTAACTACGACGCACGTAACTGGGCCCTGATATGGAGGCATCTTTTCACTAAGGTACGAAACAAGAACAAAAACTTTCAGCCTTTCCACTCTGGTGAAGAAGGAAGACCAGCGGAGCTGTACAATGGAAAGTAGTGGCCGGCCGCAAGTCGGCAAGCCAGAGAGGAAAGGCTGCCGCCATCTATGAGCGACGGTGGCAACCAGATGCGTGGCTTGCCGCCGTCGCTCATAGATGGCACTAGGTGTCCAGAGTTCGGTGTCTTCATTTCTTTGCGGGGGAAACGATCCTGGGGAAACTAGACCTTAACAGCTGCGCTGTAAAAACCTTTGCTTGAAGTTGAAGCCTGTACTATCCCGGATAAGTACGTCAACAATCTAAGCAATTCCGGCACCTCTATTTAACCGCAGATCAATTGGGGAGTCAATACCTGCAATATTTTATCAGGCGAACACCTAGACTGTCGTTGCAATCGAGAGCGGCATGCTAACAGCCCGTACAGTCATGCACATGGTTCGCCGATCGTTTGTTTTTGGAATGAAATATATATCAGTTTCACTATTTACTTCCTTTGTGAATCGCAATCATGGTTCTCGGCGTGCATCGCGGGGAAGGTTACCTCTTGGAATCTGTGCACCAATCGTGTGACGGAGATTTATATTTTTTCACCAACTGCTATCGCTCATACGCCCTGCTCAAGGAAAGACACCGGGGAAAAGTTGGATTCATTCGTTTCTACCGGAAAAGCAGGCATCGTATTCCACACGAAAATTACTTCGGTATCTGTTATTCCTAGATACTCGTTACGGTAAAAATGGTCGTTCTCATATATTTGCATCTGTGGCTTCCGTGGCGTGGGCATTGTGCCTCGTTGGTTTAAAGCAAGTCTATATTGCGATTCAACGTCAATGCTTAATTAAGTAAATCACTTCTAATCTGAAACGTGTATATATCGAGCACTGCAGACCGTCAGTTCCGTCTTCCTTCATATTTCACGAAACGAATCCTGACAAGCCGTTAAGAGACCCTTTTCAAAAGCGCACTCCATCTAGTAGCTCCTGAACAAATGACCAAAGTCAGCAGTTGTTTGGGCACGTACTCTGAGCACGTATTGGCCACTAGGGCTGCGACAGCATTCGGTGACGACTCGGATTCAATCACACGCGCTTTGTGCCCTAGGATTGGCGACCGCCAATGTTGCTTGACGTGGTTTTGAAAAGTGCCTATTGTTTAGAACATTGCAGTTGAGTTCGTATCTCCGATTCGCTTTCCTCGTTCGATTGATAGAGCGGGTTAAGCTACGATTGATAGATTCAAACCAAGGAGCACCCTACGTTTTAGCGTAAGTTGAACCGCAGCTCTCGCACCGAGCCACATCCAAGCCGGTCAGTGCTTTGAACGCATCACGTGATCACGTGCCTTCGCGCGCTGCTGCGCACCTCTAGAAAGTCACGGGACGCTCGCACGGCAGTTGATTGGCTCTCGTGGCTCATAGCGCCCTACCCTGTCCATCGTAAAGTCGAACGGAGTAAAGTTGGAAAGTCACTGTTTTCTTAATGTGGGCATTTGTAGGCTGGGAGTTGAACGTTGTAGGAGTGCAGAAAAGGCTAGCTTATATTCGCAATGCGTTCTCAATAAGCGCAAGTTACGACCGGTATGGCCTTCTATGATGTTCTCGGGACACAGGTTTGTTAACGCGTACCGTCAATCGGGAAGACAAAATTGTGCAATAAAAAGGTTTGACGACACTACAATATTGTACACTAGTCTTCCAGTATATGTTAAAAATACAAATATTGGGTGAGACATTTGCTGTGCAGACGTTCAATAAGCTGTGTGATCCAGCTATGTCGCATTTTCTTTTTTTTTTTTTGTTAAGTGTTGTATACTTTCACAGGAAATTGATACGGTGACCGCTTGGATGCTGTGCGACCAGTCAGAGAAATTATTTGAGTAAGCACGCCACAACAACTAGATACGTTAGCCTGCTGTAGGATGCTCGTAAATGAAGGACTCTTACTCGTAGGCAAAAGAAGACTACCCTGGAGACTATGCTATGGCAGATGGAGTATGGGGCACGGACATCTGACCATTGGAAACATTGGGATGCGTATCATTATGATCATTTCTCGCTCCTTTTGGAAAGTTACTTTAAGCGGAGTGACATGGTGGAGCAAATAATGGTAAGCAAACACTACTTCATTACGTTCTTGCTTTGTGCCGGAATGGAAATGGCGCACCCAAAACCTTTCACAATAGCGCTAAACGTTGCAGTGTTCCACTGTTGTCAGATGCCCTCAGATTAACCTTCCAAAAGTGATTAAATTTCGTTACGTTTCGTTATCAACGTTATATTGTGCATACTAAAAATTTATAAATAACGGGAAAAGCAACAGGATTCTTTCAAAGTTACTTTGCAAAAAATACTTTTACGGAAACAAATCAAGATTGATAATTTAGTTTGCGAACAATATTACTTCTCATATAATCGTCACACAGCGTCTTACAAACGGTACCTTCTGGAATGCGATGTTTTCGGAAGGGAGAATTTGTATCTCGGCCTACGTCCCGTCGTAAAATGCGAACCAAGAAAGGGCGTAACACTCGCCCAGATCAAGTGAAGAACAAAATACTGGTATCCATTGGAAACTCTCGTACTATTTATTTTCTCTTAATTTTATTTTTCTCTAAAGATCAGTAAACGTTTTTTTTTTTTTTTTTAGCGCCTTTTCCCTAAGCTGTAACCTTCAAAGTACCTGTAGAGAAAATGGGCACACAATCACTGTACAATTTCCTTTGCGGTAACACATCGCGCTTGTACCTTTACACATTCATATGACGCGAACATCGCGGTTCCGTGGAAATCACGTCCCTGCCTCTTTATTACTTTTATACTTCACGCATCTTGTTTGCATCCGCTCAATATACAGTATTGAATTAACCATTTTAACTTGAAACTGCGACATTGCTATTTATTTTATATCGTCGCTTTGGCAGTTCACGTCTTGTCGAACTCACGTGTGTGTCCCCCTTTGTTTTTATATTGGGTTTATGTCTCGACCGATAAATTTTTCACCTTCTGGTAGTTGTCAGCGAATATTTTCATTATTTTTTTTATTTTATTTTAGCGACAACATTGGGATAGCTCCGAAGTGTTATTTTAAATTCAGAAGCAATGCAGAATAGGAAGTTTTATTTTTCATTCATCCTGCTGCAACTTTATGCAGCTTTCGCTTATTGTTTATCTTAATACTTTGTTTGGAACAAAAGTAACTTCATACGTTTAACTGATTATATGACGGCACTCTTTCAGGAACGACTATGGTCCTATTATGGAAAACCTAGCAAAGAAAGTGGACTTCAGGATCGTGGCAAATGCCACTAAGTGAGTTTGAATTGGATGTCATCTAGATACACTTCGCTGCGAAAATATACGTCAGATTTCTTTGACTCCTTTCACTTTGATTTTGGTTTTATGAAGTCATGCGCGATTTGTAAACATCATTAGGTCGATTTTGTTTCGTGTAACGTCTGACGTATATTCTCCCAAGTTTTCATAACTATTTTTTATTGGTTTAGTGTATACTGCAAACTTCATGAACGTTCCTGGCAGGAAGGGCAGAAAGGAAAATACAGGAAATCTCGTACATGTTCAGTGAAGCATTTTGCACTAATAACAGGCTGCATTTCGACATTGTCGTTAGGTTTTGCAGTATGCTATCACGTGCCTCGCGCGCTGCTGCGCACCTCTAGAAAGTCACGGGACGCTCGCACGGCAGTTGATTGGCTCTCGTGGCTCATAGCGCCCTACCCTGTCCATCGTAAAGTCGAACGGAGTAAAGTTGGAAAGTCACTGTTTTCTTAATGTGGGCATTTGTAGGCTGGGAGTTGAACGTTGTAGGAGTGCAGAAAAGGCTAGCTTATATTCGCAATGCGTTCTCAATAAGCGCAAGTTACGACCGGTATGGCCTTCTATGATGTTCTCGGGACACAGGTTTGTTAACGCGTACCGTCAATCGGGAAGACAAAATTGTGCAATAAAAAGGTTTGACGACACTACAATATTGTACACTAGTCTTCCAGTATATGTTAAAATACAAATATTGGGTGAGACATTTGCTGTGCAGACGTTCAATAAGCTGTGTGATCCAGCTATGTCGCATTTTCTTTTTTTTTTTTTGTTAAGTGTTGTATACTTTCACAGGAAATTGATACGGTGACCGCTTGGATGCTGTGTGACCAGTCAGAGAAATTATTTGAGTAAGCACGCCACAACAACTAGATACGTTAGCCTGCTGTAGGATGCTCGCAAATGAAGGACTCTTACTCGTAGGCAAAAGAAGACTACCCTGGAGACTATGCTATGGCAGATGGAGTATGGGGCACGGACATCTGACCATTGGAAACATTGGGATGCGTATCATTATGATCATTTCTCGCTCCTTTTGGAAAGTTACTTTAAGCGGAGTGACATGGTGGAGCAAATAATGGTAAGCAAACACTACTTCATTACGTTCTTGCTTTCTGCCGGAATGGAAATGGCGCACCCAAAACCTTTCACAATAGCGCTAAACGTTGCAGTGTTCCACTGTTGTCAGATGCCCTCAGATTAACCTTCCAAAAGTGATTAAATTTCGTTACGTTTTGTTATCAACGTTATATTGTGCATACTAAAAATTTATAAATAACGGGAAAAGCAACAGGATTCTTTCAAAGTTACTTTGCAAAAATTACTTTTACGGAAACAAATCAAGATTGATAATTTAGTTTGCGAACAATATTACTTCTCATATAATCGTCACACAGCGTCTTACAAACGGTACCTTCTGGAATGCGATGTTTTCGGAAGGGAGAATTTGTATCTCGGCCTACGTCCCGTCGTAAAACGCGAACCAAGAAAGGGCGTAACACTCGCCCAGATCAAGTGAAGAACAAAATACTGGTATCCATTGGAAACTCTCGTACTATTTATTTTCTCTTAATTTTATTTTTCTCTAAAGATCAGTAAACGTTTTTTTTTTTTTTTTTTAGCGCCTTTTCCCCTAAGCTGTAACCTTCAAAGTACCTGTAGAGAAAATGGGCACACAATCACTGTACAATTTCCTTTGCGGTAACACATCGCGCTTGTACCTTTACACATTCATATGACGCGAACATCGCGGTTCCGTGGAAATCACGTCCCTGCCTCTTTATTACTTTTATACTTCACGCATCTTGTTTGCATCCGCTCAATATACAGTATTGAATTAACCATTTTAACTTGAAAACTGCGACATTGCTATTTATTTTATATCTTCGCTTTTGGAGTTCACGATCTTGTCGAACTCACGTGTGTGTCCCCCTTTGTTTTTAATATTGGGTTTATGTCTCGACCGATAAATTTTTTCACCTTCTGGTAGTTGTCAGCGAATATTTTCATTAATTTTTTTTTATTTTATTTTAGCGACAACATTGGGATAGCTGCGAAGTGTTATTTTAATTCAGAAGCAGATGCAGAATAGGAAGTTTTATTTTTCATTCATCTGCTGCAACTTTATGCAGCTTCGCTTATTGTTTATCTTAATACTTTGTTGGAACAAAAGTAACTTCATACTTTTAACTGATTATATGACGGCACTCTTTCAGGAACGACTATGGTCTATTATGGAAAACCTAGCAAAGAAAGTGGACTTCAGGATCGTGGCAAATGCCACTAAGTGAGTTTGAATTGGATGTCATCTAGATACACTTCGCTGCGAAAATATACGTCAAGATTTCTTTGACTCCTTTCACTTTGATTTTGGTTTTATGAAGTCATGCGCGATTTGTAAACATCATTAGGTCGATTTTGTTTCGTGTAACGTCTGACGTATATTCTCCCAAGTTTTCATAACTATTTTTTATTGGTTTAGTGTATACTGCAAACTTCATGAACGTTCCTGGCAGGAAGGGCAGAAAGGAAAATACAGGAAATCTCGTACATGTTCAGTGAAGCATTTGCACTAATAACAGGCTGCATTTCGACATTGTCGTTAGGTTTTGCAGTATGCTATTTTACCGTTACGTAGAAGTTTTATGAGTGCATACGTGAACAAGTCTTTATTAAGATGTCCTCACTGAAGCTGAACCTCCAGAAAATGTGTACAAGTCTAGTAACAATCCATTGATGAGTGTGAATTTGAATTAGTGAGGTGGTTCAGTTCTGATGATACTAAAGTGTCAGAACGGTCACAAGTAGCGCTGGACGTCGATTAAAACGTTTAGCCATATTAATTAACACCCTTTAGTCGATTAATTATTCGGTTAATCGATTTCGTTGATTCTCATACATAATATTTTTCTAACATTTTTTTTTTTTTTTTTTTGCCATTGCTGAATTGTAATAAACGGCGCATTGTACAATTTCGGATTTTAAATCAACTTTATTGTGTAGTTGAGAACAGTCCGATGAATCCCGCACTCGCAAATTATTACGTAAGCCGCAGAGGCAAGGAGGCTCGTTGACATTTTCAGGCAATAACGAACTCCTTCGATTGTTCACAATAGTCTCTGCTAAGCTAAACGGACACTCGCACGGCTTTGACTAGGCCGGGACACGTTTAATGCTCTCCCCCTTGTTTGTACTTACAAATCTCGCCCCTACGGCTTACTTTCGGTCAATATTTCACCTAAAGGTTTCACTTCGTACAGGTGTACTCGTCCACATCTGCGTGGTGAAAGCGTTAAATTTTTACTTTTTTTTTTTTGTTGGTGAAAATTGAACCGATTAACCAGGTAAACAAATTAATCGCGATTAAACCATTAATCGATTAATCGGTAGGTTAATCGATCAAGTGCCCAGCCCTAGTCACAAGTATAATTTTCGAGGATGTGTCTGGCCTGCAGTCCTAAGGCAGAGGAGTAACTTCAATCGGCGATCATGTCAGCGCCATAGAAGCTTCGTTGCCTATTGCCTTCAACGTTCAAACTTGACATTTCACATTATAGCGGACAGGGCCTATGATTACAACCATTTAAGCCTGCAGCAGCCTGGTTAAATCATTTCCTTTCCTCATTATCTCAGCTCACGTGATAGATTCAACTCAATCAACGCCATCTAGGATGATCAAAGCCCGTTCCCTAGCATTTTGACGTCACCACAGTGACCTGGAGCTCAAACCCTGGACACGAGCGCTGCGACGGCGTTCGGCTTGGCCTCGTGTCCAATCAACGCGTCGAAGGACGCTCGCCATCTGGCTCGG
The DNA here is from genome assembly GCA_013358835.2 of Ixodes persulcatus. Lineage (NCBI taxonomy): Eukaryota > Metazoa > Arthropoda > Arachnida > Ixodida > Ixodidae > Ixodes > Ixodes persulcatus. The sequence goes on along the minus strand of JABSTQ010011090.1, from coordinate 522,681 downwards.
ACCCAATGGCTGAGTTGGCGCCATTCAAGTGTGATGGCGTCACGAGGAGGTAGAGCAGGCTGTTTACTGGCTTCGAATATTCCATCTGGTGTTGACTCAATGCGGAGCGCAAGTTCGTCTGCTCCTTGCGCTGGGACGGCGATGATGTCAAAACACCGAACTCTAATTGGCCGATTAAAAAAATAGTGGGTAGACCTCAAGGCATCTAGCATTGAGGTCCACAAGAAGCAGACGACTTGCTCTCTGAATAGGCCTGCTGCACAAACATTGTTTTGGTAAATTCGGTCTTGGCGAGTACTCGCGTCATTGTGGAGTGGACGAAATCTGAAGTGTGTGCTACGTCTAATGATTTGAAACATTCTTATTAGAGCAAAACCTTGTCGAGGAGAAAAGAGTTGAAGAAATTAAACAGTCCATAAAAAAAGAAGAAAGGGAAATTTGGTAAACAAACGCGTTTGGATCAAATAATCGAGGCCGACGAGGGCTTCGCGTTGTCCCTGGCTCATGCAACAGTTAACAATTTACTATCTCGTCCTACTATTACTTTTCCACGTTCAGTTACGCTCAAGTCAACAATGTCATCATCCTGTGCGGTATCGGCCACCCCAGTTGTGTGAATGCCTCGAGGTTGCTTTGGAATGAAAGCAGCTCCGTTTGGCAGAAGGGTTACAAGGAATTCAACCGGTAAGTTTTGTAGTTCTATTTTTTTTACAGCGGAGCTGTTAAGGGCTAGTTTCCCCAGTTTCGTGTCCGTCACCAAATTAGTGTCGACAGAAAACTCGGAACAGCTCTCTGAAAACTCGGAACAGCTCTCTCCCTCTATGAGCGACGGCGGCAACCAGACAACCAGCTTGCCGGTGGTCTGGTTGCCGCCGTCGCACATAGATGTCGGTAACCTTTCCAGCCTTTCAATATGGTTTTCACCAGAGTGGAAAGGATGAAATTCACTAGGCGTCGTCCTAGAAGTCGTCCTCGAGGTTGTCGTAGAAGTCGTCCTCGAGGTCGTCCTAGAAGTCGTCCCTGAGGTCGTCCTTGAGTTTGTCCGAGAGGTTGTCTCCAGGTCTTCCTAGAAGTCATCCTTGAGGTCGTCCTAGACGTCGTCCTTGAGATCGTCCTTGAGGTCGTCCTAGACGTTATCCTCGAAGTCGTCCTAGAAGTCGTCCTTGATGTCGTCCTTGAGGTCGTCCTAGACGTTATCCTCTAAGTCGTCCTAGAAGTCGTCCTTGATGTCGTCCTTGATGTCGTCCTAGGCGCGGTCCTTGAGGTTGTCCTAGGCGTTATCCCTAAGGTCGTCCTAGGCGCAGTCCTTGATCTCGTCCTAGACGTCGTCTCTGAGGTCGTCCTACGCGTCACCCTTCAAGCGTCGTCCTCGAGGTCGTCTTAGAAGTCGTCCTTCAGGTCGTCCTAGATGTTGTCCTCGAGGTCGTCCGAGACGTTGTCCTAGACGTCGTCCTCTAGGCGTCGTCCTCGAATTCGTGTAAGAAGTCGTCCTTGAGGTCGTCCTACTATAGTGCAGCTTTGCTGGTCTTCCTACTTCACCAGAGTGGAAAGGCTGAAAGTTTTTTTCTCAAAACGTATGGTGGATTAGTGTTCTTCACATCCTACAGAGGAGCCTATTTCTTATTGCTTCTATTTTCTTTCGTATTGCTTATATTTTAAGTCACTCTGTAAAATTCCGGATGGCATTAGGTGGCTACGATGAAAAACAGCAGGACACTATGAACAGTAGTGTTGACGAGTGGGCTAGTTGGTCATTCATATTAGCGGAAAACAAACAGCGCAGGGACAAGGACAGAGTAGAAGGCGGTAGACATACACAGCGCTGACTTACAACTGAGCTTTATTGGCACTGACAACCTGTATAAATACAAAATTTGCCCGCCCCAAAAGCCAAGAAAAGAAACAACACTAGAGGAGGACTACACGTGTGGGTCGAAGAGTGTATTGACAACCACGGGTGTGTAGCGTTTCAAAATGAATGTGGTCTAGGAGTGAGAGACTTCTTGGAGCTTTTAACCTTTTACCTCAAATCGACGTTTACAACTTGGAATGGAGAAACTTTCATTCAGAAAAACGGCATATGCATCGGTTCCTGTTTAGCTCCCGTGTTGAGCAACATTTATCTGGCATTTCATGACAGAATTTTATCTAATAGACTTGAAGGCTCTAGGGTAAAAAAAGGTTTTTAGGTTTGTAGATGACTACTTAGTGCTTGTTAACTGTGACTCAGACCACTTTGCTGGCGACATTTCTGAGGTTTTGGCCACTTTTAGTAAATGCTTGGAACCACTGGTTATTACGCACGAATTACCAGTGAACGGTTCCATAAGATTTTTAGACCTTAGGCTTTATTGTCATCCCACACACACCTGCTGGCTTTATGAGCCGAGAAGTAATAAACCCCTCCTGTCGTTTTCGTCTGCCCACTCTAAACTGGTTAAAAGGGGAATCATCAACATTTGCTTTAAGAACGCCCTTAATAAATCCTGCTTTCACTTGGTAAAGGATAGCTTTAAGAATCAAGTAGCGAGGCTCACGGCCGCGGACTACCCGTTGCGCCTCCTAACGGCAGTTGCAGAGACTCTCCTAAAGACAAGACGAATTGAGAGTGCTGAACAAGTTAAACGGAAAAACAGGAACATCACAGTACTACCGTACCTACACAAAGTATCCCATAATCTGAAGAAAGTGGGACGTCGAGCTGGGGTTCACGTGGTCTTTTCGGCTCCAGACAAGCTATTTATGATGTGCAAAAAAGTGAATTCTCATGTAATAGAGAGACAGGTGTGCACCAAGAAACACCAAAACCAGTTTGTTACATGCGTTGCGGGTGTTGTATACTCTATTCCCCTGTCCTGTGGCCGGAGATACATAGGGCAGACAGGACGTTGTCTTAATGAGCGTTTAAGAGAGCATCGTTATAATGTGTCTCAGGTTGTGTCGGGGCACCTTGGGGTGCATTGCCGCGATTGCGGATGTACTCCGGATTTTGAACGATGCACGGTCATCAGAAAACAAAAGGATAAGCTGACACGTGAGATTATAGAAGCACGCGCCATTGGACAATCGGGTTCAGAGTGTGTTAGTGCCCCGTCACTTGCCTTGACGGAAAAGGAGTGTATTTTTCTACTCAGATCGGAGAACAACGGCGCCTGCAGATGACTCTAAGAACACGTGTAGTCCTCCTCTAATGTTGTTTCTTTTCTTGGATTTTGGGGCGGGCAAATTTTGTATTTATACAGGTTGTCAGTGCCAATAAAGCTCAGTTGTAAGTCAGCGCTGTGTATGTCTACCGCCTTCTAATCTGTCCGTGTCCCTGCGCTGTTTGTTTTCCGCTACTATGAACAGCCCAGCCACAAGGGCGTTCAAAGAGGTTTTTGGGACCTTTGGGTGGTGTAATTATTTTGCGGATACAAACTTTTCGCGCACTCTGATATGAGGCGATATGTTGTGTACCCAGTGCTACGTTGGGTTGTATCGAGTTCATATTTATACCTATATAACCCGCGCCATTGCAAAATATTGAATTTAGCGCGAAAAGAGTTTCCGTCCAACATGGAAGCTCTCTGTAGCCCATGTTGCTGAGATAGGCTAAATGCTCTAATGTAGTCTATCTCTATTGGAGCATTTAGCAGCATAGGCTAAATGCTCAAATCAAGCTGGAATAACGTAGCAGACCGACCATTGGCGAATGCACCGAATTGCACCAGTGACCACTCTGTTAACTTGCTTGTAGTTTGGCACGATGAGGAGTATAACGAAATAAAACATATCCCAACATTTCCCAATTTTGAGGCTGACTTGCGGCTGCATTTGTTTCGAGGGTATGCTTGTGAGCTGGGCAGAAAGCATCGCAATGTGTCCAGCCGCTTCGGTGGCTTCGAGGCAAAGCGCGACAGATCCCCAGTTGGCGGGTTCGAGTCTTGACAAAGCTTCCCGCAATCTGATGTAGGTTGATGGCGGAAAAGCTGCTGTGTAATCTAGATTTCGATCGCACGTCGGATAATCTCCAGAGGGTCAAAACTAATCCTCATTGGTTTTTTTTTTTTTTTTTTTTTTTTTTTTTTTGCTGGGGCGTGCCATATGCCCTCCGTTGGTTCGAGACATCCCAGATATTTACTTAACATGTTTTGCGAGAAGTAGCCGTATTTCAAGCATTTTGAAAACAAAAATGAAAAAAATGGGAATATTTTTTTATATATATTGTTCTGACTCCAGTAGACATTTCTTTCTATATATATGTATTTCTGAGCGCGTTTGTTTTGTCACTAAGCAAAAAAGCTCGAGGTACACCTAAGCATTTCTTATGAGCTGTGAATGCGAACGCATGCAAGCCGCTCGTCCGCTCCCTTTGTCGTCTGCTGCGTACTAGCGCGCGGGCGCTTCGGGATCTCGGAGGCCATGTGTGATGGTAAGAAGTGTGGGCTCGGGATTCCGACACGGTGGATGTGAGGAAAAATATATTGTTTGAAAAGAATCGGAATTATAACGTTATTGTAAACACGAAAGATATATACACAAAGTCAAGTCCGGGTTGTTCTGCTCACTCGCCGCCGCACTTCTGGTGTTGTCGGAACCCCGGATGCCCTAGGCGTTTTAGGGACGGCGAGGGATCGATGTTCGGTGCCGGCGGTGGTTCCCCGGCAAGTCTGGTTGGTGCCCCCACGGGCCTCAGACGTCCGTCCGGGACGCGTATTGGCTACTGGGGCCCACGGCGTTAAGCTGTGTTTGTTCCTTCTGTGTCCAACCCCAAAGCCGCACTGCACCAGCTTGCCTAAGCCGTCCCATCTGCCGATGTTGTCTTCCTTTTCTTCTATGTCCCGTTCACATCATCTCACCATGGCGCAGCGGCCAATGGAAGCCCCGGCGACGCGCGCCAGCCAATGGAACCGAAGGCGAATCGCTCCTATTGGCATCGCGGCGGAAACTAGGAGCCGTTTTCGGGCTTCAGTCAGCTCGCTCCATGAGACAGTTAATGCATTCGCATTAAACCTGCTTGCTCACCATTTGCCTATGCATGAACTGAAGACTCCTCGAGCTTCAAGTTTTTTCCTCATTTCCTTACCATGTTTACGAATGGAATTAGAGAATTTGATTAAATATGATTCGACTTTGCACGGGTTTACGGCTCAAATGACGTGAGTGATATAACTTTTTTGCGTGATAGTGATGTATTTACCATATTTTCAGGTGGGTGGAGAATAGGTCCCTCATTCCCGGAAAAGTGGTTATGGGCATGGTGTTACGTTTTGGCTCCCCCGAAGAACAGGGGTCCATTATATCCTGGATCCGTAAAACGGAAAATAAAAAAGTTGCACAGGAGGTGATCGCCCAGGGCACCAATGTCTCTCTCATTGAAATGTGAGCATCGTATAACTGCAGCGACATTTTTGTATTTACGTAATGTGACAACAGATCTCCTCGGAATATTAAATTTATCCTTTTTAGATAAAACTTTTCTACACCTGTATTATAGTACTTTTGTTTTAATTTCAAAACTACTATTGACGCAGCAACATCTGTACCATAATTATTGTATTTAATATTTTTGTCTTTATTAATTTTAAAGAAAAGTCAGGTAGAACGTGTGACACAGAGACTTTTCTCGCTCTGCCGTGTCAGCCGAGAAAGCATAGTTACAAATGTTAGCGGGGAACCATTCTTAAACGCCTAGTGCACTCAAAACAGTCCACGTTATTCTATCAGCAAACCTACAGAGAAGCAAAAAGAATCTTCCAATTGCCTTTTTTTGAAGGGTTAAAGGGGAACTCCGCCGACTTTTCGAGCTACCTAATCTAAAGGCATAATCTGAATGCGAATGGCTTCCTGATTCCGAAATGCTATCTCGTTCTCCCAGATTCACTCTAGTTAATTAAAAAAGTGATATTTTGTTTGCTGCCGAAAACGAAACATCGTTCTCCCCCGTTTTTCCCCAGTTTCCCCCCCCCCCCCTCTCCCAAGCGTGACGTCACTTGTGTGCAGCGAGGCGCGCGGCCGGCAATCGGGTACGCTCTCGCCCGCCTTTCTCGCGTCTAACAGCAAGAAAACCTGAGCCTTCGTGCAGTTTGAAGTTGACAATTATATATATTCTCACAAAGTATGGCCTTGGCCTACGTGCATAACTATAAGAAAGTAAAAAAAAAAAAAAGAAGAAAAACGGGAGCAATTGGAATTTTCATAAAACCGTTTTTGCAACTCGCTACGCTCAAGGCGCGGCTCGCAAGTTTCGTGATATCGCTAGTAAATGCGTTCTCTTTTTATTAGAAGATTACTGGCAAAGAAAGGTTGAAGAGTCACGCAATACATTTTTTGACGACTTGCCAAAGCACCGCGGAAAATGCTCGGAATGTGGGTACAGATGCCCCACACGCTCGTATGACCTGAAGGAACATGCCATTTGTTTTAGATTTTCTTTTGAAAAGTTACTGTTGCAGGCGTCAGCACGTGTAACTACTCTTGTGGCACGAATATGCTCCCTGGTGCTTAACTAATTTAGCAAAATATCTGTAGACCATCTCTGAAAAGCGCTTCTGGTCGGTGCCATTTTCAGCGTTCGTGCGCGTGGCGCGTACACTGCTCGCCTTCCAAAGCGATGAACATGTGCGTGCTGGGCTGGGACCTAAGACATGTAGACTATGATTCTCGTAAGCAATGAAATGTATAGAATGGAATGAACTGCATTCGTGTAGATCAGATGGCAGGTTACTGGTCATGAAGATTGTGTTTAAATAACGATTAAAAGAACTTCGCAACCCCCAAGTTAAACATTTAGGTGCCATGGAATGCGTATAAAATACAGAAATACACTGTTCATCTCCAAATAAAGAATATTTGCTCGAAGATGCAATGGTGCGTGAGGTACAGAAATACATTATAAATCGTTTAACTCAAAATACGTTAACAAAAGTTACTAAAAAACTGTGTAACCGTATTTTTTCTTTTTACTTTTGGAGTAGAATGCAACACGTTCAAACACCCCTCCACGAGAGCACATGGGAAGGGGGTAATTCTATATAAGATTTTTTATTTAAATTAAGCTGGTTTAGCACAGTTTCCATCAGCTGTAAATTTACAAGCCTCCCTTCAACGACATTAATATTTTTATGGTTTAAAAAAAACTTTTCAGCCCTATATAACATTTCTCCGCAATAGAATAAATTAAAAACGTTTTCATCACTTCTTCTGCAGAGAATATTGCGCGCCAACCATTTGACAAACCAGGCAAGGCTCTATCGTATATCGATGGAGCTCAGCACTTGCTCCATAAACCTCTGTAATAGCAGACACAGGTATAGCAATTCGTCGAAAGTCGTGTCTAAATTCAGACATGAACTTTGTTTAGACGTATTACTTTTCGTCTTCAACATGTCGGCCGCGTGAGTGGAACTCACGCGGCCGTCGAGCTAGCTTCGACGTCCAAAACAAATATAGTGTTTATAAAAAATAAAACAATCCCTGAACCAATTGTGAATAACAAATGTGACTGTGCAAAATGTCGACTGAAGTGCTAGATTGTGTACTATATTTCTCGATATTGTTAGCGCTCTTCTTTGGACGGATGTCGTAATGGTCACAGCCGGCTTGAGTTTGCGCTTGCCGTTATAGGGATACTGAACCAAAGAATTTAGTGTCCATAATAAGTGGCGCACGTTCTTTCCACGAGCCAGCAGCCGCCGGTGTGCGCGAGCACACGCAACGAAAATGACGTCAAAGACCTCCATTCGCGCAAGAGAACAGTGAAATGCATGGGCTTCGGGCCAAAGGAGAATACATACAGGCTTTTCATCTTTCACCAATCAATCGCTTACCTTTTACACCAGACACCACTGTGTAGATGAAAAACTTGTCTTTATTATCCTTTGGCCCGAAGCCCATACAATTTATTGTCATCTTAACCGTGAATGGAGGTCTTTGACGTCATTTTTGTTGCGTGTGCTCGCGCACACCGGCGGCTGCTGGCTCGTGGAAAGAACGTGCGCCACTTATTATGGACACTTATTCCTTGGTTCAGTATCCCTTTAAGCCGTTCCATCTGCTGAAGGATACTCAACTCGCAGCACGTGGCTATAAAGTATTCTGAGCAAAAGTGAAAATGTTTCACGTGACACTAATTCTCTCGGCACACAGCTCGCGCAAAAGCACCTTGACGTGGCTGGCCTCCATTACTGCCAGGGAACGCTTTTTTTTTTCTCCCACGAAAACAAGAGTAAAAAAAGAAGCTTTCTCCCGGCACTGTTTCTGCAATCTATCGCGGAGCACAGATTGCTACCCGCTGCAGAGGAACTTTCAACCTTGAAGCTGCGAAAAAATTATCTCGATTGCTGGCGTCCGGAAAGCCACTTCGTGGCTGCCCGAGTAGCTCGTCCGCCTGCACATTCGTGACATACGCGGGTAGGGAAAAATAGGGATTTTTCATTGTTGCCAGTAGAGAGTCGCCCCCTGGAACCCTCGCGGCCGGCGTAACTTGAAAGTTCAATAACTTCACGGAAAATTTTTATTTTTTTCAAATATTTTGGTTATCAATTGAGAAAGGGCTATTGATGCGGTCTGCAAATTTCCAGCCAAATCGAAGTTTACCGAAAAATAGGCGGAGTTCCCCTTTAGGACAGATTCACAGAGTGGCGCTTGAGTAACCGACTGCGCTGCAGCACCTTGTGGCTGCTTATGACGAGATGACACAGTGGCGCCATCTATCGCTCAGCACTGGCCCACTTTCGGTCTTGCTGTGTCCTAAAGTAGACTGAAGGTTCTGCAGTATTCAGGGGCGGATCCAGAATTCCATTTTCTTTTCTTTTTTTTTGGGGGGGGGGGGAGGGCGGTAAAATTTGTAAGGATACTATTCTCCCATTCGACGGAATGGTTCTTCGAGTTCAGAGTACAAGTGTGCCTGCTAGGGTGCGACCTACCCTATTTTGAACCCTCGTCCTTGAGTACCGAGCCTTCTACCACCTGGCAGGCCGGTAATCGGTTTTATTTTTTATTTTTTTGGGTGGGGGGGGTGGAGGATGGGGGGTGTCGGGGGTCTACCGATGTCAAATTGCCCTCCGAGAAGGGGGGAGTGGGGGGGGGGGGGTTCGGTTTAGTTTGGGGGGGGGGGGCGCCCCCGTCGCCCTCCCCCCTTGGTTCCGCCCCTGGCAGTATTAGCAAAGTCAAATTTACGTACTATACATAAAAAATTCCCGCTTACGTACTATACAATAAAAATTGCCAACGGAAAGCCATCGCGCCTAAAACAAGACACCATAAAAACATTTGCGTTCGCCTGATTTAAATTTTTGTTTAAAAGCATGATTACAAAGGCTTATTTTTCAACGTCTCCTCAAATTTTTGAAGGTTAAATAATACGAAGTGCGTTTTTTTTACAAGTCTTCTCTTTCAAACATTTTTTTATATAACATACGGGAATATTGTTTAGCAAAACTCGTCCTTAAAAAAACTTTATGTAAAATATGTTAGGCAAGAGGACTTCGTTGTATTTGGTACATTTATTAATTTGAGAAATTACGTAATATTTGTCATTTCCTACAATAGGTTCGCTCGAGAGAACTACATGAATGTAACGGATTGGATAGAGCTTCCAGAGGAACTGGTTTCAACCACCTACCGCAAGGCAGCATTCAGGGTTGCCATGAGTATGCCGGAAACCGTTCGGCGAAATGACGGGTATGCAACCTTTCCATTCATGCGAACCTGCTAAACACAATGGAAAGATCCTTAAACCTTGACGCAGGCAAAAGCCTAAAAGCTGGTATTTTCTCTGAGAATCTACTTACCCGCTTTGGCGGTGATCGTGGATCAATACATGTTGTATATAAAGCCTTGACACAAATCGATTAAGCACGATACCGGAGCTACGCCAACATGCATAGGTCAAAATAATGGTGTATTCGCACGACAGAGTCCCATGTACAGGGTGTTCGAGGCGGGGCTTAGGCCGCACGTCCGGAGGCTTCCTGGCTCGTGACGACGACCATTCCCCGAAGAGAAGAACCCAGGGGTCCAGTGGAGGTGGGAGAAATGGTAACGTAACGAACGGTTTAATTACATGGTAGCGATACAGTCGTCAAATCCAAGAGAACAACTCAGCAGCCTCACGCCCCGCCTTATATAGGGGTCCGTTTTCTCCCTCACTCTCCGCCAGGGCAGCAGGTGCGACCGCCAAGTGCGTTGCAGCAAAGCCCGCCGCGTCGTAGCCAGAAATGCGTCATAGCCATGGTTCTCCGCAGTTAGGCCAGGCCTCTCTCCCCTTCCGGAGCGCACGAACCCACACGCACACACACACACGTCCCGTTGACGTCACGGATGCGTTGAGACTCGTTTCGGGCAGATCACGACAGCTGGGCGACGGTCTTGAACACGTCGGGACTCGTTTCGGGCAGACTTCGACAGGTGGGCGACAGTCCAGAACACGTCGGGACACGTTTCGGGACTCGTTTCCGCAGCGTTGAAACTCGGAAAAGGTTGCCGAAGGTTCCATTCTTAACAGCCCCTCCGCGGCCAGGGAAACCTCGAATGGCCGGTGGTACAATCGCTGGCCTGAAGAGGTGGGCTTGGAGTAGGCCTTGAGAAGACGCTGCAAGCACCAAACAAACTCCCAAACCTCTCACAACGGAGGCATCAGCGGAAACGTCCCCCACAACACCACGCCACACCGCAGTCAAACGCTCGGAATTCGCCAAAGACCCGCCAGACTGGATTACGGATTACCAAAATTTGGTACAATTCCGGGTATCGAGACCCCCTGTCGCCAAAAAAAACTCATTTTTCCAACGAGGTCACTAAGAACAAAATACAAAAGACAAAAACTCTTCGCAATTTGTGAGGTCGTTTTTGGGTTTTAGCGAAGTGCCCCCACTTAGATCCTCATTCCCGTGGATGACGAAGACCTCTGAGATCATCCCTACTATTTTTCGTGATGTCAGAAAAATCTGCTCAACCCATCGGCATTGCCGTTAAATTTGCCTTTCCTTTTTCTTACGCTGAAGTCATAGTGATCGATTTTCACGTGATTCTAGACGTGAAAATGCGGTCCTTATAGCGCCGATAAAACAATCCGCCTCTTTCATTCCCCGTCACATTGGTCCTAGCAATCTCCTGAGCTGTACAGCGAAACCCTGCCACACTAGGGTCGCTCTTCTGCTCGACTGTCAAAGACACTCTGTCTACTCGTAGCAGAGGACCAAAGTTACGTGACGCCGGAGCTACGAGAGATCTTTCACTGATCCCCTCTTCCTCCGCCTTTTCCGCCGGCGCGTTGGGACGGCGTACGCTTCCTAGTGCTACGAGATCAGGCTGTTCTACAACCTGGTCCCTCTCATCCCGGTTTTCTGCCTCCAACTCTGGGAGTGCTTGTTCCCCGTCAGCTGCCTCTGGCTCTGGATCACTTGTCAACAAAGGGGCGACCTGACGCGATTTGGACCTCGTACACGACTGAACTAGCCCTTCTCCCAGTTGTTGACCCCTTTCGCGCAGCAGGAAATCTGACCGGTTAGAAAACAAATAAGGATACTCCAACGGGACTGTTTGCGAGACAGCCGCCTCTGTCACTAGCTCTCCGAACGGGCCAGTTATCCTTACTGTCGCCATAGGCAGACAGACACTGTGCTTTTCGAGCAGCTGCTTGATCCAAACTACCTTTCCAGTAAAATCGGATGGCGTTACATACGACGGATGAACAACGTCCATCGTCGCTGCACTGTCCCGAAGCACCCTGCACGGCTTTCCGTTTACCTGGAGCTCGTGAAGATAGGGACGAAGAAGCTTCAGGTCCCCGTCACTACCGTTCACGTACGAGAACACAACCCGCGGTTTCTTACATCTGGCCGCTGTGTGTTCCGGCTCCTGACAGTTGTAGCACAGGAACGGCTTCCTTGCCTCGAACTGCCCAGTTGGGCTTTTCCGCTCCTCGTCTCCGTTCGAGTGTTCTGCGCTCTTGTCTGGGACCTTTTGTCCTGCTTCGGGCTTCTCGGGCCCGTTTTCTCGCGAGTCATTTCCCTGTCGGAAGGTCTTGCGCTGATCGCTTCGGCCGGATTCGCTTTCCTCTCCGCTCAGCTTTCTACGCGTTGCGTACTCTTCGGCTAGCTCAGCGGCCCTTTCGACAGAGTCGACTCCCACCCTGTCCTGCACCCAGAGCTTGACTGACTGCGGAATGCTACGAAAGAACTGTTCGAGGCACACACACTCGACTACCTTGTCTCGGCTTTCGTACACTTCCTCGCTCTTCAACCATTCTATCAGGTTGGTTTTAAGCCCGTACGCGAATTCCGAGTAGCCCTCGCTGCTCTTTTTGTATGCGTTTCTAAACCTTTGACGGAACGCCTCGGCAGAAAGGCGGTACCGCTTCAAAAGGCTGGACTTCACCTTGTCGTAGTCGTCCGCGTCTCCAGCACTGAGGCGCGCGACAACCTCTGCAGCCTCACTGGGCAACAGAGTCAAAAGCCGTTGCGGCCATGCACGTTTCTGGGGCGAAGCTCAACTTCTCACATGTCCTCTCAAAGTTAACTAAGAATAGGCCCACGTCTTCCCCAAATTTAAACGGCTGCATGCATGAGCTTCTTCATTTGATACGACTCGGTCTCACTTGCTCGTACCGGAGCCCCAACTCTACTGTTCTGCGAGTTTAATCGCTGTTGTTCAATTTCGAGCTCTAGCCTTTTCAGCGCTCGCTCCTCTGTCGCCGCAGCCTGCGCTCGTTCCTCTCTCGCTGCAGCCTGTTCCTCTTTCGCTGCAGCCTGTTCCTCTTTCGCTGCAGCCTGTTCCTCTCTTGCTGCAGCTTCACTCTTAGCGTTCTGAAGCAGTTCCCACGCAATTTGAATTTCCTCTGCTTCCGCGCTCTCTGAAATCGCTTTACTGATCTCAGATTTCTTCATCTTTTGCTCCACCTCCACACCCAATTCTTCACATAAACAGAGTAAATCTGTTCTCAGTAACCACATCAGATCCATGATCGCTGCTCTTTAGCTTTGGCTTTGCAATAAAACTTGTCGCGAGGTTGTACACAAACCTAGCGCACGAGTCAAACACTAAGGATTCCCAGCAGTTCAAAATTAATTACCCATAATCTGAAGCCTGGCGAATCTCAAAGCAAAGTCCAAACGCTCACCCACAGATGTAGCACGATGTCGCATGGTCCGATCCCAACCGCTGCCAACCAGTTGTTCGAGGCGGGGCTTAGGCCGCACGTCCGGAGGCTTCCTGGCTCGTGACGACGACCATTCCCCGAAGAGAAGAACCCAGGGGTCCAGTGGAGGTGGGAGAATTGGTAACGTAACGAACGGTTTAATTACATGGTAGCGATACAGTCGTCAAATTCAAGAGAACAACTCAGCAGCCTCACGCCCCGCCTTATATAGGGGTCCGTTTTCTCCCTCACTCTCCGCCAGGGCAGCAGGTGCGACCGCCAAGTGCGTTGCAGCAAAGCCCGCCGCGTCGTAGCCAGAAATGCGTCATAGCCATGGTTCTCCGCAGTTAGGCCAGGCCTCTCTCCCCTTCCGGAGCGCACGAACCCACACGCACACACACACACGTCCCGTTGACGTCACGGATGCGTTGAGACTCGTTTCGGGCAGATCACGACAGCTGGGCGACGGTCTTGAACACGTCGGGACTCGTTTCGGGCAGACTTCGACAGGTGGGCGACAGTCCAGAACACGTCGGGACTCGTTTCGGGACTCGTTTCCGCAGCGTTGAAACTCGGAAAAGGTTGCCGAAGGTTCCATTCTTAACAAGGGTGAGGCCGTAATTGACCAGCACATTTGGCATACCTTGAAATATTTTAATTCTATGAGTACATAACGGGAACTGGGCACCCGAACAACGTATCGCAAAAAGTGGTATGTCTATATTTTTTGAGAACTTACCTCGGAGGTGGTGAGGTATTAAAAATAATGCGAAAACGGTGGCCATAAATTTTCTAGTCCTATATCGGATGTTTGTCGTCTGAACACTGGTTTGCGAGCTTGCTCCTAGGTGGTCACTCTTCGTATATTTTATTTAAATTATTACTTACCGGAATTACCTTGCTCGTTGCCAGTCTCCATTCCTAATTTTTTTTTTTTTTTGGCATTCAGCAAGACAGCCCGGAGCGAGTTCGCAAACCAGTGAGCAGACGACGAACAGGCTGGAATAGGACATAAAAAACGCACGGCCGCCGTTTTTGCATTTTAATGTTTGACTACCCTTAGTTGAGCTTAAAGCCTGGTTCACACATTTGCAACAGTTGCGTTCGCATGCAACCGAAACGACCGTAACGACAAAGTCACCGGGAAAAGTGTTTGCCGTACACAGCATGGAAAGCGATGCAAGGGGTAGCTTCGCGAAGCGATTCATGAGTCAGGGTTATTGCGGTGTTTTGGTCGTTACGGTCGTTTTGGTTGCATGCGAACGCAACTGTTGCAAATGTGTGAACCAGGCTTTAGAATAATGCTTGACTTAAAGCCTTTTGTGAAACGACATTCGCGTGCCAAACTTCAGGTATGTAATTCTCTATTTCGAATACAGCAAGGCGTGCCAAACTTGCTGGTACTCACGGCCTCAGCCTGTAGTTGGGCCGGCGGAGTGATTTTTTCCGTGAACCTGTTTGCGACCTTTGGGGGCTCGTCCAACAAAAGGAAGGGAGTGAAAAAAGAAAAAGGCACACCACAGATCAATGTTGTTGGCCGCAGTCTTTCCCCAAATGCAGGGGGATGGGTCACTCCCATGGGGCGATGGGCATTTTGGGGGCCCGCGGATCGCCGCGGGCTCTTGAGAATAGCGAATATCCGTGACGCGGTACACGTGACCTCAAAACTCGATGACGCTTAAACCCATGTTCGAACAAAGACTCTGTCGTGGGAAGACACATTAGGAGATGAACAAAAAACATAACGAGAACTTACTTTTTATTTTATTTGAGGGGGGGGGGGGCAAATTTAGGCTCACTAAAATGCTCTTAATTTCGAAACCAACTATAAAGGTCTGCAACTCCGCTCAACACTGAGTTGGGAGCGCGGGGAAAGTCATGCCTCTCGTTGGACCACACGTGCGTCTATCTTTTGCCACGTGATTAAGCCTCCCTCCCAACAATAACCAAGCGCAGAGAGCGAAGTGTCCGGCGATAAAAGGAAGGTGGTTCAATGGTACGGCGACCGCGTAGACACTCCAGAAGCATCAGCTTAAGCGTGAACGGAATATACCACTTTACAATTTATTAGCACATCTTGAAAAAGAGAACGAGACTGACTGCCACATTTCGATGTTCTTCATTGCAGGAAAATATTAGGTATTTTTATCTGTAACCCAAGCAAGGTTATTTACAGCGAGGAAGATCTCAATATGGTAAGCACGGAACCAAAAATTCGATGCTCAGTTGCGGAACACTCCCCAGATGGCTAACTTACAACGAAAACAAATCACGCAATAGATGTATACATCAAATGCCGGTGGTAAACTTGAAAAATAACAATACGGTAATTATAACACAGCGTGAATCAGCACTAATTACACTACCCTGAAGTGTCGTATGCTGATTGAGTTTTGGGGGTAAGACAGCTGGGGGAAAAACAACGAATTTGCATAAAGCCGCAGAAATCTACTCATCACTTAAAAAATAATGAAACAAAGAACTGCAATTGGTCGCTATCCATACAGCTCGCAACAGTGTCCATCGAATTAGTTCAGTAAAAAACGGTGCGTTACTAAGAGCAGTCAGATTGAACTACTTTTTGTGATCTCAGCAGCTAGTTAATATAAAATGTCTATTGATATATTGCTGCTTTTATTTTTTTTTTTCGAGAAACGAATGTTAAGTTGCTCTGGGGAAACTTAGCATACTTGAATTAAATCACTAGTTATCGGGCCCTTTGCGGACACGTCTTGAAAATTAGAATTCAATGTCTGCTTGGCTTTCACATCTAATATTCGGCAGCGAATAATACCTCTGAACGTTACCTCCTCCTTGAAATTACTTTTACTTTGTAGCGACGCAAATCGTGTAAAGTAAATAATCAAGCGCCGGTGACGTCTTCTCCTACAACTATCATAACGAAAAGACATCTGTGATAGTTTTACCTCGGAGTGTAAACATAAGTGAGGAGGACCAAAAACAACGAGTCAAAGGATACAGTCACATATATAGAACGTAAATGGACTCCTTCTATATATCCCCCTAAATCACGCCAAGGTTTTCCCGCTATTTTCTCGTAAGATCGTGACTCAGAGAATGCGAAAAATTTGAAATTTTTTTATTTACCGGTACTTCCAAAAAATCTATTGTTTTGAATTGGTGAAACGTCTATTTGCATTCACTATGATTTCAGCAGACGAACGTAATCCCTTCTAGCCACAAAAAAAAATATAAAGAAAAGAACAGTCATAGGTGTATGACAAGTCTGTTTTGGACATTCAGATAATCCTCCTATGAGGTAGCAAAACGTGTCCACACAACAAAACTGCCTTATTTTTACGAGGTTCTTACTAGTTTATGTGCGAAAAAAATCCCTTTTAAGAGGTAGAAAACACTCTTACGATTGCGTGTCGACGCAACATTGAAGGCATTACGAAAATAACATAAATTTCTACACTTTACATTTTTTTTTTTGTTTATGACACACACAAACTGTTCTATTCTAGTTAGTGTCTATTGTGCGATTTGAGATCTCTACAAACAATAAAATGACAAAATCGGCTTCGGGGCCACTATTTCATAAAGATGAAGTTCACGGTGACCTTTTAGTCATTTTTAAAATTATGCCTTTGAGCTGAAACTGTTTTTAGCAGATTATTTTATGTTTTGTGTGGTTTAATGTGATAAAAACATTAGTGTGATAAAGACCATATTCACGGACTTTCCACATTAACAGTTCATACTTGAAGCCCAAGCGAGTGTGCAGGCAAGCTTTCTTTCCTACATAGGTTGCGTAGGGGGGGGGGGGGGGGGGGGGGGGTTTAGGGCGATTGATTGTAAGGCGTCTACTAAGCAGTTAAATATTTTGATAAATTTATCTCACTGAAATGCATTATTTAGTTGCGTCGAATAAGTAATTTATTAACCACTTCTTGCGCATTGTTTTGCGTCTTCAGTCCCGAAAAATCGATCCACCAATCAAGTTACTTCATGTTTGTGATGATAATGCAATAAATTCATAGGTTCAAGCGAGCTGGATAAGTATGAAAATGATAATCATTAAAGAAGGGGAACAAAGGAGACAAAGAAAAAACACAAATCTTCAAACAGAGCTAGGTGACTGGTGCGCGACCCAAAAAATCCGCCTGGTACTGGTATCGAGCTAGGAACCTCCGCATTTCCATCTAGCTATGTTTGCAAATTTGTGCTTGTCCTTTGCCCCCCTTGTTTCTCTACTCCTGGAATTATTATCATCATGTTTGTGTTTGTCTAGTGCCCCTATATTCTCTACGGTTACTATGTCAACTTCCTACAGCGAAGCAGATACCACTTCGACATGCCATAATTTTTCCTTTTGAGTAAGGTGTTTCTTCGCCACCATATTAGAATTTTACACATTGTCTTTTCTGATTTATTTAGCAATAATTAAACGTATAATGTCGCTTAGGCGTTTAACGTTGATCTTATGCAGTACATCGGCAAGCTTCCCAGTCTTGACTGCGGCAAATTCGACGTAGATCGAGGACTTGACGAGGTCCGGGTCATTCTGGACAACTTGAAAAGAGGCAGACCAGGCCTCCTTCGCTGGATCAATGGGGAGCTTCCACCAGCGGTTCCTTGAGCAAGAGCATCGATGGAAGCACTGGAATAATGAGTGGGATTGATGAAATAAAGTATCCCATTGCAATAAGTGTTTTAGTTAAAAAAATATTCAAACGTATTACCTTTCCCTTCACCATGACGTCTGTCAGAATTCAAAAGACACTATTTTCGAGTAGCCTCTGTGTACAGCCAAGAAGCTTCTGTGTACAACATTACTCGAGGAAACAAATCCTAATTGAATTACTAATAAAAATGAAGCAGCACAATTCGAAAAATTGCTCGTGCGTTCCGCTTAAATACGCTGATAATGTCAAATACGTAGGAATGCACTCAGACAAACATATTAAATTGAATATTTACGTAGAACATATTTGAAAAAATTAAGGATATTAATGGCGCAGATGTATCATGTACACTATCTGGTCCCTCGACCCATACTAACTAAGAATGACATACAACTTACTAGGCAATTCCACACTCCAATATAGAATAACAGTCCATGGGCACTGTGCGAAATATCTACGACTAAAAATAGGATCAATCCAAAAAAGGATAGCCCTCTCAAAGGTAGGTTAAATAATTGAAGAAACACATCTGGAAAACTATATTCATAAAGAACTACGAGTGTTGCGTTATAGAGACCAGATGAAGTATGATATTAAAATAAACATTTTTTCAACAACATAAAGTGGAAAATGACAAAAGACAGTTATGTTTCTCTAAACAGTTATGTTTCTTTGGACAGTTATGTTTCTTTAAAATTTCTAGAATTAATGTGTAACAAACAGAGTAAAACGCTCCTTGGAAATCTAATCAAATTATTCTACATAATTTGAGATGCATTTTAAGTTTATGAAGGGATTGAGTTAAGTGATATAATGCTTTGCTGTATGATATAGTCTCAGACAGAGTGAGAACGGCAGGCGCGTTTTTCTAACACCCGGCCTTCAGCACGCGCTGCATGCCTTCTGTCGTGCTTTGACAGCGATCTCGAGGTGCACGAGACGTTGAGGCGCCTTTCGAAGGTACACGAGGCTCGCTCTGGAGGCGGGACCAACGAACGCACAAAAACGCCCATCGCCTTTGTGCATCTGCTATTGCCGGCTCCACTGAAGAAGCACAGTGAATGCACTACAATCGTTTTTCATTATCGTGATTGGTTTAGCTGCACTCTAAAAAAATGGAAGAAAAAGATAGTAACGGCGCATTTTTTTCCCTTTTACTGACCCGCCCCCAAACGGACACCAGAAGAAGGGAGGAACGAGACGTTTCTCTCCTTCTCCAGGCAGACGGGAGAAAGCTTTCGCCCTCCCAACTCATCTTCTTTCGGTTTCGTTTTTCGAGCACGTCGCGCACGTTGTTTAATAAATGTTGTTGAGTTGATTGAGCTTAAGCGGCAGCGAAGGCCGCCTGTAATTCCGCCTCCCAGTCCAAACGTGCAGAACAGTTCGGTTGCATAGACGTTTTTACCACTAATTTCATCAAACGAGCAAACAAAGCCGCGAGAAACAGCGAAATTACGGAGCAGAGCCAGCAGCGCTACGTACACTGGGTAAGATGGCCGTCTCCTGATTGCGGGACCCACGCGAAACCACGCGGAACTGTGTCGACGTTTTCAATGTTATGAAAATTGCATGAAACTGCGTCCAAGACAGGCAAGGTTTTGCTGCCGGGTGCCTGCGTGCCTTCTGTGCATAGTTCGGTTCTGTTTTCCGATGCCGCGTGCCAACGGCAGTCAACGTGGTTCTGTACTTCTGCGTGTCAGCAACATAGCAGCAACATCGTGATGGCAGTGTTGTGCGTTGTGAACAGAAGACTGTAATTATCGCCGTTGTGACCGTGTGTTCGCGTATCAATGGTGTAACCACAAGATGAGATGACGTAAACTGTCGGGCATGGATGCCGCTGGTCGGGCAGTGATCGGAGGAGCGGGGTGTCGCTTGTTGACATTCCGCTTTACATTAAGAGTTTTAAGACCCCTTGAGGGATTAGGTGCAATCGATCGACGCGCGGATAGTCATGTTGGAACGCTGGTCTGAGCCGTAAGCTCCTATCTTACAGTGGCAAATGTGACTGTCGGTTGTCTCCTCCCCGAGAGCGATTGCGCTCTGGGAAAAGGACTGAACAGTACAAAAATATGACGGAAAGTACGTATATTTACAGTTTGGAATTTTAGCATTAAGGAATAATAGGTAAAATCGAAAGAAATAAAAAACGCTATCCTTTATTTTGTTGTTTAAATATTCTACGGTTCCTGGAGAAACTGCCCTCCAAGTGGCGCGCTGGGATGAGCGCTAGAAGTTTTCGAGCTCGCCACGGCGCAGCTCCGTACACTTAACACCTGCCGCATGTCGCTGGTTTGACTGCATTCAAGTTGATCGAAAAGCGATTTCTCTGCCCGTGAAGCATCACTACCAGTTGAGAGAATATCCGCTCTACAGAGATTAATTTAAGACGACAATTACAGCCGTGCGCGAACAGCACAAATAGAAAAACCAGCACTACAATAGAAATACTGGCTACGACGTGCCGTGCGGGGAAACAAATATATGGCTTGGAACCGCATTGGAGCGGCTTGGTTTATTGGCTTTCTGGTAAGTACGGCATGATCGAGAGTTTACCTTTTACTAAGAGATTCATCCCCTGAGCCATTCAAAATATTCTCAGAAGTATGACATTGCTGGAAAAAAATCAGCGTGCTGGGAATATTTTTTATTGCTTAGGCAGTAACCGAGAAATTTCGTACGTTCAAAACGACCAGTATAAAAGACGAAAACGCAGAGCTGGGGAGTAGTGATCGGGTGGGGATTCGTCGTTTGGCGTTCTAGGCGATCAGACGTATCGCAATGAGCTCCGTCGGATCGGTATCAACGGCCGCTGATAGCCGTGGTTTCAAGGATGGACGCAGCAGCGAGGACTACAGGGTTATCATGCCCCCAATCCCGGCGGGCGAGCATCTGCGGAATTCTGTCTTTTTGCACGCCGATATCGGAGCAAGGCCCTACCGGATCGAAGATTTTAAGGCCGGGCTGCAGAACGCAGGAGTGCTCAAGGACATAGCTGCTTTTGGTTCATTTCAGATGAACCACGTATGGCTGGTGACCCTGAAGACACCCGCTGCCAAAGAGAAGTTGGCTGCCATTAAGGCCTTCGAAGTTAAAGGCAGGCGGTGCATCATCCTCGACCCGGACCGGGCGGAGGTGCGCCTCAAGTTGCATTGGATTCCGTTTTACCTCCCCGACGACAGCGTAAAGCGAGCCCTGGAACCGTTCGGTAAAGTCGAGGAAGTTTCCCAAGAAACCTGGCGCGTCGGCGGATTCGAGGGAATCCAGTCGACCACGAGGACGATGAGACTAATTCTAAAAGAGGGCGTCACCATTGAGCACCTGCCGCATCAGCTCCGGCTCGTTGGCTGCACTGCGCTGGTCCTGGCGCCTGGACGGGCGCCGCTCTTCCTTCGGTGCCGCAAGACCGGCCACATTCGGAAGGAGTGTCGTGTGCCCCGATGTGAGGGCTGCCGTCGCTTCGGGCACACTAGAAGTGAGTGTGTCAGGACATACGCCGACGTAGCCCACGCGGGGGCGGAAGCTTCCTAGCGGAACACATCATGGACCAGGTCGAGGCGGAAGCGGCGACGGCAGAAGCCGGAGGGACCACCATCAACCCCGAACCTCGGGGTCAGGGTGGAACATCCGCAAGTACTTCAGCCCAACCCCAGGTACCCCCGACTGAGGTGAAAGCCCAAGCGGACGTCACTCCAACGAAAGAAACAGCAGGCAGCGGGCCTACTCTGCCGCCCAAGTACCCGAGGGCAAGGAAGACGAACTACACCGGGCGTCAGTAGCCTCCGCCCAATATGCGGACTGCGAGAACGACGGCGTCCGAATGGAGGCCGTGGACGGCTCTGCCAAGTGACCTCTCCCGCCATTAGCTACACCGGACGACGAGCACCCAGCGGGGCTCCATAACACGGTGCTCGAAAGGTGGAGAACGGTCATGTCCAAGAGGGGCAAATACCATGCAAGGCCCCAACCTCGGCGGAGGTCAAGCCTCGGGAAGACCCGCGGTGAGGCGTACGGAAAAAAGAACACTAGGGTCGTGAGTGGTTTTTTTTTTTTTTTCTTTGTCAGAATGACAGTGTAGTTGCACGGTTTTTGCTTTAATCTCCGCAAATTTTAATATCCCTCATATTTGCCACCCTCAATATACGTGGTTTAAAATTCGAGGAAGAAGCTGTACCAGTTGCAACGCTTGTTATCTGACGCGAATCCGGATTTTCTTGCAGTGCAAGAAACTACAATGGAAAGTGATAATGACATTGCGGTTGCGCTAAAGCCTTTTCTTTTTAAATATGAAGTGTGCGTGAGTCAGGCGGTTGGTTTTTCGGCGGGATGTTTTCTTTTTTTGAAAAAATCCATCAATCTTTCGAAATTACATCTGACTACAGATGATCGCGGACTTTTTATTTTATGCGATTTTAATTTGTCAAGTGTTCATTGGCGGGTTATTTGTGTATACGCTCCGAATAATGAGGGAGACAGAGAACAGTTTTTTTCGTTTTCTACACAGTTACGTATACTGTGACAGAACAGTTGTTCTGATGGATGATTTTAACTGTGTTTGCAATGAGAGCGATAAGTCCTCGCAGACTGCGATAAGCGATAGCAGCGGGAGCGTTTTGAGAGACATGGTAATCTCTTGTGGCCTGGATGA
Source organism: Ixodes persulcatus (assembly GCA_013358835.2). NCBI lineage: Eukaryota > Metazoa > Arthropoda > Arachnida > Ixodida > Ixodidae > Ixodes > Ixodes persulcatus. The sequence goes on along the minus strand of JABSTQ010011090.1, from coordinate 500,264 downwards.
CGTAGGCGCCTCGTGCGCACCAACGCATAGTCTGCGCTACACCCATTTTCAAGCTTCTTCCCACGCTCGTCTTGACCGTATTTATTTATCGTGTGACATGTTACAACAAGTGCGTGAGTATAGCGTCCAACCAGTTTTTTTCTCGGACCATTGCCTCGTAAACTTTAAAATAGGGAAAAAAGAAAGCGCAGCCTCAAAGTTCAATTCTGACGTCTGGAAGATCAACAGAACTCTACTTAAGGACGAAAAGTTCATTGATACTGTAGAGGGACTACTGCGTGGCGTAAGCAAAAGGGGCGGCGAATTAGGTGAGATGTAGGAAGTATTCAAAGCGGAAGTGAAATTGGTAGCGATCGAAAGATCGAGCAACATTCTTTTTCAGCGCAGGGAGCGCGAAAAACAACTAAAACTGAACCTGGAAGAGCTTCACCGCTTAGAGAGCCAAAAACCAGGAACAAGCATGGAAGATATACGAAACATTAAAGCAGATCTATACCAAGAAAAGTACAAAGGGGCAGTAATACGCTCACGGTCTGAGAACTACCTATTGGGGGAGCAGCCCACCAAGCGAGCTTTGTCCGATGAAAAGAAATATGCGTTGTCAAAGCAAATCCGTGAAATTGAGGTTAATGGGGCAATAAGCAGCCATAAAGGAGTCATTCAGCAAGGCTTTGTCGACTATTATAATAAGCTCTTTGGCGAACGGTCGCCTCCTAAAGGTTTTCAAAATCTAGGTGACTTTCTTGATCTCATGCCCCAACTAAGCGAGGGCGTGAACACATTGCTAGAGGGAGACATAACCGTAGGAGAGATTGAGCTAGTTATTTATTCGTTAGCGCTACAGAAGACGCCTAGGCCCGATGGCCTGTGCGCATAATTTTATCAATGTTTCAAAAAATCTGTCAGCTCCTTACTGCTTTCGGTATTTCAAGAAGCCTACAAAAAACATAAATCATTTTCATTTTCATTCATTCATTCATTTGGCATGGGTTCATTTTCTGAAGCCCATGCCATTTTTATACCGAAGTTGGACGACGAAGTCAAAAAACGCAGTGTAACAGGCTATAGCCCTATTTTGTTGTGCAATACAGATTATAAAATATTTACAGAAGTCCTCACGCGCCGCCTTCAGAAGGTCATCGTTGACCTTATTGGAGATCACCAAACTTGTGGTATACAAGGGAGGTCTATACAAACAAACATACACGTAGCAACCCTTACAAAAAAATTTATATCTGGCCAGGTCTGAAGATTTCTGATATGGCCATATTGAAAATTGGCCACATATAACCTGATATGGTATATCTGCCAGAAATAGCCTCATAATGCCAGATAGTCTGATAACCAGATCTGAGATTTCCATATCTCGCCAGGGATAAGTATGGAAATTCTAGATCTGGCCAGGCATACCAAAAGGACACAAGCCTGAAATCAGCACTTTATTCATTTTTATTGTCTACAATTCTCCGAAGTGCCCCGGCCCGCACTCGAGGAGTTATGGGAACGATGATTGTCACAGGCTCGTCCGGGGTTGGTAAGAAAAGGGTCGGGAGACGGAGAGTAAAAAAAAAAAAAAAAAACAGAGCATATATTTGCACACACAACAGAAATATCAGAATAGAAAAAAAGGCGTAATAAGACTACTAGCAAAGTCATAAGAAAGAAATACGCAGTTCCAACTACGGGGCTAACGTCCTAGAGATTCACCGGCATATGTCGTGGCGAGGCTCGGTTCCTGGCTTCTGTAGACGCTCAGTCCAGGGACGGTGTTGAGGTGGCGTAGATGCTCAGTCCAGGGACGGTGTTGAGGTGGCGTAGATGCTCATACCTCCGCTGTTCCATCCACACCGTGCGTAGCGGCGGGTTCTGGTTCCAGTCGTCGATACCGGGACGCAGCCGGCAAGATCCTTCCAGCAGCTGCCGAACGTCGCGGCTCGTGCCACGTCGCGGCTCGTGCTCTTCACGCCCTTTTTCGCACCCGTCACTTCGTCCTTCACGTTCTTCCTTCCACAGAACCATGACAGTGATCCTACAGCTGTTTAGAAAAATTTATTTCACAAATATGAACACTCGCCGCACGCAACACACATATTCAAGAGTCTCGCGGGGGACTGATCTGTAGTACCAACTAAAGCTTAAGGCCCATTAAAAAGTAAAAAGTTGATCATGACGCGACCCCTCACTACAGAGAGGTAGCGGCACGACCACCGGCGGAGGAACTCTTGCTCGCCAAGGGAGAACCGCTGGTCGTCCAGGTAAGCGGTGAGTTCTTTTCGGATGTCCCACAACAGCGGCCACAACGCGCGGCGTCGTTGTCGCTGGGCCGTCGCGACACAACGGTTTCGCCGGGGCCGCCGCAGGCCCGCGTCATCCTCGGCGGAGATCTTGGGGAGGCCGCTGAGGAGAGGGTGCGAGGACACCGAATTGTGATCAACCGGCGCGTCCGACTGGGCCAGCGATCGGAAGTGGGCTGCGAAGCGACCATTGTCAAGGCGGCCGGGCGACCCCGACGCGGAGGGCGTCTGCTGTCTCTCGAAGGCTTGTAGGCTTGTGCGATGGGTGTAGCGCAGTACCTCCGGGAGGACCGACGGGCTCCCCTGAGCCTGCAAGACGGTAGCCGCGGTGGAGTCAAACCGAAGGTATCGTTCGTAGCGCCTCTGCAGCTGGTCGAGGTACGCCCTCATGAAGGGGGTCAAGGCGCCCCCTCGGCGGACGATACGGATTCGGAGGATAGTGTCTTGCAGAAGCCCTCTATGCCGTTCGCGGAGGTGCCGTCCCATCAGAGTGCTGAAGCTTTGCCATTGAACTTTCAGGCGATCCCAAGACGCCGGCTCTGGGCGCACGCCCACTAGCGACTCCTTGACCAGGTTGTGCAACGTGCGGCGCGTGGTCTCGTCGTGGAGGATCCTGGAATCCAGACGCCACGGACGCGAGGAGCGTACGACCGCAGAGTCGAAGCAGAACTTGATAAGTAGCGGACGGTGATCGGAAATCTCTTCTGGGCACGACGGGAAGTCCACTGCAGTACAGGTCTGTAGCCCGGCAGATAGCGTGCGAGGCAAGTACAGCCGGTCTATGCGACTTCCCGAAGCCCCTCTGTTCCACGTCGACTGGTGGGTGGATCCATGCAGTAAGGACCATCCGTCCATGAGGTCGAAGTGCCTCACAAGCCGCCGAAGTTCACGGGCGGACCAGGTTGAGCGACCCTGACCAGGACCCCGAACGTCGGCGTTAGAGTCCAAGACGCAATTGAAGTCGCCGACCAAGAAGCACGGGCCCGCGTCGAGAAGGTGTACGTCTAGGCTGCGGAAGTAGTCGTGCTGGAAGGTCGATACAGTTGGCGCGTAAACGGTGACGAGGCGAAATTTCCGTTCACCAAAGAAAAAGTCAAAACGAACAGTTCTTCCCTCCGTATCAAAAAGATAAGTGGCGTTGCGCAGCAGACTGCGATTGCAGAGAACCACGCCCACGCCCGTCGCGTGGCGAGGCGCGTAAGAAAAGAAAGCAGTCACAGAAAACCGGGCTTCGAAATCTGCAACGTCACGGAAGCGGGCAAAGTTGGTGTCTTTAAGCACAGAAGATCGCAGTTCTGCATCCTCGCGAAGTGCATCACTTCAGTTTGCTTCGCAGGGTTTCGAAAGCCCCGCACATTCAGGGATAATATGCGAAGAGTGGCCAGAATAAAATAAAGAAAAGGGATAGGGACGCCGGGCGTGTTGCTTAGAAAGTGGAGCTGTCGGACGATGCTGGAGAGGGGTCGCGACGCGGGGGGGAGGACTTTCGCGGTTTCTTGGGGCACGAGGCTCGTGGGCCCCCACTGTCAGTTGAGCGGGAACCGCTGCTCGTGAGGGGACGCTTGGAGTCTTCGTGCGGTGGTCGGCTCGAATCGGAGTCCGGTGTGTCAGTGGGGGTCGTGTCCATACTGTCGGTCGGTGTCGCTGCGGGGTTACCTGGAGCGGGATTCTCGTCGATGACAAGGTGGTCGCTGTCGCTGGAGACCTCGCCATCACCCGACGCAGGGCTCCACGCTGCATAGGCGGTGTCGCCGACAACAACAGCGGCGGCTCGGACAGAGTCCGTCCCCTCGCCTGAAGTCGCCCCCGAGCCGGTCGGGCTCGGCTCAGGTGGGGCGGATGGAGGCGCCGACGGAGGAGGCGGAGGTGGGGCCGCGGCTGCGGCGTCAGGTGGCGACGGAGGGTCGACGGTGGAGACGGGTGGTACGGCCGGAGCCTCGGGGGCGATGGGAGAGGTCGAGTTTCCTCGGTCCAGGGCCGGGAAATCGGTAGCGTAGTTCCCGGCAACCATGGAGGAGTAACTTCTCTTGGCCGTGCAGTCCACAGTCGCGTGGGTTCCACCGCAGCGTCTGCAGTTGGCAGTGCAGTCCTCAGTGGGGTGCCCGAAGACACCGCAGCGGTCGCAGTAGCCCGTCGTACACTGTGCCCGGACGTGGCCCTCCTGCCTGCAGCGTCGGCATACGCGCTTCAGGCCGCGGTAGTCAAATGTAGCACGATGACCGGCGACGCACAGGAAGTTGGGCAGGGGGTTAGCCTCCTTCATTTCCATGCGGATGAAGCGGGTTCCTATTTTCACAGTCGCCGTTCGGTGGTAGGTCGCGTAGGAGACGTCGATGACTTTGCCGTACGGGGCCAGGGCTTGGACGAGCTGGTCGTTGCGCACAAACGTCGGCAGGAAGAGGCAAGTCACATTCGTCACCTGCGGACCCGTTGGCACGATGGGGACTGACTGGTTGGCGATGGAGACGCTGCCGGCCTCACGAAGCATATGGGCGGCGGCACGGGTGTTGACGACGACTTGGAAGTCTGTACCTCCTAGGTGCTGCGCCGAGAAGATTTCAGGCAGCCCCACAATGGCGGATACCCCATCAATGAGGTCGTCCGCCGATGTGCCTACTGGCACGACAACGTCGAAAGCGTGCGCTTTCGGCGGGGGAGAATCTTGCGTTGATGCGGTCGCCATGGCGGTCGGCGCCCTCGCCGGGGAGCTGGACGACACGTAGCCAGGGACCGCAGAAAGCAGGCCCAGGACGAGATACAAACCAGGAAACCGGGCACTCAGGAACAGCGACGAGACGTTTAAGCTCCCTAGTGATCGCTAATTTTCGACCAACTCCATGGTCACACAGTTTCGAATGTAATTCGTAGTCACCCTGAACAAGCGTCCCATAGGGCTCAATGACCTGTCATATTCCTTTTGAAATTCCTCGTCAATGGCAGCGTTTATGATACTGTGAATTCGATCCACCTTTCAACCTCACTGAGCCGCAGAAATCTCTTACAATATTATCATTCTCGTGATTGTTGTTTTAGCAGGAATTACTTAAAAGCCGAGAAATCACAACAACCAAAACCGGGATTCAGCTCGGATTCAGCGGAGCTGTTCATAGCATTTTTAGCGTTTCTAACTTAAGGGCTGTTTATACTCCGACGTTCAGCGTAGTGAACGGAGCGTAGTGCAGAACGCGCGCCTTTCATTGGCCGGCGGCCAGGAACTTGATTTCTGCAACCAATCAGTATCTGTGTGCGCTGCGCTACGCCACGCCCGTCAACGTTACGTTGGAGTATAAACTTACCGTAAGTCTCAGCGTCTTTGAAGCTGTACGAAAATGTAAATAATGTAACAGATATGTCTGCAGCTCATCCAGGTTGAAGGTTGGAACCGAATGCACAGTACTGACATTGGCGAGAAACTTTAAAAGTGATATGACAGGTACTTGGGTTCTATACACTTGTTCAGGGTGACTCCCAATTACACTCAAGACTGTGTAACCATAAATTGGTTGAAATTTCTGATCACTACGCAGCTGAAGAAACACCGTCTCCATGATTCCTCGAGTACGCGCCGAGGCGCTTGGGGGATTTAGCAAAGTGTCTATTCGGGCGTCATGTTAACACTTCGAAATAATTAAGCTAGATTGAAATCCTCGTGAAAATTAGCACAAATAATCCCAAACTTAAGCTAGCCAAAGCTGAAGTTTGGGATTATTTGTGCTAACATTTAGCTCGCGAACAATGAGTCATTCACAGTTTGCTAATAAGGCACTTTTTTAACCTTTTTCAAACTTTTGTATATATTGAAAACCGGCCGCTAGATAAAGCTGTATATGCGCCAGATAACGAAGTATATATCTCACATAAGGCTGTATATATGCCAGATAAGTCTGTATATACGCCAGATAAGGCTGTATATATTCCAGATAAGTCTGTATATACGCCAGATAAGGCTGTATATATTCCAGATAATGCTGTATATACGCCAGATAAGGATGTATATATTCCAGATAAGGCTGTATATACGCCAGATAAGGCTGTATATATTCCAGATAAGTCTGTATTTACGCCAGATAAGGCTGTATATATTCCAGATAAGTCTGTATATACGCCAGATAAGGTTGTATATATTACAGATAAGTCTGTATATAGGCCAGATAAGGCTGTATATATTCCAGATAAGGCTGTATATACGCCAGATAAGGCTGTATATATTCCAGATAAGGCTGTATATACGCCAGATAAGGCTGTATATATTCCAGATAAGTCTGTATATACGCCAGATGAGGCTGTATATATTCCAGATAAGTCTGTATATACGCCAGATAAGGCTGTATATATTCCAGATAAGTCTGTATATACGCCAGATAAGGCTGTATATATTCCAGATAAGTCTGTATTTACGCCAGATAAGGCTGTATATATTCCAGATAAGGCTGTATAAACGCCAGATAAGGCTGTATATATTACAGATAAGGCTGTATATACCCCAGATAAGGCTGTATATATTCCAGATAAGTCTGTATATACGCCAGATAAGGCTGTATATATTCCAGATAAGGCTGTATATACGCCAGATAAGGCTGTATATATTCCAGATAAGGCTGTATATACGCCAGATAAGGCTGTATATACGCCAGATAAGGCTGTATATACTCCAAATAAGGCTGTAGTTAGGCTGTATATAATCATATAATGTTTGATATGGCCATATATGCCCCAGATATAAGATTTCCATACGGGAAGGAGTATTTTAGAAACAGCGGGGGGTAGCCGCGTGGCCATGATTCAGTTGGATTTCGAAAAAGCTTTCGATAGAGTTGGTCACAACGTGCTTAAATGTATTTTATCACACGTAAATGTCGGGGACGTAATTTTGGAAGGCGTGACTATGGCTTGTAATAACTGTGGTACAAGGCTAGTAATAAATAATTCTTTATCAAGACGCTTAGAAGCCAAGACATCGGTGCGACAGGGCTGTCCTTTGTCGCCTCTACTTTTCTCACTATATTTAGAACCTATATTCCTGACGAGCGTTTTGGTAAGATGTACTAGATAACAGAAAGTATAAAACATAGAGAGGACTCGTCTGTGTCTCGTCCTCTCTATGTTTTATACTTTCTGTTATCTAGTACATTTAGAACCTTTTTGCCTGAAAATTGCAGCCTGCAAAAGTATTCGAGGCTTCACCTTAAACGCGGTCGAAGGTAAAGTATCAGCATATGCGGACGATGTTGGCGTTTTTTGCAGTGATAAAGAAAGCACAGAGGAAACTGTGAGGACCACAAATAAGTATTGTGATGCCACAGGAGCCGCGGTCAACTGGGGGAAGTGTTGCGGATTCTGGCACGGCAATTGGACCTCAAAGCCATTGTCTTTTGCAAGAATTGGCTGGACAAGCACCCCGAACACCTATCTCGGGGTGCCGTTACAACACTACAGGGATAGCACACCCTATTGGACCGACGTTTTGGAGAATTTAAAATCAAAGACCGCCACGTGGGTTAGTCGGGATACATCTATTTTCACCCGTGCCACGGTATGCAACATCTTCCTGGTAGCAAGGCTATGGTACGTTTTACAGGTTCTGGCATGTAAACGCATAAGCATCCAAAAGTTTCATAGTTTTTGAAACTTTTATATGGAAATCCAGCTGGGAAAGGATGCGAAGAGACAACCTGTTTCGCCGAGTCAAGACCGGGGGACTGGGACTCACGCACTTGTACGTTAGACAACTAGTTTCACGTTTCTGTTTTCTGCGTGATCAGAACCACCCGTTTCTGCGCACTGTCATCCAGATAACACTAGTTAACTCCCTGCCTGCCATGTTAGTTACCAGTGATTGTGGTAAACCTCTGAGTCTGGTCGGGTTTTTGAAAGAAGTCAAGGATGCTACCTTATTTTTACAATCGCGATTTTCTCTGGAATACCTTAACAGCGTCAAAAAAAAAAAGAAGTTGTCAAAGGATTTAGTTGAAATTCTTTCTCCCACGCCCCTGTATCGCTTAGTTTATAGCCATTGTCCGGGACACGATGAGTTGTGTCGCGTCAAAGAAATGACTGTCCCGCCCGTTGTCAACACATTTTTTTTTTAAACTACATAGTGGTACTTTGCCTGTCAAACCATGGTTGGAGGAAAAGGGCTTTTTTTGTTCCTTGGTCGATTGATTGTCTCCTGTGCAAGACGCCAGAAACAATAGAGCACATTTTCATTTATTGTTGGGACGCGGTCTTTTTTTTTGGGATATACTACAGAGAACGTTGAAAAAGGACTTGATTATAACCCACGAAACAATTCGTTTCCTTCCCGTTGATGAAGGGGACACGGTCCCCTATGATCTGTTTATAGTCGTGGGCCTGTTCAGTTTATGAAAAACCCGGATGGAACTGCGTAATGCAGACCTGAACGTTAAACAGGCACGTTTTCATTTTATTGATGTGGTAACTCAGGTCCAGTCTGTGTACTGCAGGACTCCTGACACTGCGCCTGACTGGGCGCACTTGTTTAAATCGTGTAAAAATATTAAGGACTTTTAGTTAGCCCACGAGTTTTCGGGCAGCTTGTATGAATATTGTCATGGCATTTTTATGCTGCACATTGTGTCCAATAAAGAAAAAAAAGGAGTAGTGAACGGGTTAGTGAGGGGGGATTGGTGGCAGAGTGGGCTAGCACACACCAGCTCGGAGCACTCGGAGCGAAAGCTCGCGCTGCAGAACCAAGGGATCCTTTGCTCAATCCCCACCCCTGCCAGTTTCGATCAGGATGAGCATTGTACTGGCGTGCGGTCGTGTATCATCACTACTGCGTGATGAAAGACCCCAGGCTAGCAGTTGTACTGCACTGGCTAAATCGCTCATCTACACCTGGGAGACTGGTCGCCCGTTGAGGCAGACAAAGTTCTAAGCTGTATAAACCTACACACAACCAATTTTTTTTATTGGGCTAATGTGCTGTTGTATTGAAGTTTGAATGTGCCATGTGTATGTTCAGCTGATACTTGTAGTATGCGTAATGTGTCTACATGTGTGTATAATAAAGGTTCCCGAAGCGCAATGATGGCGTGAGGAAATGAAAGCATTTTTGTAGAACATGAATTGGGCGGTACCTAGGGCCATCTAGCCTAGCTACTTACAAATACTCTGCTTAACACTGCAATCTGGTGGCAAGCGATTTAATCTTCTTTGACGCTACGCGATAAACAGCAGCTTCGAGTTTTGTTCTTTTGAGAGCGACTTTTGGTTTCGCGTATTGATTTGCCATTCCTCCGTGATGTACGGTCGACGAAAAGTGACTCGAGGAATAGCAAAGGTAAGGCATAAAGTGCGCGAAGTAACTGGCTATCGGTTGCCTCCGTTTAACATCGCAGTGCTGACGACGAGAACACTGAGTAACTGCTTTTGAAATGCAAGTTTCTTTACCTGTAAGGGGGAATCTGGCTTCGGAAATAAATACAGTTCGCGGAAAGCTCGTGTTACGCTTTTATCTGCTGCTACTCTCGTTCCGTGCAAGAGACGTAGCGTCCTCGTTAAACCTTACTGAGCTCGATTTGCTCAATTCGGGGCCGCCATAATGAGATGCAGGCGACGGAGGAACTTTGCTCTCCTGCTTCAGGGACGAAAGTTTCTCCCTTTCTAAAGGAGCATAGGTTACAAGACCGTTCCTCCCCTTAGGGTGGACTATCGATACCCTTTTTTTCTGAAAGTGTGGAGATACCAAATTCCCAAAAACAGGAGAGCCGTGGAGATGCATTTTTGGCGCTGCTCGATTAATTCCACGAGAACGTGTAGCGCCGGCTGCGGTCAGATTCAAGCTGTTTACCTAACACCTCCTATTGTCAGTTACGGGTTAAGAAAAGTTTTCGAGGCAAAGGAGCGAGGAGGGAGCAGACTAAAAGTTGCAAAAGGTTTCCTTCTCTTTTCTCCAGATTTCCGTCTGCTTCCTCCTCCCCTATTTTCCTTTGCCTCGAGAGCTTTTCTTAACCTATAACTGACTATAGAAAGGAAAGCCGAAGTGCTTTCCAGCGTCACTAAAGAAGACCATTGTAGGCTAGAAATTGGGCACGACTACGGCGCCGGCGTTCGGCCTGGAGTCTTGTCTTCACTGATTGGACCCGAGTTCACACCGAACGCTGAGTCAGCACTCGTCTCCGATCTGTTGCCTACGGTAGCCTTCGTATCGCCGGAGTCCCACTAGAGCGACAAACAGAAACAAACGACAGTGACGAGCCTCCAACACACGCAGCATGCTCGCGATGGTACCTGTCGCAGGCGTTTAGTAGTCCTGTGCTCCTGAAGGAAGCACGAGTGAGTGCGAGCCTGCCAAAGATACACTCCGTGCATGATGCTCGTATTTGAGCATAGCCTTCTTTATTCTTTACCAAAAGGGAGCTGGTGCTTTCCGCATGCACCGGTGCAATGTAGGAAGGCTCACCGCGAGAGCACAGGCGCTTCTCCGCGTGCACCGGAGCAATGCAAGAAAGCTAACCATGGGGGCGCCGGCGTTTCTCCGCGTGCACCGGCGCAACCCGGGAAGGTTACCAAAAGAGTGCTGGTGCTTTCCGCATGCACCGGTGCAATGCGGGAAGGCTTACCGCGAGAGCACAGGCGCTTCTCCGCATGCACCGGAGCAATGCAAGAAAGCTAACCGCGAGAGCGCTCGCGTTTTTCTACGTGCACCGGCGCAGCGTGGGAAAGATTACCAAAAGGGAGCTGGTGCTTTCCGCATGCAACGGTGCAATGTAGGAAGGCTTTCCGCGAGAGCACAGGCGCATCTCCGCGTGCGCCGGAGCAATGCAAGAAAGCTAACCATGGGAGCGCTGGCGTTTCTCCGCGTGCACCGGCGCAACCCGGGAAAGGTTACCAAGAGTGCTGGTGCTTACCGCATGAACCGGTGCAATGCGGGAAGGCTTACCGCGAGAGCACAGGCGCTTCTCCGCATGCACTGGAGCAATGCAAGAAAGCTATCCATGGGAGCGCTGGCATTTCTTCGCGTGACACAAATACTATAAAGATGTATTTATCTGTATTTGTACTATTTTCGTAGCTCATAACTTTTGCTAGGCTGCGCTTAAATAGATTGTAAATAAACAGATTATTAACAGATTGAAACTGCTCTTCCAGATAATTCATGGCATGATCAACATCAATTGGGACAAGTATATATCATTTTCTGCACGCTCCAATACACATAGTCAACATCCGTTATATCATTGAGCCGTTGCTGCAAAATAATGTTTTCCAATACTCATTTTTCCTCGTACTTTCAAAGACTGGAATAACTTACCCGCTGAAATAACGAGCTCTAGTTCCCTAATTTCATTTCTTGATTCTGTACGAAAACATTTCAATGTTGAGTGAAGATTTTGTTTGTATTTGCTTGCATGTTTTTTCTTTCGTGACATATTAGTGTCATTTGGTTCTTGTGTTTGTTCGCTTGTTTAAAGGCTATGTTGTAACCTCATGAATGTAACCATACCTACAATGGTCCTGAACAAGGACCAGTAATATAAATAAATAAATAAACAAAGATGTTTAGTCGCGTGACCTTTTGCTGTAAAGCTGCAATAAAATCAGATGCGCTTATTTTTTTTTATTTCAAAGGGCACATTATAATATGTATGTAGTAATGATTTATATTACCTATTTATAATTACCAAGGTGACGTCACTTCCGTTACGTCACTTCCGGCGTCGGAGGAGTGATTTGCACACAGATCTCACTCGTCCGACGGGCGTCGGAGGAAGTGCAGCCGTTTTACGATGCTCATCCAGTTCGAAACGGCCAGGGGCGGGCAGGAGGTTGAGGCTCAGAAAAACCTTGAAGCGATCTAGCAAACTACCTTCCTACCCCCTTGCACGCTGGTAGTAATCCGATTGAACGCCGCCCGACTGACGCTGGCATGTAGTAAGTTTAGTTTGGAATTGTTCTAGAGGTTTATTCTCCGGGACGGAGGAAACGCCGCGCAAAAAGCACAGAATTCAACACAACTTAAGGGCGAGGAGCGTTCTACCATACCAGTGGCGTCGGAAGAGGAAAAACGGGGAAAAAAGGGGAAGAAGGGGGGGGGGGGGCTCCAGCCCCCCCCCCCCCTCCAGCTATTTCGGACTGTTAAAGAAAACAATACAGGGAAAGAGGGCGTGGTCGAGCTTATTTTAATCTGAAATTATTTATGCACATGCACTACATAAAAGATCGCGTAGATGGTCATTGTCGGAAACTCGTTGTCAGAAGGCACTACTCGTCACATGCTTAGTGGTTCGGAAGTTCAAAGCTACGTCTTTTCGACCTAAAGAACTGTGCCATTGGTAAAAAAATAAAAAATAAACATAACAATAAATGTGGAGATAAAAAGCTGGAAAAAAAACTATCAATAACCCGCCGAAAGTGTTGTATTCTTGCATATTCAGAGGCTCAGAACTTTGAAACAAGTTTTCCTAGCAAAATCTGTACAGGCTAAAAGAAACACGTCCCAGAAACGTAAAGCAAAAAAAAAGTCAATGTTTTTTGTTTGTTTTTTGTTAATGACGTGCTGAACTGGAACATAAGAAATCTTCCCCCATGAGTTAATTTAGTCCTTAACGTGAAAGAACAATAAATACATTATTTTTTATTCTGCAGATGGCAATGATAGCACTGTCTGTGGTGTTAATTTAAATGCGATACCTCAAACAATTTAGACGAAACAAATTACCAAGTTTAGGGCATAATTGCCCGTAGATACATGTTTGGACATTTCTTTGAAACTCATCCTGAATAACAATAATCACATCTTAAGACGACACTTACCTAGGCTATACATAGATCATTCTTAAAAAGTTTAACATCTCTACCATAAATAGCTTCGGCTATAGCGCGCTTTAAATATGGCACTAACAACAATCGTCGAAAACCCGTCGTCCTTCCTCGCTCCTTCGGAAATTTATTTCTTTGAAACTAAGCACGCCAGAACATTGAAATAAACGGCATTGTCTGTCGCAAAGAACGCGGCACCGCATGTAAAATTTTTAGAAAAAAATTACAAATGTACCTCACTGCTTGAGTTCAAATGAAACCGTCCGCCGGTCTTCGAAGTTTACTCGAAGACCGGCGGACTTCAAACTTTTACTCTAGAAGTTTGGAGGTCGTCGACCTTTTGACTTTTCAGGATTCGAAACCTTTCGAATTATCGAGATAAATAAGTTCGAAAATGATCGATTTTCTTAACGTAGGAAGTTCGAAAAGCTTCGAACTTTTTAGTGCAAGAAATTCGATTGTTCGAAAATCATAGAAGTTTTTGGTCTATCAAGTTCGAAAGTTCGACAAGCATCGAATTTTGCAGCGTAATAAGTTCGAAAGTTCGAAGAGGATCGAATTTTTTTGCGTAATAAGTTCGAAGGTTCGAAAAACATTGCATTTCTGAACGTGCAAAGTTCGAAATTTCGAAAAGCAATGAACTTTCTAGTTTAACAAGCTCGAAAATTCGACTTCTGTCAAATTTTTTGATATAGAAAGTTCGAAATTGCGAAATCTTTCGAAGCTTTCGAACCGCCTGATTCGATCATCGAAACTTCGGTTCGAAAAAGGTTTGCGGCATCACTACCAATTAGTAAATGAAGGCACCAACCTAAGAACGAAGAGCGAGGGTAAGACGGGCCGGGGAGGAGGAAGCAGACGGAACGCTAAAGAGAGAAAGAGGTTTCCCCCTCTCTTCTCCAGCGTTCCGTCTGCTTCCTCCTCCCCGGCCCGTCTTACCCTCGCCCTTCGTTCTTAGGTTGCAGAATGAGGACGATAGGGAAGTTTTTCACTTGTCCCCCCCCCCCCCCTCCAGTTCGAGCTCCCTACATTCGATAACAGTCCGGAGCCTTACGAGCCTCGAGCGTGCACATGCAGCCAATGCACGGAGCAAGGCAACAAGTGCGTGGTGGTCCATGCGTTCGATTTACATGCACCTCCTGCGCCGATGCAGAAAAGTGTAGGGCAGTGACTTCCGGTATGTGTATCGAGATACGACCGGAAGTCAACACTCTCTACGCTATTCTGCACCGGTGCAGGAGGTGCAGGTAAATCGAACGCTGCTAATGTATGCTAGAGGTTCAGCTGGCGCTAGTGTGCTGATCGAGGAGGTTATATAAGGGGGCACGTTGCAATATTGGTAAGCCTAGTCATAAAACGTTTAAACGATATTGTGCCCAACGTGACCGCAGATCTCTCTGGCGATTGGTGCGCGTGACATGTCACGTGCGAGATGGATGGTTCATTGTACGTAGGATTCCTTGCAGGCTTGCGCGCGCTCCGTCCGCTAGGTTTTATCAGATCAAAGGCTAGACGAAGGCTAGCTACGGTCACGTGTTGGGCTGATAAGTGAGGAGAGTAAGGAGGAAAATGAGAAAGAGACGAGGCGTCAATGGAGCATGGCTTGTGGAGGCTACGCGGCTCACGTCATGCCCTCTCCTACCCTTCTATCCTCCTTGGTGCTGATGCAAATTGAAGCAGACAGCAATCAGCTAAAACCTGCTGTGCTTTCTTTTTCTCTATGCATTTGATTATGAGAGAAAATATTACGAATAATTAAATCTAGTAAATAGCCTGGAACTCTTCTCAATCAGGTAAATGAAAATATTGTACAGTTAGTGTTTTTCATTCAAATTCTTGACATTAAACTACACAGTTTTAAAACAGCTTCATACATGCATGCGTGTGCACCGTTGGACACTGTTAGCAGCAAAAACACGGCGTCGGCGCTTTTCTGCATGGGGGATGTACGTGCTAAGCAAACCAAGGACATCTGGAAAACCAAGAGACGGCAAGAACTAAGCAGCAACACTGGATCAGTAATTCCCTGTGCATGTAGACGATCAAAATTAAGTAAAAGCCAAAGTCCAATTTGCAGTAAATAGGTATTGCTTTCTCTCTGCTCCACGCATACGTGTGAAAACGCTTGTTCTGCATTAAAATAATCACCTGTAAGCCTTTAAAAATAGAAAGCCAAAAAAAAAATGGATGCCCGATAAAAGCTGCTTGGCAAAGGAAATAATAAAAGGACACCTTTCATAGCCCACATACTTTATTTTTTACGATTTGGATGTTTTCAAGCGCTCGTGAAGATGCACAACGGGGTCACACAGTGACAGGACTGGCACTATGTGAAAGCTTAGATTCGTCGCTTGTTTTTACTCAACTGCTGTGCAACACGGGTCTGGTCTTAACATAGCAAAGTTTAGCATTGTTCACTGATGAAGAAAAATACTGTAACTAAAGCAATTACACTTTTACAGTAAAAATAAAAGTAGGTACTATTCAATACAACCCAAACAACAAAGTTGATTCCTGTTACTTTCCGGCAAAGAGTCAAAACGCACGCGTGTTTTCCCATAGGAATGCACAGGACACCGCACTTGTCGGCTGATGGCTGTCTGCTTCAATTTGCACCCAGGAAGTCGCATAGAAACAAGCGCCAGTTGAACTTCTAGCGTCTGTGGGTCACCCGAAAGAGACGCCCCGTCGTTCTCACCCTATAAGTGACTACAAAGACAACAACGTTTATAGAAGAGACGAGGGCGCAAAAGCCGCACGGATAGGCAACAACCCTCGCCTACACGCCATCAGAACATCGCCAGCTGCGATTTGAAGCCGCGACAGCTCCAACGAACGGGACGCTTCAATCAGTTTGTTATGACTAGGGTTCAGTGTTTTCGGTAAATGCCGACAAACCACGAAAATCAACCCCCGAACCGGTTTTCTCAAAGTCGGGAAAAACCGATAAGCCCCGAATTGAAGTGACCCTTTGATGAGGAAAATCTCAAGCTACAATTTTATTTTGTATTTTTCTAACAGAGCCACATTGAAGCCACCTCTTGCCAAATATGTGCTGCCGCCTAGACACGCGACTGGGTTCGAGACTGAATGGCTAGAAAACAATGCGTGCGTGAGGCCACTCCCACCCGTTCGACACCCAAAACGTCAGCTAAATCCTATTTGCCCATTGAGCCGCTGTGACCTAGATTAGAGCTCAGCACGTGGCTGACCCAAACCCGAAAGCCTGGGCCCGGGCGAGTCGGGCCTGGTAGCGCGAATTGTTTCTGGTCCCAGGAAGGGCAATGGTGTAGCACACTTTCTAAAACGTTGAGAAGAAAATGCTAACACATTGATCCTTTAGATATAAAAAAAAATGAAAGCCGAATTGCGACTTTGCTACGACTCCACTAAAAAAAAATAATTAGAAATATAGAAATAAAGAATGCTGTCTTTAACTAAGGAAACCCTCAAGAAGATACGGAGAATCCTGGAGATCCATCAGCATAGTGGGATGGCTTCCAACAGGCAAGAAAACGAGGGTAAACCAGACACAGGGGACAGTATGATCGTGTGAATAGACTAAAATTCTATTCACACGATGCATCTTGTTGGCAAACCTTGTGTCGCGAAACTAGGTTTAGGGAAACAGATTCCCCTTGTGAACGCAACCGAAAAAGTGGCGCGCCTCCAAAAAAAGTGGCACGTGTTCCTCGCTTCTGGAGCGATTTTTCGCTGAAACCTCACCGAGGCCGGTCAATCACCCGAAAGAGAAATGCGGACGCTGCCAATGGCCGCTCGACTTCGCTATGACGTCTGATCATAAAGGCGGAGCGAGCTTTTGGAGGAGTCTGATTTTTGGCCAATTCCGTATCCGAGTCAAACGCTGAAAAAAAAGAAAAGCAAACATGGTGACAAGCAACAAGCGGAGAAGCGGTGCACAAGGGCGTTGAGTCTTGGTTGTATTTGGTTGCAAGTGTGTGAACAGCGCTTTAGCAGTACCAGTTGGTGGCGCGGTGCACATTCATCAACAGTCGCGACAAGTGTAAGCACCGCATATAAACATGAAGGCTGGGGATAACTTTCTTTTAGCGGTGCAAAAATGTCTGAAATGCTTCGAGTTCATCCACCTGTTCTTTGACGTCCGCGGTCTTTGCTTGGTTTGGCAGGGCTAGTAAATTCAGTGAGCCGAATCTGACGAAGTTTATTGAGTAATATTAATAAAGCAGACTGTTTCTTCAAACTGTGCATACTTCATATCATTTTGATGCGAAACGCTTGATACTCCAAATGACAAGGTTTCGCGAAATTCTCGTAAGTCAATACATCACAGGTTTCACGCATCAAACTGCACGGGTGAACAGGCCGATTTCGCGAAATCTTGGTTTCGCTAAACTGTGGCACGTTGAAATGAAGCATTGTGTGATGCATCATTTCATGATGCATTGTGTGATGCATCATTCCATGATGCATCCCACGATGAGCCTTAAAGGTGCCCTGCAAGGACTTTACTGGTTTTTAATTTGCACCGAACCGGAGCGCACTAAACGTAGTAACTTAATAAAAAAAATTTTATCGAATTTCGCTTTATTTTAAAAGTTATAGGCAGATTAAAATTACAAAATTTGGCTTGAGTGGCCGTGAACTAGAGGAGGGGTAGTGAGCTCAGCAAGCGGTCACGGCTGCCGCACTCCATGTTGATGGCTCGAGAGGGCGCCACTAAGCATGCTCTGGCTAGGCTGCATGAAGCGGGCAGCCAGGGAGGCTCGCATTGCATTTGCTGCGCGATTAAACACTAATTCGGCATAACACTTCATTGACCGCAAACGACAGCAAACCCGGGGTAAAGATCAGTTCAGAACGGGAGCCACTTCGCGCTGCCATACCGCCAAAGGGCCAAACGGCAAGCCAAAGCTGCTCGCCGAAGGCCTTGGGAAAACTCAGAACCGGTCGGATCCTCCAGTCCATACTACCGCAGCGCCGTCGCATACATCCCGAACCTTTCTACGCTCGCCGCTCATTGGTGCCTCATCCCACTACACCTTTCTAGTATGCGCCGCCTTTTCCACCGCTTGGTGGCAGGCATGTCGACGGGTCATTTCTTGTTTCCGTACTTTCTAATTGCATTTGTTTCTTTTCTGATCGAAAACAGTGAACAAAACCTACTTTTATATATAATTGAAACGGTTTGCGCCACTTATATTTTTCATTTCGACTAAAAAGAAGCTTTTAGCGGCTTTGACCAGTAGTAAGCCCAGGACCAAAGACGTCCCATATCGCACGCTTTCGGCACCTCAGGTCGCCCCGTAGGTGGAGGAGGTTTCCGCATCGTCCGGTTAAAATATGACGCACCGATATTTAGTTGCTCTCTCCACGCCCACTGGCTTGCCCGAACCCCAAGAGACGTGGAAACCGCAAAAAAGGTAGACGCTTAGATATGATTGCAGGGCCCAAGAGACGTGGAAACCGCAAAAAAGGTAGACGCTTAGATATGATTTCAGGGCCCCTTTAAGGGACAGCGGGACCGGCCCGGGCCTTAAAAAGTAGGCCCGAGCAGTGCTCTAACCTAGATACAGCTCCCCGAAACACGCCTTTGTCCGCATTGTGGGTTATCTCCTGCCCCAAAGTTGATACAAAGAAACAATTTCCCCTCTCTGCTCGGCCAGAAGGGAGAGAGGGCACCAGATCCATTTACTGTCGAACTGACATTTCTGCAAAAGATCCAAATTGACCGCGAAGATACTTTTTTGTTAGAGAATCAGAGCCCTTATCTCGTATCTTCCTTTATTTGGCACATAAACGTTTTCCAAGTATTCAAGTCACGCGCATTACCTCTGTAGATTGGGGACTCCTTACCTAATGATGTGCTATCTTTAACATAAGGCCCAATAAACGTCGAATATTTGTCTGACACCAAAATAAATCGAATCTCAGTGTGAAAAAAAATAACCCCAAAAAACTCGGAACGCCAAGAAACGACGGCATCGCGTGCTTGGCAAGAGCAGCGGCCAGAGTGAGCCGCGGCCACCAAGCTTTTCGTGACGTACCGGACGTCGGAGCACCCACCGATCACAAAACGGTTTACGTGGTTTAAAGGACCTTCTTCGCCGGAGCGATATCAGCCACGCGGCTAAACCTAGCTCGAGCTCTACGTAGAAACAGAACAATCGACGGTCGTTCTCGCTGGAGCTGTGCTGGCGCTCGGTAGAGAGCCACTCAGCGTAAGGTTTAGCGCCTTGGAATACAACGGAAGACATGTGCCGCGCGATCGGCATGAGGAATTATCACCGTATTCATGGTTTGGTTTCCGTAGTTGGGGAGGCGTTGCTCGGTGTCGCCGTCCAAACACGGAACACGGAAGCACTTTACCGACGACATGGTAATAAGCGTTGGTGCGAAGCGTAGGCCTTGTCCAGCTTGTCCAAGCGAATCGTAAGGATAGTGTCGGGAAGTGCCATTGAACGAGAGTTTACGCTCACGAATGCACGATCTACGAGGCACATTTCAATTTTTCAAGACCTACTTTAAAGCCGCCGCAGGAAAAGGATTGAGGAGTTTCAGCGACGGTGTCACCGCCCTGGCGGCCGGTCGCCGAAAGAGAAAGAGGGGGATAGGTTCGCTGGGCGTTGGCTTTGTGTAAATGCGTTGACCGCGAACGTAGGCTTATAAACTTCGGAAGCAAGAATATTATGCGGCTCTAGTGTTCCGGTACGAGCAATAGAGGTGACTCGATCTGCTACGACTAGCCACGACCACCTGCCGCAGCGATGCCGGCGATGCAGGCTTCGAAGGAGCGCAACCTGTGTACTACGCAGTCAGTCGCCGTCGCCGGACGCAGCTCGTTTGGCATTCAGGGCTTTCCGCCCCGGGTTCTTCGTTTGTATTTGGAACCAAGTATTATTTCCTGTGTTTGTGTATGTGCTCAGTGGCTGCATATGAACCTCATAGAGCAGTTCTTCAGACTCAACAGCGACTCAAAGTTGACGGCGGAGGGGCTTGCAGCAACGCTCAACTTATTTCCGTCGGACGTAACTCGAAGCCTTAGGGTAAAGTTACGTCGGACGTAACTTTATTCTTTATTTCGAGTTCCGTCGGACGTAACTTTAATTTTTGTTTGGAGTTCCGTCGGACGTAACTTTAATCTTCATATTGGGTTACGTCGGACGTAACTCAAAACCTTGACGTAAAGTTACGTCGGACGTAACTTTAATCTTTATTTCGGGTTCCGTCGGACGTAACGCTAGACACTGCGTAAATCGCATGCGTAAATTTTAAGATTGCTGCTAGCAAGGTGGGCCATAGTCGCTTTATGTTGACACGATTTTAAGTGTAAGTACCCCGTGCAAAGGCGAATCTATCGCGTTTCTAATCCACTTTTGTTTTTCTTGTTGCTTTTATCACACACGACCGACTACTAAGCAAATGCTTCTCTACCGTTCACGGAGTGAATGTCTTCGGCCTTACATTGCGGAACGCCCAATAAAAAGTCATGTTCGTTCAGCGAGAAAACTTCCCTTTCGAGTGACCTTTTTTTGATTGATAATTTCTCCCGTATCTAGGTGCATTAATCAACACGATCGATTAGGTTTGCTTCCCTAGTTAAGACATTTTGCTGCCACATGCGGCACTAATGCTTGGCACGATGTATGCCACTGGTGGTAATGTGAATTGGTTTATTTCCAAAGCTAAAAGTGTAACAGGTGGGACCATTCAGTTTGCTAAAAATGTGATATGGGAATTTCGTTGCATAACTAGAGTTTTACGTTTAAGATTGATAAGAAACATGCTCGTGTGATGATGCATGTCTACAGCATAAACTTTGCAGATCCAGAAGGGGTGTGCTATAGGCTACAGCCTCAAGGTTTTTAATGGACCAAATTGGTGATTACACGGCAATAAATATTGTGGTGGAAAACTGCCCATTGACTCGGTGAGTTTTTATCATGACCATTGGTGTGCTGTTGGCAAATTAGGTAATGGCACACCTTTTCCCTGACCATTTGGCTTCGAGGGACATCGCATCTAGATGTGCTTAATTATGTTTATTTCAAGGTTCAGTTGACCCCTCTGCATCATTACAGGAAGGCACTCTCAAGCCACAACAAACAGCAGTGAATATACAATGCATAATAACAGGCACCAGTGTTTAGGCATATAGTCCGCAGAAGCCAATTTGAGCTTAAATTTTTTTTATTTAGATAGTTTGCATTTATTGTATAATCCGCAGGGCCTGATTTCCGTGCCCAGTGCATAGTCCGCCAAGCTGGTGCGTTGTGTCTTCGTGCTTCTTTGCTGGGTGGCATTTTCTTCAAAAGTTCTTCGGCGAACGCTCTGTTGAGCCTGAATAACTGCTCTTGAGGCCCATATCCAGCCACTGAGCACACACACAAGCACAGAAAATAACACTCGGTGTCAAGTACAAACGAAGCACCTGGGCGGAAAGCCGTGAACGCCAAACGAGCAGCGTCGGGTGACGGCGACTGACTGCGTCCCGACGCCTGCATCGCTGCGGTGGGTGGTCTTAGCTAGTCGTATAGCGAGATAGTCAAGATATGTGTGCAAGTGTTCGACGACGTGGGCTGTCTCACACTGGTGCAGCTGTCATTAAGAAAGGTACATATCAACAATGTTTGCACGTTTGAGGCTGAAACTATGACGCATACTTTATCTAAACCTAAATTTATCGGTCTGCGGCTACAAACATTTTTGTTGACGTTGCTTAGATGATGTAACCATTCAGTCCTCGCATTAAATGGTGGTGCGAACTCTTTGGTTGTGTATGAAAACCTATTTTTGCCCTAATAAAAGACATTTTCAAAAGGACACACGTCTTCTGCTGACACATACCTTCCAATTTACAATGCAGAGGCAAAAAGAACATCAACTGCGTACATCTACCACTTAGCATAAGCACCTTTTGCCATTCATTCTTGAGCTCACTCAAATATCAACTTAGGCTGCTCTTGTTTTAGAAGCTTTGCCCTGTTTTGTAAAAAGAAACAAGTTAAAAAAAAGCTACACACAGCAGATATCACCGTGGCACATACAACTCGAACGACCGATGATACTATTGCTATTACAATAAAGCTTTCCACAAGAGCCAAAAGGAGGCTTGTAGGAGTGCACAAGCACATCGAAATGAGATTGGCGCTCCCGGGGCTTGTTTACATTATGCGTAAACACAGGACGATCGGCGACCAGCTGATCGCAATATAACACCAAGGATACCGATGTTTCGATGCATAGAACGCAGGATAAAGACCTCAATCGTCCCTTGTATGCTGTAGCTGTCATACTTTCCATCCAATCGCTTTTTAGCGCAATTAACTAGAACAACCGAAGAGTTCGCAACTCCGTTTAATGCGAGGCCTGAATGGTTACATCATCTAAGCAACGTCAACGAAAATGTTTGTAGCCACAGACTGATAAGTTTACTTTTAGATAAAGTACGCGTCATAGTTTCAACGCGCGAGCATTGTTGATATGTATACCTTTCATTGGACCCGCGTGCATTCGGTTAAACTTGATGACGGCTGCACTGCAGCGTGAGAGCTCACGTCGAACACTTGCACACATATCTTGGCTATGGCAAGATTTCTTGCCTTCGACTGGCTTGAACACTTCATTTGTAGCATCACGGTAGGTCTTGCTTGAAGCGATGATCGTCTCGCACACGGCAACAAACAGAGAACGACGTGCTTTGTTTAATTTGTACGCTACCGGTCTACGGGCGTCGCTAATCTATCCCCCTCTTTTCCGCCATGTTGGATCGATCGGAGCGCCCCCTATATTCGCTGAAACTCCTCAATGGCCGCGGCTTTACCTCCACCATTGTTCCTTGTTTTGTTTTCATCGGTAAAGGAAATTGTGGAGGAGTAAACAACTCGTGCAACAATAGGCGTTATTTCTACCACTTTACGTTTTAAATTAACTTATTGTCTATAAAACAACCTAAATATAACAAAAAAGGTAATCGAAATGTTTTTAGGCGTAGATTTTAGCTGAAAAACTTGAAATTCTAGCCTTGAAATCTCGCCTTTTCTGCCTCCTATCTCTGACGTCACATTGTAGCTTTGGGAACGATAGGCGTTCCGAAGGGGCGAATGCGGTCTCGCTCGCAGTGTTTTCAAATCGCGAGGAATCCTAATCGAATCTCCTTAGCTCGCTTAAAAGACTACTGAATTAAAATCCTCCACTACCGAAACTATTAAAAAGCATTGATTTTACGTCAGTCTGCCTGCATTGAAAGGGCCTACGACGCGTTAAAATCCCAACCCCCATTCCTCAAAAGAGATTTCCTCGGCGAGCATTAAAACGAAAAAAAATGTCCTCACGGTCGTACGCGTAACTGCGTACTATCGTTGGACGAGGAGTAGAAGAACGACCTCGTCCTTTTCGTGGCCTTAGCCGAGCTCCTCGAATCCGGCAGGCAGGATTTAGCCGCGGGCGAACGATGAGACCGCAGTCGACCAGTTAGGGTTAGCTCCGGTGTTCACGGCGAAATCAAAATGGCGGAGCCATGACGGAGTTCCGTCAGCGTGTGTGTGCCTTCGGTGAGCGACTGTGCCGGCGCAAGTCGAGCCCCATGGATACGTGATCGTGCCCGACGCCCAGGAGCCCCCGGCGGAAGCATGAGGGAAGAACGGTCGGCCCGTTCGCGGACCAAGGCCCGCGAGAAAGCCCGCAGCCCCGAGGAGAGCGGCAGCCGCCGCGAGAGCAAGGCGAGGCATTCGTCGCAAAGCAGCGGACACCGCAAGCACAAAAAGAGTCATCGGGCGCACCGGCGGAAGCATGCGACGCGGGATTCCGATCGGCCCATCGTGGCCACCAAGCCTCTCGTCGAGTACGACGACGTCAGCTCCGACTCGTCGCTGTTCTCGGACGAGGGCGACCACCACTCGTACCCCGCGTCCCCTCCGCCGCCGCCACCGCCGTCGTCGTCGTCGAGCCGGCACGCCGCTGAACGGACTTCGGAGCGCGCCGAAAGCAGCAAGCGTCGCCACTCGTCACGACGAAACAAGTCGTCCAACGACACCAAGGAGAGCTCGTCGCGGTCGAGCCGGCGCAACCACAGCGACCGGCCGCCGTCTCCGCCACCGCCGACGTCTTCCTCCAAGTCGTCCCGGGACTATGCGTGCGCAGTGCCCAACACGTACTATGAGCGCGACGTGGTCAAAGACTACGCGTCGAGTCGGACGTTCATGGGTCCCTACAGGGACGCGGTGCTAGACGGTTACTACGCTACGGCGCACGGAATGCCCGACTCTCACGACTGTTACGGGGGCGGCAGGTCGAGTCGCAAGCGGTCCCTGTCGCCGGACCACCCGCGCGCCTACAAGAGTGCCCGGAGTCCGCCGAGCTCGCCTAGTCCACCGCCCCGGCCCGCCAAGCGCCGCAAGTCGCCCTCCGACGCGCGGGAGAAGGACCGGCCCCGCAACTATTCGCCCAACAACTCTAGTCTGTACACGTCGCGCAAGAGTTCCGCGTATTCCAGAAGTCGCAGCAAGAGTCCCGTCAGGTGAGACATATCTTCTTTCACGTCGCCTCGACCTCCCCTAGAGGTCTTCCTTTCTTGGTAACTAGGAAGCGAAGCGACGGACGACGGAAGGGCGCCACCCCCATTGTCGTTTGCCCCCTTGTCTTGACATCTAGTCTGTTCCTAACCGTGCTTGGACCTCTCTTGCTACTGATCACCTCGTGTTCGTTTTGCTCAATGTCATCGATGTGGGTCGCGAGTCGTAGCCATCGGTCCTGGCTACGCCGCGGTCGAAGGGTTTTTTCCTGCCGTTCGCGAACAGCACGTGACGCTGAATGTCGAAGGTCGTCCCAGCGATTGTTGCCGATGGAACTGTAGAACGTTCTGTGACGCGTATTTACGTTTCCAGAAGAACCCCCCCGACGTTCCGAGCTTTATTCGCATCGGTGCAACAGCAGAAGCTTTTACGTCGACTTTGCGGTGAACACACACACACACACACATTATATATATTATTTATTTATTTATATTTCAATGCTTTCAGGGCCCAGAAGCATTGCAGAGGAGGTGCACATACAAGATTGGTTCAGTAAAAATTCATACAAACGAGGCAACTTGGTTATAAAAGTTAGTCCGGCATAATCTTAGCAAAAGTGAGTAGTTAGTGCTTTTCTAAATAAAACAATCGATGGAATAGTTACTAATGATGCGGGAAGGTGGTTTCATTCAGATGACGTTTTGGGGATGAAAGAGTTGATGTAAGCTAAAGTTTCACAGTATGCCAACTTTAAGACTGATCGATGCGGGGAGAAATGAAAGAGGGGCTGATGAATAGTTTGTCTTTCAGAGAAGCGTTGGAATGAAAAATTGTATGATAGAGGCATAAACGAAATATCTTATGGCATGAGGATAGAAGAGGCAGGGACAGGGTAGTTTTCATAGATGAAACACTTGCGGTACGATGATAGTTAAACCATGAAACGTGTGGTGCGATTTTGCAGGGCTTCAATGTTGGTTACAAGCGTTGAGTGACCGGGATCCCAGATTGCTGCGGCATATTCCAGCTTTGAACAAATTAGTCTTGTACAGAAGTTTTAGTGGGAGTTAAAGAAAAGACTTTTTTTAAATATCCAAGCATCGAATTAGCATTACTGATTATATGATCAGAATGAGTTCTTCATGATAGGTTAGAAATTATGTGAACACCAAGATTCTTGAATGAGGTTACAGATGTGAGCCGAGTTTTACAAATTGAGACACCCTCAATTTTGCATTTGTTACTATCGAGTGTCATTTGCCATAAGTTACACCATTCCGAAACTGCGCACAAGTCAGCCTGAAGAAGTGCTGCATCAAATTCGTTAGTAATTTCACGATGTATTATGCATTCATCTGCGAATAAGCTGATATGGGATGATACGCACATTGGTATGTCTTTAATATAAATAAGAAACAGAAGGGGTCCCAAAACGGACTCCTGGGGAACATTGGAGGTAACAGGACTGAGTCAAGAATTTTCTTCATTCGTAATAACAAACTGTGATCGACTAGTTAGAAAACATTAAGTTTATCAAGCTTAAAAAACAATAGTTTGTGAGATACTTCGTCGGAGGCTTTGCAAAAGTCGAGAAAGACGCAATCAACCTGAGATCCACGGTGAAGGATGAAGAAAAGATTATTAGTGAAAGTAAGAAGTGTAGTTTCACAGGACAGCGATTTTCGAAAACCATGTTGCAAGGGTGAAAAAAAAAGAATTGGAATCTAAGAAACAAACTAGATTAGAATAAATTATGTGCTCTAAAATTAGATATATATTTCTTTTTTCTTGGTGACATTGGTTGTTAAGTCACAGGCTGAACCGTTTTTATTTTGTTTTTTTTTTTTTTTTTGCTCCTGGAATTGAGGAGATGACATACAGCAATGCGAATGAGGCTGTATTTTCACCTAAATCAAACTTTCTCAGGAATTCCTTGGCGTATCCGCCAAGTCCGCTTTGTGGTCAGTATCTCACCTGTAGGTTTGTCCTGTTTTCTTTACAACTAGTTAGCAGGGTGTTGTTTTCAAGGTGCGATGGGAAGCCCCCCCCCCCCCCCCCCCTCCCCTTTTCCTTGCTTACTGGTTGCAATCTCAAGGAGTGAAGGGTGGAGGGGGAGGGGGAGGCTATGAAAGACCTAAGGGCCCAGGGTGCTGGAAGGTCCAGCTACGTCAATCTTGTGTTTTTGAGGTGCTTGGATCCTTGTAGATCACTTCGTACAGCTGTTGCGAACTGGGTCATATTTCTACAAAGTCCATCTTGTGCTCAATGCAGCAGGTTTCGGGGTAATTCATGTTCCACTGTTAGCTTGGGGAGGGCAGAACTAGTCAAAAGGTATGGACGCACTGGGTACTCTCAGAAACGCCTGCATCTGATGATAGTAGGCTTCACATATCGCAAGAAATAACAATTTATTAATATCCACGAAGCAACAGCCAACTCTTTCAAGCAGGGGCGGATTTAGGGGGGGGGGGGGGGGGGGGGGGGGCGACCGCCCCCCTGAGCTCCCCAAGGTCAACTTTTTTTAAAATAAAATCATTGATATACACCAGCCAGAAGTTTAGTTTTTGGCGACATAGCAAATATTTGGTCAACAAAATAGACCTGGGCAACGTTTGGACCGTGTCATATCTCAGCAGACTCCCGACCCCCCCCCCCCCCCCCCCCCCCCCCGCCGAAGGCCTACCGCCCCCCCCCCCCCAGGCCTGACCCATAAATCTGCCCCTGCTTTCAAGATGCATGCAAAGTTGACACGTCTGCGCTGAAAGTAAGAGAAAACTTGAAGGCTTGCCCTTGATGACTAACTTCTAAATGGGCTGAACACTCACAAAGCCAGATCAAGCACTGCTGTTAGGAGCTGGTACCAGACAAGCAAGCTGTTTGGTTTTTGCTCACAATCCAGTGCACTTCTTATGCAGTGTAACATAGCTAAATGTTGTAATTCTTCTACACTGCTTGTCTTCTTTTTACAATCCTGAGATAGTGAGGGACATATGACAGCAAGAATATTTCTTTATAGAACCCCCAGCCTCGTCGTGATATCCGATACCTCCCGTTTTCGGGAAGATGGTAGCTATTTTGGCAGGAGGTGCAGTTTGTAAACATGTCACAGCCAGTACAATGTCTGAGTGGTTAGACAAGCCTGCTTTGAAGCCATTTCATTGGCGCTATTGTTCTTTTGAGACTTAGTTGCTTTATTTTGTTGTAAATCTGCTATTGGGATTTCTCTGCATAAAGAAATGGACTGTGATCGTGGAAACTTACCAGCTCTATTTAAGTCAGATAAGATTGAGGGAAAGTGCACTGAGGACAGTAATATGGCTGTTTACTTGCTGAAATGTTGAAAGGGTTGAAACTTTCAGCATCTATTCTATGCTCGTTTTAATACTTTTGTTCTGTATTTCTTCGCCTCGGCTCGGTGTGATGGTCTCAGCTCGTAAAGTGATGTGCTACTTATGCCTGAGAAGTAGGCCCTGAAAAGCAAAGTTATGGATAACATATGTATCACAGGAGCATATGTTGTTACACTCACCCATTTTATTCTGTTTGTTGTCTCACTGAATTGTTGGGGATAATTCTTTGCCATAAAATACCGGTCAAGCACCCACTAAAAATTTAGAGATAATCGTGAAAAAATGGGGGATGGGCGCTTGTCCGGTCATCAGTTTTACATATCAATCTACTGTGCATATTTCCTCAGATCTTACGAATTGGGGAATGGGCACTTAGTGTGGAATTGGCGGGTGCGCGGTATTCTACGGTGCTATTGTCATATATATTGGAGCACATGCATGAGTTTATAAAGGTTAAAGGCAAAACAAAATGCAATACCGTAAAATACCGGGCAAGCGCCCACTCAAACTTTGGAGATAATCGCAAAAAAATGGGGGATGGGCGCTTGTCCGGTCATCAATTTTACATATAAATGTATTGTGCGTATTTTCCCAGATCTTACAAATTTGGTAATGGTCGCTTAATGTGGAATGGGCGAATGCACGGTATTCTACGGTAGCTCGGTTTCAAGTTCCTCTGGTTATGGAAACTCCATTTATTTTCCAGAGATTCAATATAATTGTTACTGTGATCTTGTAATTTGAGAAGAAATAGTTTGATATTGCCATTGTTTAAGACCAAATCTTTTGTAGCTATGCCTATACGGCTAGCCTAACATACTGCTGTGTCTCACTGCTTTGAAGGGGTTGTCTGGTGCATTACTAACTCTGTGTTCTTAGCATGTACTGCATAGTTGCGATTAAAAAAGGCAGAATGACGCAGTAGTGCCAAACCATAAATGGAATGTGCATAAGTTGTACCCTTGGTCAAAAACAATATACCAAAAGCATACTAGTTTTTTTTGTTTTTTTTAACCTTTCAAATTACATTTAAATATTTTCTTAGTTTACTAATAGCATGTTGAACATATACTTTAGTAGCGTGTACACCTTCATTGCCAGACTTGGTCAGTGTGCGGAGAGCACCGCAAAAATACAGAATTCACTAAAACTGTATTAAAATTATCTTGAGATCTTGAAAGTATGCTGAAAGCTGCTTTTTTTTTTTCTCTAGAAACATACAAAATTATTATAATTAATTTGTACTGTTTTTTACCAGAGGCAGTCACAAGCTGAAAACATCTATTACAGCTTGCGATTCCTAGAATTGCTGCACGTAATTTGTTTCCTTTTTCGAAAATAATTGTCAATTATATTACATGTGCCATAGAGTAATTAAAGGGGCCATGAAACAATCTTTCAACTTTTTCCTTATTAGCTTTCCTCCTCAACTCACAAATTGTGCAGTGTACCAAACAGTTTAAGAGGGAAAGGAGGAACTCCCCTTTTGCTCGGACCCTCGTTTGTGTACCCGGACATCGCCATTCTCCTTCTAGAAGATTAGCCCGTCTCTCGAAATTCGGGTAAAAGTTGCTTTCCCCACCCTGCCCACCCCTAAGCTAACAGTGCTGTGGAAGCTGCATTCTCGTTGGGCCATCCACACTCCTATCTTTCACCACGTGATCCTGCTCCCTCACGCGTACCCACGCGTAGCGAATGGGGTCAGGTGATGAAAGGGAGGTGGCTGATTGGTCCAGCAAGCATGTAGCTCCCGCCGCACTGTCAGCTTAGGGGTGAAGGGAATATAGTGAGGTCATGTGACGTGTGTGCGTTGGGGTAGGGCCGGAGGGCGTGCTTCGGGTACGGCGGATGTTTCACAGTGAAAAGACGGAGAGCTTTCGAAGGGAAGGAGGTACGAAATAGTCCGCTAGGTTTTCAAGTTTTCATACCGAAAATCGGGCTTTTGATTTTCTACCTTCTTTCTTTTAGCCCTCTAAATGATATGTGATTGGTAAAATCCCAATCTAAATTCATTTATCCCGACCCAAAATTCCTTTCATAGCCCCTTTAATCTACATGCCATGCATTAACTGTAACTTTTTGCGGCGCAGTTTATCCAGAGCTGTAATACGCGTTTCTTCCTGTCAGCGGCACGCTTTGTACGTCACACATCTGAATCTGCTTACTTCAATAATTGCACCAGAAACAGCTACAACAACAGAATTGTAATTGGCTGTGAAATTTCTTTCACAGCGATAACAGCAGAAAAACAAGTAGGTCTTTTTTAGCTTCTGATGACATGATTTCAGGTAGAGGGCATTGCTTTGAAACAGTTACGATCGCAGGGTGTGCTAGTGTTTGCCCGTTTCGCTCATTTTTCTTGTACCCCCGAAGGTTAAACATTGAAAGTGCCAAGGTCGTATCTGCTAGGTCGTATCTGCTAGGTTTGGCCGAAAATAAGTTTTAGCTCATGTGCTGGGAGAGACTGAAGATACCCCTTGTGCCTAGTCTCGGAATGAAAAACATAGTGCCCAACGCTTGCACATGTGCTGAGTGGGGGAGAGGTGGCCAAGGTGTGTTAACGCGACGCAGCTCGGAGCACATGATGCTAAAGTTGATGCTGCAGAGCCCTGGAATCCTGGGCTCAATCCCCACCGCTGCCCAATTCAATCTGGTGAGCATTGTGCAGTTGTGTATGGAAGACCCCTAGGCTACCAGTGGTACTTCACTGGATAAATGTATTATCTACAGCGGACACCCATTGGGGCTGCCTAACTTCATATTCTCTAAACAAACATGCAACACAGTTTGTGTGCTGAGCATGTGGATGTGTGATCAAATGTTGATCCGACATTCAGTCAAACCGCATTGCGCATCTTGGCGGCAGTGGAAAAGTTGTGGAAGCGACTGATGTCACATTTGTTTGACGAGCCTTTTTTAAGCTGGGGCCGCATCAAAACATATTTTGCCAAACAGGGAGCGAGTTGGGAGTAATTAGAGACTAGAACTCGGAATCGAAAAACGATTGGGAACTACTTTAATCATCCCTAACTCCTCTATTTCTTTTTTTTTTTTTTCTTTTTTTTTTAAGGATTAATGTATTGGAGTGTTTACTTCAGCATATAAAGCTTGCAGCCTGCTGTTGATACCCACTAGGTTGGGGAGCAGTGGTGTGGCTACTCGTGTCAGTGCTGAAGTTCAGTCCATTGAGTTTTAGGCAATTAAACAAATTTAAAAAAGTTACAAGGCTCAGTTATAAAAAAAAAAAAAAAACCTTAAACTTTTTTTTAATCATATTTTTCATTGCATGTCTTCGGAAACATTTGGATCTATATAAAACAAGGTGTTAGGTGGCAAAATGAATAATTGAACTGGTTTGTAAATCGAAAGAATAAGCACCTCAAAGTTGGGGACGGACGTGGATCGTTAGGCAGCATTTATAGTTGCACCGCTATTGAAGCCTCAGTGACAACAGAACATTCTTTCACTGAGCACTATGACCTCCAGTAAATATAGCAGGCAGGGTAAATATATGATAAGATAAATGGGAACCTGTTACACAGCAGTGTGCGGCTGAGCTTTTCTATGGAACACCAAAACAAAAGTACTGAGCAGACATTGATGCTTGCATTGTGTTATGAACTCTTTGTTACGTGGTAGAGAATGTGGTGAACAAAACCATAGCTAACTCACCCAACATCTACTACTACACATTAGTAGTCTTCCGTTATTGCCCATTCAGCACATTCCATTATGTCTGTCAGCAGCTTTGTCTTTGAACTTTCTGTCCCAATAATTCGCTTGACAAGGTGGGCAACGGTTGTCACTGTGCAGTGGCTCGACTCCACACTGCCCCCAGCGGCCCTACACTCGTAAGTAAAGCGCAAAGTTGCAGCCGAGAGTTCACAGAGCGTGCCGATTGGACGCTGGCAACAGAAGCACGTCTTCATCTTCACGAGTGTCCAGTCGGCGCGCTCCATATACTTCAACCCCAACTTTGTACTTGACTAGTCTAGGGCCCCTGGTAACAGATTGCATAACTTGCTCTTCCTTGGTGCAAGCCTCTGTGGTTGCTGCAATCTTAAAGGGGCACTCAAGTGGATTCTGAGATTGTCTGTTTCTGGTGATAACTCAATCTACGGCCTCTAAGCATCCTACAAAATTACTTATGTGCGGCCGATTTCCCTATTAAAATTCGAATCAAAGATTGTGACAAGGCCCCTCTTTCTGCGTCTTGGAGCAGCTATCAGGGGGCGTTACCTTCTGAGTGCAATTTCAAGCGATAATTGCTGCATTACGTCTCCTACACCCAAAGATCTGACGTTTTTTTTTGTAAACATGTAATACACAACGCACCTGGAAAAAGGAATAATAGTAACATTTCCAATCTTCATCCAATTAACTCTTTTAGTTGATAAAATTTTATGGAGGTGGTTGGGACCCAAGAATTGCCCCAAGAGAAAACAGTGCCCGTGTATTTTTATTGCTGTGAGTTTAATTGGACGTCTTGCTATCTAGAACTGGTAATTTTTTTTGATGAATGCCTAACAAACAATATGCCATCAAAAACAAGCATCTACAAAAAGCACTTAAGCTGCTGTGATGTTACATATGTATGTTACGTTATGTGTGCTGTCTGAGATTTTAATTTAACTGGATAGCCCTCGAGTATTGGGAGGCTTATTTCTGGAATTTTTTAAATATATTGTGAAGTTGTGATGCCAAGGGCATGATCTTTTCACTTGCTAGTTCACATAAGGAGAAGGAAAAAAAAAGTAGCACGGCTTACTGATTAAATTGGTGTGTGCACAGTTTGAACCACCCGATGCTTTATTGTCTACATTTTTCATGGTAGTACCTAATTCTACATGGCATCGTGGCAGTCTCCTGTTACAATAGTAGTGCCCAGTGGAAGAAAGGGTCTTGTCCTTTTAAATATGAAGAAATTATTGACATCAACAGAATGATAAGACAACTGTTGAAGCTTGTCAATTCTTTCATAAGGTGCTCAACTCTTGAGTTACTTCATCTAGTACTTGACAAGAGACAAAAAAAGTAAACTATAGTCTTTCTTAAAAAAAAAAAAAAAAAACGCTTGTGTTATGTGTGTTTGTCTAGCTTCTGAAAAAGTTGTGTATCTAGTGTTGGAGCAATGCTAGATTCAGCAACAAGTATGTTCTTTCAGTCTTCTCCCATGTTTTTTTGCTATGACAGGAGCTGTGTGGCACTTAGTTTCACATTCTAGGCCAACTCACATTGCGTGTTTCCCTAATACATCGATCTATTATAATGAAAAGTTGTATTGGATTTTCTAGCGTTTTCAATAAGAAAGGGATGGCCCAATGAGGTCTCACATGTGGAGCTGAATGGTGCTAGTTAAAAAAAACTGGAAATGGTGCTAGTTAAAGAACTGAAAATGGGCCCCATTTTGCCATTGATATTTTCAGAAAATCGCTTATAACTTTTGATTAAGAATATGGTTCGTTGTGAAACTTTGGCATCTGGTTTGGACTGCTAGTGGGTACATTTGGGCAGGAAATGAACGTTTGGCAATGCATCATTTATTTTTATGGTGAGCTGCACTTTGTAACTGTTGTTGTTTTACAATTGGCTGGTTCGTGGAATTTACGAATAATTTGTACATTCAGTGCTTCTGTAAAATACAAATGAATTGTAAAGTCAGTTTAGAAAGAAAATTTAAGGCACATGTTATGGACTGGAACCCATTTTAAATAGTCTGGTGTAGTCACATGATTCTGTCGGGCTTTCTGTTTGCTGTCATTGCACTAACATATGGAGTAAGCATCTTTCAGGAAACTAGTGCCCTGTTAGGTCTGAGGTAGGCAGGAAGTGCAGTTTGGCTGAGGCTGTATGACACAGTGATGCGGGCGTGGGATGGGCCTAGAGGGGTCATTCATGCGAGGAACCTGAGCTGTGGAGATACCTAGGGTATGCGGCATACATGTGGCATTTTAAGTATGAACTGAGAAGCGGTGTCCTGGCTCAATGAATTGTTGCATAGTGCTAGTTTTTAATTGTTTCAGATCAGGCATAGGAAGCGCATTCTTCGTAGCAAAATTCGAGTGTAAGGAAGTTGCAAAGGAAAGTGAGGATGCAGCGTCTGCCTTCATTTTGATGTGATGTAACATCAGGTTTACGATTTTATCCTGCTGCCAAAGTGGCATTTTAACTTTAGTCTATTAGCGGTTCACCTTTATAAACTTTTGATTGTATAGTTAGTTTTTGTGACATTTGAGTGCCCTCTTCTTTGTAGTAAAAGGAGTGTGGAATGCCAGAGGAGTGTGGCTTGTCTCACACTGTGTGCTTTTGTTGCATTTATGAGAAAGTAGCGAGTGCAACATTATAACTTCCTACATTTAGTTTCACTATACTATAGAGCCAATGGAGTCCGTGGATCTTCCTTTGAAGTATTTCTGGGCTCTGCAAGTGGCAGTATTTTTTAGTGCCACGGCACATTCCATTGACTCTTCCCCGAGAGCTATTGCTGACATGCTGAATCGAACTCAGTCAAGCAAAGCCGTTTGGGAAATTGGGGAGTTGAGCTGCTGGGCTTTTGTTAAAAGGAAACTGAAGCGGTTATGTAGTTGAGAAAAAATACTTCAGCCATCTTTATTTGGCCTCCAGGATCAGAAATATCAAAATTATATTTCAGATTGATGTGCCAAGTAGCCAGAACAGTGTTTCCAAAATAGCACCAAAGCCCTTCCTTCCCTGCAAGTTTAGTAAAAGGAGGGAATCGTAACGTATTAGACAGAGATTCTCAACATTTCCGTGCTTTCCGCAAGCTTTACCCGAGCAGTCAAAAACGCCACACGCGTTCCCTCACTAGCGGCAAGGCAAGGAATCCTCTGTGCAAGGCAGTTGAATCCTGTGTATGACATCACATCCAGCTTTGCTTTTTTTTTTTTTTTTTTCAGTTTTACTCTTGTCTACTAAACGTTCCAGTGAAATACTCGTGATATTCAAAATCACAGGACAAAAATACACTAGAATTCACTTCTCCCTTTTTCTTTTTTTTTCAAGAGCCTCCTAATTTTTAAGACTAGAAGTTTGTAACCTTTATTTGCTCATTTTTCTGTAGACCAGTTTGTAAAACTGCTGGAAAAAGAGATCAGTTAAAGTTGTGTAATATATCATTTCAGAAGGTGGATTAGCTGATTCTCTGACTCCAAAACAACATGCTGGCCACATACAAACTCCTATTTGGTGTGTTGAAGCCAAGGCCCCGGGAAGTTGGCAAAGGCTGATTGTGGGGTCTCTCTTGTGTAGCTAAGGTTTCGGTTGCATATATGTTAGTCCTGTTTTCTTTACTAGAGCATTCTTTTCGCTCTTGGATATGACGTCTCGTCCGTAGAGAAAAGTGCTATTTCTGAATTTGCCAGTTTAGTGTTACTTTGGCTCAATTTAGCTTTTTACTCCTTTCTACCATTGATGGCATTCTGTCCCCCATTGGTGTATTATCAATAAGCTCATGCAGATAGGCAATTTTTAAATGGCTATTCTAGAAAGGTTTTTATTTATTGGGTTGTCTCTTTTTTATAATAGAAAGATGTACCCGCATGACACTGTTCGCGCAAACAAGCACTGTCGTTTCTCTTTTTTTTTTTTTTAATTGAAGCATTATTAATAAACTTACAGATGTGATGGCTGGGCTCCAGGCTAAACAGTAAAGTTCATTGCTCATTCTACTCTATTTTGGTCAAATGCAAAAAGTGCCAATGTCCTGTTTGTGCTTACTGTGTACGAGGAATTAATGTGTGGAAGTTCTTTAGTCACCGGCAAAGTGAGAACAGCAGGGACGAGCCATCCCATATGCATGCGTGGCCAAAGCACGCCAAAAGGCAGCGCGCTGGAGGCAGTCGAACGCATGCCGTTCACAGCTTGTCAGTGTCTACAGAATAAAATACTGAATTCCCCATCATTTTACACCAGTCGCTCAACGTTGACGTTCGGTACCCCTTCCCGCAGGTCACGGCGGTCGCGCAAGTCGCGAAGCCGCACGCGAAGCCCGCCCCCCTCCAGGTCGCGGGGAGGCGGGGGCCTCCCCGTGACCTGGCGCAAGTCGCCTCTCTCGAGCCCGCCGACATACCAGCAGCACCGGCGGCGCGAGCGCAGCCCCAGCTACGAAACCAAATTCGCCTCAACCAGCCTGGGCGCCGAGCTGCGCAAGCACCGCAAGGGCCGCGAGCTCGAGAAGAGCCGGCGCGCCACGGGCGGCACCCCCAGAGACCAGCAGCAGCAGCAGCCGCCGCCTCCCCCGCCGCTGCCCCCTCCCCCACCCAACGGCCCAAGCGACACCCCCCTCCCTCCGCCGCCCCCGCCCCTTCCCTCAGATTCGCTACACCCTCCCCCTCCTCCCCCGGAGGTCCCGCCCCCGCCTCCGTTGCCACCGCCCCCCGTAGCCGACGCACCCCCTCCTGCAGAGGTGGCCAAGCCGAGGACCCCCTCGCCGCCGTCTTCGGAGGCGGATTCCTCGCCGGAAGAGACGGCCGCCCCGGCGGTGGACGGCGACCCCGGCGGCGCCGACAACAATGGCGTGCCGGAGGAAGAGGAGGAGGCCAGCGAGGACAGCGGCCGCTCGTCGGTGGAACGGATGGTGACGAGCCCCGTGGTGGCGGCGCCCGTGGCCCCACAGCGGCGGAGCATCAAGGAGCTGCCTATGCCTCCGGGCATGAAGGTGGAGGACGTGATGTCGCCCGAGACGGCGGACAGAGACGAAGGGTCGTCGCCCACGCCCCAGCAGCAGGCCACCACCATGGCCACCCAGCAGGCGGCAGCCATGGCGGCGGCGGCCTCTGCCTCGGGCACCACACCGGCCGAGGCAGCCCTGGCCGCATCGCTGCAGGTGTTCCGGAGGCCCAGGTGGGTGGGACTGCTTAGCCAGCCGCTGTGACACGGTGCCTGGAACGCGTCCTCAAATGTGGTTTTTCGATTTCTGCCCGATGACGTTGCAGAAGTCTCATGCTCGTTGCAATCCTGGCTGTGACGCAGCAGCGAAGGTAGATGTAGACACCTGTTCTGCTGCAGATCACTCTCTAGCTTGGTAGTCTTTGAAAGCTCCAGCAGCTAGGAATTGGGTCGCCACAACGACGGTGGTGGCACTCGCCTTCTCTCGGACGTTTTGCTGGAACTTCTACGACGCCCGCCAGGATTGTGACATCTGACAGTGTGACACGCCAGCTCCTGCGACTCTATTTTTTGCCACTTCGGTGTCACTTTCGGTGCATAAGTGGGATGGGACGGTAAACATACCGGTCGAAGACGCATACATCGCAGTTGTGGGAATCAGTGTGATGTCCAGTCGGATCGTGCTCAACACAAGCAGCTATCTTTGTCGCAAAAGACATTGCGCACAAGTGCACCATACTCAGCGTCCAACTGTTTCGTGCCCAGCGTCGAGGCTAGCGCAGCTTCTGACACCGGTGAGTTCTTCTTGTCGAATTTCGTCAGCTTTGAAATTGTGTGGAATTTTGGTCAGTTGTGCATAGCAGTGTAGCATTCTGTGCAGCTCCAGTAGCTAACGTCGTGAAACCACTGTTTGTCTGCTACAAAGTAGCAGACAA
Source organism: Ixodes persulcatus (assembly GCA_013358835.2). NCBI lineage: Eukaryota > Metazoa > Arthropoda > Arachnida > Ixodida > Ixodidae > Ixodes > Ixodes persulcatus. The sequence continues at coordinate 462,780 of JABSTQ010011090.1, read as the reverse complement.
ACAGTGGTTTCACGACGTTAGCTCATGATCGTTAGCTCATGACGTTAGCTCACGACTGCTCATGATCAGTGACAAACCGAAAAAAAAGTTTGCCACAGTATGGTGGCATGCTGCGCAGGTCTCCAGTGATTTGAGCCTAGCCGGTGTCCTAGCTGTTTGTAGGGGTGAGCAGCCATTGGGAATAATTTGATTCACTGAGTACAGTGAAACCCGTTTAGAACGAACCCACGTACAGCGAACTATTGTCGATATCGAACTCACAAAAAATTTAAATAAAAATGCATGTAAAAAGTACTTTTTATAACGAACAACATATTGGCTATATCGAACTTTTTTCCCCTGGGAAGGCTTCCAAAAACGCGCAAACAATTGTTTTTTAGCCTGTCCCCCCCCAAAAAAAAAATAAAAAAAAAAGTAGGAAAGAAAGAAAATTCCGAAAGCTCAAGTTGCGAACAAAATTGAGCAATGTGAAGCGATTCAGAAGGGTAGAACGCTAAAAAAATTACACTGCACGCACGCACAGAAAAAACCACAACACCTTTTTAACCCAAACGGTTGCCCACGACGAGAAGCGATTCAGAAGGGGAGATAAGCTAAAAGAGCAAACTCTGCTTACAACGAACGCATCGTGGAAGTTCGTTGTAACTGGTTTTTGCTATATCGAAATACTTGCTATATCCAACTGATCGTAGCGTTTCCTGCTGTTCGTTATAAACGGGTTTGACTGTAGCTAGTCAGCATCGCAGCTTTTCTAGCACCTTGTACGAGTGACATAATGCAAGGAGCATTAGGGCTGTCCCACGAGCAGCATTGTTGTATCCGACCCCAGGAGAGCTGGTGGCCCTGAAGAAAGTGCGTCTGGAGAACGAGAAGGAAGGCTTCCCGATCACGGCGGTGCGGGAGATCAAGATCCTGCGGCAGCTGAATCACCCGAGCATCGTGAACCTCAAGGAGATAGTGACGGACAAGCAGGACGCCCTGGACTTCAAGAAGGACAAGGGGGCCTTCTACCTGGTCTTTGAGTACATGGACCACGACCTCATGGGCCTGCTCGAGTCGGGGCTGGTGGAGTTCAATGAGCTGCACGTGGCCTCCTTCATGAAGCAGCTGCTTGAGGGCCTGAGCTACTGCCACCGCAAGAACTTTCTCCACAGGGATATCAAGTGCTCCAACATACTCATGAACAACAGGTGAGCGGGGGTGCCTTACTTCCTTGGGGCAGCCTTACATAGGATGGATGGATATGAATGGTTGTACCCTTTATGACGGACAGTAGCTTGTACCACCTAGCCTAAAAACTTAAAAACCGTTCTTACCCTCCTAAGCCAATGCACTTCTGCACCTATCGTTAGGTCTTGGGGGTGGCCACCAGAATGGCCTTTGGTGGTCAGGCACAAAAAACCTAAAAGCATGCACCCCCACCTCCCTCTTTCCCCTGGCGAGGGAGTCGCCAATTTTCCTTTGGACAAGACCTGTCGGCGTCACCCCAACACCAGAACCATTCGGGGACAAAATTCAGACTTTGGGACCGCAGCCATGCGGGAGGGAGTCCCAATTTTTCTCTGTCCCACCTGTCCCCCAGTTGTGCTAGTTAGTTTTAGGGGTTGGAAGGGTTGTATGTCACCATAATTGGAACTGGTGCATTGGCAAACGACTGGAAGATAAGAGTCTGGAGAGATATAAAATGATACTTTCAACCTCGAAAAGAAAAAAAGAGGAACAGATATTTGGTTAAACAAAACAAAAAGGTAGTTCAAAAGGAGACTCCTGGAAGGCACAGAGCGTTGGGAGATATTTTGTTAAGAGACTACTTAGCATTTTCAGAGTCCTAAAGGAGCAAAGTTTCTTGGCAACATGTCTACTGCCACTGTAAGGCTTTGAGAAAGTTCCTCTTGAACTTTCCACCAGGGACTGCTGGTTCCTTTACATCACTTTGCTGTGATGCTGTTTAGCAGTGTTCTGAACCTTGAGTATTTGTTTTAAAACAAAAGGTGTTGTGAAGCACATCCTTATCTGACAGATTGTTACATTTAAGCAGTGTCCATGAATTATGATACTAAGCTGATGCTTTTTAGGATGAGATATGCCACACAATTGTTTCTGTAGGCCCTTTCAATTTGACTTATGTTTGTCTGAGGCATTTACACATTGCAAGATCAGCCTGCCACTTCACAAAGGCAGATTGACAGATTGACCTCACACTATCTAAACACTCACATCTAGTTGTTTTTTTCTTTTCTACTGCAGTTCCTCCCTGCTTTTCCCTATCTAGAGCTTACGATTAGAGTGCCTTCAACTCAAAGCACGTCAGTGACACAGCTTGAAATGGCAGTGCTTAAAGAAAATGCTGAAGGAGAGAGAAAAATCAAGTAAAACTAGAAAGAGGAGGCAGTGCTCCTGTTCAGCAAATCAACCTAGAAGGGGCTTGCACTTCAAATGTAGAGTGGAGTCATCTTTGCCAAATTAGCAAACTGCAACGTGGTGAAGTCTGTCCCTTTTCGTATTGTTTAAGGGGGGACACCACCCAAAAAACTATTTCTGTAAAAAAAACAAAAAACAACTCGATCTTGAAAAATGTTACATTTACATCCACCAACATCTAGAGAGTATTCCCAGAAAGTTTTATTTGTTTACACTGCATAGTTATTTTTTTATAAATTATTTTCAGTCCATCGATGCTAAAGAAAAGGTAGAGGTATGAGTACTTTGAACACATTTTTGTCCTTTCCACTTTTGGGCATAAATTTCACTTTAAGAAAACTATTGTTTCAGTATGAAACTATCGAGAAACTTGATATTTGCATCTTATATGTCGAAGCTTTATAGAGCCGGTTACTATGAAATTAGATTTTGCATTTTCATGTTCTTTTATTATGAAAAATTGTAATTTGCAAAACTTGGTAAATGTGTAAAAAGAAATTAGTTTTTTCATACATTTCTTTTTACCTGTGAAATGCATATTTTTTATGTTTTCTTTTCATAGTAACCGGCAACAGGTATTTCAGTATGCATTCCACCAGAAAAATATGTGATTATCAACACCATTTCTCAACAATAGATTCATTGAGCAGATTCCATGCAAAGCTATGCTTTACTTTGTTCTGGGGGTACCTCATAAAATTGGTTCACAGGGCTGAAACTTTGCATGCCCTCTTTCTGTACGCCTGCAAACACCACCTGCAAATATCATGCTGATTGAGTGAGTGGTTCAAAAGTTGACATTCCCAGGTAGTGTCCCCCCTTAATGAAAAGTGACCCTTTTGTGAAATTTTTAGGTGTCTCCAGGGGTTCTTGTAACCTGTCTCAAAACCACCTGTGACACCATAGATCGCCGGCAGAACACGGCCACCTAACCATGCCCCTAAACCACGCGTCTCCTATCAAGCAGTCAAGCGTTTTCTTCTTCTGGGCTCTCTGGTTCGGTTTGGTCTTGTGGCAGTCTCTGACTGGCCGCCTCTTGTCCCTGCTCCTCTGGCAGGGGCCAGATCAAGCTGGCAGACTTTGGGCTGGCCCGCCTGTACAGCGCCGAGGACAAGTCCCGCCCCTACACCAACAAGGTGATCACGCTGTGGTACCGGCCCCCCGAGCTGCTGCTGGGCGAAGAGCGCTACGGACCGGCCATCGACGTCTGGAGCTGCGGGTCAGTGACCCCTCCCTAAAACACTCTTGTTTCTACTCTTTTTTTTTTTTTTTTGTGATCATGTTACGCAATGTGGAATTTGGTTGGTGCACCTCATTCTAGACAATTGGAAAGAAGAGCCGCACAGGTAACGGCACATTGCAACAAGCGAATTTGGCGATCGTTGGTTGTAGTGGCATTGGTGTGTTTTGGACGGGGATGAACGCGGGAGTGTGGGATTAACACCCAGCACAACCCACTTGCGTCTTTTTTTTGCACATTTAGAAGACACGAACATGCTTTCTTTGTGCATGTGAGCTCTGGCAGTAGTAATAGTACAAAAATGGAATTTCCAAATATGGGTTGTATTTATATATAAGCTCGCAGCAGGTCATCGTCGACAGTCTGACAGCATTGGCATTGTTGTGAATGTTTTATACTGTTTTATTTTTTTTCTCCACATTAACGGGGGGAAGCCTTAGTCAAATAGTCGGGGGAAACCCGAAAATGTCTGCAAGCTTAGAAATGTAATAATGATAGGTACCTGGCTGAGAATGACTGGAAAGGAAAACAAACAAACACCATTGCCATAGTGAAAAGGAACATTTTTACCCATTGAGAGCTCCTACGTTCATTGCATCCATGGTCCCCCTCTTTCATTTGATTAAAATCCAAAAGCTTGCAAATATTCTGCAGCAGTCAGTTTCAAACCTTCGCGTTTCGCGCCGTTGATGCGCGATTCCCGTTGGACATCGTTTGACGTCCAACGTGAATCGGGGGGTGGGCGATGTTTCGGAAATTTTATGTTACAGATATTTAGTCAGAAAAACAGGATGGGCAATCTCTCGGGGGAGGGCGCCCTTACGGGATTTTACGGTAGTTGTTTTCTAGCTTTATTATGCACAAAACTACTGGCATCATGCCTCGTATAAAAAGGAAGTCGACAAGCACTCAAACAACTTCAACTCGTCATGGCAAAACGAATGTGTCTAACCTTTTGCCTGCTATCTTTTTTCTCGCTCGCTTGCTCATTCTTTCTCTCGGGACCACCGATGTGAGTGCTTGCGATTTGCCTTGTTCTGCTCTCATCTTTACCCCGCCTACTAACCCCTTTACCGTTTTTTGTTTTTGTGATTTTCTGGCCCTCAGCTGCTGAATTGTCTTCAGAATCAAATCCCTTGCCTTCAGTCTCAAATTTCTAGCCACAAACAAAACGAAAGCAAAGTTTCAAAGACAATTCAGTGCTGCCATCGGACGCAAACTAAACCACAAGCGCGCCTTGGTCATCCAGCATGGTTGAGCGTATGAACTGGGAGAAGCAGACGAGCAATACTCGTCCAGAACGGTTTGGGGACGGCTTCTTGGTTGACAAACTAGGCTCGTCCTGAACAGTTATAGGGGCTGTGCAGCAATTTTAACGTTGAAAGAACTTGCAGTTTGTATTTTTTATATAGGGTAGTTTATCTAGGCACAAGTGAGAAAAAAAGTGCCACCTTCCTCAGAAAAGGTACTGTTCCACTGCATAACCTGAAAGAAAAAAAATATTATTCGATGATCTGCACCCTCGTGTGGCGGTTACTTGAACTACGGTGGCGCATCGCAGGGACACGGGGAGGTCAACAAAACATGTCCCCCTCCACTGGCACACTCGCCGTTAGCCCCGTGGCGAATCGTCTTTTGTGTCTATCACTCACCGTGACCTCTGGCGATGCTAATCCTTGAAAAGTTGCCAGTCATAGAGGAATAGGTTGGGGGCTCTGGAGACAGAGCCCAACGGGAAACCAGGTAGTCCCCCAGAGTTACACTCAAAAGACGGCGTGAGAGTTGAGGGTACTTTGACCTTCGATTTGTTTCATTTTTCTAAAATAAAAATTACGGGAAGTTCTGTCGGTGGACTCTTCGGGAATGCGTTAGCATGGCCCTTGGAAACACCACACATGTCCTTCTTCACTTTTTTCTTCTGACTTTCTGTTATGCTTCCTGTATTTTTTGCTGCCTCTTTTTGACCTCGTTACAAGGTCAGTGTTAGCGTTTCCCCAAGGGGGACGTGTGAGGCATTTCCCAAGGTTCATGCTAATGGATTGCCCAAGAATCCACTAATGGATCTTCCTGTAATTTTTTTCGCCCCCTTTTTGTATTCTGCCTGTCAGAGTATGTCGACGCCCTTGGATACGATCATCCATATCACTCATGAAAACAACCACATCCACACTACGGAATCTCGAACGACCGCGACAGCAGAGTGGCAACCGAGCACGTCCGCATTCCACCGCGCCGCGGCGCAACACCTCCTAGATAACAAAGACATAGTGCTGAATGAGATGGCGTCATGAGAGAAGGCCAACGCTGAGCACAAATTGGACACGACAATTGCATCAATGTTGGGTGCAAACTTAACTCAAAGCCGAGCACTAACGCAGCAGTCGTTTCAAATCTACGTCATTGTTGGCCTCCTCGGATTAAGCCATCTCATTCAGCACTACGGCTTTGTTATCTAGAAGGTGGTGCCTCCTCCTCTCTTGCTCTGCGCCAGCTGTGCGCGTGACTTTGCTGAAAACGAAAGGGCTTGTTTTGACGAAAACCTGGCAGTGTCTGTCAGTTGTCAGTGCTGTGGAGAGAGGGGGAGGTTGACGCATGCTCACATCAGCGCTTCGGACCAATGGGAGCGTCGTACGCGACAACTGACAAAGCAAAAGACACCGTAGGGTTTTTCTCAAATTGAGCAATCTAATGCTAACGCATTAAAACTAGCGCACGCAAGAAAGAAGGGTTTTCTGTTTTTTTTGTGTCACGTGTGACACAGATTAATTCCCGCAGTTAATTGACCGAAGTCCAGAAATCGTTGCTCCCCCTTTAAAGGCGCTATGCAAGAATTTTTTTACTATGCGCAAATACCGCTTAGAACGGATCCCTGACGTTAATGACCTATGAAACACACATTCGTTTTTCACCCCACGCGATAGAAGTCCCAGAAAAAAATCGAAGAAAAACGAGCAGCGTTCACGCCCTCAACTCGCAGCCAGAACAAGCGACCACGTGATCTGGAGCCGATTATATGCCGCCAATGTTGATCATAGCCACGCGCTGGGGTTGGAAAAGCACAGGACACGCGCTGAGTTCCAGACATTGTTATGGCTCGGCTATTGTCGTCGTTGCAACGATTGGACACGGGCCACTACCCGAATGCTTCTCGAGCTATCAATTATCACGAGCCCAAATCGAGTGCCCACGCAATGCTCGGGTCCAATCCATGAACCGCATTCAAATATCGTCATTGGGGTGCACTGCGATCCCCACGTTACGTCATCGAATTTTGCAAAGGAGATATTGAATGAAAATGGTCGCTTTTGTCCTTGAAATTACACCGCAACAAAGGAGCTTCTTGGCCAGTGGCATTGCATGCGAGTATCCTTGAGTCCCACTAGTGCCAGTAAGCTCGTGTAAAGTGAAAAACATTCCAATTGAATATCGTTGCACAGCTCCTTTAAAGGGTTAAAGCAGACACCGGAAGTACATTGCCGAGCACCTTTTTGGACTGACGCGGACTGGTGCAGCTAAAAGGAACGAGCCTAATGTTTTACCACGTGGACCCTCCCTAGGGTTGCCCGACAGAGAGAGAAGACAGGCGGTGTTTCTGACCGAAGGCCCCCGGTGTCGCTCCCCCCCCAGGTGCATCCTGGGCGAGCTGTTCACCCGCAAGCCGGTGTTCCAGGCGAGCCAGGAGATGGCGCAGCTCGAGTCGATCAGTCGTGTGTGCGGCACCCCGTGCCCGGCCGTGTGGCCCCGGGTCATCCAGCTGCCCCACTGGGCCACCTTCCGGCCCAAGAAGCAGCACCGGCGGCGCCTGAGGGAGGACTTCTCCTTCCTGCCCCCCCACGCCCTGGACCTGCTGGACCAGATGCTCGAGCTGGACCCCGAGCGCAGGATCACGGCCGAGGCCGCCCTCCGGGGACCCTGGCTGGCGCCCGTGCGCCCCGAGCGCATGCCGCCCCCCGAGTGAGTGTCCGCAGTTGCGCTGGATACGTCCAAAGAGGCAACACTTGCCCCTTTAAGCCTGACACTTTGGTGGCGATTATGTGTTTGGAAGTGCCCGCCTAAATGCGGAACCGCACGCGATGTGGGAGGTGTCGCCGTTTGTTATATCTTTGGCGAACAGTCTATCGCTCGACTGTTTTGAAATTAGACGCCCCGCGACTGTGATGGACGCTTCGCACGTCGGCTGATCGGGCGGTACTGGCAATTGGAACGCCGGCTCTCCCAATTCAAACTTTTAACGCTTCTCGTAATTGAATTTGAAGGATGGGAGCTTACCATCCGATGAAGAAGCTCTGCAAAGTACCTCCAGTTCAAAATCTAAAACTGCAGGAATGTTGCGAAAGCGGACGGGCCAAAATGAAACCGACTGAAAGAAAGGCAACAACCTTTCGCAAGATTTCCATTTGACGCTTGTAAACGGGAGCAGCTCGCAACCGCCGTATACGCTCCCGCTAGATAATTTTAAAAAAACCCTATGCATTGACCTTTCCTTCGTGCTATTGTTTTGGAAACGCAACCTGACCGCTGGGAAACATATTTTTGGGAAAGACTCGACCGTCGGAGGGTTGCATCGTTTTCAGAGGTGCGAAGCCGAGCCAAGTCATAAGACGAGTTCAATTAATATCTGAACTTGCACGCAAATGTAGAACTTTGCGTCTCCCCCTAGTTGAATTAGGGTTGTCGGAGCTGAGTCGTGTCTCCTCGTTCGGGAGAATTTGCCGGAAGTGTTCGAATCTAACGGAGCGGCATGTCTTCGTTCGAATCCCAGCAGCAGACGAGAAGTGAGAGAAGCGGCCTAATGTATGCGTTGTTGGAAAATACAGCCTACCCTTCCCACTGCTGGGGTTAAGAGTAAAGGCTGGTTCACGTAGCACCGTTTATTACGTGACGTACAAGTCACCGAAACAGTTGTGTCTCAAACGTCATGTGCTAGGCTGTCTCCTTGAACTTGTAGCCACGCTTAATACGTAGCACAGATGCCCCTGGTGACGTGGGATGTAAGCAGACGTAAGCTTTCGTAACTTGACGCAAGAAAACGGGGCTATCTGAACCAGCCTTCGAACGAAGAAAACACAAAATCAAATCTTTGGGTAGAGCCAGTCGGTTCACGATTTCGGTGGTATTAAAAACTGCAGAAAAGACGGGGACGAAGACACGGACAGGCACCGGTTTATGTCGTTCGTGTCGCATTTGCCCTCGTCCTTTTTATGCGCTTTTTAATACCATCGGGAAAGGGCACAGACGCACACTCTAAATCTGCATTGGGGGGGGCGTGCCTTGGATGAGTGGTGCCGTACCCGCTGGCCGTTGTTTTGAGCTTGCTCCCTCGTGCTCTTGCAGCCTGCCCCACTGGCAGGACTGCCACGAGATGTGGTCCAAGCGGAGGCGGCGGCAGCTGCGGCTGGAGCAGGACATGGCGGCCTCTTCGGGGGGCCCCCTGCTTTCCCAGGGCCTGCCCATGAACCTGGGGGCCGGAGGGGGCAGCTCGGGGGGCAACAGCCAGCCGGCCACCCTTCCGCCCCCGCAGGACGGCGAGGGCTCGGGGGGCAGGCCCTCCGGCCCGGCCTCCGAGCGGGACGGTGAGTGCCTTCCGGTCTCGGCTGCCATCTTTCGGCGCGTCCGGTCAGAAGCGAACCGGAAAGGAGACCATTTCGAAAAATAAACCGTAAAGTAAACAGTACAGCACTCTTTTTTTTTTTTTTTTTTCCCATACGTTATTTTTTCTTCCTTGTGAATCCTTGTGAGTCGCTTTCCAGAATAAACTATGCATCGCAGAAAGCTGAAGCTCCGTGAGAATGTGACGCTAGTGGCGGTGATAAAGTGCAAAAGCTTGAGCGCATGACGTTACCTGAATCGAAGGATACGAAAGAAAAACAATTTTTCAATGAGCTAACAACCATCTTAGCCTAAACACGCAGAGGTGCAGCCGCAGCCGGCTGAGAAGGGGCGTGTCGCTTTCCAGAAGCGGAAAGTTCCAAGTTGGCCGACGGTCCGGAGAGCAACGCTGCGTCGGGTGTGAACAGTCAGCAGCTGCAGACAAACTTGAACACAATCACGGCTGCCTTCCAGAAGCATGAGACGCTGAGCATTGCCCAGCTGGCCCAGCTACTTAACATTAAGGTGGGTAGCAGTTTACTCTGCAGAGACTTGATCATGCACTCGTTTCTTGTGGCTGGATTGAGGTATAAACTGTGTTGTGCTGGAGCAGAAGGATTGTTGCTTGGCACGAAGTCTGCCACTACCTGCAACCATAACCAGAGTTGTCTGTGTCACGAGCGATGGCAGAAGCGAGCTTGCTTGATATAGGGAGACATTACAACTCTAGTACTATTTGAATAATTTAATATGGTGTAGGTCAGTGGTCTCAAACTCGGGTGAGTATAGGGGCCAGATAGCCCACACCAGAAAAGTTGAGGGCCAACGTAAGACAGGGGGAAGGGGGCGAGTTTTATAGATTTCACAGAAGAGACCTGTTGGTTTGTTTATGGTTTTTGTAAACTCGCAGTTTTGTCAGTGACATCTTTAGATCTGACCTGATGAGATGACAGCATTAAAAATGACACTGTCCCGCCAACGTGCTGTCATTTTTAATAAGAAAAAGAGAGAAAGTACTACACTGTCGTTCCTGTTGCTCAATTCACTCGGGAATTAACTAAGCTCACTGTGTCTCTAAGAAAACCATCGGTTAATTTGGCAGTTCTTGCTTTCCTTACGATTTTTATTACAACGCTCCGAACAAATGCTTGTCTTTTAATGGCAATTTTGTTTTTTAAGGCGAGAATCCCAAGCTTGTAGCTCCATTTTTGGCAGTTGCTCCTGCAGATCGAGAGTTTGCAGAATTGTTGTATGTTGCAAAAAGCTGCTTGAAAGCAAAACAATAAAGCGAAATAAAGGGCAAATGAACACAGATAAGTATAAACTATGTGAATATGTTAAGAGTGGAGCTACTTCTCGAGCGAAAATGAATCGGTGAGAAGAGATCCCTATTGCGCACGTTATTTCTAGCCCCGAGACATGGGAACCGGGGCTCGTAGCCGGTTGCCGACGGGTCGCGTGTTTGAGACCCCTGGTATAGGTCATCAAATAATCGGAAATTTTCGAAGTGACATTTTGAGGCAACTTAAACGAGCACGTTGGGATAGGGCCTGTTCAGGAGAATTATTTCTGCCACCACTTTCCTTTTGTGGCGTTGCGGCCTAGCCCATACACATTTTTGTACCTCCTTTGCCGCAAGTTTTCTGGAGTGACCGGTTGTGTGCGGCGTGTGACAGGCCCTGACACGGCGGAGGCAATGCGTGGCTTGCAGGTGGACACGTCCACCCGGCAGCTTCTGGAGAACCTGAACATGCAGCTGCTGCTGGCGGCAGCTGCCAAGCAGGCCCAGAAGGTGCAGATGGCGAGCCACCAGTACCGGCAGCAGACGGCGGCAAACATGGCCGCCGCCGCCAAAGAGGCCGCCCAGCCGCCGGAGCCGCCCGACCCCCTCGCCCCCGTGGGGGGCAGCAACAACACCAGCGGCGGCGCCAACAGCAACCCCGAAGAAATGGCGCCGCGTTCGTCGAGGTACTCGCAACCGCCGCCACCGCACGGACAACAGTTGCAGCAGCAACAGCCTGCTCATCCCCAGCATCAGATGCAACCTCAGAGGTTGCAGCAGCCGCAACAACAACAGCAGCAGCAGCCGCCGCCACCGCCTCAGCAGCAGCAGCAGTTGGCCGGGCAGAGGAGGCCAGGCCTTCCTCTGGAGTCTCCCACGCGGATGGCGAAGTGGAAAGAGGGACCGCCCCCTCTCCTACCACAGCCCATGGGTGAGTCGAGGCCGTTCTTTGTTTTGCTAGAGCCTAGTCGGTGCTAGCTGCGGTTAGTTGCCTGTCGGTTGGGGACTACTTGCGTGCAAAAGGCGCAATGCTGAGAAGGCCGGCACGTTGAGACTCGCATCACGGATCGACCAGGAGGGCAGCGTTTGGTGCATTATAATACGCCCGAGCCTATACTCCAATCACACGCAAGTTCACAGTGCGGTGGAAACTGAGTGCTCGCTATACCAGTCGTGTGTCGATCTTTTGCCACATGCTCGTGCCCCTGCCAATATCCACGTGCAGGGAACGAGGTCAGGTGGTGAAAGGGAGGCGATTGATGGATTCGGCAAGCATGTAGCTAATACCGTGGTATCAGCTTAGGGGTGTTTGGAGTATAGATGGGGTTTGGTCGACATTATCCCGTTGGCTTCGTCTTCGATCAACTCGGATGCAATGGCAGCCTGCAACAGACATCTTGAGCATTATCGCGACACACATAAACAACATACATTCTCTACTGAACATAAGCTCAGACGGACGCACGAGTGAATTTTGACTTATACTTAACGACGGACATGAACAGCTGGTATGTACAAAAATGTCTGACACGCAGCCAGTCATGTGAAGTGCTTTGTAGCTTTGTCTCAAGGATAAAGAGCCCAGCAAGGAAGAAAAAGTACCATTGTACAGGTGCAGACAAGTCACTTGGCAGTTGTGCAGGTGCATATCAGACTTTTTTTTTTTTTTTTTTCCTTTTTTAGTACATTGGTGGGTTCCAAGCACCATAAAAAAGAAAAGGAAGGGCATGGGGAAGGTGGGTTAGGGTTGTGGGTTCGTAAAAGGAAAAAGGTTTTTTTTTTTTTTATTATTCTTTTTCTGTTGGGGGTCGACGATGGCTTGACAGCTCTTCTTGGGAAGTGAGTACTTTACGTGTACTTTGCACAATCTCCATGACCTATAGAAGTTGATAGTGGGTACAAATACTTAACTAGGGGAATACAGGACACTCCCCGATAATGCACCGGAAGAGACGACAACGAAGAACTGCGGAAACACGCTTGACGGTAGCAGCGGTACCCAGGGGCGGATGCAGGAATTTCCTGAGGGGGGGTCAGGTGTTGGTCAGCGTACAATATGTTTAGGAACCCCCTCCCCCTCTCCTTCGTTCTCCGCCCTAAATTTTACACATGCAGAAATCAAGAGGGGGGTCAGGACATCCGGACCCCCCCTCTAAATCCGCCCCTGGCGGTACCGTCTTCACATCTCGGTCAACCGCACCACATGCGGAGGCATCGCCTGGTCACTCCACCGGGGGAGGATTCGGTGCGGCCGTCGTTCTGTTTAATGTTAGTGAGAAGAATGTCCTGTATTGCCCTAGTAAAGTATTTGCTGGGTACCTGTACAGACATGGGCACTCCGTCCTTTTATAGCCATTCACACATAATGAACGGGACATACTTCAACCTACAAACCACCAGTGTCCATCCAGCTAGATAGTTGCACTCCACAACCAATATAAGTACTGTGTAGTCTCCTATAAACAATAAATACAAAACTGGACGCTTCACCCAACATGCCTGAACATGTATCGTTTCAACGACGTAAGCCCTTTGCCATTCGAGTCGACTCGTGTGGTGTTGCTGGAAAAGAAATAGAGTGCAGTACAGATGGTCTGCAATAGGTCATACATATAATTCTTGCCAGCTATCTTCGTGATGCCATTCAGAGCCGTCATATGGGGGGGAAGGCGGGGGGGGGTTCCGCATCTCGCAGCTGTGGACGAGGTGCATCTCCATTTAACTCTGCGTTCATTATAGGACAATTTATTTGTGCACTCAGTGGGTTGCTGCTTAGTTTCGGGCCAAAGAAAAAAAGAAAGACGGCCACGAAATTCTGGGAAAGGAATTGTCAGCAACAAGGTCACGAGACTCGTCACTCAACAGTGAATTGGGCCATCCGGATTAGTAAAAGGTCCTTATCGAAGACGTTGCGTGAAGGGTTCGTTCTAGAGTTGCAGCATGTGATCATACTTTAGACCTCCGAGTCCCACGTTGCTGGGCCATCATCTATCGGGCGCAACTATCGGTACGGGAACTCCCCAATACGGCGGATGTTAGTTTTTATTAAATATTAATAACGCAGAAATACTTTTTGTGTTTGCTTTTATAAAACATAACGGTGTAGAAAGGAGAAAAACATGTTTTGCTACATTTTGCTCTTCACTTTGCATATCGGCGGACAACACTGACATTTTGTTTCCGTTTGTTAAACATTGAGTTTGCGATAAGGAAACTGTTGCAGTTGGCTCGGTGATCATGTTTGCCAAGTACAGGAATGCAATGTTCTCATATTTTATTAATTTCACCTTCCTGGTGTTTCACATTGCGGTACATTTTATGTGATCTATTTATTGGAACAAGTGGTGCCACTCGTGGAGTAAGTAAAAAGGATGTGAGCCAGTCGTGAAGCGAGTGGAAGGGTCTACAAAAGCTCCCTTTTGCCATTTTCCTCCCGTCCGTGACTGTATGTTGCGATTGGTGATACTGGCAGCCATGTCTCATTCCTTTACCTCGCAAACTTTTCGCGGGTGTTTCTGTACAGTCCTTCTGATTCTCTGACGGTTGCCATTAGGTGTCTGTTAGCTTGATTTCCGGCAGTGCATAAAGCACTTCTTCCGAGGTTGACATCCCAATCTGAAGGTTCTTTCTACCTCCGTTGGTCCAGGCAAGTACTACTTCGTTCCTGTTTGTTTGTTTGTTTGTTTGTTGGTTTTTTTTTTTTAAACATGTTCTGCCACAATTGGATAGAGCATGATGGTATGCATGCTGAGTCATGATTCCATAGTCTTTTTGTTGGAGCCAGAAATCTTTTATTTGTTTTCTTTTTATTCTCTTATTCCTATAATGGAAAAGGAGTTGTGTCATTGAAGAGCGCTTTCCACAATCGTAAAACCCCAGGAAGATCAGAAACACGGCGTGTGGCAGAGAAAGCCAGTTGCAACAAGATGCTGGGAGTTGACGTCATCTCTAGTGAAAGTTAATATAGGGAACTTGCATCTCGTATCGAATAACTTCTAGAAACATAAAAGAAACTAAAATCGGTGGCTAGTTGCAACGACGAGCTTGAGGAAAGTTGAAATGTATCCTTACTGTATCTCTTTCGTACTGAAGAGTCCCAGGTCGTTTGCGTAATAAAGAGCTTTTGTTTGCCAGCCTTGAGGATTCTCTGGTACCTAATCATTGACACGCTTCTCAGAAGTGACACGTCAATGTTCTGGTAGCCCAGTTGTTGTGCAGTTGAGTTAAATTTTCTTACTGAAGCTTTTTGAAAGAAAAAAAAAAAAAAAGAAACCCTCGAGACCCCAGGATCCAAACATGGCTGTGTCCCAAAATTTACTCGATCTCGCTCCAGAGATGCGTACCTCGGCGTTCAAACACCTGCTGGCATCCGGTATCACCATCTCCGTCGTACGATTCTAAGGAGTGACCCTGACCTCCCGAGTGATGTTTGGACCAAAACCTGCGCGTGCGTGGCATTGTGAGATGAAAAGACACGCCCAAAGAGGTTAACCGCCGCACCTTCGTCTCGCGCAGAAACCCGGCGACCCTCGGCCAGCCCCGGACACTACCCTCCGGGGGGACCGCTCCAGCCCGAGCCCCACTCGAGGAGCGCCCAGCGGAGGCCCGACGCCGGCGTGCGTCCCCCGTCACCCCCGGCCCCCGGCATGCCCCCCTCGAGGACGGAGGGCCCCCCGCCGCACCGGGGGCCCGAAGAGAGCCCGCCCCCGTTTGAGCCCCCGGCGGCACCCCCGCCGGGCGGGGGGCCGCACCCCCCCAACTACACAACGTCGGGTGTCAAGGCAGCCCTGGCCCAACTGCTGGAAGCGCAGGGCTTTCGGGTGAAGAAGCCCGGCCACTCAGGTATCCCAGTGCCGCCGCCGTCCCATTCCCGCCACCACCACCAGCAGCAGGGCTTTGCGCCGGGGCCGCCACCGCCTCGCTCAGAGTCCCCCGAGGGGGACGCGCGCTTTGGGGACGGGGGGTTGCCTAGCCGGGCGTTTGCCCTGGAGCACCACAACTACTACGCCTTCTCGCCGCCGCAGCCCGGGGAGGCGGGCAGGAGGCCCCTCTTGGAGAGTCCCCCCGACGCGGCGGCGGCGAGGAGGCTGGGGCTACTGAGAATCCCCCCGGCCCCCCGGGGAGCGCGGGGGGACACGAGGAGGGGGCCCGTGTCGCCCCCCCCACCCCACCTCGAGATGGAGGGCTACGCGATGCCGGCAGCCATGGAGGCAGGGTATGGGGAGCACGGACCCCCCTTTGCGGGACGCCATCCCCCGATGCTGCAGCACTTCCAGGGGGGCGGGGGCCACCGCCTGTAGCGCCCGGGTTGCGGCGTCGGTTCTTTCCGTTTGTTTGGGAGGTACCGACCCTGCGTCTCGAGTGGACCAACTGAAACCGTAGCCTTCATGGAGCTGCCGTAATCCCTCGCCATAATGGGAC
Source organism: Ixodes persulcatus (assembly GCA_013358835.2). NCBI lineage: Eukaryota > Metazoa > Arthropoda > Arachnida > Ixodida > Ixodidae > Ixodes > Ixodes persulcatus. The sequence continues at coordinate 446,827 of JABSTQ010011090.1, read as the reverse complement.
GGGTTGCATCTCTTTCGGGCATCTGGGCTCCTTGCCCGTTTCGTGGGCCATATTCTTTCGGGACTTTGTGTAGCATTTTTTCTCTCTCTCGAAGCGGGGAAGGGTGAAGGTGGTCCTCCTTTCTACGGGCCCCGCAAGCGGGGATGCTTTTCCTACGTGATGTGATCCTCTGACTTTAGGTGAATGCCCTTGCCTCATTGGACATTAGTCGACGCTAAGGGAAAACCTGCCCTTCCAGGGGAAGGATTTCGGAGGCCCGGCCTCTGTTGCAAGAGACGACCCTGCGAGCCTTATGTTGTTTGGAAGGGAAGGTGGCCTCCACTTTTCTTTTTTTTTAAGATTTTTTTTAGAATATATATAAATTTGTGCTGTAAATATGTATGTACCGAAACTTGCCCGAACCTAAGGGACTGTTTTCTCTATCTAAATTGTGGGAGGAGTCTGTCTTTGCCGGATCAAAAAGCGGTGGGTGTGAATCGTGCCTCTCTGAGGGGCCCCGAGAGCTTTTGCGGGGATTGGTGTGTGTGAACTCGACTGCTGTGTCCCCCAACTTGAAGGAGAAGAGGAGACCGAGTTGGAAAAGAAACTGGCACGTGCCAGCGACACGGCCTGCCGGTTGACGTAAAGTTGTTTGCCTCCACGCGTGTTGCAAGGCCAAAGCGTGGCCAGTGGCCATTGCTGTGTGTAACTGTTTTCTGAGTAAAACCTGACCAAAAAAAATGCACAGGACGTTGCTCCGTTTATTTGGCATTTAAACGAAACGCGAATACACCGTACACCATTCATTTTTGGCCCGAGCGGAATCGGCGCGTCCTAAAGTCACCCTGCTTCACAAGCCACGAACGTCGTAAACAATTGCACATTGCGGACACCTTTCCAGTTTCAAAGCACTTGGTGGAAATGGCGGTACAACATCGCCGTAAACATAGACTACGCATTTACGTTCTTGCCAAGATGGCGGCGCAAGCTCGAAGCGAGAGACGGAGCCAGGATTTTAGCGTGGACGAGGGCAGGGTCCAGAAGCGTTAGGAAAAGAGAGCACAGCGGGGCACCACCGACGTCTTGACACCTTTCAGCCACCTGGAGAGTTTGGACGCCACTTTTCGGCTCACCTGCGCTCCCGGAACAAGCCCGTCGTCCTCGGCGCCATCGAGTCCTCCGCGGAAGTCACCGGCGACTGCGGCCTAGTTTCAATGTGCCGATAGTAACTCCAGAAAGGACAGTGGCGGCGTGTCGTGTGCTCTCCCCGCGCCACTTGTGAATCTGTGGAGGACAGCGGGTGTTGGACGGGACTTTGTCCGCGGCAGTGACGACGACGACGATGACGAGCATTTGGAGCAGCAAGGAGATATTTGTGTCCTTCGGTTGTCTTTGCGTTGGCCGGGTGTCCTATAGGTAAGCGCTACATTTCATCCTTTGAGCCCGGAAAACGGTTGTCGGTGTGTCCTGTGACTCTCTTAGCGTGCGAGGTAGCCTGCATCTAGGGAAATAATTGTCCGAAAGAATAACAATGTTTTGCCGTTTCTTTTTGTTTGTAAGCACTGGGTGTTTTTGTTTGCATTTGCATGGTGAAATATGCGATGGAAGAAGCTGCACAAAAGGGAAAGTAAATTACGATTTAGTGGTGTCTTTGTTCAGAAGGTTACCTTGGGGCAAAGATTTATGAATCGCTTGCATTCTTTTGGGGTGGCATTTCCTTTGTGGTTTTTTCCTGTTCTCTCCCACAGTGCAATCATTTAGCTTGTATACTGTGACCTTTCCTAGGTCACTAAGCAGTCTTTTTAATTGGAAGCTCAAAAGTAAATTTGGAAGGCTTTTTTTTTTATTTTTTCTCTCTTATATGTTCAAGCTAGCATTTCCTGCACGAGCATGGAGCACTTTCACGTCGCTTCAAATCGCCAGCAGAATTCCTTGTAAAGCTTTGGTTAAATCATAGCATGCACGAAATCACCCCCTAGTACAGTAGCCGTGTAATGCTTACAACGATCTCGTACGCAAGCATACCTTGATCCTTAGAAATTCCCTTGACGCTGGTGACGCACGGGGGAGACTTTGGAAATTGCCCACCATGTTTGTTGAATGATGAAGTGAAAGTTTTCACGTGAATTACCAGCTTTCCTTCTCTTACAAAATTCTTCCCATTTTTTTAATAGTTGTGCCACTATTCGTTTCAGGAGCAAGGCTCTATACAAACAGCTGCAGAGTGAGGGTGTACGAGATACAGCTCTGGGATTATTTGATGTGGTGTAAAGAAAGGTGGTAACCCTTTGCAAACCAAGAGAGAAATCATTTCTTGAAGCCTTCTCCATCAGAAAAGATGTGTTGGCATGGTCTTGTCTCAAAATGTTTTCTATTGAGCTTTAATGCCTGTGTGATGGTTTCTCTGTGTTCCCAAGTGCTTTGAACTGGGTGTCGGAACAGACGCCGTTACTCGACACACGACTACACCGATCTTGAACACATTGTAACACACATCGGACATGCAGCACAATGCTAACTGAAATTTCGTACAGACTCCATCAGTGTGCTGCCATTGAACTCTCGGACTGCTCGTATGCTCAAACTTCGCCTGCTTTTTTTCCTTTTTTTTTTTTTTCTTTGCTTTTTTTTTTTTTCTTTGCTTTTTTTTGTATTTGCTACCATCGCTGGAACCCTGTGCAAGGTGAGATGCGATGGCCAATACCGAGATGGCCATCCCTAGGTAAACGCGTTAATGCTTCATTACCATATCGACTAGGTAAAAGTTCAAAAAGCGAAAGAAGAAAAACAAAAGTACTGAAGGGGAGTAGAAGTTTATTGTTTGCAATCTTTGTGCACAAGCTTTTTTTTTTTTTTTTAAGGTTTTGGGCACAGCACTGTGACTGCTCGGATGTAAGCATTGTACAGCGGACAGAAGACCTGGGAAATGAAGGTGCCTAAAAGAATCACGAATGGATTGACAAATCCCACTGTATGCTGTGGAAAAGCACATTATAGTTAGCCGTTTTGTACGTAGAATAATTAACAAATCTGTGCCCGAGCGCTACACATTTTTCCCAGTCCAGACTCGTTGGATGGTTACGTGCGCTTCTCTACTAATACTGTGTGGGCCTATCTACGGACCGGTGCTCTCGGCCATTGTCACCTGAAGCGCCGAACTCGAGTCCACGTGCAGGCATCTGTGCGCATTTCGTTGGGAGAGATTTCTGCCACGGTGCTTGCAGATTTAGTTTCCAGGGCATAGTTGCAGCCCTGCTATGCAATCCTTCTATGGTGAGCTGCCTTTACTGTACAGAGTGCTGGAGTCCGAATCGCAGCTGAAGATATTAATTCCGGGAACGTTGCCCACATGTAACCTCGTTTTTTTTTGTTTTTTTTTTAATATTGTTATTATATTGTTTGTGACTCTGTCTCGAATGCCTTCGAAATGCTGAGTCACTAGGCTGTGGACGCAGGCGCGGTGTCCGATTATGCGGAGAAGAGAGCTACTGCTCGTGCTCACATCGCGTGTCACGGGCCTGCGGACAAAGAATGGTCCGATCATTTCTGTCAACCTTTCTCTCTGTTGTCACTTGCATAGCGTTGCACGCAGTACAGGCGAAGGCGAAAGTAACGCCAGGCGAGGGGATCCTAGTAGTCGCCCTTTCTCCGCCTGCACTGCGCACAACTAGTGACACGGAAATGTAATTGTTGTTCGGTTTTTTTTTTTTTTTTTTTTTTTTTTTTTTTTTTTTGCGTCTGTTTGGGCGCAGGTGCGACTGGTTGGTTGCCTTCCCAAGCGTTGGCGTTGTCGCTTTCACGGCCGAAAAAGCTCCAGTCCCGAGTGGACGCGTTTCTGGCTGCTGTCTCGAGGCGCCTGGCATATTTCCTCGCGCGTGTATTCGTGTAGCAAGGCGAGAAGGGCAGGGCGTCCCTTTGGAATGCCCGACCTCCAGCACGCGCTCGTTGTCTTCTGCCCTGCTTTGACTAAACGTGCACGCTCGCGGGTTACGAGACGCCCGAGTGTCGTTGAAGGTAGGAAGCCGGGGGCGGGACAACCCGAGACTCCTCCCTCACGTTCTCATCCTGGCCATGATAGTCGTAGCTGGCTCTCGCACTAACAGTCACGCATTTTCGACTATCCTCGAGGTCCGCGTGACTTGGGTTTGACACGAAGGATCTCTGGTGGTTGAAAGAGGCCGTCGTGATGGGTAAACTACTCCTTCGCACGTCATATGCTTACTGCGGAGTACAACCGGCCCCGGTGGTAAGGCCTTGGGTTGGGCTAGTGGGGACATAATAAAAATTACTGGAGGACACTTGAGGCTGCTTACGTGTAGGAATGCGAAAGCATTCCTACACCTGCGATGGACTGTGAGGCGGTCGGTCGCCTCAGTCCGTCGCACGAAACTCGCAACGAACACCGATGGTCTCAAGCGCACCTTTTGCACACGGCGTTTCGGCGGTGATATCACGCTCCCCCACTGCGCAGGCGCGGTGCCCCCGCCGGTTTTACGGCTTCCGTGACGGAAGTTTCCGCGTTGGTGTGCTTAGTGTTTTATTTCTGAGGCACGTCTGCTTTGACCTTGAGCGGCGCGTGCTTGATGACCTATTTTTATGGTCATCTTTCGGGCACAACGCCGACGACGCCTTTTCCCGTAATGGGACGTGTAAAGGCCCCTACGCACATTCGCGTTTGACTGCGTTGCGTCGCGAAACGAAAGAGTCATCGGCACTTCTGTGCTTCATATGAAGCGTAGAATCCAAATAGAGTAATAGCTTTGCACGCGACATAAGAAGCAGGGATGTCCTGGGTTCTCGCAGCCGCAACGCAGTCAAACGCACTCAAACAATGTGCGTAGGGGCCTTAAGGCTTTGGCCTTCAAAATGGCAGAACAGTTCGGAAAAAGACATACACGGGGAAGAGATTCTAAGACGGAATGTTTGCGTCGCCTACGCTCGACGGTCGGGTGGCTTCGGGCAGCGACGGTTGTGACGAAAACGCGGTTGCTGGTGTCGGCTGCTCGCCTTGGACTAACGCCGCTTTTCAAATGCCTTATGGGAATTCCGGAACTCTTCGACAAACGACACGCTTATTTTTGAATGTTTTATAAAAGAGGGGAGAAAGCGCTTAAAGATTGAATATGCTATGTCCATGAGATATGCAAATAGGAAAAACCTTATACGCTGCGGGGTCTTCCTTGCTTGTACGCGGTAAAGTTAGATACCACGGTGAAAAAAAAAAAAACCAAGAGTAAAATTAAATTAGATTTATCTCAGCTAAATTTAATTTAGATCACTAAGCAGAACATATATAGTGACTGTTTATTACTACGTGTATTTAATCAATCCACTGATCGAGCAGAAGATAGAATTTTTATAAATTTAAAGTAGTTTAATTAACTACTTTTTATTGATGTAACCCCAGCCATACTAGAACAAAAACAACTTTTTAGTTCTCGCTCATGTTTGCTTAAAATACATTACTTTTTTTTTTTCTTTCGTGTTTCGATTTGTTTGCAATAGGAGGTAACGTTACTGACGAAAGAAGTGGAACGTAAAATATGTCAGTAATCCTATTTTCTCGGAAGAGCAATACGTTTTGCTCGTGTTCACTAATATAAATCTAGAATTTTTTTCATTATTATTATTTCGGTACAATACAGATGCACACAGAAAGCATCAAATCATAGGCAAACGGTAACAAACTTCTTTTTTGAATTCTTTTTGCGGGCGAAGTTTGATTTTGATCACGATTTAAGCGGTTGTTTAAATCATCTTGATTTTTGTTATCCACCCTGCTAGGAGGGAGCTCTCGTTCTGTGAACTTCGGGAACAGGAAGGCGCAGAAACGATGGTCGTGAAGTGCGCTCATTGAGAACCTAGAGACGTTGCTGCTCTTCGTCGGTTTGTCAAAATACGGTTTATCCACGCACTTGCGCGCAGACACTTCACGCTAATACCTTTGCCCACACTCCGTGCGAACTCGTTTTTTTTTGGACAGCGCGTTCAGCTGGTACATTTGATGGTCATCTGGTTGCACTAGTGCGTCCAGAAGCTCATTTTTTCAGTGGAGAATACGACCAATGGGTAACCTAGTGGTAGCATCGTTAGCACCAGTTCTTTGTTATTCGAGTTATTAAGAGTTATTTGGGGAGCTGAATTTACGCCAGAGTAATCAAAGCCTGTGCACTAGAATCGCGTCATCACAGTGAGGTCGAAGGCAGACTCGGCACTGCGTCAAGCATTCGGCCACTTCGGCTGGGTCCAGTGTTCGATCAGTGCGTCAGGTGCTCGGTGTCGGGCACCCAAGCACCAAGGAGCGCACGCGAGAGTATTTACTCGCGTTGCGTGTTCTGGCATCTGCAAAAGCAAATGGAACTTTGCGCGCGCGTTCATCTACGCCTTATGTTGGTTATCCACTGGCAATGCAGATAAGGTGAACGCTTGTATGGCGTTCCCAGCATTCCCTTTAGGGGGTAATGACGCCACATTTGAGTGCGCTGTTCACTGCGCGTGCTCGAAACAACCTGCACTCTTGATAATAGAGTTTTAACAGATCGTGTTTTTTTTTTTTTTTTTTTTTTTTTTTTTGCGCCCCGATAACGAAATTTCCTCTCCCCTCCGGCGGCCTTGGGCATGCATCGTATCGTTATCGCGGCCAAAAGACGATCTGCTAAAACTGCACGCTGCCAAAAAAAAACAAAAAAAAAAACAACGAGGTTTGCTATTAGCACGCGTTTAGCCACATACAGGAGGCAATGACCGCCGTTGACGCCATCCTAATCTGATGACGTTCGATGGAGGTAGAGGACACTGTTCACAGCCTTTGATCATTCGAGGTGAGCGCGTTTATTTCTATTAACGACACGCGGCCAGCTGTTGGAGGCTACCCTCGCGTCGATGGTCGTTTTGTTTTCTCCGCACAACCCCGCGGTCGCTGCGTTCTCGCGAGGATTCGCCCCTGCCAGAATCCGATCGGCTCGATCGTCACAGACTGCGCAGAACTCTCACTCTAACCGCACTTGTCATCGACTACGAGGGAGTTTCGTCCATTATTCCTGCAGCGTGGTCTCGGCAGATCCCGAGCGTTAAACTTCCACAGCTACGCGGGTTTTAGTTGTTTCTTCCGGTGGCTCGGCGAACTCCGCGTAATTCCTGAAACAAAGGCGATGGTGCGCCGAAATCTGAAAGCGGGCCTGGGTTCTTTTGCTCTGGGAGCCGGCTTGCTAGAACCAGCGTCTCAGCTAGGACGGATAGAAGGCACCGCCAAAGCTAGCGCACGAGGCCTGGCAGGCTTTCTTTCACCAGCTGTTTTTTAAAAGCGCGTTGGTATTGGATAAAATGTAAAGGACAGAACACAGACAGCACATCTAGACGCCGATTCTAGCAAGCCGGCCTTGCTTTCGCTGCATGAGCTGTCCATTTCCTCAACTAGGGGCTCGCTCTCGTACGCTGGTAGATCACAGCGAACTCAGTTTCTCCCGACAAATTTTTTTTTTTATTATTATTCTGTTATCACTAGTGGCGCAGCTACGACATCATTTGTGTTCATTGTACTTTTGAACCGCCAGGAATGCCTCAGCTCAGGGCACGTTTGCACGTTTTGGACCCCCAGGAGACTAGGGAGAAGGAAGTGACGTAAGTGTAAATGAACGTATCTTTGTTTTCTTCTGCAGATACCGTCATCAACGACTCCACCAATCAACATCCAAAGAGCGTTGTTGACTTCACTTCCTTCTCCCTAGTCTCCTGGGGGTCCAAAACGTGCAACATAGGCCCCCTGATCTCCGGAGCCCGTACTTGGGATAGTTGATATTGCACACCGCGAGGAGCGCCATAAAACAAGAGCAATAAGGAAAACAAATAAAGTACACCGATAGCTTGAGCCGCATGTTCCGCGGTGGAACAGGTGCGGTACTTGCATAAGAGCGGCTCTGTCAGCCACTTTCGTTGCACAAGCGCTCGTTTGGCGGCCATATCTGTGTACTCGAATGCTGACGACGGGCTTCCCCAGTTCTTTTGCAACGTGCATTTTCACCATCAAGATCGCCGGTCTTGGCAGCTTATTAATGTGATCTCGTTATGAGCATGCGCTCTAAACATCGCCATCAAAAATGGGCGGCCGCAAGTGCAAGCTTGTTGGGTGTGAACATAGGCGTTGGCCGGGGGGGGGGGGGGGGGGGGGGGGTAGGGGTAGGGTAGGAGGCATCAGAACTCATGCCCTCCCTGGTGAAATCCCGGGGGGGGACAGAGCCCCCCCCCTATTTCGGGCCTGGGCCATGATCTTTACCGAGACGCTGTTTACGTGCCATGTGACGAGCTTCTAGTAGTGGCATGTAAACAAAATAACTCCCACGTTGCCTTTATTGACAAAATACATGGGAAATGGAATCCCAGCGTGTTTTCGTTGGCTTCAATCTCCAGTTCTGGCAAAAAAGGTAACGCGCACCCCCCCCCCCCCCCCCCCCCGCGCGAAAATGGAAAGTCTACGCCGCTGGGTGTGAATGCGTCCCGGCTCACGAGCCCTCGTGGAGCGGGAGCACAAGACCAGCTACCCGCTCGCGCTACCGCGTTCAGCGGTGTCGGCTGTTCCACCATTGTGCAGTGCAATTGGCAAGTGACATTCGAAGGGGTCTTTTAGATGCGCGATTGTATCTCAAACTCTGTGTGCGAGAGGTTCACGTCTGAGGGTACAGTGAACGGGCAGTGTTCCATCCAGTTCTACAGCGATGCGGAGAAGTTGTCTTGCCTGGAAAGAACATCGTTCCGCGGTTAGTTTATTTCAGCGTGAATGGAAGCATGTTCTGAAAGTTTGCGCATACGCGAGGGATTGGTGCTCGGCAGCCGGACTCGCTCGTGTTTCCCTCATTCGTGTCCTTGAACACGCACTGATCATGTCTTCCGCATGGGAGACGAAACGTCCCATTAAACGGTTAATATTGTGGAGTCAAGTCGGTGTAGTTTTCTTTATCATTATGAATCCTGGCTTTTTGGAACATTTTTGCGCTCGATAAAGGGTATTCATCTGTCGGTTACTGGCTCTAGCAGCGCATTAAGTGCCACGTGACATGCCGGTCGTCACGTTTCACACTTGCGAGGTTGAATTCGCACAGATAACTCGTAACGTCCACGGCAATTCATGTTAGGGGAGAACTGAGAGTATTTGTTTTTAAATCAGTCCGAAAACCCATACAAGAAAGAAAACACAAAAGGTCTTCGAAGTGCAAAACGGGCCGCTGTCACGCGGGTATCGACATAACAAGCGATCGCAGGTATTTCCCATTTTTATTTTAGAAATGAAAGGCTATCGCCAAAACTGTATGTGGTGGGTAATACTCATCCGGGGCACCAACCGAAGCGCGTTGGCGTCCCGGATGAGAATTTACTCAAACGGGGTACAACACTCTGCTTCAGTAAATTGTGAAAAACCGCCGACGCTGTATTCACAGCAACTGTGTTAACACATCGAAGATAGATGGAAAAGCAGATAAGAAAGAGAGATGATGCGGGGTAAACTCTGGGCGGCCAGGAAACGGCTATTTTCGGATGGATGTCTACGCGGGGGAGACTCAATCACTTTTCGAGTCGGCATCGTGCGCGCTAGCCGAGTGCGGCTTTATCGTAGGTGGCATATAACGAATGGTTTGACGACGAGCCCTGCTGGTGGTGGTGTACGACGAGTGTTTTACAAGATGCGCTCGACACAGTGAAGGTTCTTGACCCTAATGTGCCCTCAAATTCCTCCCGTGCAGATGCCTCGGGCAAGGTTTTCAAGAACAGCAGTGCCAGCTGAGCGGTGAGTGGACCTTGCCCGGCATTTCTTTGTAAAACGTTTTTCCGTCATCCTACCGCTACCAGTGCTTGTGTGCGACTCGACGTTGCCAAGCTTGCTTTGTGCCACGTAAGTTCTTGTTCGTCCCATCCGCTTCTCAGCACTTTCATTTTGCATTCCACCCTCGGACGTTTGCATATGCCATCCGGTAAGAGAGCGACACCAAAATTAACGTACTAAGATAGTGCACAAACCAATGCTAGAATTGAAGACGACATTAGTTGCAGTTAAAGCCAATCCATCAGCCATACCGTATGTTGCTGCCATTTACGGCGGACTACACGAAAACCTGCAAATGCATCACAGCCGCACAAACGCTCGTACGGGAGGAGCTCCAGTTGAAGCAATTATAATCACCGACAGAATAAGAACAGCGGGGCATGTCTTTCAAATGCACGGCCTCCACCACGCGCTCCGTGCATTCCACCGTGCTTTGCCTGTGCACGGGCGCTTGACATGCACGAGGTGCCGAAGAGTTGTCAAAGCTAAGAAGCTCGCGCTAGATACTGGACAACAGAAGCTCCTCCGTACCATTCTCGCGTTGCCGGCGACTATAGCTCGTGCCTGCAGCCTTCACCGCAGTTCACGTCAAGGCGAAACGAAGCGTAACCGCAATACTCGTTGCATACGCATGCAGAAACACACGCACCGCAAATAAAACCTACTTTTATTTACAGTCCACGTCGCACATTTACGCCACCCCGAGCTTATTAGGGGTGGTCTCTTCAACGACGTGGCGCTCCTTTTTACCACACTGTGCGTGGCTTGCACCTTTCATTGCAGTTTCGAGTCGTCCGAGAGCGCTAGGCTCGCCGGCGGTAACGCAGCACCGTCAGTCGTTTCGAGCATAGAGTCTGTCGACTGAAAATCCGTCGACTCCGAGTCTCTTAGATCTGTGGATTCCGAGCCATCCGCCGGTTTTAAGCACGCGGGGTCCGTCGTTGCAGAAACGGCGGGCCGCTCTGAGTCGCCAGTCGGCGAGGGGCGGTCGGTGTCTTGCGGTGCCCTGACCTTGGCGGGTCTTTGCAGCTCCAAAGCCGCCCAGGGGTCCTCCACCATGGAGTCCTTGACGTAGCTGTCGACTCCTCCTCCGAAGCGGGGCGACTGGAACTGCGACCGCGGCGACGACACCCAACTCGAGTCTCTGGAGCCCGACGACTGGCCACGGGAGAGGGGAGACACACAGACGCCAGGGTGAAGAAGCGGCGAGGAAGCGGAAATAAATGGCGGGCCCCAAGACGCACGAAGGGTGCCCACTGCCGCAGTGGGGGAAGCGGGGTGCCCACCCCCCCCTCCCCGATTTGTTGAGGGTGTGCGAGGCAGATGGCCCCAACCGGTAGCACAAAGGTTTGTAGGACCAGGTGCCCTCCTGTTTTCTCGCGCGAGTTGTCGACACGGCAAGGCACATTGGGAGGGGCTGTTAAGTCGCCGGACAGACATCTATATTTAATTTGGTTTCTTACTTGCTTTCCAAGGGAAGAAACGGCGTTGTAGACGACGGCATTGCCAACAAACGCCGTTGAAGCCAATTTTGTTTTCACCTCGGAGCGCAGTTGTTGCTACAGGTTATTCATAGGGCATTCTGGGAAAGTTAGTGGGAAAAATCTGGGCGTGTTGGTAGACTTTGTAACTTTAGCTAGGTAGTTCGCGGATGCGGCATTTGTTTCAAAGCCACGCACCACAGGGTCGATGCAAAGCGTGTTTGTGTGTTGCGTTGCAATAGCTCGCCGTGCGGTTTTTCCCCCTTCACGGCTACATGTGATACCGCCGTTGAAAGAAGTGCAGCGAATGTGGACACTATATCGACGTGTTTCAAAAACGCGCGCGCGCGCGATTTTTCTTTTTGTGCGCTGCGCTAGGAATGGGAAATGCCAAGGATGTGTGTCTTGTGTGTACGTTAATCTAAATAAATAGAATCAAGGTCGATTCTGGTGGCGTTTTGGCACGAATCGCGCGTTTTCAAATGGCCGATAAGTGTTTCGAAGATTACTGAAATGGTAAAGACAAACCGAGAAGGCAACACGCACATGGCGTGCATAGTAAAAAATAAACAGGAAATGAAGAGGTTATGCATCGCGTACCCGTCTGTTGTGATGAGAGTGGTTATGCTGCTGGTAGGGTCCGGAGTAGCCGCCGGGCGAGTGCCACTGCGCACCCGGCGAGTGCCAGGGGGACCTGGGCGATCCTCCGCGGTTACCCCTGGGGAACTTCGGAGGCCTCGGGTAGTTGCCGTGTACGGGCGTGCTGAAGCGGGGACTTTGAGGGTACGGCGATCGGGGGTACCCGCCGGGAGACTGGTTGGGCGCGAAATGACCTCGCGGGCTGGCTAAAGGGCTGGCGGCGCCGCCGTTGCCGCCGAACTGACCGTGTGACGGAGAGTGAGGCGGGGAGTCGTAGATGACGCCCTGTGCGAAGAGTGGTCTGTCGTCTTGCATGGCTCGGACTTTAATTGCGTTCACAAGCCGCGCGTCACTAATGCAAAAAGAAGAAAACGGATGTGTTCAAGCGTTGGCGTGCACGACGATTGTCAGCTCGGCGCCATTTATCTCTCTTCGCTAGGCGGATGGACCAACGGTCAGAGTCGTTACGCCGGAATCGGGCGGTGGCTTGCGCCATCCGGCGGTGGCTTGCGCCATCCGGCGGGGTTGTAATGTTCCGCAATAGTTTCATCGGTTTATTTTTCGGGTGTCCCTTTTAATTACGGTATTCTATATTTTGGAGGACAGATTTATGATACGTAATTTAGTTTTGAAGCCGTGGGAAAACGTAGTGCTTTATCTTAGCGGACTTTTTTTTATTTTTTATTAGTTTGCACGGACGCGGTTAGCGAGCCGGTGTGGCCAGTGACATTCGGTGGGGAAGTTGAAGTTTTCATACGTTTTCCAGCAGTCGGTTCCTGATTGAAAATTTACTTGACTCGTTGACGACACGGCAAAGTCGTTCGCGGGTTTGTGAAGTGTCTGAAGGCGGAGGCTGGATACGCGACGGAGCCGAGACCAAATGCAGGCGTTGTCCGAGGCTCCATGCAGCCGCTTCTCGTCTTCAAAACTGGTCTTCAAAGTGCTGGCGCTTGTCGAAGGTATTGAGCTCGAGTCTCCGATCTCTCAAAGTTGTGCTCGATCGAATGGAGTGCACTCTTCAGTGCTCGCCTACCCCCGTCCCTTCCCCTTCCCAAAAGAATGCAACAGTCCCGATGTCGCGAAAGAATGCGCCCAAGGAGAGAAGCCCGGACTGCACGGTCTGCGATACTCGAGGCAAGCTGGAAAACTCCCTTGTTCCCTGTCAACGTTTGGCTTACGGCTGCAGCTAGAACCAGGAGAGAACAAGGCGATGGACCTCTCTACGTCCAAGAGAACCGAAGCAGTACGTCAACGACGCAGGCGACCCCACCGCGTTATCAACGAACAGTTCGCGTACGGTGATACCAGCTGTCCCCACTGGAAGCTCAAAAGAACCCCTCACTCGTAGAAAAAAAGGTTGCTGCGATCACTGGCAGAGAGCACCGGGCGAAGCAGCGGACCTCCAGAAGGCTGTGCCCAGTGTAGTGTCGACCAGCTCGGGTGACGAGTGTGAGCTTGTGCGCCTCACGCTGCTGGAATGTTTTTTTTTTTTTTTTTTTTTTTTCTTCTTCCTTCCTGTTCCCGATTAGGTAGGTGTCGATCCGTGGAGTTCGCCTCTTAAAGACGAGGGCTCGCTGCCCAAGCTTGAAAGGCTTGAATCTTCTGTGGCAGTAGAAAGAGGTCCACAAAAATGCGGACGTCCTTCACTGACACATCTTTGCCTGCAACCCATGGCTGACGAGTGCCACCAGTCGCACAGAGAAAGGGAAGTTCTGGCATTGTAGTCCAAGGTGAGGGGCTGGTGGCCTCAAAAAAGACCATTCTTGGTCTTTTTGATGAAATGGCACAGATACACCAAAGAAGGAGAAGTAGTGGCCCTCTGAGCAAAGAAATAACACCAGTCTTATAGTCCTATACCTGTGGAAGGACCACCACGGCTTGAAGATTGGGTTTACCCGTCTACAATTTGAAAGTTTGTTCGAAGACGACGTCAAGGAGCACCACCCTAACTACTAGTGATCTCTTCCTCAACAAGATATGGCAAGAGAGTCTGGAGAGGCTAAAGCCAGATAGGCTGCCTGTCAAGTGGGCTGGAAGAGCAAATGTGCATGATGTTGATTGGAGTCTTCCGCTAGCCTTTAGGCCTGGTGAGTTATTGCAAGAAATCTATAGGCAGCAAGCAAAAAAAAAACGGTAAAGCTACCAACTGGTTGGTCTGTACAGACCTGATGAACGTTGCGAAAAAAACCGGTGCAATTTTGGCTTTTGCATTTGACCTATGGAATATATCACACAGCCTCTGCAACCACAGGTACAGCATATCTTGCGATGGTATGTATCTTGTAAGTGCAAGTGGGTTCAACAAAAAGAGTGCCCAGCACCTGGCTGCTGAAGGTGCTGTACCCTGCTGGAAAGTGAGGATGCTTGTGCTTGGTTACTGGGTAGGTAAGAGGCCAATACCCTTTCACATCCTAAATGACAATTTAGTGTGACCACCGCAGGTTGGGCACCACAGTGCCCAACCTGCGGTGGTCTCAACTGCAAGTTGAACTGCCCCCACCAACAAGAGCAGTTTTCTTTTGCCGAGACCCCACTGTGATGGCCACACGGTCGTATAAAAAGGAAAACAGGTGGGCCTTGCAAATTTTGTGTTGTTTAACGATCGCAGCGACTTGCCTGAAAGCAGCTGGGAGGGGATTGCAATTTCTGCATTGGTTAGCAGGGTTAGGTTGCTCTATTCACTGACCCCAGGTGAATATTAGGTTTTTCTGCACCCATCTGGGAGGGCACAAGCTAGGCTTTTCAATTGGACAATCCAAACTGCAAGTGAAACCGAAGGCGGCAGCAGGTGCTTGGACTACCTCGGAAGGACTCTACTCACTGATTGGATAGAGAAGCACTTGTATCCATGGATCCTCGTAATGACAAAACCGGCTGTAGAAGTTGTCTGGTTCATAGAATTAAAATCCCAGATTTCATTAGACGACATTGGTTCCAATCTGCTTGCCCTGATGGAGTGGAATGGGCATCTCGGAGTCTGGCATCCCCCGAGGCATGTCTGGGAGGAAAGGCTTGGGGTGCAGCACTCCAGTTGGGAACTTGCCGGCCTCGGGAAGTGAAAGCGGAGAAGGTTGTTATGGAGTCTGCTATCACGGGGCCGCTTCGAGACCTGGCGTTTTCTACAGAATTTGCTAGTGATTTTAGGCGTTTCCCAGGAGCACACATTAAAGTGCTCAAACGGCTTACTGGACCGTTGGAGCGAGCCTCCAGTCGACTCTGGATTTGGTGAAGTCGTGCTCTGTTGTGGCCCAACAGAAAAGTATAAAGTTGTCTCTTTTGGGCAGAACGTCTTGAAACGATTTAAACTACAGCAAAAGTGCAGGGTCGTCTGTGCGTATTTCGACATTGCCACTGAAAACAAAGAGCTATGGAATCGGTCGTAGCAGAATCTCCAGCAAAGCTGACCCTATAGTACTTGACCTGGAAATTTGATGTATATTTATTTTAATTTGATCCTTATGAACTTGCATATGTCTAGATATCTAACGTCGCAGGTCGGTGAATTGTCTTTCCTGGTGACGGTATTGCTAAATTTTGGAACGGAAAGTCTGTTGCACCTTGACGTAATAAATTTATTTATAATGCAATGTTTGTGCTTTAGAGATTCATTCTGTTTTGGGTAGTTATACGGAGCGCAAGTTTGTCTGCTTCTTGTACAGGGGTTGCGATGACATCAGATTGAGAAAAAACAGCGGGTAGACCTCTAGGCATCTAGCATTGAGGTCTACCCACTATCCTTTCAACCAAAGCCAATCGGAGCTCGGCGTCGTTCTGACGTTGCTGCAACTTCTGCGCAAGAAGCAGACGACTTGCTCTCTGCATTGTCACCTTCAACATGATGTACCAAATAGTGCTTCATTTTATATTGCTGCAAATATTCACTAAACAAAATTATTTTTGCTCTTTTCAGGTGTTAAAATGGACCAACGCCCAACGGAGCCTGACCAGCGTGAACTAGTCTTGGAAGCAGAAAGATCAAAATGGTAATATATATTGAATAAACAGTACAAATGAAGCGCATAAGAAGAGAATGAATATTTTGCATGTGATGGCGGCTGTGGTACTGTGTTGTCACAGTGACTGTGTGTTCTACGAGCATAAGATCCGTGGCCCTAGCTTGTGTGCACGAAAACATTTTGCATATCTGCACACAGCTTGTGAGAGGGAGTACTGTTACAGTGTTCTAGGCTGCCTGTTCTCTCTTCTTTCTTTATTAAATGGCCCCCCAAAAAAAAAAGAAATTGGAGATGTTAGCTGTCATGAAGGCATGGCCGGCTACTCCATGTTGGCTGCCTGTTCATACTACACTGTAGTATTGAATTCTTCTTGAACCGGGGATTTCTAAAGATTGTTGATTGACCATCTGAGGAAGCTGGGTCGAATTTGAAACTGGCGCCACATCCGTGCGTTGGCTTTAAACCTCGTATTTCATACTATTTTGGGTGTATTTATCGTATCGATTACTTTTTTTGAAGCATCTACCGCCTCGCTATTTGTTATTGCACACTTTATGCGCGCTCTCAAATCCGAAAGTGATGGGGGTGCGCCTTGCGGAGCAGACAACATGCCAGTGGGACACGGGGAACGCAGCGTCGGTAGTGCTACGTTCTAGGAAGGACCGTGAAAGATTAGGGTAAGAGCGGCCCAATTCAATTTACTTACGTTCAACTTGATTATACGGAGAACCCTTTTGGTGGGGGATGCTGCTACTAGTAAAGGTTCACGCTTTCCTTGAAGGTATTTTTACGGGCGGACTGCGCGGATGTTGCGTCTAACAACCACACCTTCAAAAGAACCGTGAAAAGAAAAAAAAAGTTTAATTTGTTTTGGGGAACGTTGGTTCTGGGTTTCAAAAATTATTCATAGAAACTTAAAAAAAGAAAAGTAGAATTTTTAAAAAGAATTTTAGTGGTCAGGTAAATTACGCGTAAAATACGGAACTGAGTCTGTCCCAGCCTCTGCTACACTCCAGACTGATGGAAATGTGGCGTAAACAGCGCTTTGCTTTCGCGATTTTTATGCCAGTACAGTCGGATTAATAGCACGATAAGCATTTAACCACCATGAACAACGAGGACGCTAGCGTAGAACAGTATCGGCAACGCTGGGAAGCGGACGACCACTGGGCTATGCGCCGGGACTTCATCCTTCGACATCGCGGCGCGTTCAGCGAGAACAGACTGCTGTGCCTTGCCCAGACCTTCGTGAACATCGAACTCCTCGGGTGCAGCTACCCCACGGAGGTCGTGAACCTGGTCCAGGAGTTGGCGAAAGACCTCAAGAAATCGGAGCGCCCGTCGCTGCCCAAGTTCGCGCGGGTCGCATTCGTGAAGGCCGAAGATGCCGTCGCGGACGACGCATCTCTCTGCGAGACCTCTGAATCGAAGATTACGTACAGCGGTATATCGATGCAAAGTTCCTTCGGAAATTTCAGCAGGGCAGGACTCGGCAGCGCGGAGCGTAAACGCGCGAACGAAGCTCCTTCGGAGGTTGCTTGCCCCCCAAAAGTGGCTAGAGAGAACGGGTCATTTGGGTGTGCAACCCCGGCCCCCAGTGCTGTTTTACCCAGTAGGCAGGGGCCGGTGGCAGGTACGAATGACCTGCTACAGCAACCCAGGTTCATCGAACTCGTTCGGCTCATCAGGCAGGACGCAATCACCGGGCCAAACATACTTGACAAGCTGCAGCAGGCCACAATGAAAAGCCGTCTCTCGCTGAGCTGCGAGTTTGGCACGGCTAGTGCAGGGAAGGGAGGTGGTGCCTTTGAGTGTACCGTCATCATTGATGGGTCAAGTGTGGCAACGGCCACTGCACTTAACAAGAAAGAGGCCAAGCGGCTGGCCTACCAACGTGCTTGGGACACACTCGGATCTGGCTCGTCGTCTGCGAGCGTTTCGAATTGCGGTGCGACGGCTTCCAGAGTGGAGGCAACTGTAGCGCACCACAGGACAGCTGGTTTGAGTACCGCAGCGACCTCTGTACCGAGAGCGGCTCAAAGGAGTCATTCGCAGCAGAGGCAACAACCCGGGAACGTTGGCTCATATTCAGTCGCAAATCTGCCGGAAGATGGCAGTGGGCAGTTAAACCTGGAAACGTTTGTGCTGTTCGAGAACCACAACACGTCGCTGGACGCCGCCTCCATACTGCATAACTCTGCCTCCGCCAACAGGCTCAAGTGCACCTTCGAGACGAGCGCAGACGAGTCCAGTTTCCGCTGCACCGTCGTCCTCGGACAGTGCGAGATCGGGGTGGCCTCGGGGACTTCGAAACAGGAGGCCAAAGAGGCGGCCGCTGCAATGTCCCTCGGCTACCTCCGGGGGCTCGTGCCGACCCTGCGGATGAAGAGGCTTGTGGACGGCTGCGGCCCCGAGGTCACCAAGAACCGCGTCGGCACGTCCCAGGCGGTCCAGGAGCGCATTTCGACCGAGAATGTCGGCCACCGTCTGCTCACAATGATGGGCTGGACCGGGGGCGGCGTTGGGAAAGAGGGTGCCGGCATTGTGGAGCCCGTGATGCTCAAAGAGACGTCGCACCGCAACGGGCTCGGCTATGCCGCCCCTCCCGGCGCCAAGATGAGCCCCGGCTTCAAGGCGAAGGTCGTCGAGGTGCTGCGGGAGTTCTCGCGGACGGTGGTCCTCCAGGACCTTGTGTTCTCGCCCGAGTTCGACAACGAGGAGCGCAAGTACATCCACACAGTGGCCCACCGGTTCGGGCTGAAGAGCGTCAGCAGGGGAGGCCAGGAGGGACGCTTCCTCACGGTGCGCCACAAACTGTCCGCCAGGGAGCTCGTCGAGGAGATTTTGAGGACTGGGTCGACAGACAAGTACGAGGTGGTCTTGCCCGGCCAGTAGGGACTCGGTTGGATCGATTCTTGTGAGACACTCAAGCTGGAAAGACAGTCCGATGAGATGATGGAGACTCCTGAAGCCTCAAGCATTTGGACACCTCTTCTTGTCCTACATAATCATAATCATCATCATCATTACTGAGACCCCTCTCCTTGTTTTGTCTATTCTTTGTGTAACATCCAATGATGAAGTCTATTCTTGACAGAAATCAGATTATAAATGAAAATAAATGTTTTTTAATTTTATTTTTGTATCTCAGTTAAAAATTCCCATTAGGTTCCAATTGGAATTTTCCCATTGGTACTATTAGGTTTTTTGACAACCAATTGGTTACTGTCAATGGGAACCAGTTTTAACCCGTTCAGGTTCCAGCTGGGAAAATAATTCCAATTGGTGAGACCCGTTGGCCAGTGTGCTCCCGTTTGAAACCTACTAAAACCAATTGGTTCTAATTAAAACAAATTAGAATTCTAATTGGATCTAATGGGAATTTTCAGCTGGGATGACCTTGTGCATAACTGCTTTTCGGATATTAACTGATTCTGGGAAAATTATGCCAGTCTTGCGATACCAATGTCGACTCTTGGTTGGGGAGGAGAGCATTGAAAAGGCAAGAGAAAGGGCATTAAAAGTGTTCCTCAGCTTAAGTCTAGAAATGCATGTGCTATACTCTGTTCACCCTTGAACTGAGACTACGGTGGGAGCTACGTGACCGCCGGACCAATTGGAGAGGAGTATGACTGGTTCAACGAGGACATAGCTTCTACCGTAGTCTCAGCTTAGGGGTGAACATAGAATAGAAAAGTTGCACTGAAGTCTCTCTGAGAATTTCACACATTCTATTATTAGTAGATCATCTTTAGGCATTGAAACATCTTTGGATTGCAGTTGCTAGCATTGGATGGCTGTTTATAACTGCCATATTTTGTCTGTCGGGCATAATTGGTTCAAAATGAGCAAATTTGCACCTCGCGAGTGGCATTGTACATTGCTAGGGATAACTGAGTGGCATACGACAAAGGCCTGCACCTTTTCTCCATCTCGTGCAAAAAGATTTGTTGAATTTGAGTAACGGGGGGGCGAGGGATTTTTAAGTCGCGTGACCAGCTCCAGGGAGAAAAGTGGTGCAAACCCGTGAAGCCCGTGACACAGCGTGCACGTGCAGCTCGGAAAAGTACCTTGTTGCTTGGGCGACAGCCCCTCTACGTACTTCAAACTCGTATGTCCCCATGGAGTTGGTCACGTGATTGCCTCCGAAACGTGGTTCGTGAGCCCTCCGTTATGTGCTGTTTTTATGTTGAACAGGTCCATTGGGGCACGTTTGGTTTACATTTTTTATGTTTTACCTTGTACAGATTTTGAAGCACTCTTTGTCATATAATTTGTCGTGTTATAGCTGACTGTGGCAGCCAACCTGCTTTTCACAAAGTTGCCCTCTGCATCTTTCTCGGTTTAAAATTATTGCACAGGTCCTTTAGGTGCAAGAATTCCGTTTTACACCTGAAATTTGTTTTTAAGATCGATGAACTTGTTTGATGTTCACATTCTTTCTGCATAGTTTAAGTGCAGATGTAATAAATTATTTAAATAAAATGTGAGGCTGTGAAAACTTAATGCTCATGCTTTCCTTGCGCTTCCCTGTGTGTTTCTGAGGATCAAACCCTGAACTGTGACTTCACATAATTACATGTCGTGCCACTGGTTTATGTAGACATTGATTTCAAATGACACCAACTAAATGGCACGAGGCCAGTGCATTCCTCGCGAACCACAAACGTCCAGTTTCTCTTAACATTTTTCAGTGAAACTGGAGTCTGCAGGAGCAGACCAATCAGTCACCAGGGTTCCATTCCATAGCAGTGATGAAGATGGCTGACACACACTGCCATTCAGGTGAGAATCTGAGAAAAGGAATCGATTCCTCAGCATGGAAGGGCTCTGTTCAGCAACAGCTTTGAGTAGAAGCCACTTTGAAACGAGCCTCTTGTATGGTACTATAATAGAGCCAGCTGGACTTAGGAGAAAGAAATATAGAGAGAAAAAGGGACAGACTGTCTCTTTCTCTCTATATTCCTTTTTCCTAAGTTCAGCTGGCTCTATTATAGTATTATGCAACAACATGCTCAACTAAAACCCGTTACTCTTATATGGTGCCTCTGATATTTCTGTAGATGCTTCGAAGCATTTTACAGCTTTCTTCAAGAACGGATCAGTTCTCGAATAAAGCTTTCTCATGAACACACTAAGAACTCGGCATTTTTTAAACAAAAAATAATGCTGAGTAGACAGTCAAACTTTTAGGGATTACAAAATGCAGCACAAAAACAAGAACCCTTTAAAAAAAAAGGGATGTGGCAAATGGAGCACTGCCTTATTACTGAACGCTTTACTAGGGAAGCAGCAACTGCACAAAGACGAAGGCTCATTGTATCTTTCTGGAACACCGGTGGTCTGCATGTTGCCCTAGGAATATTTTAATGGTGCTCGTAGGATGTTAAAGTGTGGAACATTATTAGGGGCGAAGCTCGCTAGCCATGTCCGTCCGCCGTCCGCCGTCGGCCCCGCGTCGGGTGCTCGTGCTTCTGCTCGTGAGATCACGTGCTCACCAGCACGTGAGCACATGCTCACGTGCTCGTGTAGGGCAAAAAAAAATTGAAAAAAAAAAGATGAAAAAAATTATGAAAAAAGAAAAAAAAGAGTAGGGGGTTCTGAGATGCCATCCCATCTGTCTGCTTAAAAAAAGAAAAAGAAGAAAACCACACATTCTCCTACTGACATGAATGAAAAGGCTCAAAGAAAAAGAAGAAAAAAAAGAGTAGGGGGTTCTGAGATGCCATCCCATCTGTCTGCTTAAAAAAAGAAAAAGAAGAAAACCACACATTCTCCTACTGACATGAATGAAAAGGCTCGGCATGCTGCGGCTCGGCGTCTACGCAGACAAGCACCACCAGAGCTTTTGTGTTGGATCATAATTATGGTTCCACATATTCTCCGATAGTGCTGCATCCTTGGACAACAAATTACTATTTAAATGTTCACGCCATAGTATGTATCAATGTAAAACATACTAAACTCTTTTTTTCTTTTTTTTTTTTTTTTCACGAATCAAAGTGAGAATTGGGGGGCAGGGATATATTGGGAAAAATTGCCTTGCACGTCTGCCTGCAGCCGACAGCTCGGACGGATGGATGGACATGTCCGCGCTGGTGGGGGCACTCGTGCGTGCCTCGGAAAAGGCGGCCGCGCTGGCACGCGCGTGTCGTGCTGAGGAGGAGCTCTTCAGCCTGCTGGTGGAGGAGAAAGGCGAGGCCGACAAGAACCCACGTTTCCTGCGGGACTTCAAGACCCTCGCAGACGTCCTCATCCAAGAGATGGTCAGGCACGACCTCTCCCAACTGGTGAGATTAGCGGCGGGGTGTCCGTAGGTTATGGTGCCTGGAACGCGTCTCCGAACTTCAGCGTCCCATTAACATATCCAAAGCAGTCCCGAAGTGGAAACAGACGACGTTGCAAAAGCCGGATGGTCGCGCTATCAGACGTTGCGATCCTAACGTTTGGCCGTAGAAGTTTGGGAGAAAAGCGAGAGTTGGACACCGCGAGTGTTGCCGTCGTCGCATTGTCCCGACCCCTGGCTGCCAAAGCTTCCGTGGTCTGTCAAAGCTGGAGAGCAACCCAACCATCGGAGACGCATTCTATGCACCATATCGTACATGATATGGATGGATAGCATATACTCTGGGACGATTTTCTGAAGCCATAAGATGCGGGGAGTGGGTCCTCTGCGCTTGTGCACCTCGAGTGGCGATCGAAGCTGCGCGAGCACGCTCGTCATTAGTGACTACGCACCTTAGCAGTCGGTTGCTTCCACCGTATCTGGTCTAAAAATTCTAAAGCCTACATACTTCTGTACCAATTTCTTCCTGCCTTTGACCTCCTGGAAGTTTGGCGTATCTTTGACTGGGTTCACCGATTATGCCTCCTTGTATTTGCAGATTTTTCTAACGCTTCTTTCTTCCTCCTTGCCAGCAAATTTGAGTGCCTTCTTCATAGTGTTCCCACATGCAGTGAGGGTTGCAACTAGTTAAGCCTCTCGTAGTGTTGCGGCATAGGTCACTGCCTCATTTAAAGTGCTATTTCTGCTTCATCCACTCAGCTCCTTCCATAAAAGAGCGCGACTGGACTACCACACATGAGTCACAGGGAGGAGCAGACGCGCAAATTCCGTTCCCCTCTTTCTGCCCATAAGGATTCCGGGTTTGGCGCCCGCGTGAAGGGCGAAGAGAGCAACCAGTTCACCAACGGCCTGGGGGAGACCATCTGCGTGGAGGTGTGCCCCACGCCGGAAGAGACGACCGAGCTCTTGGCACGCGTGCTCGACGGAAACCGAGAGGCCGCTGGCAAGCTGGCCTGCGTTGTGCACTCGGACATCGACTCCCCCGAGGAGGTGTGCCTGCCCAACGCGGGAAAGATTGACCTCGGGAACCATGGCGTCTGGATCGACCCCATCGGTAGGTTGCTGGTGCCGCGCGTTTCCTCGGAAAGTGGTGCAAAGCTCACGCCATAGAACCCAGGGTCTTAATATGGGTGAAGATCATATTGGTTTGCACATATTATAATCACTGCTGCGCGATAGATGTAGATGGCCCAGGTTAACAGACGTACCGCACCGGCTAAATTGCCTACCTACAGGTCGAGTACCCGACGCAATTCGAGGCAGACTAACTTCTCGCCCTCTAAGCCTCCATACTACAAATTTGGTTTTCAAAAGTAGTGCGTGTTACGGCATAGCAAATTAGAGTGTTCGGATTGCACGAAGTTATCTTGCCCTAATTTCTGGTGACTCGTCTGTCTCCAGTACAAAAGCAGTGTGGCCAGCGCCCCTTTACCGGGTCGGTGACCGCAAGCCCGGAGTCCAGACCAGCATCGCGCAACGGGTGTCGCACAAATGGACGCCGGTGGAGCCCCCACTAATATAGAGACTACACTGTGTAACACTCGAAATTCGAGCGTAGCAAAAGTAAGAGGGAACCCTGAGCATTCTACAACATTTCTGCTGAGCACAGACGTTCGCGCACAGCATTTACGTGGCAGCACACTCATAGTTTCGACTTTGCTCGCGCGTGAGGTGAAACAAACTGTGGCGGGAGCAGACGAAATTGGTTTCACATTGTTCGAGTCTGCAGACTCCACGTCGGAGTACATCGGGGGTCACTGGGGCGAGGAGGACGGGAGCGGCCTGGTGCCCTCCGGGCTGCAGTGCGTGTGCGTGCTCATCGGCGTCCACACCCTGGCCGAGGGGGCTCCCGTCGTGGGCGTGGTCAATCAGCCCTTTCACCACCTGGACCACCGGGGCAGGTCCGGCACTGCCTCCTTTTTTTTCCTCTCTCCTTCCCCTCGTAGTGTTCTGCGTGCGCTCCTCCGCACGTTTTTGCTGGCGTCTGGCTACGTTTAGCCCTTGGACAATTGTTGCCATACACATACGGTGGGAATTATGCATTTGAAAGTGCCCGCCTAAATGCGAAACAGCACGAGCCGTGGGAGGCGTGGCGATTTGTTACGTCTTTGATGAACCATTAGCGTAATATTCGCGCTATTTTTCGCTTTGCTGGGCTTTTTATAGTTTTCAAACTGGACGCTCCGCGCACGTGGTGCTCACTTTGCATACCGGCCACTCTGGCGGTAGTGCCAATGGGAGCACTGACTCTTCCAATTCGGACTTCCGACGCTTCTCACAATTAAATTTGATAGATGAGCTCATCGTCCAACAGAGAAGCTGCCTAATGTATTTACGTCCGGTTGGGTATCTGAAGCTGCTGGAACGTCGCGGAAGTGGCTGCGTTAAAATGAAACTGAATGGAAGAAAGGCGACAATTTTTCGCCTTCAATGTTTTCATCTGATGCTTCTGTACCTAAACAGCTTGCAAGCACTCTACGTGCTTCTGCTAGATAATTATAAAAAAAATCCCTTGCATTGACCATTTCTTTATACTATATTCCTTTGGAAACAAAAGCTGACCACTGCGAAACATCTTTTGGGTGAAACAAGAAATCAACGGTCAGAGGGTTAAGCCGTAGTCACCGATGAGTTGAGGACGGCAGGGAGGAGCATCAGTTGAAAAAGAAGCCGCTAGGCTCCTTTTCTAGGTTTTATTTATTTATTTTTATTTATTTGTTTGAAATATCATTAGTCCTGCTACACGGGACCAAGATACGGGTTGAAGTTACACAACACGAGGAAACGCACAAAATACACACGTCAATACAATTATTGTGGTACATTTCAATTGAAAATAAAACTACAACTTCAGGTACCACCGATTGAAATCTGAGACAATTAAAAGAAGCGAATTCTACCCGACGATCAACGGCCACAGTTTGTGCTGGAAGTTTGTTTCATTCCCGTGCTGTTTGCCAAAAGAATGAGTCTCTCGAACAATCCCTTGTTCTCTTCCACATATCTGTCATGCTTTCCACGGCTTAGATACCTGCTGCGCAGTGCAAAAGAGCACGAAGTGACGCCCAAGCACCCTTCCGTTGTCTCCCGCATGCACAACAGGCCCGTGGGGAGGTGTTACTGGGCAGTAGCCAGCGTTCCAAGTCCGGTCATGAGTCGTAGCATCACCCGTGACGAAGACAAAGCGGCCAGCCAGAGGCACCGCCCCATCGTGCTGCTCAGCGTCGGAGAGAGCGAGGCGGTCATCGAGATGCTGCAGAACAAGGGCTTCGAGGTGCGGTGGCGGCAGTGTTTTGTACAGTCGGCGTCAAATATATTTTGTGCCACATTGTCAAGGTTACAGCACCTCCGTCTCATTTGCACAGGCGCTCTTGCGAATGGCACGCCTAGCGAAGCCACGTGCTCTTGCACAATTTAGCTTTGACAATGTTCGAGCGCTGCAGAAGCTATGCCAGCCCTGACAATGTGCAGCAAAATAGAGTACACCAATTAGGCATAGTGGCGCATTCAACAGGCACAGGTTGTTAAGAAAAAATCGTAAGGGTGCAGGCGAGCTGGTGAATATTAACCATGTTGAATTAACCTGAGACTGGGGTAGAGAAGAAACATCTAAAACTAGAAGGGACAGAAAATAGACAGGACGACGTCTCAAAAAGACGTCGTCCTGTCTATTTTTTGTCCCTTCTACGTTTTGATGTTTCTTCTCTACCCCAGTCTCAGGTTAAATCAACATGGTTAACAGGTTGTTCCTTTGTCATTGTGTTGGCTACTGTATCGTTAAATTCTACTGATAGTTTTGTCTTGTTTGACATTTGCACTTACAAGAGCCAAGTTTATGAGGAATGTCAACCTGAAAATGCTGGGTGTGTGTCGGGCAAAGTTGGGCAGTGGGAGATGGAAGGGCGTCTGACAGCAGTTAGGTACTCATGTAGTAACAGTGTGCTAAATGTACAGGGTGTCACAAAAGAAAATTTACAGAGTTTTTATTTCCGCAAAAATAAACTAGGGATCGCCGAATGCTCATTCTCCGCCCAAAGGTAGCTATAGAGGTCACAACCAGATGCCAAAATTTCAGCCGGATCCGAAAACGTAAGCAAAAGTTATAAGTGATTTTCTGAAAATTTCTATGGGAAAATGGCGGCCGACGGAGTTCGGGGCTCTATTTTCCCATTGAAATTTTCAGAAAATCACTTATAACTTTTGATTAAGTTATCGGATCGGGCTGAAACTTTGGCATCTGGTTGTGACTTCTAGCGCTACCTTTGGGCGGAGAATGAGCGTTCGGTGATGCCTAGTTTATTTTTGCGGAAATAAAAACCCTGTAAATTTTCTTTTGTGACACCCTGTATATGTGGTACACATACACGCATGGCATTGGGATGCTGCAACTTATATGGTCATAAAGCACAGATACTTTGTGTAAATGCCCTTTGAATAAATATTTTGTTGGTGGCAGTAGCCTCCTAAAATCGGAGCTTGCAATCGCAGCTGCATATGCAGATGGAGCACTGAATTCTCTCTATATTTCTTGTAACTTTCAAGAGAGTGTAGGACCTCTTTCCATTCAAATATCAAAAAACAGAAACATTTACATATAGTAGCCGTTTGCAATGAAACTTTAGGATCTTAAAGGAGCTGTGCAACGATTTTGACGTTGAAAGAATTGGCATCTCTTATTTTTAAAATTGTTGATCTTGTCACAAAGGACAAAAAACACACCTCCTTCCTTCGAAATGTTGCGATTCCGCCGCGTAATCGCGAGGCAAAAATTAGAATATTCCCCGACCTGCAGCCGCGAGCGGTGGCCGTGAGAAACACGCGGCATGACGTCAATGGGGTTCTTGCGATTCCGCCGCGTAATCGCGAGGCAAAAATTAGAATATTCCCCGACCTGCAGCCGCGAGCGGTGGCCGTGAGAAACACGCGGCATGACGTCAATGGGGTTCTTGTAGAAAGATAGCAAGTTGCGCGAATACCTGCTCGATAAAAGGTAACTTTTCTATCAATCTTGTCATTCTAACATAAATATAAATGCGTCAAAAACCTGGTATCATCGACAGAACTATTATTATACGGAGTTTTAGTAGCGCCATCTATCCTAGGTCCACAAAACCGTCAGCTCAATCTGCTACCGCAAACAGGCGCCAGAAGCCGGAGGGGGAGGGGGACAGGGCCGGACGGGTATGGCCGGACCCGGACGAGACTTTCCTCCTTTCACCATATTGTTCACGCTGCGCCTGCCAGCACGTGGTCACGCGGTCGCGAGCGAATGAGTTCTCGCTGCTCACTGATGGCTCTAGAGAGAGACCTTCCCCGGAACCCCGCGCCAACCCCATTGACGTCGCAGCGCACGTGACTCGGAAGATGGTGAAGGAGTTGAGAGGCGCCGAAAACCTCAATCTTTGTTCGTTTTTAAAATAAAAACTAGGACATGCAGGCAAAAGCGGTTTTTTGTTCTTTACTTCAGAAAGGTCGAGACACCAACTCCCACATTATTTAAGCAAAGCACTGAAACTGTGGCACAGCTCCTTTAAGGTGTTGGTAAATTAGTGCAATTAAAAGAAATGAAAGACATTTACATTTCTCTTTAAAGCCGAATTAGAGCGCAGTTCTTGAGGAGGAGGGGAGGGTATGCCCCTCCTCCTCTCCTGCTCCCCTCCTATTTGGCGGAACATTTTTGCTAAATTTCCTGCTAAATTTAGCAGGAAATTTAGCAAAATTTTCTTGCCTCTTTTTGACAAAGGTGATCTGCCTTATGGCAACACTTAGGGGGATCTGTTTTAGGTTGTACCGGTTTTTAGTAGGAAAGAGAACATAGTTTGTTGTGTTTTCCATCAGCAAAAGCTTTTCCGCTAAATTTCACGTGACGTCACGTCACGAGGGTAAAATTTCCCACTATATTTGGCAGGAAATTTTTTCGCTAAATTTAGCGGGGAAATTTTTCCGGGTTGAATGGCATCACGTGTGACATCACGTGACGTCGCAAAGGTTAAATTTGGTGGGAAATTTTTCTGATAAATTTAGTGGGGGAATCCCCCCCCCCCCCCTAAATTTAGCAAGAAAATTTCCCCGCTAAACTTAGCGGAAACATTTTACCCTCGTGACGTCATTATGGAAAACGTCCCATAATGCAACGCGCAGTTAAGCCAACAGCGACGGCAACGCCGCTCAACCCGGAAACGGGCGCCTAATGGTACGTTTACACTTGGGGATCCGCTATAGTGAATCCGCCCAGCTTTTGCCTCTGGGGCGAAACGCTTGGCGGAAAACGCGGCTGCGAGTCGCATAGGTCCGGATCTATTTCTGCCGCCGAACGAGGCGTTTCGCTGACCGGAAGTGACATTCTTGCTCAGCGCGGCGCGGCCTACGTCACGAGTACGCGTTCTTCGTCTTTGTTTTTTGGATGCAGTGTCAACGTGAAGCTCAGGCCTACTTTTCAAGTTAAAAACAGCGACACTGGGGAACAGCAACACCCGGGAGAGAAAGCCGAGGTGGGAAGTCTCGCGCCTTCTCGTCATATTTGACGGGATGTAGCGAGAACTGCTGCCGCAGCCGGCGCCGCCGCTCGAAGGAAATAGATGTAAACACAACCCGCTCGTCGCCGCCGCCGCCGGGAGCGAATCCGCTCCCGCGGCAGCGGATTTCTTCTCAGGTGTAAACGTACCATAAGAGCTGCGCTCTATAACAGCTGTCCTTAACGTGAAATGCTATACGAAAGCTCATTCGTGACGTGTGCGGGAAAAAAGCCTGCAAAAAATAATTATTACTCTTCCAGGTTAAGTTTGCAGCTGGCGCAGGTTACAAGCTGCTCTGCGTCGTGCTGCAGCGCGTCGACGTGTACCTGCTCAGCAAGGGGACAACGTTTCGCTGGGACACGTGCGCCCCTCACGCCCTCTTGGCTGCCAGGGACATCCCCCTGCACCGTTTCAGGGACATCTCGCTGTCCGTCACGGCCCTGAGCAGCACGCCAGAAGTGGGGGCTCTCAACTACGCGCAGCCGGACGGAGTCCTGGAAAGCCTCGGCCCCAGCGCAAAGTGGCGCAACAGCGGCTGCCTGTTTGCGTGCCTCAACCCCATTCACGCGGCCGCGGTCGATGACATCTTGCGCACGCTTGCCGTTGCGGCATTGTCGGACCTAGCTTAGTTCCTGCACCACTGGTTAAATTCTCGCACTGCTGTAGTCAAGACTGACTGGTCTACCAGCGTGAGATTATCTGGAGCATGTCGGGAAGCTGCTAGAACGAGATCCTTCTTTCCGAAGTACACCCTCCCAGAGTCCTTGCAGGGCTGCGAGCTTCCGTAGAGTGCTGAATGTGGTACAGATGAACTGAGCTCCGAGGTCGTGGAGGTCATCATTTTAGTAGTCATTGTTTTAGTTTACACGGGTCGTTTGTTTCCAGGCATGTCGAAAACGGCCTTTAGCTCTGGAATTGTTGCAACTTGTTGCAGTTTGATGGTGCAGTTTTTCACATGAAGTTTCTGATAGCACCCGTGTTTTACCAGCATAGTAATCTAGACCAGCGTTGGGTGATTTCACGAAAACTTTAACAGAGTATGTGTCTCTAGAAAAATGTGTTTAATCAAAAGCCAAAATATGCAGTAATTGCCTAAAGAAAAAATAGGTGTAAAAATAAAGACGAAGAAAGAGAAAAAAAAAAGCGAAGTGCAAGTTAAAGCAAAAGCAAACTGCATTTCAGCTGCGTTGTTCTAAGACCTAGTTTCGGTTAAATGAGCTCACATAATCACGCACATGCAAAAGAAAACTTGTATTCTGAAAGATGCACAAACCAGGTGGTATACTATAACATTGTTTTCATAATTTTTTTGCCTGCACCCCATTTTTAAGACTATATATACTTTCCTGATCAGTTCTCTAGTGTGCTTTGTGCGCCTAGCACTTTCGCACACAATAGACTTCTGTAACGCACAACTCGCACCATTTAATCGAGACAGTCTGTGGTATATATATTTTTCTATATTTCATCTCGCCTCTTTCTGACGAAGGTGACCTACCCTATGGCATGCAACACTTAGGGGGTTCTGTTTTAGGTTGTACCGGTTTTTAGTAGGAAAGAGAACATAATTTGTTGTGTTTTCCATCAGGGAGCCCTTACAGCACCCCTGATTTTTACAGAATTCTGAGTACAAAGTCATCAACTTTCGTGTTCATGACCAAGATTAGCTACAGTCTAATCCACTTATAACAACTAATTGCTTGCTCACTTAAAAGAAGTATACTGATAGAGTGTTAAAATCAGATTGCACTGGATGTCATTGATTTTGGTTCCACCAAAATCAAACATACTACTAGTATGTAGCATTTAGTCTCTTTGTTTTTATAATGTTTCCAGAACGTTCCCTCTCCTGAATTCCTATATTTCTAGTACATGTGATCAATGTTCGACGTCCATATTTTTTTCCAAGCTGCGCTGTTACTGATCTATGTAAGCCAAAGTGTACAAAAGTATTCCATTTGCTGACCTACAGTTTTTTTTTAAGCTTTACGGATATGTTTAAATAATGCTGTGAAAGCTAGATTTATGCAGCTTGTGCAGGTGGGTTATATGGCCAGGGGGACATAGTATAAAGGGCTAATCGTAACAATCGGTCGGCTAATTAAGTAAAATTTGTTAACTTTTTAATGAGTGAAAATAGACATATGGTTCCAATTAAAAACTTGCCGCCCCGGCGTTGCACCTTTCTAAAAAGAGTTGATTGTGGTTTTCAATGACGCTCAGCAAGTTTCTAATTGAAACCGTGTGTCTATTTTCACTTATTAAAAAGTTAACTAACCCCCTGTACTATATCCTCCTGGCCGTATAACATCACCCGCACTAACCGCCTAAGTGTAGCTCTCACGGCATTTGTTAAACAGATCTGTAAAGCGGGAAAAAAGGAACAGCCTATGTAGTTGCGGCGATTACAAAGCCTGGAGCGCGCATCTCCGACTGGTGCATTTACTACGTCTTCATTTTCGGCCCCTCAATTTCCTCCCGTCGACGTCGCAACCGGCTCGTGCTGTTGCTGACGGCAATCTTGGCAGTGGTACAGCAGCAGAGCTGGGTACGGTAGGCTCCGGTCCTGCCGTAGCTCACTCCGTAGCCAGCCGGTCGACTGAGGCCACGGTAGCCGCTGGTTGGGACGCCACATTGACAACGACCCTTCTGTCCCGTCTTTCTGACTGCTAGGATCACGACAACCGACACCGCGAGGCACTAAATTTAGTGACATTTTGCTGCCTCTTCAGTACCGCTTTGATTGTGTGAAAAGTGCAGCAGCACGAGTCGGGGATGCATTCTTCGAGGTACCACAGTGGTGATGTGAGATGTTATTAGCCTTTGTTGTGTGTGTGTGTAGTTTTTTTCTTTTCGATTCATGTTGTTACAGACATGTCTTCCAGTGGCCTCGTATGGGGCAATATACGTTTGTGGATGATATTCTGCACAAGTCGAGCCAAAGAGAGATTCCTAGATTGTATGATCATGATTTTATCGCGTCTTTTCTTTTTTTGTTAGAGCCAGCCGTATTTACTGCACACGGGAGGATGACATATTTGTTTTTAATGTATTGTCAAATACTGAGTGTGCATCCAAGCCGGTGCAAGTTTCCACCTTGTGTTTTTCATAAGCATAAAAACGTTTGGTGGAGGAGGGTATGAAGTATGTACTGTAAACGACTTAATTTTCGCGGGCTCAAATTTTCGCGAATCTGGCCAAAGCTGAAAATTTGAAAGTATTCGCGGGTTCTAATTTTCGCGAATCGAGTGTAGCTTCCGCAGCGTTCACATATTGCCCGAATTGTTTGCGGGACATATTTTTCGCGAATTGTAGGCGATTCGCGAAATTCGTGAAAATTAGGTCCTCGCGACAATTTAGTTGTTTACAGTATAAATGTTTTGACTGACATCAGCCTTCCTCATCGTAATTACTGCACGCTTTGAGGTGGCCCACTAGGTAGATGTTGGACATTTTACGATGGTCAGTTTTACTGTTTAGTTTTAAACATGTCCAAAGAATATGAGGAATATTTGCTCCAAATATTTTTTGTCTCCATAGGCTGGCATGATGTACCCTACCTATGTTAAAACCGGTGTGAAAAGAATGTCCAGTTATCATATGGTGAGGTTTTTCACCCATGTATACTCTGTTGTTGACAGCACTCGCTAATAAGAATGCTGCTATAAGTGTACTTAGAATGGACTTGAGATGTTACATATAGTGGAGAAGCTACCCATAGCTAATGTATGGAAGTGGCACAAATGCTAAATAACCAACTGTGTCATATATGTTTGTTTTCCAGCTGTTAGCAAGTTTGTGTCTTGACATGTTTTAATGTTCAACAAGGTTAAATGTTACACACATGATCGCCGTCGTATCAATCATAGGTGTGCCAATTGGGGAGGTGTATAGTAACTAGCATACAAACTAAGCCATTTTCACTGTTTTGCTGTTGTTATCTGATTCTAAAAGCATTTATTGCCTGACCGAAGCAATGACATGTATTATGTCATTGACCGAAGCAATGACATGTTTTTTTGTTGTATTTTTATGTGCACAGAGATTGTGATTATTTTAGTATATATCAACCGTGTGTCTGTTCAATCGCAGATTGTTTGTGCTTAGAGGGACCATAGCAGTATTAATTGTCTCTTCAGTGCACTGAATTTTATTGTGTGCAATGTTTTTGGCCTTTGTCATGCAGGAATTTTCTACACCATGTTATGGTTCATTATTCTCAAGAGGCCTACTTCCCATTGTTAGCTCATTTATTATACCTTTTGTTTTTAGCAGGACAATTGTAAAGCATGTGCTATTCTCCAGAACTTGAACAGAGCTATTGATAAAGAAAATAAAATTTCTCTCTTCTGGAGTGTTGTTAACCTGTTTAGCAAAATTAGGAGACTTTTGCCTTCAGTTTTCTGTTATTTCAGATTTTATTTACACATCGTGTCCTGTAACGTTGGTCCCCGTCGTATCGCGGTGAACGCCTGTGTCTAGCATGTGTCATGATAAATGGAATAAAAACAAAGAAAATTGGTTAGCAGTATCATTTATTTCTGCAGGTATCTTTTTTTTTTTTTTTCTTCCTACAATTGCCTCTAGCCTAGCTGTTATCTTTTGCTATGCAGAAAACATAGACAAATACAGTTTAACGTTAACTCAACTGGTGTGTAAAGTCAATCGAGAAGCAGTTCTCGTAGTTCAAAAAAAAAAAAAAAATCGCTCATCTCAATTTTGCGTCTTTGATTATTGCTCACTGTGACTAGAGTTTACGCAAAATTCGGCACTCTTCCAACTTCCTAAGAATATTTGATTCTCGGGTCATGGTGCCGTTTCATGACAATGCTAAATACTTTTTGACAGGAATTTATTTCTTTTTACATTAGAAATTACTGGCGCCACTTTTGGAGGGAGCACTTCCCCTTCTCGCACGAGTGCGCTGCAGGAAAGGAGCACTCTGCAGAAGCGTGTACTTTGTCGAGTAGCCAAACATCAGCTCAAGTATTCGAGTTTTATAGTTACTCACACGCCTACGTTTATTTTATTTGTTTAATTTTGTGCGCGAGAAACGATCAGGTGCTAACGGAAGTTTAAAGAGAGAATGTCGACACAAGCAACACCACACCGTTCGGTAGCTTTTGAGCAACAAATGCAGCACCTTACCTACCTAATAATGCACCCCGTTGAATGAATGCTACCACTTTTAGTTGTCTTGCATCAAAGGGAAAGGCACTTCTCGTTTTCCTCTTGGCATAATTTTTCGACACGAGCTTCCTCGGCGGAAACACACTTTTAGCCATCCCACGAATCCCCCACCCCGTGACTATGCGTGACCTTCGACGCCTATGACAACGACAACTTTCGACTCTAGCAACGTCACACTGGGTAACACCGCCTACTCTAGACAGACAGCCACGTGATCTAGTAGGTTAAAGTCAGCAGCGCAGTCGCAATCAAGGAGTAAATTATGACGTCACACAGCGGAATTCAGTTGCTCAGAGTTAGCTGGGAGTTGTAGAGAGTCGTTCTCTGGTGGTGTAAAGCGTCCTGAGTCATCGGATCATCTGATCACCCACCCGTGCACTGCATGCGCCGTCTGTTTACATCGTTCCGTACATCTACTGCTGGGGGGTGCCAAAATTTTCGGCAGAAGCGCCTTGCCGTGCCGCCATGGATGACGACGGTGTCCTCACAACGCTCAAAATCCTCATTATCGGTGAAAGCAACGTTGGCAAATCGAGGTAAGGTGGAGTGCATCGCGAGGTTCACACTAGTGTTTGAACCTTTGATTCGCTCCGAACCGTCTCATACGGTAGGCCTAAAAGAGACAGTCGTCACTCCACAGCTGCTTTTCTTCGATCCGAAGTGCGATAGCGTAGCTTTAGAATATCCCTCAACTAGTCCAGTTCGCTTGCGCTTGCGTAATTCACAAGCCCCTTTGTTGACGGCGGGTTTCGTGTTCTGCGTAATTCATGCTAATTTACACAATCTCCGCAGCTTGAATCAAAAACTCCTCCGCCACATTTAGCTGACTGGCCCCGTGAAGGTTGTCCCAGCGTCTTAAAAACGTGCCCTGTCTTTCACAACATGAAGAGAGGTCTAGCTTGCATGAACATCGTGTAGCGTTGAACAATATCTCGAATTTTATAGCCTCCTCCCCCCTTGTGTCTTCCGTATTTCTACCACGTAACATACCCTTACTCGTATTTGTTCCAGTTTATTACTACGATTCACAGACGACGTTTTCGACCCCAGCTTAGCAGCCACAATAGGTTGGTATATTTGCAGTTTATTGGGCCACGCTTATTAGTGGAGAATCCAATGCAGGTTGTTACCTGTTATAAGTGTTGTATTATTAACATCTCTGTTATTTCTTGCAGGGGTAGACTTCAAGGTGAAAACAGTAACTGTTGATGGGAACAAAGCAAAGCTGGCCATATGGGTGTGTACACCCTTCATAACGTGACACCCTGCAGTCGGTACAGGTTAAGAGTTCATGGGAAACTCATTCCACCCCTTTCCTCCTCTCCAGCGTTTGCTGTGCTAAAGGGGGAGGAGGTTCCCCTGATCTCTTAACCTGTCACCGACCATAGTTTCGTCATTGGAAAAAAAAGCACTGATGCAGCATTCCTTCTGTCGCATTTCTTCAACAGGACACCGCTGGTTCGGAAAGGTTTCGCACATTGACGCCGAGCTATTACAGAGGAGCTCAGGGAGCCATCTTGGGTGAGTTTGTGGTCGTATTCAACTTATTTTTACCTTCCACTCTCTGCACTTCACGTACGGTGCATCTAATTTGTATGGGCTGATAGCTTTTCTCGGCATGCCATGCTCGATACTTTTCCAGGTGCGTCAGTTTAGTATACATGAGCCGTGGAAGTTTAAGACATTGGCTATACCCTATTTCACCTTACGATGAACCGCAGAGGACGTTTCGGGCCATGGAGGCCAATCCAATGTAAATCGCATGAACTTCCAATGCCAATCGTCTAGTCACATGATGTATTTGCAATGCTGGGATGGCTGGTAGCATTCTCTGTAGCCCCTCGCAAGGTGAAATGGAGTATAGGTGTCGCAAGCTGCTGCCCGGTTGAGAGGGTATCTGTCAACCTATCAATCCATTAGTGAACTATATTCTGTTTACGCTATCAGGTGGCAACTGATTTGCATCAAAATATCTGCTGTTACAAATACTAATGTTTGCAGCTTTTTTAAAAATATTTTCTAAAGTTTAGTTGTGTTGAAATATTTTTTACTGTGCGTTCTTTTCGTCTTATTACCGGGCTCATATCCAGTGGTGTAGTAATGGGGAAGGGCCGGGGGGGGGCCCCGGGTACCAGGCATCCTAGTCACGTGGGGGGGTGCCACCTCTGGCGGCATCCGCCCCCCCCTCCCCCCAGCCTGCTTTTCTCCTTGCGATCTCGGGGAGGGAAAGAAAAGGTGGGGAACCCAAGAATCCCGAGTGCTGGATGGCCTAGCTATGCGGCTGCTCATATCAGGCCCCTTAGAGATGCCTCTAAGGAGTTTGGAATCATATCTGCTAGTGTACTTATTTTCTTGTCTGATTAGATAGAATTACTGGAACTCTCTGGGCTTCTGATAAAGGCAGAAGTGTGAGATGTAAGGATGAGTGACCTCTGTAATGAAAGTCATCTTTTCATGTTGAAATCCAAGCAACATATAGCATATACAGCAGTTCAGAATGCCTTTGTGTTGGCCACCGACAGAGTTCCTGCAGGACTGAAAATCCTTGAATTTTAAAATACTACTACTACCAAAGGACTACCAAAAAGATACCCTGGTATCTTTTTGGTAGTCCTTAAATACTTTTGGATTGTGTAATTAGTTAAATGAAGTAGCAGATTGAAATAATAAGCCCCAGTCAGGCATTTTTTATTGAATATGTATTACAGGTTTTGATTGTAAATTTCAAACAAGGAAGAATTAATTTAGTGTCCCAATTGGAATACATTTAGTGGCATCTTCTGTAGATGCCTGGTTATTGGAAGCATTTTCCACTGTCTCGTTTTTTCTTTTTTTTCTTTCTTACACACTTGTGGTGCACATGGATGTGTTTCAAATTGCGTGAAAAGGCATACAATATGCTGGAAGTGTAAGTTTCAACAATTGTGGCTGAACGACGATTGTAGACACTGGGTTGTGCTGGATCCAACAAATTCAAATCTGGCAAAAAAGGCGGGTAAATAAACTGTACTTTCTAATCACAAAAAAAAAAAAAGTTGAGGATCCCCACCCCAGCTCTAAGGATGGATACTTGGAAGCCCAGAAGTAGTGGCACTCTAAAGATCGGACAGCAAGAAAGATGCTTCAATGAGAAAGAGATTTGATAGCACGAGACGTTTAAGTGGCATCTGTAATAAGACGTTGCACGTTCGACATGTTGCATTTGCAACGTGTTGAAAACATTGTTTAGTTCTAAAAATGCCAGATGTAAGATTGTATTGTGTCCTTGAAAATATCTTGACAGTGCCCTGGAATACCTTGAAAGCCCTTAAACTTTTGTTTTTGTTTTGAAAACCTGCTTGAATACGTTTGCAATGTGCAGTGTACGACGTCTCCAACCACAACACGTTTCTGAAGCTGGACCACTGGCTTGCGGAGCTGGAGACATACTGCACCCGGTCCAATGTGGTCAAGATGTTGGTGGGAAACAAGATTGACAGAGTGAGCACCTGTTGCCCCGCTTCTACCCCTGCACCATGTGTGACTGATAAGACAACACCTGCTGCAGAGTTCTCAATTCTTTTTTTGCTAAGCAACACTCCACAGGGGCTGCTTTTGTCAGGTGCGGTACAGGTCATGGTTCCGTGTTTTTGGGAGTTTATTTTTCTTCAAATTAAAAAATAATATTGCTAAGTATTTTTTTTTTTTTGTAATCAAATTTTTGTAGTGTTTATTTTTAGTGCCAGGCAAGGAATTGGTGTTAATGTTATAAAGGAACTGCATATCTATAAATTTATGACACCATATCCCCCCCCCCCCCCCCCCCCCCTTCCCCCAATGTTCGCTTTTCTTCCGGTTGATTGAACTTGCACCCTGAAATACTCGGAATGGAAGTCAAGGGGTGTGCTTCTCAAAGAAAGAAGCAACCTCAGGCACAGTTAAGGTCTATTCAGACTACTATGCATTTTATTGGCTAGTCTTATGTCGGGAAGCGGATGCCCCATGCGAACATGACCAAAAAAGTGGCGGGCCTCCGAAAAAGCTTGCACGCGCCCCAAGCTCCTGGAGCAATATTTTGCTGAAACCTCACCGTGGCCTGTCAATAACCCGGAAAAACTCGGATGCTGAAAATGGCAGCTTGATATTGCTACGACGTCTGACCTTCGAGGCGCGGCAAGCTTTTTGGAAGAGCCTGATTTTTGGCCAATCCTGTATCCGAGCCAAAGCGGCGAAGGCCGAAAGGAGCCAACATACACTGGCGGCGAGCAACAGTCAAAGAAGCGGTGCGTATGGGCGATACGGGCAGTACGGGTTGGTGCAGTCCCAGTGCAGATTCCTCCAGTCGCGATGAGTGCAAGCACTGCATATAAACATGATGACTGGGGATAACTTGTCTTTTAGCGGCGCAAAAATGTTTGAAATACTTTGAGATCATCCGCCTGTTTTTTGATGTTCGCAGTCTTTCCTCGGTTTGGCTGGCCTATTGAGCCGAATCCGACGAAGTTTATTGCGTGATGTTATTACTGTCTCTTCACAATGTGTGTACTTCCTATTATTTTTATGCAAAGTGCTGGACATTCCTGTTGCAGATTGACAAGGTTTGGCGAAATTCTCGGGAGTCAATACGTCACGGGTTTTGCATGTCAAACTCTGTGTCTGAACAGGCCGATTTTGCGAAATTCCAGTTTTGCTAAACTGTTGCGCGTTAAAAAAATGCATCGTGTGAATGAGCTTTACTAGGGTTAAGTTCAGTTTCACAAAAAATAATGCATCAGATATAAATTTCTTTTCCCAAAACCGGGGATTCCCTACTGAAGGGCAGCTCCGAATCGGTTTTTTTCTTGGTTTTCCCCGATTCCGAGAAGACCACTTCGAGGGTTATTAATTGGGGTTTACCGGTATTTACTGAAAACACGGAACCCTAGTCATAAGTGGACGTCTTGCAGATAAATTTTATAACCTTTTTTCAAGATTTTTTGAATAATGTCCTTTACAGAAACACTTTCAATGAAGCCATACTTGTCTCATACTTAACCCTTTCATGGTCGCATTTTTTGTCCAAAGACGCGCCCCCGTGGTCGGTTCTTTTTACTCGGTGCGATAGCAAAGAGTATACACTAGTTTATTGTTGCATCAAAAAATGTAAGACTTAAAATAAATAGTACACACACTTCAAAACATCTGTCGTGCACTCGCTGGAGGAACCCCAAGAGCCATTGCTCCAATCTCCATTACGCTACCTACGGAGCAGCCGGCACGCGCGGCCATCTCGAAAGTATCACTTGCACAGAGCGTCCAGTTTCGCAATTTCAAAAAGCCGCCCCGAAACAAACACGACCGGAGTTACATGGTCGTAGTTCCCTACAAACCTACCAGACGCTGGAACGTCCCCACGAACGCTCCCGTTCAAGCAGAGATGAGAATTTTTTAATGAGCAGTCGCGGACGTACAGGTACGTCAGCAACCATGCGGGACGCTCCCGCGCTGACGTACAGGTACATCAGTGACCATGAAAGAGTTAAAAAAAATAAAAACAATTTCCAAGGACATTTTTTCGTCTTTTATTTCCGCAAGTTTTTACAACTGTCCAGTTCCAACTCTTTGCAAGCATCCAGCTCCTTGCAAATGTCAAGTCGGGCAACACTTCAACAGTATGTTGTTACAAACGTTTGCATCTTGCATGCTTCAGTTTTTCTTTTAATGCATTAGCATTAGTACCCCGGTACATGCGCCGGCCTTGGACTGGTTTGGAGCACACATATTCAAAGTTTGCAATGTCGTCACGGGACCCTAGCAACCGAAGATCGCCGGCGACGTTCCTCCTTCGCCAATTTGGGCGCCGCGCAGTTGGGGACAGCTTGCTTCAACTACCCCAGTTTGCGGATGGCTCATTGCACAAATATGAACCCACTTTGGGCCACCCGTACACGCTGCCTCGTGGCGCCCCGTTGGTGGTCCAAGCACGCCCTTGCCCCCCTGTCCCCCACTGCACCTCAGTTGCTGGGTGTTTCGTCACGTGGCCGGTGTGTGGGTGCACGCTTTGCACGTCCTGGAAGCTCCTGCCGCCGGGTTTGGATACCCATGGATGCACACGGGCTGCGGTTCCGTTCTTCGGCCTGCCACGCCATGCTTGATGCACGGTTGTCTTACCGCGTCATCAAACTCGTAATCGCACAATGTTGTCGCCCCTGTATGCACAACATGCATACGCAACAACGAAATAGCTTTGTTGTTTTGCATGCATCGCGCGCACGTCCTTCATGCACATGCCAAGTGACCTGATCTGCTTGGACCAGGGAGAAGAGAGGTTTCGGGAACGATGTAGAGGGGCTTGGAGCGATACACTGGTATCCCGTTCACCGGGCAAAAGTGCCGCCATATTATACAATTTTGACCACTATACACGGGACCGTACCAAATCCTGAGGCTTTTACGCAAAACTGAGCTGAGATTTGTATATTGCGATCACTGTAAAAAACATGAACTATTTTTCAATACTGTTAGCCCCAGTGATTATTGTCTAGCTGCTATAAAACCCCAAACTACAGCACCGCGGCTGACGGAATCTAGCGGAGCCATTGCAAAGCTGCCCGAGGTTTTGTCGTAAAAGCACATTTTGGACTTAAAACAAGTGAAACATAACTCATCTTGTAGTTACCGTTGTTAAAGATCAACGAGCAATTATTTGTGCTGAGTACTTAGT
This sequence comes from Ixodes persulcatus, assembly GCA_013358835.2. Lineage (NCBI taxonomy): Eukaryota > Metazoa > Arthropoda > Arachnida > Ixodida > Ixodidae > Ixodes > Ixodes persulcatus. The sequence goes on along the minus strand of JABSTQ010011090.1, from coordinate 406,225 downwards.
TAAAATCTAGACGTAAAACTATAAGGTCACTTGTCTAGTGGTAAAAAAATCTGCAATATAGCAGCGGCCAATTGGGGGTCACTTTCAGCTGCCAGTTTATCGCTCTAAGGCCCTCTACCTTGTTGGGTTTTGCGAACGTTGACCTTGCAGAAAAGTGCTGCGAGGCTGCATTCACCGTGCTTTATTATATATAACCGCTGCGCAAAACGCTAACGCATTTCTTCAAGAATCAGCATGGCGGCAGCAGCGATTTTGGCCCATTTTTTCCTACAGTTCTTAGGCTATTGTCATATTGGTGCTAAAGTAATAGCGCTATTGTAGTGTGGTTGCAAATGCTCTGGTACTGCCAGTATCGAGCTGCCTTAACTCTAGCTCGATGCCTGACCATTCGGTTAGCAAGTGTTCAGAAATGCCTCTTTGACGCACTGGAACGCGAGGATGGGCACACCGACCAAGTTGCAATATGAGAGAATGCACAGTGGCGAGGCAGCCAGGGACACGCTGTCCCTGGTGTGTGTTGGGGGAAAAACACAGGCTTGTGGGCACGTTTGGCGCGCAAAGAAACACGCAAAGCGCCCAAGAAGCAGACGAATTTGCAGGCTGTGTTGTGTTGCTGACATTGTGCTCAACCTTCCAGCACGAGAGCAGGGTGGTGTCCAAGGAGCAGGGCATGAACTATGCCCGGAAGCATTCCATGCTCTTCATTGAAGCCAGTGCCAAGACCAAGGACGGGGTCCAGTGTGCCTTCGAAGAGCTCGTCGAGAAGGTGCGTTCATGACTCATTCCTCTAGATGACGTGCCAAAGGTAGAGTTACTTAGAATTCAGGACTGACCTCACAAATAAGCTAGGAACGATCATGTGTTAGTCATACGCGCCAGCAGCCGTTCCCGCTCAAAGCGACAAATACCAAGTGTCGATTCGTCCAAAGAAAAGGTGGCTGGCGGATTCGTGCCAAGGGACTTCGATGGGCGCGGTATTGTGATCTTTTCCCGCCTACATTTGTGCGACATTCGGGAGAAAATAAATTTGAACTCATGATCCCCATCATTTGCTTCTTTTTTGAACATATCACGGTGCAGCTAACTACTGACCTGAATCGCTGCTACTGATACCGATTGGTGGAAGCAGGAAAAATGTGGAGCAGAGTGGGCTAGACCACGCTGTACTCGGTTTGGTCGGGCTCTTCTCAGCATGGCGGGACGCGGCATAGTGCGGGCAACGCTGGCACGATTGCGTTTGGAGCTTGAATCGAGGACGATGCAAGGGGATATAATCGCTATGGTGACGATGCATGCCCGTTTTCGGCGCGTCAGCCATGAACCCGACCCGCGGCCAAATGGCCAACCGCTTTGCTCCAACCCTCCAATCAGTGTAATTGTCCATAATACGTCGCAGAGCTAAAATGTTTTGCTTGTTTTTGTAACCTTCATTTGCTTATAACTCCCAAAATCTATCATATTTCTAGAAAAGAAGTTTTTCCGTCGTGTTCCTATGTTCGATGAGCTCCGTCTGGACGCAAATTGCAAATTCGTCCAAAAGTCATTAGAGGGCCTCTTTAAAGGGATATACTACAACGAAATTTCGGCGCTCATTTTTTGGTCTATATCTGTTCAAAAGAGCAGTATCACATGGAACATACCAATATCTTGTTAAAAAAGTCTCGAAGAGGAATTTTAAAACGAATTAAACGATTAGCAAAGAGCACTTGGTGGATGTCGCTAACGCCTCGTTTGTAATGCTCGTCTAGGAACCTTGACAGCTAGTGACGGAGGTTGTCTCGCCTCCAGCCACGACGAGAGAAGGGGGGAAGGAGGAACTCCCCTCTTCCCGAGAATCCCTTTTGTGTGTCGCAGAAGTCGCTATTGTCCCCCTACAAGATTATAGAAGATTAACCCGTCACTCAAAATTCGTACAAAAGCAGCCGCTTTTGTACGAATTTTGCTCGTCTCGAGACGACCTACGTCACGATTGCGTTGGATGTCACGTGCTCTAAGCTGGGCCTTCTCCGAGCGCTTGCCAGAGTGGGCCATTTATAACGAAAAATACAGCCACCAGGATCAAAATACAAACGTGCGATTGTCATTTACGGATATTGTGGATCATATTCAACCTATTTTTGAACACGATGGGAATATTTCAAATTTCGTTGAAGTATCCCTTTAAAGGGTAACTGCAAAGAAAAAAAAGTGTATTTTTAAACAGTCCAGCTGGGACAAGCATGTCACAAAACAATTTTTCCAACAAAATCAAAATTTTTTACAGCAATATTTATTGCGCTGGACTGATTTTAGTTTGCAGCTATTTTGTCCGTTTTAAATCGCGCGCCACAAAGCTGGTATTATACGTCACGGAGTGGCTGCTATATGTCACGGAGTGACGTATACCAGCCACTCCGCGCGCTTTGAAAGAGCGGGAGTTTTAAATGCAAAGAGGTTGTGACTCCGACTAAATTACATCCTGTGGCGTAAATATTGCTAGAAAAAAATTTGTTTTTTCGCGGAAGATTTGTTTTGTGACATGCTTGTCCCAATTAGGCTGTTTAAAAAAACTTTTTTTTCTTTGGAGTTACCCTTTAAGAGTTTAAGGAAAGCTCCTCCCACCTCTTTTCAGTTTAGCGGAGTAATGCTGGAGAGCAGGTCACCTTGTCTCCAGCGTTTACTTTGCTAAAGGGAAAAAAGGCGGGAGGAGACAATGGGCAAGTGGAAGAAGTGAACAAACAGAGCCAGATTTGTCACTGGAAGACGTTACTCGTATCGACACTCTTTTCTTCCCCATTGCCCGCCTTTGCCAGATGAGTGACTTCTCAGTTCACGTTGCACAATGTTTGTTTGCTCTTTAGAGGCTCCTGCATGCAGCCTCTTTCTATACGGAGCATTGCAGACGCTCTGGGCAGAGAGTATGGTTCTCAAATACAATCGGAGGCTTCAGATGAGTGTTGGAGGTACTCTGGCAAAGCTTTTCTTTTCGTTGGGCAACCAGGCAAAAACCAATAACAGATAAGTGCCCTATTCCTACACGAGAATAGTTTCGTTCGATTTACCCGCACCTCTTGCGCCGGTGCAGAGAAGTGTAGGGCAGTGTACTTCCGGTATGTGTATTGAGATACGCCCGGAAGTACACTGCCTTACATATTTCTGCATCGGTGCAGGAGGTGCAGGTAAATCGAAAGAGTCTAATGTTGCCCTAGTGAATTTCTCGCGCATGCCACTTGTTCAGTGAGTGGGCTCTTCTGGACATTAGTAACTCTGACCAAAGCTGGAGCTCTCTTATTGGCGGTTTCTGCAAAATCAACGTCGCCTGGTGGCTAGAACAAAAGGCTGTAGTGGCAGGTTCATTCGCCAGCTTTCTCGAGCGAATCAGATGTTGGCAGCGCCTGGCGGTCTAAACATGAGGCCATGAAAGCAGGTTCAAAGACGCGCGATGAAAATCGCCACAAGGTTCAGAATTCATGGATTCTCAGTGAGGTGTGTTCAAATGTGTTACTGGGTCGACCAGCTGTGTCAAGCTTACCTTGCAATTCTTCTTGCAGATCATCCAGACGCCAGGGCTCTGGGAGAACCTGCGGCCGGACAGTATCCGCCTGGGCGAGCGGGGTCCCAAGTCTGGCAGCTGGTGCTACTGCTGACCGGGTGTGGCGCCCTCGTGACAGCGCGGACACTGTCCGACAACGGGTGTAGATATTTCTGCGGGGCCCGGCAGCACCGCTGCACCGGAGGGCCCAGTGTGGACTGTCGTGGACGACTGGCGCGGGCACAGGCTTTTTAAACATCGGCGAAAGTTGAAAAGAAGTTCCTCCACCACGTTTGGTTGTTTCGTTTACACTCATTTACTCTTGCTTGCCGGGGATCACCAAAGAACGGGGGTGGGAGGGGATGGGGATGTTGACAATTTTGACGCTTTTTTGTTTTGTTCTTTTTGCATAATAATTAAGATAAAGTTTGAAGGTGGTTTTTATGCTGCAGAGCTCGCTCCCACGTGCTTCAAGCCACGAGCCGCCTGCTTTGTGATGGACCTCACCAAATGTCTGCGCTCCTGTACGATAACTGTACAAATGGAAGTAGATTTTTATTGTTGATAGTCGAGAATAAACCTTCAATTTCGAATGTTTGACTTGTGTGATTGTTGTGTTTTTGGAAGCATGGCTGGCGTGCCGAAGTAATTTCTCCACTTTGCCGGTGTGAATGAAATTTTCCGGTGCGCCCGATGCCAAGCGGCGGAAGTCGGCACGAAAAATCGAGGAAGTTCGGAAGGAGGCTGTGGGACAAGCGAGTACAACACGTAATTGCAGCACATATATAATTGTGTTACACAAAGAAAGAAAGTGGACGGAAAGAAAAATGCGACGTTTGGGTGGACTCCACGGATGCCCCTCTTTAAAGTCGCATTGGGCAAGCGCCGCAGCTCGGAGAGCGAAGAAACTGGTAGTGTAGCTCCCATTATCGTTTCGTAGCGCAGGTAGGTCACTTCCTCTATTTTTAGTTCGTGCAGCCACCGCCTGGTGCTTTCGGTATGTGGAAAAGGTCCATTGGTGTAAGCAGTGGGTGGGTAAGTAGAACTAACGTTGGTATAATTACTCGAGGCTGGAACACAGATGCAAAAAAATGGACTTGGAATCGGACGGAAATCAGATTATCTGAGAACTGTTGTATGCGATTTTTGGAACAAGAGTCGCACAAGACATTTTTTTCTTTCATGGAAATCGCAATGCATCACTGTTTCTACGAGGCTTGGCGTTATTTTCTTGCGTTGAACTGTCCGAAAAATATTGGGCGCACCAGGTCTCGAATCGTTTTCGATTTTCGCGAAAGGGGAGGAGCCTAGCTGCCGTTAAGATTTCGTTAGCAGTTTTCGTAGTACATACGGTTGTTCTTTGCATCGTGTTCCAGCCTTGAGTACGAACTAGTCTGTGACAGGTTAAGAGGGAAGGTCCTCCCACCTCTTTGCACTTCAGCAGAGCGAACACTGGGGAAAAGGCGACTCCTTCAGCTTTCGCTCTTCGAGTGGAGAGGGGTGTAAGGAGCTTTCCCTGAACTCTGTCGCCGACTAGAGTAGCACAAGCTCCGCCTTTGCTCTCAAGCGTCTTTATCTAATGAACAATCTCATAAAAAAATGCCTCTTTGCTGAATAAATGTTAATGGCTGTACCAACTATAACGGGCGGTAGCTTGCGCCACCTAGCCTAGAAACCAAAAGCATGATTCTTACCCTCGCTCTTTTACGCCAAGTTTAGGGAATCGGAAAAAAAAAAAAAGCAACTGCTGCACTACACTCGAGAGCGTGGCCGCGTGGTTTCGTCCACTTCATCTATTTGTTTGTTTGTTTATTGGTTTAACCCGGCAACTGTGAGCGGGCATTACGCCCATACCAAGGGGTCCACAGGTCCACAGTGCCTCTATGGCAGAAAAAGAAAAGAAAAATAATAAACAACTAGAACCGGTACATAGATAAAGGGGTAAGTTCCGTGGGAGAAAACAAGTTGAGTCAGACGCTCCGTAGGTGGGCTGTGACGCTCTTCGTAAATGTTCGCAGTGAGGCACTGTCAACTGGTGGTGAACTGGTGGTTGCCGCGTGGAGGGACCTCCAAAGTTGCACCGCACGGGGTGCGAAGGTCTCATTTGCGCGAGAATGCATGCAAATCTGCGGATCAAACCCCATGCGCGCACCAGTAGCTTTGACAGCGTTCAAGCTTTTAAAAGCTCCATTCTGCACCGCTGCAGGAAAGTGCAGGGCAGTGTACTTTCGGTAGAGTTTTGAGATGGGCTGCACTGAGTGATGCTGGTGGGACGTGCAGCTAAATCGAACAATTACCCACTTCGTCTATTTATTTTTTTCACCATTCTGTACAAACGTATACATGTTGTAAGAGTGCACAAATCGGTGTTGTAAGCACACTAGTTCCTTTTTGTTTTATCATTTTGTACAAATGTATAGTGCATAGGTCGGTGTTGTGGGCACACTAGTGCATGGACGTCAGCCTTCCCCCAACACCAGCACGCCTGTACATCAGTGTTGCCGCACTGCCACATCGGTTTTTCCCTCGTCGAGCGGCGAAAATTCCCTTTTTTTCCCACAACACCATTTTAGTGACAGAAGTCGTTTTTAAGATACGGATGACGCCAAGTATATTTAAATGCACCAACACCAGCGGTATGTTTTTGTTTTGTATAAGTTTGCATCGCATAAATTACGAAATGTAGTTGACATTCGGCAAACTGGTCTCCCCTTCTCTTCTTTTCCGCACTATACATTGGTTGAATGAACCAGGGGAACTGAATGGAGGCAAGTGGGCCATTAACTAAACTAAACAAATATCGCCTGCTTGTTTTCGTGATGTGAAAGGGACCCCACCCCCACTGTGCAATCCATGATCTATCGCACTGACAGAGGACGAGTGTGCGTAGCTAGCGAACCAGCAGCACTGTACCGGCAGGCTTGCAGCACGCACATGATGTAAGTCGGGATGAATAAGTTGGCTCTTCAAAACAGCAAACTGCTTGAGTAGCTAGTGCCACTTCCTTTCTCTTGTTCGATGTAGATAAGAAAATTACGAAATTTTGGTTTAGTTTTGTATTAAAAAATATTTCCCACGTTTTACATATGTTTAAATTCTGGTTTCCCTTTTTCCCTAGCTGTCATGCTTTTTCCCACAATATGGGAAATTTCCCACGATTCGGCAACACTGCTGTACATTTCTACCTGTCAAGTGCAATAAATAATATCAAATATCAAACAAATCATTTGCGCTGCGCGCGTTACCGTTCTCATGACAACGCACGCGCGTGCTGCGCGTGCGCAGTGCGTGGCTCACGTTCCCGTGATACCTTTCGTTTCGTTCTCCGATGATGCTCGCTTCATGTGCCGGCGATACCGTCGAGTCGTGTTGCTCCTCTTGAACCCCTCAGGAACTTGTAAATTTCTGACGCAGACCTAATCTTTTTTTAGTGGGTCCCGAGTTCCGCACACGATGTGATGTGCCCAACAATTGCACCTGCTGAAGGTAAGTGCCGCCTCACCAGAACCGCGACTACGCCTAACGTTGGTTTCTTCGGCGTCAACGAGCCGGAGTTTTCAGAATAACAAATCTTCAAATTGCCTAAAAATTTTTATCGGACACAGCCTGTCGATCCCATTGAACACATGCCGCTTTGTTACTCTCCTAAGTATGAAGAGACTGAGTGGCTTCACTAGAAGTCTTCCTTCGGTGACTGTCTTGTTGATGATCGGCTCGTGATCATAATTTCTTATTTCTTTGCTCGTAGATGTCAAGTAAAGTCCAACGGAAGGTAACAGTTGAAAATGTAAAAGAGAGCAGCGACGCGCCTAGGAGACCCAGTGTTTTTGAACGACTTGGACCTGGAGCTGTGACAGCTCAAGAGGTAGGTAGCTTGCCAACGAACTCCCAGGCGTTGCTTTAGTCACTTACGCCGATATTATCGGCGTAGGTTTTCGCCACTCACGTTCACTTTCCCCCACATTCTGTGCAACAGAGCTCCTATAATGTTCCCATCGATCAAGCGTTGTGTCGCACACTGTACGCCAATTCTTTTCCTTCGTTGTCGAGCATGTCGAGCCAGCATCATGCCTTTGGTTACTTGAACGTAAACGTTTGACAGAACTCCGAGTCCTTAAGAATTGGAGCTTGATTGAAAGTCTTTCTTTTAATTATGGTGGTAAGTTTCATTTGCAATGTTTTTATTGTGTTTCCTCTTCTCTGGCAGATAGCTTTGTGCCTTGGCGAGGTAGGATTCCTTCTCTCTCACAGCAAACCTGCACCTTCGTTGCATACAAAAAAAAAAAAATATATATATATATATATGTATGGCACGTAAACACTTGTTTTTAATTCTCTCTGAAGGATGCAGCCAGTTTCAACGCGGTACTTGGGCTTTCCAGCCGCATGCTCAAAGAGGTACATACGGCAACAGTTACAGCAGCAATCGGTTCGTCGAACGATGCAATGCCATCCACAGATTGTTTCGTCAACACTGTGACGTTTTATCGATAGGCTCTCACGTTCGTCTCACCAACATACCTTGCGACATTTAGTCGAATGCGTTTTTTTCGTGCACTTAGCTTCGCCCACCAGCATCCAGGTGTCAAACGTCAGTATCGTGCACCAACCTTGCACCAAAGCTTGCACCAAGCTTGTCGAACCCTTGGCGGCTCGGACGAGGCTTGGTGCAAGTTCGGGCCCTAAGTTATATTTCGTTTTTCCTGAGTGGAGTGGAGCAAAGTGAAGGATGACTGTGCATAGCATTATCTGTCTGAAAGCCTAAGATCAAGACTCGCGAATTTGTGTTTGCTCTATCAGAGCCACCTGGGTGACTCTGCTATTCGCGACTCCAGCGACCTATAGGGGGCGCCACCACCAAACAAACATGGCGGCTGAGTCCAGGTCGCGTCGGCTCGGCCCGGCCGCCTGCAGGGGTGGCGCATTCAATTTAACAGATTTTCTTTTGTTTAATGCCCAATTTTATAGGTATTTGAACTGAGACGGTTAAGTGTAACCGGTGCACATAAACTGACAGACCATAGTTTTGTTTTCCCGGGTTTGTTTTGTTATTTTCATGTCAAACTTTTGTTTCGGAGATTTCGTTCAAAACCGAAACTATGGGCTCCGGAGAGACGGTAATAAACTCTAATCAGTTTTGATCATCTAAGGAAAGCGGCGATGACTACAGAATTGTTTCACCGAGAGCAATTTTCAGCTAACTCGCATGCCTCGACCATGCGACTTATCTGACTGTGAAATCGAGCTTTTGTGCGTATCCGCGTTTAAGAATCAGCTCCAATCGTCTGCTCGGTCAACAATACAGGCTGCAGGAAAATTACGAAAATTAAGCAAGCGCTTCTTGAGCCAAGGAGCATGTTAACCCGCTGGCGCCCCTCTAAGCAGCTGATACTCGTATTTCAATTCAGGTTTTAGTAGCAATCGAGAGGTCATTTTGACGAGCGGGTTATGTATTATACTACGCACTATGTCCCACTAAAGCGATATTAGTATATTATTCTTGTTGAAATATGAGCTTAGTTGACTATCTATTAGGTGAGCTGCTGAATAAAAGTATATTTGACAGAGAGAGAGCTACTTGTTAAAGTTAGCCAAATGGTTCTAGCCGGTAGCACGAAGATGAATGCGGACAAACTGAAGAGAGTCTTCATCGAAGATTCACGCAGATCCTCTCTGCATTGAACTTGACTTCGAATCCTGAATGGATAAAATGAGTATTTTTTTGTGGCCGGTCAACCTGAGCAATGTAGACATATATAGCTGTTGGTTTATGTAATAATAATAATAATATTAATGTAATAATTATGTAATCATAATAATATTAATAATGTCGTGACAGTTTCTAACTTTGCGAGACGCATCCCCCACCTTTTGAAAGCAGATAATTTCCCTCATTAATCATATGCAGCGAGCAGGTTTTCCTGAACCAAGTAATTGCGAAATCAGCCCAACTCCTTCAGTGTGGTCCAGAGGCTTTTTTGGCGCAAAGCAGTCAAGATGAATAGCCAACGCACCGACCGGCGTGGGTGGCTCAAACTTGAAGCTAATCGAACACAACCAAACTTAAGAAAAGCAGCTATCGAACCTTCCCATTTACTTGACTGCAACATTGGTGTTCCCTCCAGTGAAACGCCTCGCCTGCCGTCCTTAGTTCACTGTTCTACATCCTTATAAAGAAACCACTTATCAGTTACCAAGTAGTCATCACTTTGAATGTGATTCGAGACAGACAAGAAATCAAAACGTTTTTCCGTGATTCCTCCCCCATCCAAGAAATCGAAAGCACGCGACCGTGTGTTGTGGAGTGAACGGGCTTTCAAACACGTGATGGAAGGAAACAATCTCTGAGGCTCCACCACACTAATGAACACTCAGGCAAACTTAAGAAATTTTCGGACCTTCGTCAAATTACATTGTTCGTCACCGCGCCGACAACACGTGTCCGCTGCGAAAGCCACCAGAGACGCGGAGGGGCGCGGAGCGACCTGGACCGGCTGGTTCCCGGTTTTCCCGCTTGGTGGCGTTACAGCATACTTAGTTACAATAGTTACAGCATACTTCCAGAGAACGAAATTAAGCTAGTAACCTAATCCAATCCACTTAATAAAAAAATAACTGTTTTGTTGACGAAACGTCGCAGGGCTTGCGTCCATGAAACATTGCAGTGTCGCCAAAGCATGTGTCCATGAAATGTGTGTCCATGAAAAGTTGGTCCATGAGACTTGCTTCCACGAATCGATACAAACCCCAACAGTCAATGCGACATTTTGTTTCAACACAGTGTGAGATGGCCCAGTTCTGCGAATGCATGCACAGTACTGACGTGTGGTGAGACGTGCACAGGCGTGCTCGCAGCTTTTACTGCATTGTCATAAGGTGTCGTGTGGTAAGGCACCGAAAGGCGAAGCTTTTTGTTCTGCTTGCACTGTCGTAGCTTGGTGTCACATTAGTATCTATCGTAACTGATGCGTTTTGCCTGATACCAGTCAGCTGTACTCCATTCACCGATATGCTGACAGGGCAGTGGAAGCTGCATGCTCATTGGACCAGTCAGTCATTGCTCTTGTACCGTGTGATCATACTCTCTGCATACTCCAATGCAGAGAGTGGGGTCAAGTAATAAAAGGGCAGGCAATTGATCGGTCCTATGAGCACATGGCTCGCTCCACCCCGTCAGTTTAGCGGCTAACGGAGTGTGGTTGAGAATGTAGAGCTTCCATGGTTTTGCAGCTTCCTCATGTGCAAGTGAAGGATGTTGAATGCATGTACTGCCATGTTTCGACAAACTTTAATGGGTACGGGAGGATTTTCATACTTATACTTTTTTTTGAAGTTCGGCTGTTCCCTGTCTTTTTGCGTTAAAAGCATCTGCGCGACGTTCGGTAAGACCTTCCGAGCTCTCTCAGTGTAGCAAGAAAAGGTGCCTATTTTAGCAGGTCACAAACTAGTAGGTAAAAAAGGCAGTGAAACTTGTCTCCTCTCTGCTCTGTGGAGCGCCAATGTCTCCCGGTTTTCTGTGCATGTGTTGTCGGAATTTTTCACTTTGGATGCCACCATACTGTCATTTTAGTAGTTCATGTTCAAAATTTTCAGAAGACTTTAGCACTTGACCAGGTGTTTTAGAGAGAGAGCTTTGAATGCCGAAGTTAACGGTAGTTAGCTATTAATTAAATAAACCGGTGATTTAGAAGTGCCTCAACACGGTATTGCATACCGGCCAAGTCTCCCATATTACTCGGGAGACTCCCGTATTTTGACCAGTTTGTATAGTTGTACGATTGAAAGAAAAATCTCCCGGAAATTGCAAGCCCCCCCGCCTCCTCATACTTCGTAAACAAGGAGCTTTTGCCTTCGCAACAGACTACTAGAATGATAGCAAGGCCCAGCTATACTTTGCTAGCGTGAGTGGTGCAATACAAATTTAATGAAGTCGTCTTTGTGTAAATTAGTTGTAAATATTTTACCGGATTTGCTTTTTCCAAACTTGGCAGGCATAGTATCGTCAACAGCACAATCCCCAAAGTTCCTAACATCTACTCCTGACTTGGCAAAACAGATGGCGCCAAAAATAAGGTGCAGTTTCATTCTTTCTCGCGTTAACAGTCCAAGAGCCTCCTTGAGCGTCCCCCGCAGTCACGTGGCACCAGCTACACTTTGAGAGGCCGCGACGGCCTTTCCCGGCGTCGCACGAAGAAACTGACACAAAGCAATACCTTCTAGACAACCAAGCCATTGTGCCGAAATTTCATCGTCGCCTAAAGAAAGCCAGGAAGGGCACGGATTGGACGCACGCTGCTTCGGCGTTCAGCCGGGGACTTACATTCTCGCCGATCGAACACGAAGCTCACCCGAGCGCCGACGAGGTCGCTCATGTCCAGTCTTTGTTCCGCGTTGGCCTTCTTTAGGTGATGTTGAAACGTAAGCACTACAGCTTTGTTATCTTAGAGGGGCTTCATGAAGTGTGTAGTGCCATAATCACTGGCAGGACGAGAACGGCAGGGAGGAGCTCCGGCGCGAGTTTCCCACCTTCCATAACGCTTGGGCGTTTTGTGAGCCTCAAGCGCGTGCCGGTGGCCGGACATTGGAAAGAGGCGCCCTGCCGTTTTTGCCCCGTCGGTGGCGATGGTTTTGCGTCGAGCGAGCGCCTCACCCCCCCGAGCTGACGTGTGTGTCCCCTCCCTCCGTGCGTCAGAGACACAGTCGTAGTAACGATCCCGGGGAGAAGTGCAGGAACTGGATGCGCAGCGGGGCATGCTCCTATGGGACCAAGTGCCGCTACCAGCACGAGGCATACCCACCCCCGCCCTCTTCTTCTTCCTCCAGGCCGCCCAAGTCGGACAGGTGGGGTCGATCGTTTCTTGCTTCCCTTCCACGAGAGACGGAGTGAACTCTCTCTTTCTTCTCACTTTGTGTGATGCTTTAGAGCGCGAGCCTCAAACACATTTGAGTCGGGGGGGCCAAGTAACCCACCCTTGGAACTTCACTGGCCACGTAAAGGTGGGGGGGGTCGAGAGATTTTATGTAGAAGAGATCTTGTGCTCTCTGCTTTTTGTAAACTCATAGATTTGCCAGCGACATCTTTAGCTTGGATTTGTTTATAGCGCTACTTTGGGCCCTAATCACTCGATGTAATAACGAGTAATAAAATGGCACCACCCTGCCAACGTGCTGGCATTCTTTAAGAACAAGCACACTGTCGTTCCCGTGCTTGTCTTGAGGTCGTCTAGGGGAAAAAAAAAAGTCTCTTCATACGACGTTTCTTGCTTTCGTTACGATTTTTATAGCAGCAGTCAGAGAAGATAGTCATATTTTAATAATCATATTTTTTAAAGGTGAGAACCCCAAGCTCATAGCTTTATCTTTGTCAGTTAATTTTGCTAAGTGAAAGTTTGTGCATCCGACGTGCGTCCCTGAGTGAAGAGCTCGCGCTTGCAGCCCAGTAGCAGAGTTGTCCTACGAGTGATAAACATGACAAAAAGCTGAGGAGCAAAAATTAAAATGAAACTCAAGGTGAACGAAAACAGAATAGTATAAACTCTGTGAATACGTTAAAAGAGCAGAGCTAGGTTTTGGGCAGAAAGGAATTGGCGACATGAGGTCATTATGGTGCGTGCTATTTTTAACACTCGAGGCATGGGAATGGGCCCTGTCCCAGCGAGTTGCGGGCCGCGTGTCTGAGACCCTTGCATTAGAGCATGATGGCAACTGGTGGTGCTATGAACTTATATTAGTGTAAACCTGCGCGACATGTTTGTAGCAGGTTTGCTGTACTTTGCTTAATTGCTATCTTAGTGCTTCAAGTATGTTTTGAGTGCTTGTATTTCACTTTTAATAAATGGTTTGGCAGGTTTTAAAGAAAATTAAGTTTTTGACTTCTAAGTCCTTTCCTCACATTTGTTCTTGATAAATGGCTTTGTCTAATGACAGTAGCTCCTAGCTGTCATCTTTAACGAATACCTTTTAAAGAGATAGTGAACCGAAATTTGGATTTCAGAAAAACAATGCAGGAGCTGTAGGCAGGGCGCTACAATCCCTACAACACACTACTCGTAAGGCAATATTCGAATGGACGGCCATATTTTTGGAAAAAGAGGTCGAGATTGAACCAGGCCGACGAGGCGCGTGATATAAGGATATCTTGTTTTTTTCCTCTCTTCGCTTCGCTCCCTCAAGGCGGCGAGGCGGAGAAGACGTGAGGCCGTTCCCTCTCCTTCTTGGAGAAACAAGACGTAAACATATCTGTCAAATGCGCCTCCTTTTTTTTTTTTTTTTTTTGAAAAATATGGTTATCCGTTTGATATATTGTTGTATGAGTGATGTTTTGGTGTTTGTAGGATCCCGTTCCAGATTTTGATTCAGCATCCCTTTAATGTGAAAGCAGAGCTTTTTTTTTTCTTGCCAAGTGTTGTTGTTAATTTGTATTGCATCAATGTTGTGTGCAAATAAGCAGGTACCAAGGCAGACTGTGTTGAAAAGTACTTATCTGTGGTACTTTTGCTTAAAAGTTTCAGGGTGTTTGATGTCTAGAATATCTGAAATGCCGAGGCTTGATATAAAATGGGCCGTAAAAGTTGGTGCTTTCACGTAGCAATCTAAACTTTTCGTCGAAGGTCTATTTCACAGGTGGGTTTCACCTCGTAAAATTACAAGGTGTAACTCCCTTTCTATAAAAAAATGGGGCCAAAAATCTTTCCAGGGTCAAAGACCAACAGCAAAGCAGACGACAGAGTCGAGTGGCGGCGTGTGTTTGGCACACATATTGATAGATGGCGCTACCTCCTTGTTCCGGCTTGCTCTTAGAAAAAATATTGAGACTGCTTGCGATGACTGTGGTCTAGTAAAATGAACATAGTCTTTTCGTAATGTATCTTTGGTTTAAAAATAAATGTGGACAATGATAACAAAACTTGCAGCAACAAAAATAAAAGAAAGTGCATTTGCAAAGCGACAGCGCTCTTGCTGCCGACGGATTCTGTCTGTGTGTTGTCTGCTTTTTGATGGTCGGCTACACCTTCCGACGCTGCTCCCGACGCCATGTATCAATACGTGTGCCAAACGCGCCTTACTACTCGACTCTGTCGTCGCCATCCGCATTGACCCTGGCAAGTTTTTTGGCCCTATTTTATACTGAAAGGGAGCTATGCCTTGTAATTTTACGAGGTAAAACCCACCTGTGAAATACACTTTTGATGAAAAGTTTAGATTGCTAGGTGCAGGCACTGATTATAATCGCCCATTTTAGATCGAGAATCGGCATTTCAGACACCCTATACTTTACTTGAGGGACATTTCTCTCAATGTACTCTTAGTCTACCCGAAATGCAAAGTCCACCAATACGTTGTACTTGACACTTGCTGTACTTTCACTGTACTTGAAATGCAAGCTCCACCACTTAGGCTGTACTTTGCCTCAAGTACTTTCCTCGTGTGCTTTGCCTGATACCGGCTGGCAGGGACTCTTCCCAGAGGGACCTGAGGCACAAGGTCCGCCACAAGCAGCCGGAGTCCAAGGAGTCCGTGAGCCGGTCACCCTCCCCAAAGGTAACGGAGCGGCTGCACTCACGGCAGAAACATGTATTCGTAGAAAGAGCACTGAAGGTGCTGTTGAGCGAGGACAAACTTCCAATGTTGCGTAAACCAGAGTCCAAGAAAACTCCTTTCTGCTGGTCGCTTCACCGCGTTTCTCCCGTTTCGAGTTTTTTACTAACACGGTCGGCCGCCTTGCCATATTCGTGCCACTTTTTGCGTTTTTTTTTTTTTGGCCTTGAAATGCATAGCAGCCTCAAAATTTAGTACATCTGAGCTGTCCTCACTGCCTCTCTCATCAGCTTCCTCATCTTATTGAACCCGCCTGGGAAACACCAACATACAGACTGTTTGTCCTCTGGGCAATTCGAACTGGGGTCATTGCAGCGAAGCAAGCATGACTGGCATCATACCTTTGGTTTGGATCAGTCGCCATTGCTTACAGCGTGATTGCTGTTTAAACGTGTTCTTATTCTTCCTCTAATGCAAGTCACTCGCAACAGCCATTTTTGTAACTAACTGGCAAGACGATAAGGAAATTTTTTTTCTAGCAAAATATTTGTCCAAGGCCTTTCGATTCACCTTAGTTCTTTTTCCTCGTCTAGATAAGTGTTTAAACTTTTCGCCTTCAAAATATTTTTTCGCCTTTTTTTTACCTATCGTAGAATACCGCGCATTTGCCCATTCCACATTAAGCGCCCACACCCAAATTTGTAAGATCTGAGGAAATATGCGCAGTACATTTATACGTAAAATTTGATGACCGGACAAGCGCCCATCCCCTATTTTTTCGCGATTATCTCTAAATTTTGAGTGGGCGCTTGCCCGGTATTTTACGGTAAATTGGAGACCTGTCCGATGGACGTCCACACAGCCGTGGCGTCGTGCCTGCTCGCGTAAAGATTGACCCGGCACTTCTGATTGGTTCCCACGATTTGCTCGGATGGGCAGAGGAAGAAGAGCTTGGCCGCCGGTAGCGGTGCCGCCGCCAGCAGCCGGGCAAGACGTCCCGATGCGGAGAGCAAGATCAAGTCTACGGTGGTGGTGACCCGGCCGCGTAGCCCGTCGTCCGGCGAGGAGGACCGCCCCAAGGAGGCCAAGCCCCCCAAGAACTGGGAAGGCACCTCGGATGGTAGGTGGCAGGCAGCGCAAGTGGAATGTCCGGAACGCATCTCGGACCGGCGTCATTGGTGTTGTATTTTTGACCCGTGCGCCGAAAATGCTCTCGAAGTGGCGAGAGATGGTGTCACAAAAGCCGGAGTGTCACGCTGTCGGACGTTGCGATTGCAGTGGTCGGTTGTAGATGTTCCGGCAAAAAGTAAGAGAAAATGCGAACGTTGCTGTCGTGAAGACGCTTTTGCGGGCCCGTACGCAATTCTGTTTGTTTACCGTTCGATAAAATTTTTAATATTATAGCGAAGCGTGTATGCTGCGGTTGTGCAGCGGACTGGCCGTTGGATGAGGCTTCCCTGGACTACAAGGAGGAGCTCTCACTGGAGATGAAGCGCCAGCAGCTGCAGAGGGAGTTGGACCTGCTCCAGAAGGAGAACCACTTGAAGGGGGCGGGACCGGGGGGAGGGTCCACGGGGGCAGGCCCCGCCCCCCACCCGGCCATTACCAAGACGGTGCGCACGGGGGCCGTGGGTCAGCACCCTCCCCTGGCTCAGGTGGGGCTCCTTGCCAGTTCGTGTTTCCGGTGGGCTTTTTAACGTTTTAACCTGAACTCTTATCTTGTCACACTGACTATAGTGCTGTAAATGTGGAAGCCAAACATGGATGAACTGTTGCTTTCACCCTTCTGCTTTGTGGATGCGAAGAATGTTTACAGCATCCAGAATGGGAGTTTGATAAGTGGTTTTGAAGGTTGCTCCTATACTATAGGTGAGTATGGCAGGGAGGAGCTTCGGTTGTCCCGCCTTCACCGCAAGCTTCCCACCTTCGACAACGCTTCAATGTCTCGCACACCTCGAGTGCGTGTGCACGACAAAAGCACGGCGGGAAGCGTAGAGCACGTGCTGGAGGTCGGGTGTTCCAAAGACGCACCTTGCCATTCCATTTCTGTCGGTGACTCTAGTGGTGTACTCAAAAAAAATGACGGTCCAAAATTTTAAAAAATTTCTCCGTTTTCTGGTTTAGCGTTACCTAAGTGACTTTCATGGCGAATTAAATTCAACGTTTGCTTTATAACGTGTAACAAAAGAAAAAAAAAATTTTTTTTTTCCCGGGCCCGTGAGTTTTGTACTTTTTTTTGATTTGGAGAGCCATCCCCCCATAAAAACATCCCTCGCTATGAGACTAACATGGGGTCTAGATGGCGACAGTTAGGGAAGGGGCTGCTGGGGGTTAATTTAGACAGACTGGAAATTTGTCCACACGAAAGCAAGCTCCTCCAAAGAAGACCACTTTCCATCGGTAGCACGTAAAATGTCGAAGAAGACCCGGAGGCCAAGCGTATCCCGTGCCACATCATACTCGGCGGTAAAATGTAACGACAGACGCTTTCAAAACCCTGCTAAGCAACATTAGCGGTCGTCATTCCTCGGGCACGAATCGCACGTTGCTCAATCCAAGTTTCCGCCAAATGCTCGCACATTGCTCATTCTCGTTACGAGCACCGCCGAGTTTGCGCCAATGCACGCTCCGAGCACGTGCCCAAACGACGGTATACTCAGATAATTAACACGGAGGCTAATGGGTGGTGCTCACTTTCGAAAAGGTTCTGTTTGTGGAGGTGCCACACCAGTCGTCGTAGCACTGCCTCCGCCGGGAATCTCTCCTCACTCGTCTCTCGTGTTGCCACCGTCGCAGGCCCCCTTCAGCGGGAGCAGCGAGTCCTCGAGCGACTCCGACTCCTCGTCCTCGGACTCCTCGAGCTCCAGTTCGGACGACGATGACAGCGAGGACTCTTCGAGCTCGAGCTCTTCGGGGGCCAGGTCTCCCTCTTCGCGTGCCACGGCCTCCGCCGGCCACCCCGCGCCACCCGCGGAGACAACTGGCGGCGGCGGCGGTGGGCGGCACCACCGCAGCCGGAGGGGCCCGGAGGAGCGGCCGGCGCCGGCCCCCAGGGCCAGGGAACCCCCGCGGTCTGGGCCGCCCCCTCACGGGCACGGCAAGGACTCTTCCCGGTGAGGAGAGAAGACAGTGGCCGACAGATCGCTCCGGAAGCGCACGGCGCCCCTGCCGTCCTTTTTGTGCATTACTACGGCAATCCGATCTACTGTTTGGGGAAGAGTTCGCAAATACATTTCTGTTAAAGAAACAAGTTTTTTTTATTTTATAACCTGACCTCAGTGCATAGCCCATACCCGGTGCATAGTCCGTACGCAAAAAAAGCCTCGTACGCGTCACATCTCGAAAAATGCTCGCTTTATTAGTGCACCAAACAGGTTGTATCATCAGGAATCGTCATTAACGTATCAATCACAAAATCCGTCTTGTCTCATCATAATTAGCGACCTTTTAAAAAAAAACAATCCTCGTATAGTCCGCATCTGTAGGTAGTCGCGCCGCTTAAAATTTAAACTTTTAATTGTGTAGTCTAGGAAATATGGTACCCATGCATGAATAGAAGGAGTTCCTGTTGGTCTAGCATTTTGCGATTCCGGACCGCAAAGAAGGCGCAACAGTAACGCAACAGGATACATACCGGCTTTTTATACGCGTTTCTTCTACTTTCTTTCTGTTCTGAACTCGTGGTGATAAGAGAAGTGATTGTGTCACTTCCGATATGGATGAAGCATGCGTCAGAACGACTTCGCATTTCTCGTGCAGTGTTGTGCTATACTGGGTCGCCTAAACGCCTCGTGCGATTTTACCGGAAGGTCAATTGTTGCAGACATTAGCAGGACCTGACATATGAACGTGTGTCCAAGAAGAGCAAAACCCTCGTGTTGGTGCACAATTACTTAATTGTAGCTCGTAGTGGGTGAACAGTCTAAACGTAAGTAGGTAAGACCTCGTTGAAGTAACAGGATTTTACGTGTGACTCAGGCGAGACGTAAGACTGTTTAAAGAATACAATTAAAAAGGAAAACTTTTGGTTTTAGTGACTCACAAGAAACAAGAATCTAACAATATTTTAATTTTTAGTGCTCAGGAAAAACACCACTCTTTCATGAAGCATGAAACAGGAGTGAATCTCTTTCCTACAAAAAGAGTATTTTCCGTTTGTTTTTATGCAAAAACATGCTCTCTAAATCCTCATAACCAGAGTAAAAAAAAAAAAAAAAAAAATTGCCATTTTGGCAATATTGATCCTGGGAGTTTCGGTACTTTGGGAACATTCAATGGGCGCGTTAAGTCGGCGCTCCTTTACTCCTACTCCGACGCTCCGAGTTTCATACTCCGAGCGCAGCAACTAAACGGTGCATAGCGTACAGGAGCGCGACGCACCGAGGTGCGTTCCAAATCTACTCGAGCGGATCCGAGTTATCCTGGCGGATTATGTCACGTGACAACAAAAACAGAAGAACGCTGGACGCGGGTAGGTTTTTGAACGCTAAGGTTCGGAACCTTTACCCTAGAGTGAGATCGAGTGAATTTTGGAACACGCCCGGAGAATATCGACGAGCCCCACGAGCTTCTTCTTCCTAGGGGTGTCGCAAACTTTTGTCGAACCGGATTTTTAGGTCGAACTTCTGGGGTTCGACGAACCTTCGAACCTTTCACCAGATTCGATCGGTTCGACTTTGTGGACAGTGGGGCCAGACCTTGATACAAGCATGTCTAGGTTTGGAGAATTTTTTTTTTATGCAAAGGGTTATTTTATTTTATGAACAGTTGCAATTAAAATAAACCAATTCTAATCACTGAAGAAGTTAATAAATTAATTTTTTGTAGTGTATTAACGGAAATAACCAATCAGCGCTGCCCTTAATTCATCCCTTAGCCATCACCATCCAATCCGAAGCCAACTGGCCAGCCTGTCGCGCATGCGCACACCAGTCGAACCTCAATACAAGGTTCGTCGAACATTCCACTAAAAGTTCGAAAAAGTCGAACCTGGTCGAACTCGAACCTCAGCCGGTTCGCGACACCCCTACTTCTTCCTATCGCACGGTTATGAACTTATGATGAACCCGGCTTCTCCTGGATACGTGCGGCAGAAGCCGAAATTATTTCGAAGATAAATTAATTAGGCCCGTGTAGAGCGGCAGAGTCTAAAGCAAAAGAGACGGCGACGTTATGAATTTTCTACGAACGTTTTAATATTCCTGAAACGTTTGAAGACTCGCTTTGTGCACATTTGTCGAAAGTTACCTGGCCGATCTATTTATTGACCATGCATGCTGTTCCGATTTAAATTAAAGACAACATTCTTGAACCCGCTATTCGACGCACGAAACCCTCAAATTTGTCAGAGATTCCGTGGTTGTGTCTCGCAGCGCCAGACGGAAGCTACGCCGATACCGGCTCACCGTCGTTCGATAGCACGTCAATTCGTTTTTAAGCGGTATGCACCTCCCAACCCTTCCCGCAACGCTAACTGATGTTTCGGCTTTCCAATCTAAGTATCTTTATTCGCTGCGGCTGGGCTAAGCATTCTAAGCAGGGCAGCGGTCTATCTTTTCGTCACAACTTTTCTGTCGCCGAGCTACCGGCACGCTCGTTCGATAGATCAATTCGTTTTCAGGCCAGATGTACGAACAAACCTTTTCCTCAACGCTCACTGATGTTTCGGCTTTCAAATCCAATTATTTTTATTCGCTGGGCTAAGCATTACAAAAGGGGCAGAGCGGTCCGAATGTCTCCCTAACTCGACAACTTTTCTGTCGCTGTGCTACAGCACGCTACCGCTTAATAGATAAATTTCTTTTTCAGGCGAGATGCAAAACAAACCTTTTTCGGAACGCTAGTTGCTGTCTTGGCTTTCAAATCAAATCGTTTTTACCTGCTGGATCAAGCACTAGTCAACTGAAAAGGGGTTAGCGGTCCGGCTACGCTTTTCGTCTCGACGGTCTCTACAGCAGCGCAGCCATCTTGTTTGTTTACTGTGACGTCACGGAGCGCGAAGAAGTCACTCACGCTCCGAGAAATTCTAGGTGCACGAAGAGCGCGCTCGAGTGTCAGTCTCCGGTGGCACTCCTCTCCGTTTAGTGAAAGGAGCGCCAAACTCGCGCGCTCCGGAGCACGAACTTAACGCGCCCAATGACTCTACTTTAGCCTAGAGTCACTGAGTGTTCCCAGAGTACTGAATTCCATTCAGTCTGTTTACCAAAAGTCAATCCTGCAGAATCCAGTTTTGATCAGCTGTGGTGGAAGTTATCAGTCTGCCATTTTGGGGATGGGCCCAAAACAAGAAAACGCTTATATAAAACGTTTCTGCGTTACCAAGGTTACAGCAGGTACAGACGGGTGGAAGCTCTGGGCATCGACAAGTTAAGACCGATCAGAAGGTGTGTTGAGTTTCTGTAGATTTTTTTTTTGTAGCGTGAGCTACACTGGCCGAGGTTGAGCAGTTTCGCGTGGCTCGCATAATGAGCCGTGCTCCGGTCTGCACAAGCGCGAGGAGCAATGACATCACACGGCGCACAGCTGGCGCGCCGGAGCCGCCGCCGCCGCGGGCTTCGCCGCCACCGCGCGCGCCTTGCCGGTCTGTGCAAGCGTGAGGGCCAGTGACGTCACACGGCGCACAGCTGGCGCGCCGGAACCGCCGCCGCCGCGGGCTCCACCGTCACCGCGCACGCCTCGTTGGTCTGCGCAAGCGCGAGGAGCAGTGACGTTACACGGCGCACAGCTGGCGTGCCGGAGCCGCCGCTGCTGCGGGCTCCGCCGCCACCGCGCGCGCCTCGCCGGTCTGCGCAAGCGAGATGAGCGGTGACGTCACACGGCGCACAGCTGGCGCGCCGGAGCCGCCGCCGCCGCGGGCTCCGCCGCCACTGCACGCGCCTCGCCGGTCTGCGCATTCCAGAGGAGTGACGTCATAGCCGCGGCAGACGCACTGGCGCCGCCGCGTGCCCAGCTGTGCGCCTCTGTTGCACAGTAGCCAAGTCTGGCGCTGCACCGAAGCCGCTTGATAGCGCCTCTCATTTTGTGCGCATAAGCTCATGCTACGTATATCCTGGCATAGCCGAGCTAAGCCACCGCAATTTTTTTATATCGAGTAGCTGCTAATTTGGTTTGCCGAGGAAGAAATCCGGCTCATTTGCTCGCTCCGGTCGTCCTGGTGCTGCATTTCAAACTCTATGCCTCAAAGTCTAAGCTTAACACTTGGCTTCAATGTGTTTCGAGGCGAGACAGCGATTAGAAAGTCACACCGCTCGGAACTAAGAAAAGAACATAAAAACAAGCCAGCATTGCAACAGACCAGTAAAGTGGATTGAAGAGCTTGCATGAGAACGAACGCTACACTCGCTTCGACCGCACAGGGCAGTGTGTGTTGGGAATGGGTTGGAATGCGACTGCTTTGCCGCGACTCGGTTCTGAAACGAAGCTTGGGAGTTTCGGTACTCTGGGAACGTTCAGCGACTCTAGTTCGAACGAGAGACAAAACAAAGTTCTATATTGACCACTCCCGCCGTGCACAGCTAAAAAAAAAAAATGTAATTGGAAAAGTATTGATGTTTTTTGCCGTGG
The DNA here is from genome assembly GCA_013358835.2 of Ixodes persulcatus. Taxonomy (NCBI): domain Eukaryota; kingdom Metazoa; phylum Arthropoda; class Arachnida; order Ixodida; family Ixodidae; genus Ixodes; species Ixodes persulcatus. The sequence continues at coordinate 383,613 of JABSTQ010011090.1, read as the reverse complement.
TCTGCGATAAATTGGTTAGGAAAAGCACTTCTGAGAGAACAACTTTGACGAAATTGGATTCTCTTCACCCACATTATGGGTGCACGCACTTGTATGTACAGATGGCTCACGCCTGCAAGGGTGTGCATTGTGCAGGCGCATGTGGGTGCTTGCTTGATGGGAAGAAGTGACCGTATAGCGATGAAAATGAACGCTGCGCCTCTAGTGCTCTGGAAGAGCAGTCTGTGCACACGTTTCGGAACCTAAAAAAGACCCACACACACACATGCTTTCAGCATTTGGGTCTCCCCCACCTTGGTGTCTCCCCCAGCCCCCTTAACAAACTTCAAAAACACTTCCACTAAAAGGAAAGAAAAAAAAGTAGTCTCGGCCAGCTTGGCTCGCATTTCACAAGAACGCAGTTTATTCTTCTCACTGTTTCCTAGGAATTATTGTAAGAACTCGAGGTTTGGTGAAAATGACTAGTATTGAGCGGTGCAATTAAATGCATTGTGCGCGTATTCTGCGTCCTCTGGACGAGATGATTGCACGACGGCAAGAAGGGTTGTCGTGCTCCTTTTCGTAATCTTTGCTTCTGCGATCACTTTACTGTTTCGTTTGACGGTGTTGCTTCTGCGTCTGTACCGCCGCTCACTCTTCTTCTCGCCTCTCCTCTCCGTCCAGGCACGGTCGGGACAGGCACGGGAGGGCGCGGGAGGCGGCAGAAGGGGGCCGCTCTCCCCCTCCCGCCTCGTCTGCTCCCCGCAGGGGGCAGGACGGGGACTACGGGGAGTACAGCGGTGGAGGCCGCTCCAGGGGACCGCGGACTCCGAGCCCCGGTGCTTTTGCCGAACCCAGGCGCAAGGCGGCACCCGGAACGTGAGTTGTGGCGATCCTCGTGAGACTCGTTTCGGGAAAGGAAAGGAATGAAGTGAAACGCGGTCGTTGCAAACCAGCTGTTGCACATGTATTTCTTCACTTTTAAGTTGAATGGGCACCAAAAACTGGTTCTAACGCTCACATTCGGGTGTGACCGTGTGCGCTGCAACCGCTCGTCGAAATATTTTGTTTACGCGAAACTGAAATGAGCCGCCAAATCACTGTACTGCATCATCTGAAATGGTGCCGTGGAGAGGGGGAGATGGGACAAAAAAGAAAGATATTATAAGAAGGGACGGAGAGAGAGTTACGTGTACAGGGGATGGCTCACCGCTCTTGCGAAGGCAAGCAGGGAGTCGAAAATGTGCTTCCGGTGGTTGGGCGACTTCGTGGGGTGTAGGGGTGTCCAGTCTGCATAGCCCGTGGCTTACCATGGCTTACGAGAGAATACTCTGGCTCCATCTAAGGGGTAGCCCTCAAACTAGATACTTTTCCTAATTCTTTGTGCATCTTTTTTTAGGGGCGAAGCTCCTTAGGGGCTAGCCATGTCCCCGCCGTCCGCCGTCCGCCGTAGGCCCGGCGTCGGGTGCTTGTGCTTCTGCTTGTGAGATCACGTGCTCACGAGCACGTGAGCACATGCTCACGTGCTCGTGTTGGGCAAAAAAGAAATTGGAAAAAAAAAGATGAAAAAAATTATGAAAAAAGAAAAAGAAGAAAAAAAAAGAGTAGGGGGTTCTGAGAAGCCATCCCATCTGTCTGCTTAAAAAAAGAAAAAGAAGAAAACCACACATTCTCCTACTGACATGAATGAAAAGGCTCAAAGAAAAAGAAGAAAAAAAAAAGAGTAGGGGGTTCTGAGATGCCATCCCATCTGTCTGCTTAAAAAAAGAAAAAGAAGAAAACCACACATTCTCCTACTGACATGAATGAAAAGGCTCGGCATGCTGCGGCTCGGCGTCTACGCAGACAAGCACCACCAAAGCTTCGCCCCAAGCAACATCATTCACCACTTGGAGATGCGGTCAATTTTTTTCTTCTTTGGTTCGAAATAAATTTGGCAATGTTATGTGCGGTCGTTTCTTGTGGAAGGTGCATAGATTTGATCCCGCAAATGCTGCAAGACCTTCGGTCTAGTTATATGAAGATCGGAAGCATTCCGTGGCTACTCAATACATGGCGTCATTTCGCAAGTGTGTTCTTTCCTAAGCAGCGACAAGCAGTCGCACTGCATTCGGTCAAGCTCAAACACAAATGTGTGAACCCCTTTTGGACGGTAAAGTTCTGGACTTATCCTTCCGTCTAAGTTCATAATCAATGCCCCCCCCCCCCAAAAAAAAATAATTATGCACTAGGTATGTCATAGAAATGTTTGGAACATGAAGAGACCCGCAGCACTCTTGTTTTCTTGTCCTTTCGCAGGGGCAAGATGGCAATGCCCTTCATGCCTCCTAAGGCAAGGAAGAAGAAGAAGTCGGGAAAGCGGCGTAGGGAGCGGGAGAAGCAGCTGAGGACAGAGGTGAGCCCTTCCGGGATGTAAGGCACAGTCACACTCTGGCAGTCCCTTGGCTGGAAAGAGGGGCTGAACAGGTCTTGTTGACAGAAATTATTTTTATGACCCGAACAAAGGTTCGTTGATGAGACAGCATGACACACGCTACCCGAAGACATCCTGTCCATTTTTGTTTGGTCCACTGCCATCACAGCCTTTGTCTCTGTGGGCGCAGAATGAATTTTTAGTCGTACGGCGTTGCTTCTGTAAGCGGATGGTATGCTAACTGGAAGCCTCTGGCAACTGATAAACCTTTGGTATGAGAGGGAAGCTGGGTGGGGGGGGGGGGGGGGGGGGGGGGGAGGGGTATGCGTCTTACGTAGCATGCACACCCTCACAGACTCCCCTTTCATATCGCAGTCTTGCCAGTTTCCAGGGGCCTTCACGTAGTACAGGATGTATCAAATTCCCACACTGTTCATGTTTTTTTCATTCTTGAAAGGTCAAATCGCCGCAATGCGTCTGAAAACAAGGGGGGGGAGGGGGCGGGGAGATGCTCCATATTTCTGGAGTGGTCTATTCATGGAATAGGCAGACGTGAATATAGGAAGAACATTGACCTTCTGCGATATAGACCGATCACCTCTCTCCTTCTTTTCCCAGCACCGCGGCATGGGTGCTCGCGGCGCACCCGACCCTCCCCCTGGCTCGCTGGCCGACAGCCCGTCCCCCGAGCCGTCTCCCGTGCCGGGATCTTCCCGAGGGGGCCGCAGGGCCACCCGTGGCAGTGGGGACGGGGCCCCCCTGCCCCCCCGTGGTCCCCCAGTCCCGCCCCCTCCCGGTGGAAGGGTCCCTTCCGGCAGGTACGGGCGCTCGCCCCCCCCGCCGCCCCCCCACGAGGCATCGCGCCGGGGGCTGCCCTCGGCCCCCAAGAGGGCCCGCAGGGACTCCCCGCCAACCCCCATGGACCCCACACCCCCGCCACCGCCCAGGGAATCTCGCAAGAAAGATATAGAGTGAGTTCTGGTTGCTTAGCTCAGCTCGATGGGCACCCTTTTTCTTAAAGGTCATTTTGAGTTCATCCTACTATAATGAAAACTCAATCTATGTGTGGAAACTCAAAACTCAACCGAAAACTACAATCGTGTCACTTTTTTCCTATTAAAAATGCAACCAAACATCCTCAAACTCCCCTTCTCTAAGATATATCTCAGGAAAGGGGCATGCGGCCATGTTTGGTCGTGTTTTATGAAGAAAAAAAACCAGACGCAACTGTATTTTTGGAGTACATAGATCGAGTTTATGCCCTAAATAGACAAAAGAAGGGTTGGCATCCTTTTCCCTAATTATGATTCCATGGTTGGCCCTCTTTTTCCTCATGAGGCTCAAAGGGTTAGCACCATTTTTCCTAATTATTATTCAAGGGTTGGCACTCTCTTTCCAGAGAGGATTCAAGGGTTTGCACCTTCTTTGTTTATTAGGTCCGAAGGGTTTACACCATTTTCACTAAGTATGATTCAAGAATTGGCACCCCCTTCCCTAACTAGGATTCAAGGGTTCCCACCCTTTTTCCTCATTAGGTCCGAAGAGTAGGCACTCTCTTTCCTAGTTAGGTGTGAAGGGTTAGCACCTTTCTTTAAGCTCAATGTATTTGCCTACAGCTCCTGTGCTGACCTACACACTGTGTACACTGTCTCATTCGGTTTACGAGCACAGCCTATCTTAGAAGACATAAATCGTCCTGCACTTTTCTGCACCAGGCAACAAGGGTAAATCCAACGAGCCTATTGTTTAACGCCACTGCAGGAGGCACCCAACCTTTCCTGAAACTTCAGACGCTCTTGAGAAATTAGGAGTTTTCCTGCAATTTTTATGGGTACCGTCAAAATTACCTCGATTCTTCACATAAAGTTGGGAGACTCGGAATGTGTTGTGTGCGTCTCCACCTTGACTTATTTGGAGTTTTTAAAATTTAACGTGTGTAGTGCTCTTTATTTCTGCTTAGTGTTTTTGAGCCTCCTTGATGTGTATTTTTCGCCGACAGTTTGGGGCTTCTAGATTTGTTTGGGAGGCTAAGATACGTGCAACAGATTCTGCCTCTCTTACCTTCATGCAAATGATCAAGGTACCGTAAAGTTCAGAAAAAACGCTCATCCAAAATGAAGACATACTAAATGGTGAAAAACATCTTCAAGGATGTCACAGCAAAACTTTATCAAAAATAATAATAAACACCCTGGCACCGGCTTCAAACTATGTGACGCGGGAACTGATGCTGCAGATTGCGGACACTGCAAATTCGCATTTCAAGATACAATAAACACGCGGGAATTGGCTGTGAACTCCTGTGTCACGGGAAAGGGTACCGCAGGTTGCAGACGCAGCAGATTCGAGTTTCACCGTGCGAAGAACCCGCGGAAACCTGCCAAGAACTCTCATCTCACAGGAACGAATACTGCAAATCGCGGATGCAGCAGATTCAAGTTTTATGGTGCAATAAACTTGCGGTAACCCGCTACAAACTTGCCTGTCACAAGAACCGATATCGTGCCCGCAGATCGCGGACAAAAACGCAAGAATTCGCTACAAACCCATATTTTACGGGAACGAATACCGCAGATCGTGAGCGCAGCAGAATCGTATTTCACGATGCAATATACACATGGGACCAGCTCTCGTGGAATAGAGATCACGCGCGCAGATCGCCGACAGAAACGGGGAATTCGCTACAATCTTTGTCATGGGAACGGATACCGCAGATTGCAGACGCAGTAGATTCACATTTCATGGTGCAACATACGCACGGTAACAACCCGCGTGTTACGGGAGCTGATATTGCGCTCGCAGATCGCGGACAAAAAATCTGGAACCTGCTATGAACTCGATTGTCAGACAGACGTGCTGGTACAGCAAATTGCTCAGTTGATGCGATTCCCGTTGGACATTGCGTAACGTCTGACAGAAATCGGGCGGTGGGCGATATTTCAGAATTTTTATGGTACAGATATTTAGCCAAAAAAACGGGATGGGCGATCTGGGGGTGGGCTATCTGGGCGTTCTCTTGGAACTTTACGGTAAGTAGGAAATATTTTTCATTAAATCACAATGTCACGCAAAGTCGTATGACGTGATCACTTAGCCTATTGTGATTATACATTATCACAAATTTGTTGCTCAAGGGAGCTCGAAACACTCTGCTCATTCTGCATCTCCCGACCTCATCGGTAGGATTAAGATAGTACACATAAATTTTTGTACCGTTAAGTTTTCCAATTACAATCCAAACAAGTCGTAAGCTTAAAAGTCCTAGTCCCAACCGTCGCCCCTGCGCACGTCCTGCCATCCAAACGCTTGCACCCCCTTCCAGTCCCGGTGCTTGCTTTACCCCCATTCCCCGTCTCCCTGGCCCCATTGTCCCTAGAATGTTCCCTACCCTTCCATTATGCCCTCGCAGTACACTTTCTCTATCCCCCCTTTCCCGTGCGTTCCTCCTGCAACAACCTCGAACTTCGTTCCTCAGAAGATGCGTTTCTCCCGCGCCCATGCTCTTCCCCAGGGGTCGCCACGGCCGCCCGGAGGAGTATGGGTCCCTGGGTGCCAAGGCGGGCTACGAGGTGCGCTACGAAGGGGAGGGGCGCCACCCGGGCAGCCGCAAGAGGGAGGCCCCCCCCGGCTACCCAGACGGGCCCCCCCCGCCCCCGCCACCCATCCACCGCGGCGGCCGCCACGAGCCGCCCTCGGAAGGGGACTCCGACGTGCTTGAGGTGAGGGCACCCTCCGGCGGACCGGTGCAGATGTATCGTGAATGGAGCGCCGACGCTTCTGCGTCAGTTTTTAATGCATTAACGCAGGGTGTTATACGGCTGGCTCGTAGCAGTCTCTGAAAGTAGACCCTTTGCAAAGTTCAGTGCCATCTGGGGTCTCGAGGAGTAGTTTTGCTTTCGACAAACTAATGGCGGTCATGAAATTGCATCTCATCGGGCACTGTCACCTCCACACGTCGATGGCAGATGAGAATCAGTTCTTCGATCACTTCCTACAGTCAAACCCGCATATATTGAACTCGCAAAAAAACGGGAATTGGTTCGATATATTGTATAATTCAATATAACAGTTTTAATGAATTTGACTCAAAAATCCACTTTCTGCTGATATATTACACAATAAAATAGTCTAATATCTTCTGCTTTTTCTTCATTGCATCCGCGATAGCAATATTTTTCAACGCTATCGACGGACTCCTAAATGCTGAGGCCGCTGCCTTCTATATTCGCGCATTAGCGCCGAACTATGCCGAGTTGGCTTTCTCTTAAGAAAGCGGCTTCACCGAGAGAAAGCCAGCGAGCAGAGCAAGCTGGCTTTTTTTTCTTCCGGGCGGCCGCGTCAACCTCCCGGGAGAAAGAGTAATATTAGGGAGTTTTCGTAGATTGTTTTCGCCGTCCCACAACGCTCTCCGCAACCCGCTGCGATACCCGGAACTCTACAGCCAAGGCCATCGGCGTGCAGGTGCAGTAGCGGCTTCCTCGTTGCGGAGGGCTTAGCGGACGGGAAAATGTGGTCTACGTAAACTTCCTATCCTTTTTTACAGACGGAGGGGGAAGGGGTAGTCTTCAGGCGGTCAACGCAGTTGCCCGGAAAAAAAAAAAAAAAAAGCCAGCGTGCTCTGCAAGCTGGTTTTCCTCCAATGCGGCCGCTCGCGTTGGGGGAAAGCCAACTTGCAGAGCAAAACGGCGCTCTTGGCAGTTCGATATATCGGTAGCGGCTGCAATTTTTGTTCGATGTAACCATAGTTTTTGCTATATATTATCACCGGAACGTTACTTTGTACAAAAATTGTTCAATATAAGGGATAATTTGGTGTAAACGGGTTCAATAAAGTCGGGTTTGACTGTATCATCCTTAATTTTTTCAGCTTTGACAGTGTGAACGTAAGAACTGAGTAATTCAAAAAGGCAACCCTTAAGGGAGGACGCGGGGATCAACTCGCGAAAAATGTAAAAAAAGTTGATTTTTAGAAAGTTTAATATTTCACATCTGTGGGTCTTTCTCTATGCCCTCTCAAAGTTTTTTCGTTGAAAACTATCTCTAAGTGCTCTAAATAATCACTTATATGAGGTCAGGTAGAGGAATATTGCTTCAAATCCGCAAAAAAATACATGTTTTTCAAACCTCCGTTTCTCCGCGGCGGCGCTATCGGGCACGGCCATCTTGGTATCAACGGAAAGCGCATTTCGTCATCTTTCCATTTCCCGCGTCTATCGTCTCGTCACATGCGAAGTAAGCACATAAAAAACAGAACTTCGGAAGTCTCCTGGATGGAAACGGCGGCCTCCGATTGGCCTTCCCTCCCGCGCGGGTCGGGCGCGCTCCGTCATTGGCCGGCTTCGTGGTTGCCCCTAGCAACCGCGCTGCTCCCCGCGCTTTCCGCGAGTTCGTCGTCTGCTCCCGACTGCTTTCGCGTGATCGCCCGCTGTGCCTTTTGGAGTCTCAGATCACGATAGTTTCTTGTTTCTTCTTCAACGCTGTGCGGCGATTATGGATCGACGATCGTTCAAGAAGAAGTACGGAACGGCGCATCGCTTCGGCAGCCGTAAGCGGAAATCTCCGATGGCCAAGAAGAGCAGGAAAAAGCTCTTGGTGTCGCTCTCCGAAAGTGAGCACTTTGTTGAAACGGAGTCTTCCACGGACGATGTGAACGCGCTGCCTAGCACTTCGAGTGTTGCGAGTCCCGTTGAAGAAGCGCCGTCTACGAGCACCAATCGCACCGTTCAGGTGCATTTGCAGCCGAAATTTGTTTCACCGGAGGCGTCCCGCGAGTGCGCCGCAGCGGTCCACGAGTCGTTGAGCTCTGTGTCGGCAACTGAGCGGAAGATGCAGCTGACTGGCGAAGGCGAAAAACCCGCTAGTGCGGAGCCATCCGAGGAATATTTGGTGGTCCAAATCACGGCACTGAACGCGCTGCTTAGCGAGACACCGTGTCAAAAGTGCTTGCGGCCAGGAATCACAGTTGTGCAGGGAACACGGCTTGGGTTGGCCGTGAAAATGATCCTGACTTGCTCCACGTGTGGCGCTGTCGCGAATGAATGGTCATCACCGCGAAAAGAAGACAGCCGTGCCTTCGAGGTGAACCTGAGATTGATGCAGGCCACGAAGAGTGTCGGCAAAGGCTCTACTGTGCTAACAGACTTTGGTCCGTCATGAATGTTTCGCATCGGGGGCTGCACCAGAAAACCTTCCAGGGGCACCTCAAGAACACGTTCAGGCCTGCTGCGGATGCAGCTGCTGCAAGTGTGTTTGTTGATTCTGTTGCAGCTGTACTGTAATGTTTACAGACATGGACCCAACCTTCACGAAAAATGTGACCGTAGTATATGATGGAACATGGATGACTTGCGGCCGCACTGTGATAGAGTACTACACTGGGTTAGTGCTGGACTCCGTGGTTCTGTCCAACCTGTGCCATGAGTGTGCACTGGGCCCAGGGCAAGACTCCGAAGGCTACAGCCAGTGGAGGCAGTCGCACGAGGGCCTGAAGAATACCGAGGTGAAGTCGGGTAGGATGGAGGTGGAAGCTGCCTTGATGCTGTTCGGACGTTCCCTCGCAAAGAATGACCTCCGCTACACGAGCATCGTCTGCGACGGAGACAGCCGCACATTCCTGGCCCTCAGCAAGGATGCAACCTATGGCTTCATTCCATTCACTAAGGTGGACTGCATCAACCATGTGCAAAAGAGGATGGGGTCCGCGCTGCGTGGTCTCATCACCAAGGGCAAGAAAGGGCAACCCCTCGGCGGAAGAGGTGGCCTCACGCAGGAGCTCATCAAGCGACTCACCAGCTATTATGGCATGGCTCTGCAAAGCCACTCCAACGTTACAGACATGCAGAGAGCAGTGATGGCAACGTTCTATCATGTGACGTCTACAGACGAAAAACCCCATCATGAGCTTTGCCCTCCTGGTCCCATGAGCTGGTGTAGGCATCGAGCAGCAGAAGCTCAAGGTGAGCCGCAGCCAGCTCACGAGTACAGGCTGACGAGCCATGTTGCTGCTGCACTTCTGCCCGTGTACCAGCGGCTCTCCGAACCTGAGCTTCTTGACCGATGCAAGGGGAAAAAGACTCGGAATGCGACAGAGAGTCTGCACTCTGTTATCTGGTCAGTCCTCCCAAAAGACGAACATGCATCCCTGGTTGCAGCAGAGACCGCCGTCAGCGAGGCAATCTGCAGGTTCAACAGTGGCAGCTTCCGTGCATACACAGAGTTCTGCAGTTCCCTCGGCATCCGACCTAGGGGGCTTGCACTTCGGAGAGCAGCAGAGAAGGACGCCTCAAGGAAGAAGAAGGCATCGAGAGCTCTTCAGGCAAAGGGGCAGAAGCCGAAGAAGTGCTGTGTCAAGAAGGACACGGAAGACTATAACCCTGGTGCCTTCTAGAGTGAGAAGCACCACTTGAAACTTTAGAGACCGTTTTCTTAGAATCTCATTTTTTGCTTTTTGTCCTGCTCGTGGAGCTGATATCTCGGCAACTGTTTTGACTATTATTGCTCTGTTTATTTTATTATGCACTTTGAACTACACTACACATAATGACATTCTTGTTTTTTCAGAGTATACCTTCTTGTGTTTATAATGTGGTTCTTTATGTGTATGCAATTCATATCCATTCATGCAAGGCGATGAAAAATTCCGACTGAAAATAATCGTGCAAAAAATTAAAAAATCCCAGAATGTCACTCTGTATGGCATTCATTTGGGAACATACTCCAAGCACAACCAGTCTTCTATCACATTTTTTAAATTCTGCAGGCACTCCACAAGGTTCGAAGGAGAGAAAATACATAAGCAAAAAAATAACCGAGATATCACAGTGATATTTTGGATGTATCACCATACAGGCATTACAAACATGCATGCAAAATTTAATCAAAATCCTCCTAAAATTAAAAAAACTATTTGTCGATCCCCACGTGCTCCCTTAAGCACTTTAATCAAATTTCCGCCGTCAAATGGCTTCCAAGTTAAACTTGAGCCAGGAGATTGATTGGACCACACTCCGGAATAAACGCTTGCGCGGCCGCTCTGTCCAATTTTTGCGTCTTGTCTTACCGACTTCTCGAATCTTTGGCCCTTCTCTGCTTGGTGGTATCTTCAGCTTCTTTTATCGTCGGCCTCAAGAAGGCTGCCATTAGTTTGGCACAGATGCCATGCACTAATATGATGATAGCGATCAAAGTTGCCAGACTGAATTTTGAAAAGGGTTTACTATCCTTGGTTTGTGCCAGCTTCAATTTTGGCTTTGAATTGTATGTCTTCTCTGTTGGATGCTGCTTGCCCTGCAACGTCGGATGCGCCTCCATTGCAGCCCGGGGAAGTGATGCCGGAACACGGAGAGCGCTATGTGGGTGACAGGGGCCGCTACGACCAGGGCAGGGGACGGGACGGCCGCAGGGTGGACCACCACCGCTCCAGGTCAGACTCTCCGGCTGCGTAGTTCTCCATTTCTTTGTACGGTGCACGGGGAACAGTTATCACAAACGGGCGATCGCTGTTTTTTTTGTTTGTTTTTTTCTCCTAGAATTGAATTGCTCTCACGAAAACTTAGTTTAGGTGAGTGTTTTTCTCTCGCGAGCATGCTTGCCGAGCCGGCACACGATTTCCATAGCTGCAACGATGTCTACAGGAGTGTGTGAAAACATGTTGGCAAAGCCACCGAGAATAGCACAAAGCGACGTCGGAAAGGCACCTTGGGAAACGCCGACGACTGCGGAGACACGAAACATTGTACGGCTGCTTCGAAACCAAGTGGAGTGCAGCGGTGAAGACAGTGCTCTTGCGATGCTCGGAGCAGTTCGAGGAGAACTGATGCCCATGTAAAATTATTGGCAAACTCCACTTAATTATTTTTTTACTTGGTAAAGCTGAAGCAAGTCGTTCATAACCGAGGTTTGTTCGATTAAATGTACGGTCAGGGTGTTCCGCAGTGCTCCCGTCCACCTTCAAAGCTGCTGGCACAGTTTGTTTTGTCTCCATCGCTTTTATCGAATTACCGCTTATATCAAATTTGTTTGCCACCCCGTTGACTTAGTTATAACGAGAGATTAATGTAATTGGCTCTAATAAAGTAATATTGGAGCACCACAAGTGTGTTCATTCGGAACTGCAAAAATCGTGGGCTCGTCAATACCTTGTTTTCGTATAATGCGAAAAAGCACCCATACCCAGTTGGTAGACATGATAAACAACTGCAAAAATCTTGATATATATTACAAACGGAAAATGGTAGACGAATGTGGAAACTAAAATAGTCATTAAATGAGGCAAACTCGTGCCTACTGACACTGACAGCCCCCCAAAAATTTTTTTTTATTTTTTTCCAGGCAATTTAACTCATTCACTACCAAAGCCGGCGATTTGCCGGTCTGCTTGAATTTCTGTTTTAAAGAGCCATTCATAAATGGCACGCTATGTAGACTTGGGGTAGTGTAGTTAAGACTGTTAGATGCATTGCCAACTGATGGCGAGGGTCGTTCTGTTCGCTGTGTTTGTTTGAGCTTGTTCTTTTGTGTGTCATCTTTCCCGTTCGATCGCTGCCTGCTTGGAGAAGATGGCAGCGTCCAGTGTATAATGTGGCCTTTCTGACGATGGAGTCGTAGATATCCTCTTCGACAGCGATGATGACGCGACGTCTGGTGAGGATTGCGAGTTTTCGGAGCCTTCTGTCGACGACGGGAGCGATTCCAACAGCAGTTCTGAGTCCGAATCATGACAAGAGCGCACTGGTTGTGCGACGCCTAAGCGACCTAGGATGGACGGCTTCGAGATCTTTCATACGAGGAAGAATCTGTGAGGGCCTATTGATTTAAAGACTTGAACGAACCGCTTAAGTACGTAAATAAACATGTTTTCTTGTTTCCTGCACTGAGTTTCACTGTAAAAGCTTATTATACAAGCAATACAGTCATGCCCAGTGTGGCCGTTTCAGTAAAAAAACATGCAATACGGACGACACGGCAGCGCACGACGCGTGTGGTACCGAATGGGTTAATATGGTGTCAGAAGACTACCCAGTCAATAGTTTGCTTCAGAGCCGCGTATATTTTCAATTGAACCAAAAAGCTCAACTGCTCGAAACCGAAACACAAGCACGGAAGCTCATGGCTGCAAGTCACGTGGCTACACCCGACCACATTTTTAATGCGAGAGCATTAACTGTCCCATGGAGCGAGCCAACGTTATCAGCTCTTGAAGCCATGCGAAACGGCACATAACCTGCCCTGCCCGATGAAGCCAAGCCTGTCGTCTGTAGCAGCGATTTGATTGATAGGCTTCCATTGGCTGGCGCGGTAGTTTCAAGGAACGAGGCTCCCATTGGCTGCCGCGCGGTGTAGTTCCAAGGACCGCCATCAAGCTTGTCGTCTAGCAGCGATCTGATGGATAGGCTCCCATTGGCTGGCACGCATCATAGTTTCAAGGAACGAGGCTCCCATTGGCTGCCGCGCGGTGTAGTTCCAAGGACCGCCATCAAGCTTGTCGTCTAGCAGTGATCTGATGGATAGGCTCCCATTGGCTGGCACGCATCATAGTTTCTAGGAACGAGGCTCCCATTGGCTGCTGCACGGTGTAGTTCCAAGGACTGCCATCAAGCTTGTCGTCTAGCAGCGATCTGATGGATAGGCTCCCATTGGCTGGCACGCATCATAGTTTCAAGGAACGAGGCTCCCATTGGCTGCTGCGCGGTGAAGTTCTAAGGACCGCCATCAAGCTTGTCGTCTAGCAGCGATCTGATGGATAGGCTCCCATTGGCTGGCACGCATCATAGTTTCAAGGAACGAGGCTCCCATTGGCTGCCGCGCGGTGTAGTTCCAAGGACCGCCATCAAGCTTGTCGTCTAGCAGCGATCTGATGGATAGGCTCCCATTGGCTGGCACGCATCATAGTTTCAAGGAACGAGGCTCCCATTGGCTGCCGCGCGGTGTAGTTCCAAGGACCGCCATCAAGCTTGTCGTCTAGCAGCGATCTGATGGATAGGCTCCCATTGGCTGGCACGCATCATAGTTTCAAGGAACGAGGCTCCCATTGGCTGCCGCGCGGTGTAGTTCCAAGGACCGCCATCAAGCTTGTCGTCTAGCAGCGATCTGATGGATAGGCTCCCATTGGCTGGCACGCATCATAGTTTCAAGGAACGAGGCTCCCATTGGCTGCCGCGCGGTGTAGTTCCAAGGACCGCCATCAAGCTTGTCGTCTAGCAGCGATCTGATGGATAGGCTCCCATTGGCTGGCACGCATCATAGTTTCAAGGAACGAGGCTCCCATTGGCTGCCGCGCGGTGTAGTTCCAAGGACCGCCATCAAGCTTGTCGTCTAGCAGCGATCTGATGGATAGGCTCCCATTGGCTGGCACGCATCATAGTTTCAAGGAACGAGGCTCCCATTGGCTGCCGCGCGGTGTAGTTCAAAGGACCGCCATCAAGCTTGTCGTCTAGCAGCGATCTGATGGATAGGCTCCCATTGGCTGGCACGCATCATAGTTTCAAGGAACGAGGCTCCCATTGGCTGCCGCGCGGTGGAGTTCTAAGGACCGCCATCAAGCTTGTCGTCTAGCAGCGATCTGATGGATAGGCTGCCATTGGCTGGCACGCATCATAGTTTCAAGGAACGAGGCTCCCATTGGCTGCCGCGCGGTGTAGTTCCAAGGACCGCCATCAGAGAAGCTCTCACCAGCAGAGCCCGCACGAGCAGACTCCGGAGTGGCTGCACGGCCGAGTTCAGCGCGGCGCGGCCACTTTACGGGAGCGCGCGCTCGGCCGTCAGCCGGAACCTTCGCACTGGCGAAACGTGGCCGTCCACGCCAGTATGCTGCAGACGACCTAAGGGAGTGGAAGAACGACATTCATGCTTTCGCATTCACAACTCATAAGAAATGCTTAGGTGTCCTCGGAATTTTTTTTTCTCCGCTTCTTTGGTGTGTGAAGCAGACGACGAAGTTGCGTGCACTGTTTGTCGTGCGATTGTTTCGCACTTGTATCCCTTCGGCTCGATGTTCTGTGCTTGAAGATCGATTGGCTGGCACCACGAACGACAGTTCCGAAGTAGCGGCCCCACGTCTGTTGCAATGTTGGTCGGTTGTGCGGCGCCATCGTGCCGTCCAGCCCGCGGTACGTCGCCGTAGTGAGAACGACGTGTACATGTACTTACTGTGAACGTGGCGTTGCCCTCATGCTTTGGTTCCCGCTTGACTCGTAATTCAGTCGAGATAATTGAATTGCTCTAATTTAATTCATTTTTTTGGTAGTCAGTAACTGGGATCAATTACTCTTGACTAGAAATGAGGTCAGGTGTAGCCACATGACTTACAGCCATGAGCTTGCGTGCTTGTGTTTCGGGTTTGGTTATGCAATTGGTTGCAGACTTTGTATTCTAATTATAAGTAGTACTTTTTCAACGAAAACCAATCACTTCCTGTGGTCTGCCCCTCGACACCATTGTTGTGTTCTACAAAGGCCCCTCTGGAGTCACTAGATAGCTACAGAGTATCGACACACGTTACCATCATTGTACGATGCTGCAATGGCAGTTGTTTGTTCGCATCGCAGGTCATTTGTTTATGTTCCAGTTGTTATGTATGTTGACTAACAGCCAGCGCTCCTTGGCTCCTGTGCTCTCGTGGCAACCGGCCGAGGATGAAGTGATGTGTCGCGTGCTCTCGAACATTCCATCGACGACTCACCAGAAGCAGCATCTCATTCTATGTTATAGACTATGCTCTAAATAAGCATAGTCTGGTACATAACACCAGTGACTTGTGGGCTCCTCCATTTTTGTGCTTAGAGCCGCATAGACGCCGTTTGCAACAGTTATCGTTGCAAAATGCGTCTTTTTGAGCGGTACATACAGTGTTGGGAGATCAATTTGGTGCCTTTTTGCTCTGTCATTGAACTGTTTTAGCAAGCAGGATGACAAAAAGCACTTTTTGGACCTTCCATTAGACACGTGGGCCAAAGCTGATGACAGATAGCAACACTGATTCTATATGGCTGAAGTGTTGTTACTCTAAAGCGTAGCTTATTTAATGACTAGGCCCCGCCTTAAGCATAAAAATCGACTCTGCGGCCGCAGGTCAACATCCCCCGCCATGGGCGCTCCCCAGCGCAGCCGCCTCGAGATGGAACTGCACCGCATGTCCGAGTACCCTCACTCGCCGCAGCCCGGCGGCCGGTCCCGCAATCCCGAGCCCAGGGGCAAGCCGGACCCCCGGAGCGCGGACGGAAGACGCGACCCCTATGCCCGCGGACCCGACCCCCGCGGACCCGATCCCCGCGGACCCGATCCCCGCGGACCAGACCCCCGTGGACCAGACCCCCGTGGACCAGACCTCCGCGGACCGGACCCCCGTGGACCGGATCCCCGTGGACCAGACCCCCGTGGTCCCGACCCCCGTGGACCCGACCCCCGCGACAACCCCTACCGTCGCCCGGAACCCCGCTCAGACCCGCACAAGCTGGACATGCGGCCAGACATGCGCCCGGACATGCGCCCAGACATGCGGCCCGACATGAGACCAGACATGCGGCCAGACTACCACGGCGGGCGCGGCGGAGACTACCATGGCCGCGGAGACCCCAAGTCGGACTACCACGGGCGCGGAGATCCGTACGGCGGACGTGGAGACGGCAGGTCTGCGGACGCGTACCGGGGGCCGGACTATCGGGACGGTAGGGACCCCCACCCGCGGATGGACATGCGCAAGGAGCCACGAATGGAGCGCGATCCGGGATACGACCCCCGGCAGGACGACTACGGACGTGGGGACGACTACTTCGGGCGCATGGACCGCAGGGGGGGAGACTACTACCCCGACGGATATGGCGGCGGAGGGCGCCCGATGGACCAGCGGGACCGTGGATCGCGGGACTCGCGACGGCCCCCCGAGCACATCAGCCGTCTGGAGGCGCGCGGAGACCCGCACCTGAAGCGCGGGATGGAAGGGGGCCGGGGTGGGGACCGTCGTAACGACTCGCGGGGACGCGGCGGTGACAGGCCCCCCCGCGGGGACCCGGGGCCCTACGGGGGGTCGAAGGGGGACCGTTCGGACTCGAGGGGGCGTATGGACCCCCACCTGAGGGGGGAGGAGGGGGGCAAGGGAAGGGACTTCTACGACCGGGGCGAAGGCTACAGGGGGGGGGACAGGACGGAGCCCCATCGTGGCGGCGAGGGCCCCTCCGGCGGCCGCGGGTCGGACGCCAGGGGGGACTCCGGCAGGAGGGACTACAAGGGTCGCGGTGCCCCTCCCAAGATGGGTGAGTGACCCCTTTTTATGCTGACGCACATCCCATGCAACAGGCGTACAACGCGGTCGGTGTGGTTTCAACCTAATGCAGTTTTGCAGCCGTGCGAGCGGTATTCACATGCATGAGTTCTGCAGAGGGATGTGCATGATGTCATCGGCGAGTGCGACTCCCTCCTCAGCTGCGTCGTTGACACGGGAAACATGTCAGTTAAAAAAATATCAGCGGTTGAAACCGAATTCAGAAGTTTCTACTCTTGACACCACCTCAGACGAATTTACAAGTTTACATACTTGGCACCAAAGCTTTTAACAACAAAATGCTGTTCAAAGCAAACTGATCTGCCACCACACAGAGATTCTTGGTACCACCTGAGCTTTCCCTCTGCCCTCCGCCACGAAGCTGACGTCACAGTGCCGCATCGTAAAAGAATGTTTTCGTTGCGTGGGAAAAATCCTTGGGATTTCTTCCTTGTGTGAATACCGCTCGACGTACAGTGTGGTAGATAGTTAACTAACATGCGTTCTGTTCGTCGTTTTTCTGCTGTACCATTGGCAATTGTCGGTCAATAATGCCTGCAATATCATCAAACATTCCCTAAGTTTGATGTAAAAGAGCAGGATTCTAGTTCTTAAAAGACTGCCTCCCTTAGGTGTACTCGTGGGAGCCTAAAAGAGTTTGATATCTGGTCACCTTGGTGAGCCAAGTCATTGCTGGACTGAAGGATACCTTGGGGAGGTTCTATAAAGTTTTATTTCTTTAAATCTTTACTAAGGCAGAGTTGACTAGAGGGAGGTTTTATTGTCACCTGTACTAAGATCTAGGGAGCATGTCATAAGAAAGGGAGCTTGTAGCTAGGTCAGCGTGGCATTCTCTCAGAAGTAATAAATTACTTTGCAGACGACACTGGATCAAGCCGCTACAGCCGACGAGAAATAGACAGCCTTCCTGATGTTCGAGACTCGAGGTATTTTTTTTTTTCACATTCAATTTTCACTTTTCCTCGTGGGTTTTTAAAGAGAAACTGAAGTGAATGGTATTTGAGAAAAAAACGCTTAAATTGTGTTCATTTGGCCTTCAGGATCCTGAATATGAAAATTATATTTGAGATTGATGCGCCAAGTTGCCACAACAGCAGTTTCAAAATAGAGCTTAAACCCCTCCTTCCTGGAAATTTTGGCGGGAGGAGGGAATCGTGATGTGATATACAGAAACCTCACCATTTCTGCTCCTTCCGCAAGCCTTGCCTGGGCAATCAAAAACGCTACATGCGTTCCCTCATAAACGGCAAGCTCCTGCCAGTTGAAACCTTCTGGGTTTGACATCGCACCTAGCGGTTGGTTTTTGCAGTTTTTCTTGCGTCTATTGATACGTTCGGGTCAAATGCTTCTGAGATTCAAATTCGCAGGACAAAAATATGCTAAAATTCACCTCTATCTCATTTTTTTTTTTTTTCAATAACCTCTTTAGCTTTTTTTTAAGGGCTGTCAGAAATATCAAGCTCTTCTGTTAAAAATTTTATGAGGATAATCTGAGAACATAGCTGTAAGACAATCTAGTTTTATTTCCTCATGTTTCCTTGCACATTGTACACCTGCCGGCAATATGAAGGTGAACACCTTACCTGGTTTCTTGCCTGTTTTACGGCTCTCTAAAGCTATATTAACTCTCAACGTCTCAAGTGGTATGTGGCCAAGGGTCTAAACTTTGCGTTCTAGCCCTCTTCTGGAACAGAGCTTGTTCCAAAACTTGCAGGAGCGTCAAAAACAAGAAGAGGGCTGTTCACCTTCATATCGCTCACGTTTTTGGCAGTCAAAGTAGAAAAATTTATGCTTAAAATTAAGAAACTACCAGCTTTTGGGTTCCTATATCTTTAATCATTGCTTACAAATCAGCAGCATTTGTTTGCATTCTGAAGCTTCGTCATTTTGTGTGAACTTTATGCAAGCAAGGAACAAACGACAAAATAACAAAAGGGCAAGAGGACTGATTCAAACCAGACTTGTCTTTAGAATTCCAAATTAAGTTTGTGCATCAACTTGGGAAAGGGTGAATGTAAATTTCTTAAAGCGAATAAGAACTGTGCTAACATTTAAACACCAAAAAAACGGTCAGAGTGGCTCGTTTGGGAGTTGCGTGGAAAACCCGAGATCTTCGACAAATGATGACTTCTCCCGTTTGGTCAATGGCACGGTTGTAACAAAGGGCCTATTGTTCAGTACGGTACCTCCAACAAGCTCGGTGATGTGAATTCTGAGCCGTCGATTGAGTGCTGTGGCTTGGATTTGCGGTACGCTCAACGATCTCTGGCCATTCTCGGTGCTTACACTTTGCATGTGCGTTGAAGAGAATTTTTCTGCCTCTCAGAATGAGCGGAGGCGGCGGCGGAGGAAGCAGGGACGGGCGTGGGGCCGGTCGTTCGCACTCTCCATCCCCGGATCGTGGCTACGACCGCAAGAGGCCTTCCGCGAGAGAGAGGGCGCCCAAGGTGGGGAAGCTTCTTTCGAGCTCTCATCGGCTTTCTTTTTCGGACACCTCCGCAGCAAAAAGGAATACGAAATCTTTAAGATTCTCGCTAGCCAGCTCGTTAAAGGGATACTAAAGTGTTTTTTTAGATTTTGTTTTTTATGTCAGAAACTCGGTCTATGTATCGTGGAAAACCAAAAAATTACAATTGTGCATAGCCTTCTTCTTAATTAGTGATACAACTCTGCCTCACGACACGCCCCTTTTTCTGAGGTGTATCTCAGAAAAGGGGCGTGACAACATGGTGGACGTTGCTTTATTGGGAATAGAGGCCATGCAGGGTGCGCACAGGTCCTTGAAACCCTTGAAAACCCTTGAATTTGAAAGTTGCTTTTTCAAGGCCTTGAAAGTGCTGGAATATCTTTGCCGTCCTTGAAAACCCTTGAATTCTTAGCGTTTCGCGGGGCTCGGTTGCGCGAACCGCGTTTTATAGCGGTTGACCGTGGTCCCGGGAAAATTCGTTGCTTGCTTTCCGCGACACCGGGATCGCGAAGTCAAACCAATCAAACTTCCTGGGCGAGAAAAAAAAAAAAAGAAAAACGCGCGGCCGCCGCGCTTTTTTTATTTTCTTTTCTTTCATCTGGCTTGCTTCGACTTCAGGGTTGGCGAAAAGCCATAAGTGGCCACAATGAGGCTGGAGAGCCTGGAGAGTCTCGACCTCTTCGTAAAAAAGGCATGTTGCGCCAGCGTGCTTATTTGCAGCGGAAATGCAGTTATATGAATCAAGAGTTAAATTTAGTAGTATTTAATTCTTTCTTTTGCCTTCGTCTTTAGCTGGATTTATTGGCAACCCACTAAAAAAGGCACAGCCCCATAGGCCGAGAATTGTCTGTCGGCCACATTGTGCTTTGTTTATATCTGGTCTGTGCCTACTCCGGATGCTTTGTTCGCTGTTTGTTCCCACGTGTCGCTTATGGTGCGTCTAGTGACCCAGTGATTCGTGCATTCAGATGGCATAGAATAATGCCCGGGAAATGTAAGTTCCAAAGCGCTTGGCTCAGCAACGACGACTATAAGCTTTGGGTTGCGCCAGATACAGCAAACCCTCACTGCGCAAAATGCACACGCTGCAGAAAGACGTTCGACATCGCTTTGATGGGCGAATCTGCCCTCAAAAGCCATGCAAAAAGTGCAAAGCACTGTGGAATCATGCAAATGGCAGCTGGAAACTCGATGGAGAACTATCTGGCAGCAAGCGTAAGCGGGCGGTCCACTGGCTCGGCTCCGTCGCAGGCGACCGATCTAAACAGCTTTCGTGAGCTTTCGCCCTTCATGTAGTCGAATGAGACTATGTACAATCTCCAGAACTAACTTCACCTAGTCGAATGAAACTGTACGCGCAATAACTTCAAGTGAAGTCAGTTTTCTTTGTTCTGTGCAATAAAAATAATGTGTGTGATCTACTGTAGTGTTCTTTATTTTTTGAAAGGTCCTTGTAAAGTCCTTGAATTTTTTTCTTGAAAACCTGTACGAACCCTGCCACGGATCATTGTAAACCTGGATTTCTTTGGAAGCTTAGGGCACCTAGACTGAGTTATTGCCATAAATATACGAAGTGGAAATCTAATTTAGTGCCCCTTTAAGGTTGTTAAAGGGTCATTTTACGCCAAACGTCCCAGACACTGCGCTCAACCATTTCCGATTTAAAAAGAAAACAAAAAACTTTATGGCTTTTTACCCCAAGGTCCTTAACGATTTCCTAAAGTATTTTTGCCAAAAAATATTTGTTATGGTGTGAGCGTGGTTTTAACTTTTAAAGTTGGTGTAAAACTAGACTCATTCAACAATTGAGCAAAAATTTAACTTTGTTCGAAACTCTTCACAGTTTGAACAGCTTTCAGCTTGCTATGTTGTGATGATTATGCAAGTTTTATTGTTGCAATATTTTTTTTGTTAAATTCAACAAAATGCAAAAAAATAGCAGATTTCTCAATTTTTGTTTAATTATTGCTTTGCACCTGGCAATTATAACTTTTTTGATTGGAAGCACTGTAAATGTATTATAAATAAAAAAATGTTTGAAGCCATAAAGTAAAATACATAAAGTAAAATACTTAACAAAAAACAAAAATTCTAAAGTTGTGAAAAAGTCAGTTTTGCTGGCTAAACCGCCGTTTATTCTACCCTGAGATGGTCCAAATAAAAATATAAAAATAAATAATTTAGAAGAAGAGTGTATTGTCTTTCATTTCTCAAGGTTTAAGGGGGGACGCTACCTGGGCATGTCTACTTTTGAACCGCTCATTCAATCGGCGTGAAATTTGCAGGTGATGTTTGTAGCCATGTGGGAGGAGGCCATGCAAAGTTTCAACCCTGTGAACCAATTTTGTGAGGTTCTATACCCCCAGAACGAAGTAAAATATAGCTTTGCATGGAATCTGCTCAATGAATCTATCGTTGAGAAATGGTGTTGATCACCACATGTCTTTCTGGTGGAATGCATACTGGAATACTTGTTGCCGGTTACTATGAAAATAAATTTTTAAAAATATGCATTTTTCAGGTAAAAAAAAAAATTATGATTTTTTTTTTTTTTACATTTACCAAGTTTTGCAAATTACAGCTTTTCATAATAAAGGAACATGAAAATGCAAAATCTAAGTTCATAGTAACCGGCTTGATAAAATTTCGGCATATAATCCACAAATATTAAGTCTCTCGGTAGTTTCATACTGAAACAATAGTTTTATTAAGGTGGGATTTGCTGCCAAAAAGCTAAACTGAGAAAAACTCGTTTGAAATTTCAAGTCCACTTTTTTTTATTATTTCAGCTTCTTTCCTCAAAAGAATTGCCTGTGGTATCTTCATGTGACCTAGAACTCTCCAGCTCCATATGTCGGTCCTTCTTCTTCGATTCTCTTCTGCTCATTTGCGATGGCTTCGAGCTTGCGACGTTTCTGGGTGGTCTTAGAGGTGTCCAGTGCCTTCACCTTGGCCTTCAGGATCTTCTGCTGGGTTGCCTTCCTGGTGTGCTCCTCGTGGTGGCTTCCGGGGCAGATGCCCATCTTCTTGAGGATCCTCTCAAAGCCCTTAGGCCCCAAGTTGTATTCGAGAACAGCCATGGCCACAGCAGTTTCCACTGTCCTCAGCGATGCGAATTCCGTCTTGGGGCATCTCTTCCAGATGAGCGCGTTGAACGACTCATTGGCGTTCTGAGTCTTCATTCTGCAGCACCTTTGAAGCAGGCTCCGATCGGACAGCCGGTTGTAGATGGGCACCAGCTCCTTTGCAATGTCCCTCGTGAAGGCTGGGCGATGTGGGCGTGGCACAGACGGTTTCCCAGCAGCAACCAGCGCGTTGTGGCGGTTGTAGTGGCACCATGAGTCTTCTCCGCTAGGGCAAGCAGTATGCCGTGGTGCTTCATCAGTAGAGTATGAGTGCAAGAGACTTGCGTACACACCTTTCTGCATCTTGGTGACGTCAAGGGCGTTGTCTTTCAGAGCAGTCGCATAATAGTTTGTTAGCTTTCTCATCATGACGTTAGTCAACTTCCCCTTCCCTCCAAGGCCTTTTTTGCTCTTCTTCAACTTTTCCATGCCACTGTACATCCTCTTGGCCACGTGGTTGACACAGTCTTCCTTCTGGATGTCCTTGTCATAGACGCCAAGACCGGCAACGTGCGTGTACGCCTTGCTGTCACCATCACTTAGCATGGTGACATACTGCAGCTTGTGGAGCTCTAAAGATCTGCTGAAGATGACTCCTGCAGCCGCAACCTCCATAGCGTTTGACGATCCTCCGAAGTTCTTCTGACAAACATCTTTATGGGACTCCATCCAGGCCTGGTAGCCTTCTGCATCCTCCTTTGGGCCCAGGTTGCATCCGTGACAGTACTTGCTGTGAACGGAGAAGTCAAGCACCAAACCGGTGTTCACTTCAATGACTGCGCCAACCCCGAAGTTCGACGTGTGGCCGCGCTTCTCCATCCTCGAACATCTGAGCTCCTCTCACTGCGGTCGCTGCCTCCTGCATCACGTCGCGCGCTGCTGCCATGGACGCTTCGTGCTTCTTCTCTGCAGTGTTCTGATACGTCTTTAAATGCATCGGCGATGGAGCATTCATGCCCCCGAAAAGGTTCTTCAGCTTCGTGAAGTTGATGCCGCAGTCCTTTCCGACGACACAAAGGCGCGCGGCAAGCTCGCTCTGCCGGGTCTCTCCGACGGTCGCCGACTGGGGCGTCGTCACGATGTCCCCACAAACTCTACACACGACGACAAACTGAAGACTGGCTCCAACGCCACTTTCCTTCAAGTCCAGTTCATTTCCATGGCAGTTGGGACACAGCAAGGCGCTCACCAATGTCTTCACGGCAGACACATCCACGAAACGATATCCATTGAGCGCCGCGTCGCGAACGTCATCAGTTGGTTTTGGCAAGTCGGCAGGTCGGTCCAAAAGCGTGATCTTACGCTCGAAGGTCGTCAACTCATCTGCTTCCGTCGATGCTGAGCCACTTTCGGGACGCGGCGGAGAAGAAAAGGACTCCGGAGACCGTGACGGGCGCGACGGTTTGGGCGACGTCGCCGACGTGGCCGCGTCAGGAGCTGTAGAACGCCGGCCACCCGCTGTGCCTCTTGGTTTCGTGAACCGAGAACGCTTACCGAAGCTTCCGTGCACGTAGCCTTTACTCGGCGTCATTTTCGGAACGAAAACAAAGATGAGATAAGATTGAAGCGAGAAAGCGAGATGTAGCAGATCCGACGATAAAACGTGGTCTGGAGCAAGAAGCGCCGCGAAAGATAACATGTGATGGCTGAAAACCAATCGTGGCTCTAGTTTCGGTTCTCCGACCAATAGGAAGACGAGTTCCGTCAATTTCCCTATTTTTGCGACGTGGTTCTAGTTTTTGCGACGGGGTTCTTCCGGCGCACACATACCCTCGACCCGTGTTTACTATTTTACTAAAACGTCGGGATAAACGACCTTTCCAACGAGGGTACAAATGCCACGCTAGGCCTCGCGGGCGCGGCGCGGTACCGTACTGAAAATCGGAAAAATGGTGCTTTCCTCGCGTCTTTCGCGAGCGCGCCGCACCCGAGAGCACCACGGAGGTATTGAAAATGTTTATTTTCTCAGTAATTACGGCGCGGAAGCTTACCAAATTTTGCCATATTGCTCATTAATAGTTAGAGGTGCCAAAAGTGCAACATTTGAAAAACTCATTTTTTTCCAGAAAATGGGCATTTTGGGCCCGTGTCCCCCCTTAATCAAAAACTTTTTTTTTTCTAAAGCAAAAAAAAAAAAAATGATTGAGGTTGAGCTTTTGCATTGCAACCAGGCATTGTTTCTTAGCGCTTCTTCACCACACAACACGCCACCTGACTCAAAAGCTCACACGAGAGCTCAGTGGCTTTGCACGCATGCAAGGCAATTGCTGCTCGGGATTGTGCTTTTCACAGAGGGTTCTAGACATTCTTGTCTGCATTCTTGACTCGCAATTGCCTTGCGTATACAGTCGTTCACAGCTAAAGACTCACCGCAGTTTGCCATGGCCGCTTCCACTCCTTGTTCTTTTCGGCTGTAACGCAAACAGCAGCGGATTTGGTGTGATAATGGTAAGTGTCACCACTGCATAGCAGGCTCGCTGCACCCTTTGTTCCAATGTCAGCTTTCCTCACTTCGAAACATGATGCCTAACGGCGTCGGTATCACCTGACGGGGACTTCTGTTCAGGAAACGCGATAAGGATGGAGTGAAATTCCAACTTGCATTTTGAAAGGAGAGGACCGACGGTAAGAAAGGGCAGAAAAACGAGGTATTGTTTCGAACGACCACTGACTAGTTGCAATCGGGAAGCTGCCCAAGAAAATCTATCTTTTGTCAGAGTACGGTGCCATATCGATGGCTAAAGCAGGTCACTTGGCACAGGCAAGTCATTCTGTGGTTTGTGCAGATGCTGATTAGGGTAAGTAGGAAATTCTGATTGTTTTATTTTCTAAATTAGGAGGATAGTCATGTCGTGTTCACTCATCACTAATGTGTCACCTGACGGACACAGATTGACGGCTCCTTTCACTTCGCTCATGGTCCCTTAGCGAAGAGAAAGGAGCCGTCGATCTGCGTCTGTCAGGTCTTGAGCCTCATTGAGGGACTGCTTCTTTGCTTGCGTGATTTTGTGGCAATCACTTGCACCGAGAGAGCATAGAGAAACTTGCAGTTTCTGCAAACCAACCAGGAATTTTGATGGTTGGATGGCACATAAAAGAAAGTACTCCTACCTACTCACACAATGCGGGCACGTAAAAGTCCAGTCTTTCATGACAAAAGCCGGTATGGTATCCAAACCGGTATATTCAGCTAAAACATTTTAGCGCTGGTTTAGTGACAGGCAATAAGTGAATCGGGTCAATTCCAGGTAAATTTATGCACTATTACAACTTTCGCCCGAATAGGTGTTGCGTAAACATAACAGGACAAACGGCAAACAGCTTAAATCTTTTTACGGTCTAGTTTGTTTGCAAAGGGCATGAATTGAACCGCTGCAAATAAACAGAGCCGGTGACACATTAGCAATGAGTGAACACGACACAACTATCCTCCTAGTTTAGAAAATAAAACAATCAGAATTTCCTACTTACCCTCATTAGCATGCGCCTGAACCGCAAAATGACCTGCCTGTGCCGAGTGACCTGCTTCATCCATCGATATGTCACCATACTCGGACAAAAAATAACGTAATCTTTCTTGGGCAGATTCTTGATTGGAACTGGCCAGTGGTCGTTTGAAACAATATTCCTCATTTTCCTGCCCTTTACCGTCGGTCCTTTCTTTTCAAAATGCCAGTAGGAATCTCGCTCAATCATTATGGCGTGTCCTAAATAGGAGAAGTTCCCCTCAGGTGATGCCGATGGCGTTAAGCATCAAGTTTTGGAGTGAGGAGAGCTGACATTGGTACAAAGGGCGCAGCGAGCCTGCTATGCACTGGCGGCACGTTTGATTATCACACCATATCCGCCGTTGTTTGCATTACAACCAAAGAGAAGGGCGAGTCCAAGCGGCCGCGACAAACCGCAAGGCAATTGCGAGTAAAAAATGCGCATCTATAGAAACCTCTGTGAAAATCACATTACTGACCAGCAATTGCCTTGCGTGCGCGCAAAGCTTCTCGGCTCTCGTGTCAGGTGGCGTGTTGTGCGGTGAAGAGGCGCTAAGAAACAATCTCGGGTTGCGACGCAGGTTCTCAGCTTCAATCTTTTTTTTCTCGCTTTGAAAACAAATTATTTACTCTTCTTTTAATGTGTTCCTTTTCATTTTCTTACTTAGACCATTCCATGGTAGAATAAATGGCTCTTTAGGCTGCAAAACAAACTTCTTCCCAACTTTAGAATTTTGTTTTTCCACAAAGTATTTTGTTTTATTGTTTCTAACATTTTTTATTTGTAATGCATCTTTAGGGCTTATAGAAAAAGTTATTATTGCCAGGTGCAAAGTGATAATTAAACAAAAAATTCAGATAAGTGCTGACTGTTTGCATTTTGCTGAATTAAAAAAAAAATGACAATAAAAGTTGCATAATCATCACAACATGGCAAGCTAAAAGCCGTTAGACTTTCGCAAAATAAATTGTGAAGCCTTTTGAAAAGCAGTCTCGAACTATGGGGGACATAGCTTCATAAAAATCTCAGTAACGCCTTCAATTAAAACATTCAAACTAGTGTGACAGTGTGCCTGAGATATTTATGAAAGTCCTCTAACTCTTGTTTTTTTGTGTTAATCCTGCAGTTATTAATATAGAAAAGATAAAAGTGCTGCTTGTCATGTCAGCCCATTCGTTTTCATGCAGTGGACACAAAATTTGTTTTACAGCGGAGCTGTTAAGGGCTAGGTTCCCCGGGATCGTGTCTGGTACCAAACAAATGTCGACACAAACCTACACAAACCTCTGGACAGCTACCGCCATCTATAAGTGACGCCGTCGCTCATAGATGGCGGCAACCTTTCCAGTTGAGCGAGTTGGTGGGAATTCATCGTAGGAAACAGCACGCAAAACAGACAAGGACGAAGAAGAAACACACGTGACGAGCGCAGCGCTCATCACGTGTGTTTCTTCTTCGTCCTCGTCTGTTTTGCGCGCTGTTTCCTACGCTCTTACCAATTTCGGTTTGGACTCGCGATGGGTCGGGCGCGTGCCCTTTTTTTGGGGAAAGAAGACCGGGTGCGGAAGGAGCGGTGACGTATGCAGCAACAGCTCCGCTGCTCTTCCTTCTTCACCAAAGTGAAAAGGCTAAAAGTATTTAATGTACTTGGACATAAAAAATTTTAATTATTTATTTATTTATTCATACTGCTCGCCTTTTTCAAGGCTTTGGCAGCAGTGGTACAACATAAATTCAAAATACAATGCTCGGTTACATAAATTAGCTTTGTTAGAGGTTCTAGAAAAATTATTCTAGCATTTTTTGCAATTCTTTATTATGGGGTTAAATATCTTCACAATTGAGTCTCGTTAAAGTTTGGTGCATTGAATTTTAGTTCAGGATTCTCCACCGGATGGCGCAACGCGTCCAAGGCAGCTCTGAGCGACCTTCTTTTGCCTATATTTTGAAGTGCAGAGCGCTCTTGGGTGGAGCCTCACTCTAAAACGTTATAGCACGCTCGCTTTTTTTATTTTTTGCTTGGGGGCTCAGTGCTGGCGTGGCTGGCACTGCTGCACGCTCTGCGGAGGCTTGGCGGGTCCCTGGTGCTCGATTCCCGATGTCGCTTTAGTGCGTGATCTCTGACCCGCGGTTCTTGTGAAGCAAGTTCAGGAAGCGCACTGATTGAGACTTGTGGCACAGCCCCTCGTTCACTATTTTAGCATTTTGCGCCCTGCTTGCCTCGTTAATGCAACATACAGTCGAGCCCGGTTATATCACACCCGGGTATTTCGAATTATTGTTTATATTGAACAGTCTAAACATCCCCTTGAAAATCACATGAAAAAGTATAGGAGCGTTGTTTTTCTGTATCATGGCGGGGTCACTCGATATAGCGAACAAAGCATGGTCACGCGTCGCTTCTCCCGCGGTCGGATTGCGCCGGCGGCGAGCACATAGCTCGCGTTGCGAGGCTGGCAGACCGCCAAGTCAGCATACGCGCTAGGGGATACGCAGCAAAAAAGCCGTTGTAAAGAAAAAAAAAAAAAAGCAACCGTAAAAAAACAAAAGAAACGAAGAAGAGTGGAGGATGGCAAAAGCAAGGGGAGGGCCCGGGCGCGCATAGGGAGGGTAGGGAGAGTGCCCGAACGGTAGCGTGCGCTCTTTCCCCGAACACACCGCTGTCGCGCAGCATTTCCTTAGCCCCGAAATAAAAAACAAAACAAAACAACTTCGTCAAGTTGAGTGTGTTGCAACAACTGTTGAGCAATTGCACTTTGAACGCCTTATCTTTGTTGACTCTTTTCTTTCGCCGTTTTTACTTAGCCCGTTTGTTTTTTTAATTTTTCTGCCTCTTTTTGCTGCCTGAATTTAGTGAGGTTTCTTTTTTCTTGCTTGCTTAACTTTATTCTATGGATCGAGAGTTCTTTTTATGCGGCTCGCTTTTTCCGTTCTTTCATTTTTTTTAAATTATTTTCGTGTTTTGTTGCGGGCGCTCGATCCACAAACGCCATCGCGTAAGCGCCGCCGTGTTTGTGATCTTTACCAACTAAGCTCTACTGTATTTAGCGGCTCTTAAAGGCACTATTTGGCAAGGTCCGGTTTGTTGCGGCCTTCGGTATTAGCAGAGACGCGCGGAAATTTCAACTGGAGCTTAAGTTAACATATTTTTGTATATCAAATTATCGATATATCGAATTATTTTACGATCCCCTTTGAATTCGATACAGTATATCCGGGTTCGACTGTATGACTCGGGCATCCGTTCTACATAACTTATCTCGTTTTAGCAGACATTTTTGCGTTACCGATAACGATACCCGATCCTCTGCCGGCACTTTTCTGCATGCACCGCATCATTATTTGGTATCGTTATCGAATTATCGAATATGTGCGGGAAAATGTTTGTTGATCGAATTGTCGGATATGTGCAGGAAAATGTTTATGAAGTGGTTGCACTCGCGCGTGACTTTTTTTGCGGCCTAGAACTTCCCTAATAGGCTGCCTCTTTTTTTTTTTATGTCTCGCAGCATGTAGCTTGACGTCTTGTAGTTGGGCAGCGTTCGTAAGATCCCAACTCCGTGTTCTGTGTCGCTTATTCATTCTTCGTAGGTGCTAGGGGCGTCTTGGCGCAGCTGAGCCCATGCGTTGCTCCTGTGCAGGGCGAGGGCCCCGCACTCCCAAATTAGGCGGTAAAGTTTTGGGAGGGTGTCGTCCCCTTTACATATTTGTCATCTCTCGTCCAGAGGTTCATAGTCTGGGTGCAGCTTTATTTTCTTCGTGGTTTCGAACTTCGGAGTCATCTATGGCATTGTTGTGCCACCCCTACGAATTCGTCGTAGGATCTCCATTTGCTCACATTTAAAGTGGCCCAACGGAATAGGATTTTGTTCGGGGTTCCACAAATTCCCGAGTCTGTGCTTCTCTTATTTTTTGTGCATCCGCACGGCTACCATCGAGTCATATGTCAGTTCTATTGTTAGACGATGAGGGGTCGGATTCTCGGACGGCATGCAAGGTGTGGGGACTGTTAAGCTCCCTCGCAACCAGGTCGTGCGCCGCTTCGTTGCCGTGGATGCCCGTGTGTCTCGGGATCCGTCGGATGCGGACCTTTGTCCTGTGTGCTCGCACTTGGTGCAGAGCCGTGCTGTAAATGTGTTTCATGTATGGTATGTAACAAAACTTATTTGGTATACGCACAAATGGAGCTGGCTGCTCGTTTTTGCACATTTTGACGCAGGCGCGTAGCCAGGAGCGTGAGCGGTAGGTGGATCTTCGTGACTATGGATCTGTGATATACAACTGGCGTAATCATATAAAGGCAGAGAAGGACGATATGCATTCGTCCGCGTAGTGCCTAACGCATTGAGCCTTAGATATACATTAACTCGTTTGTAAACAAGCGCGCGTTTGCCCGCAGGAGCTGTGGGCGCTGCGCATGCACAGGAACCTGTTTTTCGAAGAGCGAAGTATCCGCGCATGCTCCGTTCAACTGCCAGCGCCACCGCCTCGGACCGACGTCATGACCTTGAGTTGGTGTACATAAAAAAGCAGATTATTGCGACTCTGGAGTTCAAGTGGAATGACCTAGACTAAATGTTAGCATTGAGAATCGTGACTTGGCAACAACACCAAGTTATTTCACGAATTAAGAGTTCAAGGTTGACGACAGACCGAAATAAACTGACGGGACCGTTGATCGAACGGTATGAATGTTCAGCAAGCTCTTGTAGCGCTTATTGTCCTGTCCACTTCTTCCTCTTGTCCGCGTCTGTTGCGCTATTTGTATTTCTGTTGTCGGTACATTCAGCTCGGGAATGATGCAAGCTTTTGAAAGTGGCAAACTGGGGTAGAAGACTCGGCTAAAGCGGGTTCGATTATGGACATAGTCTAACCAACTCTTTGTCTAAAGCTGGAGTCGCACTGCTTATACACCATTTACAGTCTGCAGACATGTTTGTTCTCTGTTACCTGTATGTTGGCCCGGTCATATCAGTCATACAAAATATGTAAATGTCAAACGTGTCTGCAGACATGCTGTCAGTTTGCTTTGGAGCTTTTGCTTTAAAAATGGAGGGAACAGAGCAGACTCCGGGTGCTAAGGAAGAGTGAACAGCCAGCCCCCTTCCGTTCCCTTCCGACACGAAGAGCCCGTGCACGCTTCCCAAACTTGAGTTTTTCGCGTGTCCGCAAAAAGAAACAACGGCGACAAAACCTGCCTTCTCCTCCGCCACGATGAGGGAGAGAAGACAAACGAGGGGAGAGTTACGCCCAATGCCACTGATTGGCTCCCTCAGAGAGAGTGGCAAGAGTCTCCGGAGAGAGGGAACACGTCGCGAAGCCTTTGATCTTGGTGCTGTTACAGCGCCATCCAGGGGGAGAAGCGAACATGCGGGGTCGACCTGTCTTCTCCTGAGTGATGCCTAGTTTTAAGCCCATTTCAAAAGTTAAAACCACGCTTGCGCCATAAGAAAAAATTTCGGCAAACATTTTTTAGGAAAAGAATTTAGGAATAAAAAGCCAGGAATTTTGTTTTTTTAACAATCGGAAATGGTTGAACGCGACATTTGTGACGTTTTGCATGGAATGACCCTAAAAGTTAAAGCAACTAAATATGCGGCCGTCTGAAGGCACAAGACAGTCTGCATACACTTTGCCCCATAACTTGAGATATGTAAAACATGAGTAGGATTGTCTATGCAGAACGAGACCTGCTAAAAGGTGCAATTGAATGTGTTATTCAGAAATGTTCCTCGCAGGTTTCAATGGTAACTGAAATTTACCTCGGATTTGTGTGCCCTTGCGTGTGACAGAAGTGTCCGCGAGATATTGATACAGTTTGTCTCCGTGGATGACAGCTACTACGATTAATCGAAATATGTCAAAGAAATAATCTTTGGGGAAGAAGTCTCCCGGGTTTCAAAGCATCTGGAAATATCTCGGCAACAGTGAGCAGTTCCTGGGAGAATCTTTGTGATAGTTCCCGAGTGTACTGTATATTGTAAACGACTTAATGTTCGCGAGGGCCTAATTTTTGCGAATTTCGCGGATCGCCTACAATCCGCGAAAAATGGGTCCCGCAAACAATTCCGGCAAAATGTAAACACATTGGAATCTATATTGAGATCCCACCGAGTTGCGAAATTTAGAACCCACGAATTATTCTAAAACTTGAGCTTTGACCCAAATCGCGAAATATTGAGACCGCGAAAAACTAGTCGTTTACAGTATACACTATTTTTTCCATGTTCAGTTTGAAGTGATACACAACCCATGACTATGATTCCTAACGTTACTGATATTGTTCTGTTTAAGGTTGCTATCACTAGTTTCTGCAGTTTGTAATTGTTTTTGTAAGCTCACAGCCCTCACAAATGTATGTTACCTTAAGGGTATTTTAAATAATTAAATAAATAAATAGACATGGGCTCAAAATAATTTTGGCCGATTTAACACATGCAACATCTTGCAGAATCGGTCCACCAAAGCACACATCTCCTCAAACACGTCTCGTATGTCAATTCCACTGAAAGCAAAGGACCCATTGTAAACATTGTACAGCACACTATCTGAAGGCAAATCTCCTTCAACATGCCTTTCCCCACAATGCAGCGGCTGCCGCTGTCAATCGCGGCACACATTGTGTGGTCGTACGTTTTTTTTTTATATTTTATTACGAGTAACTTTTTTAGCAGTGGCACACTGTAGACTCTGGTTACGGTCATGCTGCCTTGTGGAGAATACCAAACTCTCTTCTCTTTTGCTAAGTCCGTACGCGGTGGCTCTCATCCCTCACCGTTCCGCAGGACCCGTCCCTGAAGCGGGAGGAAGAGGTGGCAAGTCCGAAGGAGGGCGGCGGAGACTCCAGGGAAGTACCCTCCTCGGGGGGCAGCAGGGGCTCGTCCCCCCGGGGCCGTCCCAGGGGGGACAAGCCCCCGGGGGGCAGCAAGCGCAGCCGCAGCGGCAGCAGGGACCCCGCCCCAGAGAGGCACGACCAGTCCCCCGACACCAGCGTGCCCGAGGGTGCGTGCATGCGTGCGTGGGAGGGTGGGCTGCACCTCGCTTGCGCGGGTCGCTGCAGTCCGGAGAGATGACACGTAATGCCAAATTGTGGCTATGGTAGAATTCTAGTCACTGACAGATTGAGAATGGCAGGGCATGTCTTTCATACCCCCGGCCTCCAGCCTATGATCGTGCGTGTGCACTTGAGATGCATGAGACACCTAAGGTTTTGCTACACATTTGGACAGAGTCGGGGGTAGACGGGTGGGTGCAAGTGTGATGAGACCTGCCAGGCCCTCTGAACAACTGTGCGTCTTCCACCCAGTGGTTGCGAGCAAGATGGAGGTGGCCTCCCCCCTGAGCGAGGACAGCGGGGAGGAGTCGCCCACCAAGGCGGAGGTGTCTGACAGCAAGCACATGGTGCTTGTCGAGGAGTGCAAGTCAGAGGACGATAACGAGGGTGGGCTCGTTTTCCTTTTTCCGGCCTGGTCTGCTCTAGACGCGTAGGAGAAGGTTGCGCTGTGTTCGTGCAACACTTGTTTGACATTGACACACATGAGATGCTCGTGTGACACTCGTTTGACTCGTGGGACTGTGACATTTGTGCAACATTCGTGTGCCGCATGTTTGACAGATGTGTCACATTCGTGGGATGCATGTTTATGGACACACATGAGACAGTTGTTTGACACTGACGCCTGTGTGACACTTTAACACTTGTATGATGCATGGCTCGGGATTCTTCGCTGCATGTTGATGGCCTCTCTATATGTTTATATTATTTTTAAACTGGTTTTAAAATTAATTTCTATTGCATTTGTGTTCTGTGTGACAGATGGGCAGGAGTTGAAGCCCGGTGCTGCCGAGACGTTCAGCGACTGGAGTGATGATGAGGACGACATCCTCACCCGAGATGACCCCACCCTGGTGAGTGGGACTAGATTTCCTTCTACTATTTGGCAGAACGCACATTCTCCACCACTTCTGCTGCCAACATAAATAATGTTCCAAATGCAAATTGCACTTTAACCTATTTTTTTATTTATTTTTTTTTAATTTAGAGGAAAAGATTGTAGAGTGCACCCTCGTGCCTTTCTGTAGCACGAGCAGGGTCTTCACAGACAAGCGGTGACTATAGCTGTATTGTGATTTGTGGCTGAAATGGTATGAAAAGAACAAACAACAACTTCTTTGCAGGAGTTTGTCACCAAAGAACCATTGTCAGACCTCCGAAATGACACCACCAGCCAGGACAAGACGGAAGAGGCTGTAGAATCCACCCTGTAAGCTTTCTATTCTTGGCCTACGCATGTACACTGTCTGTAACATCATTTTTCGAGTGATCAACCCCAGCACACAATTTGTACATTGTTCTACACAAATGCTTCGCGGAAACATGATGGGCTCTTCTTAAAAGTAACAGGGCTTGGTGTTACTATATCATTGCCTGTGCATACCTCACAGCATGGTTTTCAGCTGTAGCACGAGCCATCAGTAACAATGGGTAGAACTTCATAGTAAAGACGGATATTAGTAAATGTATGGGCATAGTAAAGCAAATCTAGTCAGGCATTTTATAAACATTAGGGAAGGTAGTGACGTAGCAAAAAGTTGTCTTTCAAAAATAACTTTATAAACAGGTACTAGGAGAGCAAGAACAATCTATAGCACATATCTAAAATTTCTCAAGTCATGCCAGAGAGATGCTCACAAATCATGTGAAGTGCACAAACATGAAGCCCTGGAAAGTGCATTCAGGAAGATGAGTATGCACATGGGGCTCTCTTGAGCACTGTGCTTGTTTTCTGCACAACATTGTTAGTGCCGACAGGACATTGACACTTTTTCGCATTTTATTTAGAAAGGATATTGACGGGCATGGAATTTAATCAGCTAGGTTAGTACACCGTATGGGCACTTTCTACCCCAACAGCAGTTTTAATGACAATCATTGGATTCCCAAAGAAAAAGAGAAAAAACTGGCTATCGCCTGTTTTCTTTAACAGTGTCGCGCTGTGCACATCCCCACTTGCACACCGGGAACACGAGTGAATGTGCGCATACCCTCGAACTTGGTACACAAACTCTCCACAGCACTAGACCGAGATCGCGAGAGATTATGGCTGCAAATAGTTATGTGCAGCCTCTTCGCTTTCCAGGATCGAAGTGGATGCCGTGCCCATCAGTCCCGCAGACTCGCACCGATCGGCCGACGGAGGTTTGTGACGCTCGGCTACAGCTGGCGTGACAGCCGTTGTCATGTCAGCCGCTCTTGTGACACTTAATGCGACATCCTTTTGGGGCACTAAACGACCGACGGTTGCCCGCGGCTTCCTTCAGATGGTCTCGGAATGGCCGAGGACTTCGACCCCATAAGCGACGACGAACTTGAGGCACTGATCGACGAATCCGAGGACAAGGAGGCTGCGCCCGAAACGACGGGTGAGTGCAGAAAGTTTGCTAAAGGAAACAATGAGGCATCAAGCAGTGGGCATCGAAATGATGGGGCATTGAACGGAAGTTTGCCATTTCAAATTTTGGCAAGGTACCCGTCTGAAAGCGTTCTCGAAAACTCGACTCGAAGCAGAAGCAGGCATCTAAAGTCAATGGCTTCTTAGGTCTCTTCTCCGCAATTGGGAGACCTTTCTGCATTCTAGCTACGGTTTCATGATTTTGGGGGTTTCTTCTTCATTTCAACTCAATAGCGTTTTTTTTTTTTTTTTTTTTGCATTTTGTTTCTAAGTTTCGGCGTCAATTTTTCAGTGTCGAACGAAACGGTCGGCGTCTATCGGGACTTATGTCTGAAGGAAACGGGGCATGGCATTCTTCAACTTCAGGGAACACGCATGTGATCAGAATGCTTTGGGAACATTCCCTATTGATAAGAGAAGACAACAAATGAGAGGTGTAGTTCCCGAAAAAACAAACTGCTCGATAGACAGTTCAGAGGGAGGTCGTGTTTTGGATCGACACAAGATAACGCCGTAGATCGGGGTTTTCTCAAACTTTTCCATCTTGAGGAACGCCCATCTCTCTTGATCGACAGCCGAGCAACCCCTCCCAAACTCCGAACTGATGCAATGAAACATTGCAGAAGCTTGCAGACCTTGTAAGCAATAATGTATGCAGTAGGGAGCATTTAGCTCATAATTACCCATCAGTCAGTGGCTTAGATCTACAAACACAGACTGGGGAAACACTTTAATTTGAGGAAGGGTAGTCGAGGAAATTTGGAGCCCAAGGGGTGTGCTCTATGGGGAACCCAGCTTGGGAGCCCGTGCTGGAGAGGCTAAAGAACAGTGAAGTGTAAGCTTCTTCAAGCTGTCATTTTTTTTCTTCTTAATTTTGATGAAACCGGAGGTACTTTTCGGAGTTTATCCGTGTACCGATATTCAAACACACAACCCTGCCCACGATCCACTGAATTCCCACGTTGCGTAGGAATTCAGTGGACTGGGGAGTTGTCTCCAACTGGACATTGGTGTGTGCAGCGACGTCCATCTCGGACACCCTGGACATTGACTGGTCGAGCCTGGTGAAGGAGACGCGTCCCAAGGAGGAGGAGCAGGCGGCGTCCAGTGAGAAGCGCGTCTCGGCCCGGGCCCGTTACACGGGCGCCCGTGTGCTGGCCCGCATCGGCATCTCCAAGAACCTGGCCGGGGAAGAGCTCACCCAGCAGGTGGTGGAGTTCTGCCGCAAGCAGCTGGCCGCAGAGGATGCGGGACAAGGTCGGGATTGGATTCTTTCGGCTTTCCACTTTGTGGCGGTTCATCGCTGAACTTGGGATCCTGGGACAGGGGTGGAAAGACCCTTTTCCAGGGTCCTTCCCTGGAAAAGGACCCACAGACTGCTTCGAGAGAGTACCTTTTCCATAACCTCAGAGTTTCTGGTAACCATTGTGCAGTTCATGGGTTTTCTTTTGCATCCTCTAACCACCCCTGCCATTTGCAGTATGGAATGGCATTGAGCCAGATTTGTGTAATCACTACTGTATGATGCACACCTCGTGGAGCTTTTGTGAACACTGAAAGACTTCGAACTTGTTGTCTCGAGACATATTTGGAATCTCAACACAAAAGGCTTCGGGTCATGACCACAGACCGGACTTGTATGTGAAGACTCCAGGTTGGTGATTGTAATTCACCGACCTAATTATCTCTCCACAGTCTAGACGAGAATCACCACGTTTGAAGGCAGCTTAACTTTTCACCTTACAAACATGCACTCGGTGAATCTCTGTTTTCCCTAGTGCTAGTGAATCTTCGTAAAACGGGTATCAGCTGGAAAAAGGTGTGGCTGCACACATGGTGGCGCGCTCATTTGAATGTCAAATTGCGAGTTGGTAACAAACGGCTCGGCGGCCCTCGCTCGCCCTGCCCGATCTCGCAGAGGGTGGCGGCGAGCCGGAGTTCAAGCTGGAGGACCTGACGGCG
Source organism: Ixodes persulcatus (assembly GCA_013358835.2). Lineage (NCBI taxonomy): Eukaryota > Metazoa > Arthropoda > Arachnida > Ixodida > Ixodidae > Ixodes > Ixodes persulcatus. Next base: position 346,448 of record JABSTQ010011090.1, on the reverse strand, counting down.
GGGTTCCACGTGGCGGCGGTGGCGGCTCGGCGCCAGCAGAGCCTGGTGCTCCAGTCGTGCGGCCGCTACTGCCGGGCCCTGTCGGCGCGCAGGGACCTCATGCTGCGCAGGGCACTCTGCAAGGTGGGCACCACAGCCGCTCTCACAAAGTTCGCGAGTTTGTACTCGTCCTCACACCAAGAAAAAAAAGCAAGTTTTGCGCACTATTCGTGCATAATCATCATCATCATCATCGTAAACTTTATTAATCGATAAAGTGAAAGGACCTTGCGATCTCCGGTCGGTGCCCTTAGTCCAGGGCTCCGTTGGCCGCCCAGATTCGGCGAGCTCGCTCAACCAGTCGCTGCTGGTCATCAAGCTCTGTGCCGGAAAGGGCCGCCTCCCAGGAGGAAAAGGTGGGGGAAGGAATGGGGGTGATACCCTCCCCGAGGGGGTGGGGGCATTCCCAGATGGAGTGGTACACGTTAGGGTGATCGCTGCCACATCCCGGACAGGTGCCTGGGTACCGGTTGGGGAACCAGTGATGTCGCTGGTGGAGGTTAGGGAACGTAAACGTTTGAAGTTGTCGCCAGTCCGCTGCCTCTGCCCGGGATAGCTCCCGATGCACGTACGTTCATCTTAATATGTCGCATGAAGGGGTAAGTTAGTAATGCTCCATGAGGAGCCGGACTTTTTAAGGGGGGACACTATCCAGAAAAAAATATTTCTACATTTTGAAAAATGGCATATCCACCAACATCTACGGAGTATTCACAGAAAGTTTAATTTTTTTATAAGTTATTTTCACTCCTCCGATGCTAAAGAAAAGGTAGAGGTTCAAGCGCTTTGAATGCATTTTTCTCAGTTCAGCTTTTTGGCAGCAAATCCCACCTTAATAAAACTATCGTTTCAGTATGAAACTATCGAGAGACTTAATATTTGCGGCTTATATGCCAAACTTTTATGGAGCCGGTTACTATGAACCTAGATATTGCATTTTCCTGTTCTTTTATTATAAAAAAGTTGTAATTTGCAAAACTTGGTGAATGTAAAAAAAAAAATAAGTTTTTTCATAAATTTTTTTTACTTGAAAAATGCATATTTTTTAAAATTTATTTTTACAGTAACCGGCAGAAGGTATTCCAGTATGCACTCCACCAAAAAAATGTGGTTATCAACACCATTTTCAACGATAGATTCATTGAGCAGATTCCATGCAAAGCTACGTTCTGGGGGTATAGTACCTCATAAAATTGGTTCACAGGGCTGAAACTTCCGGTGCCCTCCTTCTATATGGCTACAAATACCACCTGCAAATATCACGCCGTTTGAGTGAGCGGTTCAAATGTTGACATTCCCAGGTAGTGTCCCCCTTTAACACAGAATCTGTCATATGGCTGGCACCTAAAGTGCCGTTCACACATATGCAACCGAATAAGACCGAGAGAGACCAGACCGGTTTTTAAGCCTCTAGCGACGTCTTAGGATCAGCTCCACTGCAGCGCATCCGATCCTAAGACGTCGCAAGAGGCTTAAAAAACGGCCTGGTCTCTCTCGGTCTTACTCGGTTGCATATGTGTGAACGGCGCTTAACCGTGTCCGGTTAGGTGCCCGCGACGGAAGTCGACGGGCCAACTGCTAGCCGAACGCCGACGCAGCGCTCCTCTCCTCACCAATTGGACACCTGCACATACAGGCGGAGCGATCCATGGAACGAGCACACTCCACGCTTCCTCTAAACAACAACAACAAAAAAAAAAACAGATCCATTTGTTGCAACGGGTTGAGGTAGTTCTGAGTGTTTGGTTCTCTTTTGTCGCGTGCTGGTGCCAGTGCTCTCCTCGGTGCCGCCACGTACCAGTTCTGTTTTCCGCATGCTCCGTCTACCGCGTCTCACACTCCAACAGGCTACAGGAAAGTTGCATCTACGCTGCAACCGCAGAAGATGGCAACTGCAAGTAAGACATCCACGGAGGTCTCGCGCGCTTACTACTCGGCTACCCAGCCATTTGGGAGAGAAAGGCTTGCTCTAATAAATGGTCATGCAATTCATAATGCGACTTTCACGGTGCAACTTGTTTTAGCATAAACTTTTTTTTTTTACATTTGCTGGCATTATTTGAGGTCACATATTTTTTAAACGTAAACATAAATTTTGTTAAATTTTCCTTCAAAGGTTCATATTCTCTATAGGAGAGGTTTTTGGAAATACAAAGCATGTGACCTTCTGTTCTGAATTGAGTTCTTTTTTTACAAGTTACGCAGTGTTTTCCGTATAAAGTTTGTGTCATGCAACAATTCTTTGTGCTGTAGAAATGCGATCGGACGATGATTATGATTGGTGGTGGTGTGATGCAGTCAACAAATCTTGGTAGAAGTATGCGAATGTAGAGGCCCAGGAAGCTTTCACGATTTCGATATCAAATTAAGGGCTGCCGGGCACACATCTCCGCTTTTTCTAAAACTATAATGGCGTAATAGTTTGTCGCAAACAAACTAAACGCAGCAGAGGGTACCGCTATCACAAGGATGGACCTTCTGCGCAGTTATTCGCATAGTGCGCAAGGACATGGCGGTGGCAGAACGGCGACCCTGTCTTATCACCCGTCTCATCTCAGGGAAGCTCTCCCGTCGCCCGAAGCCGATTATACTATCCCTTCAAACCACTTCAGCCTTGATGAACAATGAAGCCTGCACGCTCACGCGTCCAGCAGCTGGCAAGCACGAAGGCCGATGTTTGCCGAATTCTTGTCCTCTGACGACCGTTTTGGGGAGGGTCACGCTAATCCGGCTTGAGCCGTCCCGTCAATAACACTCCGTTTATTGTCAACGTTTTACGTTACAATAAATAGCAGTCAGTACGTTCCTGTAGGTATGAAGCCGGCCATGTCGCGTCCACGCAAGCAGTTCCTCGTATCTGCGTTTATTACTGCGGGGGGTCATTTTCCTACTTTGCCAACGGCTGGAACGCATACTTTGTCACGTCGAGGGTCGTCTGGACACATTCCTTTTTCGGATCCACCGAAAGATTTCGAAAAATCAGAAGCCTAACCCGATTTACAAGAGCAGAAGACCCGGCGCCCGGCTACTTCCACAAGCGACGGAGCAAACGAGAATCGGGGTGGTCCTTTTATGACGTAGTGGCGCGTCACGCGTCACTAGCCAATGGCGTGCCGCTGCGGCGATCACTTCTGGTTTCTTCGCTCTTTTTCGCGTTTAGGGATTATTTTGGGTCAAACGGTTGTGATATTTGGACTCGGAGGGCACAGACACGTCAGAATCAACCATTAACTCATTTTTTTCGAAAAGCTCTTCAGCTTCCCTTTAAGCCACCCTATTGTGGTACAGTGCTTACTGCTCTAAAGTACGAGAAAGACTACCGCCTGGCTCAAACTCTCAGGTTTGACGAGTGCTACGACACCACTCTGGTTTCCTCTATGTATTTCTTTGTATATGCTGTATATGTGTATTTGACCACCAGGAGGCCACCGTCTTCCGGTGGACTGCCCGCACACGCGGTGCCATTCTTCTTTGTTCTTCTCTTGTTCCATGCAACCGCCATGAGGTTCCAACTCAACGATGTAACCTAATCTGATAATAAACTAGATGTGACGACGTGGTAAGTATGTTTTCCCCCACCGACGCAACAGTATGTTTTTGTAATCGTGTGCTGTCAATGGCGGGTACTCGAAGAGTGACATCGCCCCAAGAACAAGAACATTGAGGAACTTAATATATAGTAGTATGGTAGGAACGTCTGGGAGTGCTGTGTTCCGCAACTCCAAAGCATTTTGTGTAGTGAATGCAAGGGTCAGTATTTTCTCTAGCACAATCTTGTCGAGTTGTGACACTCTTAGATTCGTTACCTTGCATCAATTGAACTTTCTGGAGGCTTCAGAGTGGCAGTCCTCATTTCGCTAAGTGACGTAGCTTCTTTGTGCCTCGAAGGAACTCGGCAAAACGTTGACCGGCACACCGAATCTTTCTGGAAGATTTTTTTCGGGACCTTCCTATTATCTTCACTCCCTTTGTGTCTTGTTTGTACCTCACATAAATGGGGAGTGGTATACCGTTTTACGCTCCGATAACGATATGATGCATGTGCAAAGCCGATGCATCCGGTACCATTATCAGAATTCCATAGACGACATACTCAAAACTCCCCAATAAAGTATGTTGTTGAGTTTGTCTCTCGCAGAACTTGCATGCTTCTGCACCCCGACGGTCAGAACATAGTCTGCTCCATCTGGTGCAGGTGTACGAACCCAGCTCAACGGGACCGGCGGCCACCGTGGACCCCGAGCTTTACAAGCGCAGCCTGCAACTCTTCCAATCACGTGTCGCCTCCCAATCACGACCGGCCACGGAAGTGCCGCTCAAGTGCTAGAGACTGCCGCAGGAATCCAGTCACCCTCACGCTTTGTCCTTCGTTTACAACTCTTTTTGTTTCTGGGTGGGGAGAGGGAATACCTCTAACTTGTTTTTGTTTTGCTACCTGGCACTTGCCATGGCTACCATTTTTAGTCGTGCTTTCATTCCATCAGACAACAGGAAGACAAGTGTCACAATGTTCGAGGCGACGTGTTGTGGCGCGCATTTGGCCAAATGGGAGTCCGAATAAACCTTCCCGAAAGATATTCCAGTGGATTGTTGCATCCCAAATGAGCACCTTTATTTTTCTTTTCATATTTTTTATGAGTGTCATTTGTACAGCGTCACATTTAATGAAAGCGTACGTCCAAAGAGGATGCGCGTGACTGGGGTCCAGCTGCAAATTTTTCTAGAGATGCATGTTTTCATCTTTAGTAACCTAAATAGAAAAATCATGTTAAATGATAATAAGTGTTGTCAATGTAACTTTTGTGAATGGGCAAAAAATTGTCTAATTTTGGACACGCAAAAAAAGAAAAACGAAGTTGAGTTTCACTGGAAATTTCCTTTAGTGAAGAACTTGCTCGAGAGCTTATACTTGGCGTCAACTATTTTGTGCTACATTGTCAAGGCTAGCATAGCCTCCACAGTGCTGTAGCCCCATACTGCTGCAAGAGCATGAGGCTCTTTCTCAAGTCGTTTGCATGTGCTTGCACAACTAGCGCTGACAGAGTTGTGGCACTACAGAAGCTGCACTAGCTTGACAAAGCACAAAATAGTTGATGTGAACTATAGTAATCGACAGATGCACTGGAAGAAGTTTCTGCCGGTCTCCCTTCCACAGCTAACCATGCTGGATGTGGGAGAATGAACATCTATGCTTACTTTAGCTTCTCTAACCCACTCCTGTGACCCGTAAATTGTAGCAGACAGTGATATAGGTTCATTGTCATTGGCAGCAGCTGCGCAGTCCTTGTATGGTAGTGGAATACTGATCAAGTTCTTTAAAACTTCAACACAAAATGAAGTGGAACACCAAACAGTAAATAATGACAGTAGTTTTGAAATCATAACTTACTTTTAATGTGCAATGTTGCAATGTCAGACAAATCAATTCAGTGGGCTTTGCTATCAACTGAGGCAAGTGTCCAGTAGTAGCGGTATGCACAAAATTATCATAACTGAGCTTTTCTCTATTTGTGAGACTATGAGCATGCTTCTCAGCAAGCTCAAAGCTTTACGAATTGTGCATATGCTACGAGCATATAGTTAAGGGGGAAAAAAAAAAACAATGAAATATCGTTAGTTTAGTCTCTCGCTTAGTGGTTGAATCCCCTTTTCAATCCCTATCCTAATAAATAATGTTTATACATATAAGTTATAGTGATAATGCAATTTTCCATAGTAATGGAAAATAATAGGTTCAGTTGAGAGCAGCGTAGGGTTAGCAATTGTTTCAATGCGAAGTTTTACTCCCATTTAACTGCCACCAAATCTGGATGGTTTATATAAAACTGTTCCAGAGTTATTAAGTTTACCCTTGCCAAATATACCTCACATGCTCCGAGAGGAGTGCTCAAAGCAGCTATCTAAAGTTGCTGCATGTATAATAGATTCTCAATCTGTCTTTTCCCTGCCTTTCCATCTTGAACCCATTGCAAAGCTACAGGTCAGGCAGTTCGATTGTTTCTTAAAAATAGTACATCATCCATTTTACATCATTCAGTTAAGAGTGTCAGCACATGTACTGTATCATCTATGGAGCTGCCACATTTTCATTTTTCTTAGCTTGTTTAGCTGTCTTGGAAGCACCAACTTCCACGTTGGCCTTCCAGATATTTCTGCGATAATGCCCGTTGAAGTTATTTGCACGTTTTATGCTCTTTTTTTTCATTAGCTCTATTGACCCAAGAACATGTAACAATCCAGATTGGTGGGGTACACCATCTAATTACTCCCCGCATTGAAACTTCCGCGTCCTACTTGCCATGGGTAGAACACTTCAACACTACCACGTTGCGAGCGAAACGCATGGCGCACTTCCACACAAAGAACACCGCACATTAATACCCGCCCCACCATCAGTGACCCAACCCTGCTGCGAGCGCATCACCATTAACGTCGACAAAGTCTCTGAACATGAACAACATTCTTTCGCACAAAGTGACACTAAGGAAAGGCGGCCCATAAAGAAAGCCGGGCATTTTGATAAGCCTCCTCACAAGCACAACCCGTTATCAGACAGTCGGGCCTCCGAAGAAGCTCGATTGACTCACACCGGTTTCGCAGCGCTGGCTCCAAAAACTGGATGTCTCCAACGCTGGGCTACATGCTTATAACTTAGGGGGGCCACGAGAGCTTGCCGGGCACAGCCACGGGGAAGTGGTGCGACTGACGGAGGCTTCCCGACAAGTACCGCGTCGCGATTGCAGTGGGGATTTGGGGATAGGTTGCCGCGCTCAGAGGAGGGACTGCTCCACCATTATCTGCTCGAAGCCTGGAGGTGGGCTGTGATAGAAGGAGGTGAAGACTGCGTCCAGGATTGCTCCGTCGTCCACTGGAACGAACAGCGGGAAAAGCGAGGTATTGAGAAGGCTCTACCTGCCCGTATCTGTATACCATTCTAAAGTTCACTGTCTAGGCTGGTTCACACGTTTGCAACAGTTACATTCGCAACAACCATAAGCGAGAGAAACGACAGAACACCGGAACAATTGCGACTCCTCGTTGCTTCGCGAAGCTACCCCTTGCGTCACTTGCCACACTGTGTACGGCGAACACTTGTCCCGGTGTCTTTGTGTCACTGCTGTCATTTCGGTTGCTGCGAAAGCAACCAACACAAATGTGTAAACTGGCCATTACACAGTACCATCCAAACAGATATGCAGTTCAGCATGCACGCATTCATTGCTTTGGAAGGTTGGCAAAAAGTGTGAGCCACATGCACAAGCTCTGAAAATGGCACCGGCCTATTTGAAGGATTCATAAATGCCCACAAATAATGAGCAACTATGTAATTTACAAAAATTGTCTCAGAACAAAGGAGTGTGGAGAAGGGGCTGGCAGAAAACAGCAATGAGTATCTGCGACAGACTAAGAAACCAATAAAAACGCTGCCAGCCTAGAAACTAGACCTTGTGACTGAAGATAGAATGTATACGGTAAAACAAATTGCAAGGTGCAAAAATGTACAGGGTGTCACAAAAAAACAATTACAGGGTTTTTTTCACTGCAAAAATAAACTAGCCATCACCGAACGCTCATTCTCCGCCCAAAGTTAGCGCTAGAGGTCACAACCAGATGCCAAAGTTTCAGCCCGATCCGATGCCTTATTCAAAAGTTAGAAGTGATTTTCTGAAAATTTCAATGGGAAAATGGAGCCCATTTTTGCCCGTTTTCGGTTTCTGGTGCCATAGAGCCCCATGTATTTGAAAACTCCGTCGGCCGCCATTTTCCTATTGAAATTTTCAGAAAACCACATAACTTTTGATTAAGGTATCGGACCGGGCTGAAACTTTGGCATCTGGTTGTGACCTCTAGCGCTACCTTTGGGCGGAGAATGAGCGTTTGGCAATGCCTAGTTTATTTTTGCGGTAAAAAAAACCCTGTAAATTCTTTTTTTGTGACACCCTGTAGTACTATTTATGTTGAAAACAGCACAATTAGAAAGAGACGGGGCAGGACCTCTTCTTTCATTCTCGTTTCTATTTGCACCGCTTTTACCATGAAGCTCTCAAACAGTGACCAACAATACCATAATCTTGACAAGCTTTCTTCAGCTGGCCCCTAAGAAAATGCTGCTGGTTCAGACATTTATCTTTACAGTATGGCCAACTGTGCTGCAACTGCATGCAACAAAATGTTGCGATGCATCACCCCAACAGCGGTTGTTGTAACAAAGTCTGTCTCGCTCAAAACGCAGATGTCTGAACCGGCTGTAAAGTGCTTCGCGAGTCGAACTTGGTCCCAATATCCCGCTGCGATTGTGCCACAAGGACAGGCACCGTACCGTAAAGTACAGGGTAGACCTCGCCCTTGACACCAGTCACTGGAGCGTGGAGGTCAGCTCCGTTGAGGTAGAAGTTGAGTTCCAGGTGGTCGTACGAAACACCCTGCCGGGGAAATGTGTACGGGCAGACATGTACGTATGCGGTGATGCAACTGTATATTTATTACTGTTTTTCTCGTGCTACGATAGAACTTCAAACGATGCAACTGTTGCCCAAATAAACACTACAGAAGTGAAAGTCTCTTGGAACTTCTGAATTCGGTACCATCGTGCATTAAATTTCACACCTTATCTTCATCACCTCTGCTACCGGCTGTGAGACTCGTATGTATTTGTGCGACGTGAAAACCCAAGCAGGTTTTTCTCGGGAATGCCCAGTAGCCTGTACCCGTTTTCATCAACGGCGAGCTGACCCGCAAAAAGCGTTCACACAAGTTTCAAGGCCCTCTCGAGACCCAAAGGTTGAGCCTCGTACTGCGATAAGCCAGGTCCTGGCTTTTGAATGTGCCATTCTTTCTGCTTGGCACGAGCCATGGCCTTTCCCTTCGTTTTTATTTCTATTGTTTCCTGAACTGTCGTCCAATAAAGAAAAGACCCTCTTCGAAGGCTGGGTCTACCCACCCTGTGCAAAGCCAAACCAGACTCTCTAATAGCATCATTAGACAGCTTCAAACTAGCAAAAGCCAACGTCCTGGAAAGCAGCAGAAATCGGGAAATTCATTCTGATAGGTGGTCCTCGTACGTCGCCCTTCGATTTACAAAGTAAAGGGTGCTTGATTTAGCTGGTCTTGTTCTCCTTTCGCCGCCATTAGGGCGTAAATATTGGAGATTCCGAGACTGCCACTAGATGACTCTTTTGAAAAGGGTCTATCGCAGGACTCCTTGCCACAATACATGGACAGTGAATGTTTTGGAGAGCACTCACTATGACGTCCCCCTCCTGGATGGTGGGCTGCAGCTTGTGCAGCACCTCCCTGTTGCACAGCACGGTGGCGTCGCTCGTCAGCACGCAGCTGTCCAGGTCCTGGCCAAGGGGAACCCGGTTCAGGTCCGTCTTCTGGGTCGCCACCCCCAGGCCCCAGAGCCCTGGACCCGAGTGAGGAAAAGGAAATAATGTATCTTAGGTGTTGAGTTGGGACGGACAAAACGCACGGTGTGTTTTGAGCTGCGCTGGGTGTTTCAGAAATTTTCCAAGCTTGTTCTACATACAATACGACCACGAGTGTTGCAAGTATAGTGACCGCCATACGTACAAATGTTAGACGCTCGCATGGTCAATACCACTAGGGATCACCTGGTCGCGAGACACTGTAACGTCGCGTGACGTCGCACGGTTGGTGTCACTGTCAGAAGGTAGGGGTCGTTTCGTTGGTGTCGCGTAACATCACCGTGTCACGTGGCATCTATGACATCACGTGGTTGATGTTGTGCGACCAATTCAATTCCCCCGCTAAAGTTAGTGAGAAAAATGCATGTTACATTTTTGGGACATATTTCTTTTAAACCTTGACCCTATAGGTACACATTTTGTATTAAAAAAAAAGAAAAAAAAAAAAGGAAGGGCGTAACGAGGTAAAAAATTGCCGTAGGTGTGCAAACTGGACAGTGCTGCATCAAATTGCAAAGGAAAGTTGTGGTATATTGGCTTACTGGCTCTCCTCACAGTGTTCAAGCTAGGGACCACAATTTGAAGCAATATAAGCAATATTTGCACAACCCCAAACAAAACCGATGGCATGGATGTGTAGTGGAAAGTCTGACTTGAAAAAGATGTGTCAATGGCAAAGATAGGTTAGTGTTGTGATTGACCCATCAAATTTTTTGTAAGAATATTTATGCGGTAGAAAGGGGTTGGTTTAGAACACCACCCTGTCCCCCCTTAGTGGGGCCTTTGTGGCCAGTGTGGTACAACTGCTAACCTGGGGTTTCTAACACAAGGTCAGCTAATATTTGAGGTGCTTGTATACACTAAAAATATTTATTAAAAAAATTGCAATAAAAACAATGAGTATAAAATAATCCTATCAACTGGCCCATCTTTTCTAAACCAGAGCTTCTGCTGTCTAGAAATATAAAAAAAGATCCAAAAAAGTCTTGTCTCCTTTTTCAGATATGGCTTTTACACCAGATTCCAGATGCTAGAAAACAAATCAAGCACAGAAGCCACACACCCTCAAAAGTTGGGAGAAAGAATGTGTGGTCTGTTTTGAGCTGCCGATTGTCGCCGAGAGTGAGGCATCTCACTCCTATTGGCCGGCACAATGGTTACATGACATCATCCTACTGGATGACGTCGCGTGACCGCGATCGCTCCGACGACCCTTACGTGACAGCCATTCAAAAGATTTGGCGGGATTGCCTTGCCCGCAAATTTAGTGGATCATTCTTCGCGTGACAATGTTTCGTGACACTCTTTGGTAACGTTGCACTTACCTAATGAAAACCAGCCCTACATTTTGTGTTAAGGATTCTTGATGCAAGAAGGCACTTCTCAAGAAAGGCAAGCATTCTTATGATGATAATGCAATTAATGCAAATGTGCAAGTGAGCTGAGCGAGAATGGTTATAAAAATCCCTGGAGAAGGGGAACAAGGGGAACAAAGGACAAACACAAATCTCCAAACACAGCTAGGTGACTGGTGGGCGGCCGAAAAAATCCGCCTGGTCCTAGGATCGAACCAGGGACCTTTCCATTTCCAGTGGAGCGCTCTACCAACTGAGCTAACCAGGAGTTTGACGTCAGTAGAGCAAACGAGTTTTATCAGCTGCCACCAGTCTAACATCAACAAGGGTAAATGGCCTTCATTTTTAAGGTTATGATGATAATGCAATTAATGCAAAGGTGTAAGCGAGCTGGACAAGAATGACGATAAAAATTCCTGGAGAAAGGAATTTTTATCATCCCCTTCAACAGGGATGTTAATCCTCATCCTTGTCCAGCTCGCGTGCACCTTTGCATTAATTGCTTTATCATCATAACCTTAAAGTGCAGGCCATTCACCCTTGTTGATGTCAGACTGGTAGCAGCTGTTAAAACCTGTTTGCTCTACTGACGTCTAACTCCTGGTTAGCTCAGTTGGTAGAGCGCTCCACTGAAAATGGAGAGGTCCCTGGTTCGATATCAGGACTAGGCGGATTTTTTCTGTCACGCACCAGTCACCTAGCTGTGTTTGAAGATTTGCGTTTGTCCCTTGTCCCCCTTGTTCCCCTTCTGGATTTGTATCGTCAAGCATTCTTGTCTCTGCAAAGCACAGCTGGAACAAATAATGTGATGGCCCTGGCCTTGAGCGCCTGGTAGAAGTCAACAAAATTATAATAACGGATATAACAGAGCATAGAGGCGCACAGGATGTGCGCATTGAGTGCTTCATAGCAGCGCGAAGTAATTGCACAAGCGCAACGCCTAACGACACAAACTTCTAGAGACATGGGCACAGACCGCTGGCACGCACGTTCAAAGTTGCCGTGGTCGCCAAAGGGGTCGTCAACAATGAACTCGGTCATGCCGAAGATTAGAAGTCCAATTCTCACCGTTCTGTTGCAGCTTCACCTCGAAGTAGGATTTATTTTGAACTAGAGGTGCATTGGCGAGCGCGGCACCGCTGCCACAAATCCTCTGCCCGTTCTTGACGATCACCACGTCTTGACCTGAGGATGAACCAGAGCGACTGAATATAACCCCCAACGCTCTATTTTGACAAACTCGTTAAACTTATTGGTTTCCTCTAGACCGTATGCCGCAAAATGTCGTTAGGTAAATAAGCAAAATTTTCTGTTTGCACAATCAGAAATTATGAACTTTCAATTTTAGTTGACCGTAAATATATAACCAGTTATAATGCTCAGAAAGTGAAGTGTTATTCAACATTTAAGGCGCATATTTGGAGATGTTAGCCGTAGAACTGCTAACTCCTACACAGCTGTATGTGTTGACCAAACAGTAAAAGGTGAAGCCCGGAAGGGTGTTTACTGGTCCATACCCATGTGGAGCATGTCCAAGACGACCGTGGGTAGTCGGTTGACTTGGGCGCCCGCATTATTAAATCCTCCGGCGTTGAAACATCGGCGAATACATCCAAAACAAGTTGCCATCTGATAGAGTACTCGCAGCACCGACTGCATCAACTGCACCTCATCTGATGACGGCAGAATAAAGTGGAGAGGAAGCGAATTTCGTATTTAAAACCTTTAAGAGTTTCAGCTTGTCCTTGACTGTTTAATTTTAAAACATTCATATGTTTTATTAGGACAATATTATTATCATTTTGTTTAAAATTTGCGGTATTTGATTATTTGTTGTTTTTTTTTTTTTCCTACGAAACTACAAAGTTTATAGCCGCTTTCCTGTGGCTTTCTCCTTCAGACGCCAGAAATGGCAGACGAAGATGACTTTGAGAAAGATGGTGAGATCAACGGGCAGAAAGCGGATAAAATGTTTGTTCTCAAGAAGTGGAACGCTGTGGCGATGTGGAGCTGGGACGTTGAATGCGACACGTGCGCCATTTGCCGTGTTCAAGTGATGGGTAAGAGTGCACACCTAGTCGCCCCGCTTGAGTGACGCTCCAAATGACAACAAAACAGCGCGTACTTCAACACCTCCACAACCGATCACCGACCTACGCGTGTGGTTTTTTTTAGGTTTCGGCGGGACAAAATACCGGCAACCGTAAACTGCACGAACCCTTTCTTATGCTTAGTAGTTTCTTTTCTAGGGTTCCACGGCGTCGCGCTTTCGCGGTGTTGAAACGTAGTCTGCAGGCTCGGATCATATCGCTGCGGTTCAATTACTTCGTTTTTCAGTTTCTTTTTTTTTTTTTCTCAGAACTTGCTACTCAATTAATCATGTCGCGTGCTTAGCAGGTGTGGTTGCAGCAAATAAACCAGTTGTCTGGGGAGATGCCAATCGGAAGGCCAGCGCAAAAAGCAGACTACACAACCCCGACTGGCTCTGCGTGTCGTCTGCGCTATTTTGCATTAGCCAGAGGTAGTTTCATTTGAACGTTTATGTAATTAAAAAATCCGGTCGTGCGTTCAACAAACATATGCTGCATCTTCCTTCCTGTATGTGACAGAGTGAAATGTGATGAGTTCCCAGTTTTCAAGAACAAATTTTGTGATAAGATTTTATAGACTTTTAGGTTCGAATTAAGACCACCTGACTGAAATCGTGCGCGTCTGTGTCGCCGACTGATAACTCGCACATTTCAGATGCTTGGTTGAGGTGTCAAGCGTGCGCGTCTGTGTCGCCGACTGATAACTCGCACATTTCAGATGCTTGCTTGAGGTGTCAAGCCGAGAACAAGCAAGACGACTGTGTTGGTATGTTCTGTACAAAGTTGGGACGCATTCATTCACTGCCGTAGACTCGTGTTCTTGTGTGCTCACTGTTCTATTGAAGGTACATTGTGAACTGAACTGTTTAAAGTTGTTAAACGATTGCAGCGTCAACAGTTGTAAGGCAAAATTCCATTCTACGGATCCTTTACAGGGGGGTTCAAACTTAGACAAAGCAGCTACAGTTGGGCCAAGTATGATGGGATTCAAACCTTATACCAAACATTTGCTGAAATTAATCCATAAGATGACAAAAAAAAACGCAGTGTCTAGCGTTAGTCCGACGGAACCCAAAATAAAAATTAAAGTTACGTCCGTCCGACGTAACTTTACTCAAGGTTTTAAGTTACGTCCGACGTAACCCAATATGAAGATTAAAGTTACGTCCGACGAAACTCCAAATAAAAATTAAAGTTACGTCCGACGGAATTCGAAATAAAGAGCAAAGTTACGTCCGACGGAACCCAAAATAAAAATTAAAGTTACGTCCGTCCGACGTAACTTTACTCAAGGTTTTAAGTTACGTCCGACGTAACCCAATATGAAGATTAAAGTTACGTCCGACGAAACTCCAAATAAAAATTAAAGTTACGTCCGACGGAATTCGAAATAAAGAGCAAAGTTACGTCCGACGGAACCCGAAATAAAAATGAAAGATACGTCCGACGTAACTTTACCCTAAGGTTTTGAGTTACGTCAGACGGAAATAAGTTACGGCCTGTGTAACCTACAGAACCTTATTGAATGTTACGCTTTGTGGCCGAAAAACGGCGTAAACACAAAAATATTATAAATTACTTCTGCATTACATCCGATGCAGCATTCATAAATTGGTTAAAATCGCGTCTTCATCTGAACCTCCAGACTTATTGAGGGGTTGGAGTGTGTTCCTCGTATGTAGAGGCTGCGTAGGCCAGACGGGTTCAATACCCGTCACATACGCCTTTATTTTTTTTTTCAGCAATTTTTTTTCCTAGATGCGACACACAAAAGAAAAGAAAAAAAATTAACCAAATGGAAACCGTAGCACACATGCTGCGAGCCTGAGACCCTGAGATATCAGTGTTGGGGTTTTGGTTCGTACGACAAATTAAGGGCCCATCGTCTCGTCTAAAGCGTCTAAAGCCATTATATGTGCCGTGATCTAGAAAATTTGTGTTGCTCGTATGTAACTACATAAATGCGTGTAGTAATAATTACACGAACGCGTGCCGGTACCACGACCTACGCCGGTACGAAACTCATCCAGGTCGAAACTGGCAGCGGGTGGGGGTAACTTTATTTTTTACTTCGAGTTCCGTCGGACGTAACTTCAATTTTCACATTGAGTTCCGTCGGACATAGCTCGAAACTTTGGGGTAAAGTTACGTCAGACGTAACTTTAATTTTTATTTGGAGTTCCGTCGGACGTAACTTTAATTGTTATTTCGGGTTCCGTCGCACGTAACGCTAGACACTGCGAAAAAAAAAAAAAAGTGGTGGGCCACAGAAAAAAAACAAAAAAACACTGGGAGCAGATTTAGAAACATATGCTTGCTTTGTTCGTACAAGTAAACAAAAGTTTTCAGTACATAGTAGGTACTGTAAACGACAGTTAACACATAAAAATTGTGTCATTGAGCTCGCTGGCAGTCTACAGAGGTATTTGTTGCTCGTTTGATGCTGGGGGGAGAAAAAGTAATCGAGAGCACATTTGTTGTTCCAGTGGTGTGGGGAGAGTGCAACCACTCGTTCCACAACTGCTGCATGTCACTGTGGGTGAAGCAGAACAACCGCTGCCCACTTTGCCAGCAGGACTGGATTGTGCAGCGCATTGGCAAGTGACGCCCCCACTCCAGCCACCGTCCAGGGCATTTCGAACCCTGTCGCCACGGAAGTGCCACGGGACCGATTACACGAGCCTCGGCCATGTTCTGGAGACGTCCTTTCATCCGTGCGACCATCTAGCGCAGAGATTCGGAGGTCCCAATGTCGCCATGAAGTTTAAAGATTGTGCGATCAATGCGGCCAGTTTGTGGTGCCTCTTGTATTTTTTGTCCCTAACGTGCGGACAGATGTGCGAGACACATAGAACCGTCTTTCATCCGTGTGACCATCTAGCACAGACACTGGGAGGTCCCAATGTCGCCATGTAGGGTTTAAAGGTAGTGTGACCGACATGGCCAATTCACTGGTGCTTCTTTCTCGCATACCTTGTCCCAGACGTGTAGCCCCATGCGCATGACACGTGCCGTATGAACATGGTTCTTCGTTTTTAGGTAGACCTGGATCCATTTCGCAGAAATTGGGTTAAACTGTTTCTTCGCGTAGACTCAGAGGTGACGGTCTTTTGACCAAATCTCTCGGAACTACCGAGGGAATACCGTGAAAGCACCCACCATTAACATTTTCCAAACTTTGAAATTTTGCAAATTATACGTTAAGCGCCCGATTTGAGCGGACAAGTGCCCATGCCTAGATTAACCCAGTTTTTAGTGAAAGTGGGGTGGGCGCTTCTTTAGTATTTTGCGGTAGTCTCTGTGGCGATAAAAAATGCACTCCATACAATCATTGCAGGCAATTGCGACAGGGACCACATAACACCGGCCAAAACTGCCGGCCATCTTTGTGAATTACCAGCACCCAATTTTTATTCACCCACCTTCTTTGGTTGTGAAAAGACATTTCTGTTCCTTTGCAAAAAGGACATATCAACCAAAAAAACTATCAAATTCCAAAATTGACAGTGAAAAACACGATTGTTTCCTGAACGCCAGTTTGACATTGTTCTTGTTTATTACTACAGACAAGGAAAACAATAAGGTGACTGCAAAAGTAGTCGACATAAATGAGTAGGTGTTTGATTACAGATAAGCCAAAAATGATGGGCTCTCCTCTGGTGCATGCTTCTCAGTGATGCTTTGGCTGTGTTTGCACAACCAAAGCTCGCTTGACCTCAGAAGCAAAAGAAACTGAAAAAAAAAAAAAAAAAATGCTGGAGTTTGGCTTTTTTTTTTTTTTTTTCTCTCTCGATCTTGGGCTGTTTCGAGACTACAAACATTTTCACAAGCAGCAAGGCATACTAAGCTTAGGCTAGTTGGTACTCTTTTTAGGTACAACAGACGGAAAATATAAAGTATAGGCAGTTTGAATGATTGAACGCAACATTCAAATCTGGCACCTTGCAAGCGTGCAACACCATCGCCATACACTAAATCGCAACACCACAAGAAACCAGGTAGTCGTATCCTCGATACAACCACAACGGCATAAAAGTAACAAAGGCGAGCGGACGGGTATAAATGTTAAAACTGAATTCTATAAAAGAAACATTCAACCAGTTCTGCTCACGCACTGCTTTGTTTGTTGGTGCATTTGTTTCTATATACTTTGCTTCACCTTACGTCAAGATGCAGCCAACGCTATGAGCTGATGGGACCGATCAAACAGTGTCAAAGGCACAATTCACTGAGCCTTCCCTGTACATGATCAGTTCAGCAATGATAGAGCACATACAGAAACACGACGAACACCTCATTGGTGCGCTTTTGACGCCGTATAATTGGTTTCATCAGCTTGTAGCGTTAGCTGCATCTGGACTTGGAAGTGAAACAAAGTATAGTTCTTGACATAGAAGCATTGTGCGGTTGGCTGCACAATATCTGCGAACAAGGTGTGGCACAGTTTCTCGACGTGACACCAGCTCAACACCGACCGAGAGTGATGCTTGTTCTTCAAACACGTCGGTGACAGGAGGTGTAGCCGGGGCTTCTGTCCTGGCAGAACTTCTAACGGACGGGTCGCTTGGCAGTGTACGTCCGTGCCCCATTCCGCATTGCGGCACGGGCGTGCTTCATCAGCAGGGCATTCACGTCCACTTTCTGGCCGGCAACACACAGGTCCCTTGGGAGTTGCAAAAACAAGACCGATGTGATCTCGTCGAAGGAAACATCGTGACTGCCTACGTTCGTGCATTGTCCGCATTCGCGTTGTCCCGTTCTTATAACGCAACCGCAGTCGACTGGCTACCATATATGGTGGATCTAGAAATGGCAGACGCAACCGGAGCTCGTAGCTAGCGTACGGCGTCCTGATGTCCAATTCTGTTGCAGGTTATGTCTGTGCTCGCACAGCTGTATTACCTCTGGAGGTCTCCCGAGTTGCGGAGCTTTCACTGTGCTTTTAATAGCGTTGAAAAATTTGACATGGGCATAGTATTGCAGCAGTATTGTGTCCTTGGCTGTAAAGTGAACACTGCATATAACATGATATTTCGAAGCCTAATAATAGTAGTGTAAGTAGTACTTGATAAGCGCCGAAAAGATGTTTGTGCACTCTCTGTAAACCGAGAGGAACACGTTTTGCGATGCAACTGGAAGTATAAAGTAATGGAGCTCCGAGACTGAAGCAAATTTTGCGTTGTGTCCATTTACTTACTTTTGTCATTCGTGGACTCCGCCATGAAAGTGCTATACTATGATTGAGTTAAAGCTAGGGATCGGGGGTAAGCGGTTGAGTGGAACAGGAGCAGGGCCAAAAGAAAAAGCAGGCTCTGCTGCAATTCAGTTCACTGTACAAATGCACGCACCTTTCTTAACTTTTACACAAAACAAAAGCATGCCAAATATACCTTAATATCTCGAGAGTTGTTCCACCTCCGAAAGATGACCCACCCGTATATTTGGCACAATTTGCTATTTTTTCAAAACACCGGAACATGGACCATTTTTAGTAATTGCAGGGCCCCGGCCAATGGCAACCTCGGCAGAAATGGCATTACTTAGCCAAGATGGGAGATAAGAAACCATCGCTGACTGGGAAGGACAGTCGTTTTAGGTTCATCGCCCCTCCCTGCAATCGCAAGTTTCGCAGGTCACAGAATCTAAAACTAGCAATTTTTTCAACTTCTTTCGATCACACAATGAAAGTTAGCCTACTCGTTTCGCCCTAGTCTACTCCTTATTTTAACCCGATTTGCATTTGATGATAGGTGGGCTATCTTGGGATATTACGGTAGTAATATAGAAAAGTGTCCCAGACAAACAACTGTGCGAACCAAACATATTGATATATGGAACCACAGAAAAAGCTCCAAGTTTTTTCTATGGGAGGAAACATTTTTATAGTATATGTTTATTTTTATAAAGTGTATTATTTTAGATTTCTTCCATTCGCTTAGCACTCATTTCGCAACTATGCGCGCACATTCCCACGAAAACGGGACGCGGGGCTTCACTGAGACCAAATGACGGGACAACAGAAATGCACCTCCAAAACGGATGTCTCGTCACCCTTAATTAGAACCCAACTGATATCTAGAGTCTCAAGTGCTTGGGAGGGATTTGCTTGACGTATGGTCACCGTAACATTTGAGACAAGTGCACTTGCGAATGAAGGTACACTGTTTTAACAAAATTTCTTATTGCCCTAGCTCCCAAACCCCACTGCGTTCAGGCAAGGAGGAGGAGCAGAGAAGAAAACGGGAGGGAATCTCGACCAGACTAAAAATTATTTTCTGTGTTGGATTTTGTACTTGCATGCAGTTTGCTACCAAAAGACCATGAAAACGTGCTGGCGGATAAATTCTTCATACATTCTACTAGAGACGATCTATCATACTAGAAAATTGGGGGGAGAGCACGAGCAATCGAGGAAAATGTGTCTCGCTACAGCTGCGGCCCTCCTCGAATATCCACTCACCCTATGTACGGCCGTATCTCGTCAAGCGTCCACCTCTTCTTGGCTCTAAACAGATGGTCGAACCTGCGTGAAAAGTACACATCGAAAAACCAGATTTTTTTAGCGCAACATCCGTAAATGTCGGTGATAATTGCAGAAGCATTTTGGCAGTCTTCGAGTATGATAATCGGCAATTCTTTGGGAAACAACCGTGGACTGTCGCACTTCGTAGCCGTATATTTTCGTCCGAGTCGTCGAACGCCCAACTTTACGGACGAAGTTGGTGCCAGACGTGGGCAAGTCTCGGTCCCGATAGCTTTGATAGCAGCCCTTTGGTTTTAGAAGAGCGGGCGTGACGTCGAAGATCGGGTGCTTGGGCTAACTGAGTCGTGGTCTGCACATCACGGACGATAGTGCGGTGTTTGGAACCCGTTTCCGACCAGTGTTTTTAGTGTCCTATTCCTCCCGTGCATCGAAAAAGGTCCTGAAGGGGCAACAATTGATGTCAGAAAAGCCGGAGTGTTGCGTCATCGGATGTCGCGATCCTAACAACTGTGCGTCAAAAGAAAAGCCGGAGTGTTGCGTCGTCGGATGTTGCGACCCTAACAACTGTGCGTCAAAAGAAAAGCCGGAGTGTTGCATCATCGGACATCGCGATCCTAACAACTGTGCTTCAAAGTTCTGAGACAAAAAGAAAAAAAAACATGAGAGAATGCCAGTGTTGCTGTCGTCACGGCGTTCCGGCTCCTGGCTGCCAAAGCTTCCGTGGGCTGTCAAGCTGAAGAGAGATCTACAGTGGAACGAACGTCATAACACATACACTTCAGCCGCTGCGACGCCGCCAGGATCATGCCCGCCAACGACGCGACATTTCTACGACGACGTGGGGAGGAAGACCAGTTTTTAGTGGTCTTCCACCCGATCAAGAGACCACTTTTTAAGACGTGGTAAACACGCCGGTCTGAGACACGTCCCAGGCACCGTAGCAATGGAGATGCGCGCACCTTTCCGTCGCGTCTTCCGGCAGGTCCCACTTGTCGAACAGGTGAATAGACTCTGGTATGGAACTGCCGTCCGTCAATGCAAGCCCCTGCGACACAACGAGGTATTTACCGGTATCTCTCGAGCAAAACGGGAAAATAGAGGTTTGAAGGAGCCGGGGAGAGCTTTGGGGACCAACGAAAACACCCGCGCCACGATCAAAGGACGACTCACTTCCAACTGCCTCATGTCCGTGCGCAGTCCTTCGGGAACGCTGTTCTGCCATACCTCGAGGAACTCGGACAGGTGGAACTGGAAGGAGCGCGTCGCATGCACCATTCAGTTTATTTCGCATCGCTCGCGCGTCGTAGTTTCTTTCGTCTTTTCAAATCGCGATTGACTGGGGCCTTGACCGCAATGCTAGATGTTGGGACATTATCTGGGACAGCATTGAGAGAAAGCACTGCTGAGGCAAGCGCGCGAACGAATGGAAGCTGCACTCTGCTCGTGTATGCTTTCTTGTAGTGCGTAAGCAGAAAGATCAATTTGTTCGCAACTCACTTTGCCAACGGTACGCAGGAGCGTCTCAGCCGTGGTCCTACAGATGACGTCGTAGTTCAGGCTGTAGAACTCGTCACCTGCAATTGAAGCATGTGTGCTCGGTACGGCCGAAGGACTCGACCTTCGTAGCAATGTGCGCGGCTCAGTCACCTTCGTTTGGCGTCGTGCAGCGCCGAAATACTTCCGCCACGATTTCCCTGCAAACGAGGTTGGTATTTAGTATGTCCCTGGAGTTATAGTGGCTAAAGGGACATGCAAGGCAGTTCCACATTGTTTTTAAACATAATGACTGTCTATACTTTGTGGGGACTTAACTGCTTTTTCCGAATATTTAGACCGTGGGTGCGTCACGCACATATTTGCCTCGTGTCCGAATAAATACACGGCACCATCAGTAAAACCGGTCACCGGCTGTTTAATCGACTCTGCAAGCAATTATTTGTTTAGAATAGGAATAGAATTTGGTTTGTGGGATGCATCTGCTGTGTGCTACATTCACGAAATTAAACTGCGAAACAAACAGCATGCTTTGTTTTGTTTTCATTCTCAAAATCATAGAGCATTGATCATAGGCTGCTACTCAAGCTAAATTGGGATATGTAGAAACAAAACTGTTCTGAGCACAGTGATATTAAGTTGTATACCTAGTCTCGACAATTGGAAGACAAGAAGTTGCCTCGAAAGCAGAAAGATGTAAAAAGAATTGGAGCTTGCAGAACGTATCTCTTGTACAGTAGGCTCGCGATAATTCCAACTCTGATATTTCATACTTCTGGATAATTCAAACAAATTTCAAAATTTCGGTTGTCCCGCTATGTTTTAAATGTATTCATGGGCTGCTTAAGTCGAACAGCGTTTTCGTGTAATTCATACTTTTTGTTATCGCGGCCCCCTTGAGTGCGCATCTTTCCGAGCACCGGTGCACTGCGGAGAAGCAACACCCGCGGAGCTAGCTTCCGCGGGTGTTGCTTCCCTGCAGTGCACTGGTGCTCGGTAAGAAGTGCGCTCAGCAGGGTTAAAGCAGAGACGAGCCGTACATGGAGAGAGTTTGGTCAACAGGAGGAGCGGGCAAAGCCGGGGCGTGCACAGATGCAGATAGAGAGCTAGACAACATCTCTTGGCTAACCAGAAGCCGAAAGTAATCCCCTAGGGGTGGATAGCGAGAGACAAATTTAATAAGCACGTAAGAGTTAAATGTGGTAACTCTTCATGGTTAAAAATATGGTGCACAGTGATGTTTCGATTACGATCATGCAAAAAGATATAAGAAACGAATGTGCCGCTCAAACTCTCTTTTGCTCGGCAAAGTCTGACCGCTCGGACGGCAGATTCCCGGCCCTTGGCGCCTGGCATACGGATTACGTCAATCACTTTGCTAGTGCGCACACTTTTTATAGACGTTTGTAATTACGGCCTCTGGGCGCCGCCATCTTGCTGCTGGTGTGGGTAGATCGTCTGATAGTCAAGCATTGCTGAGGCCGTGAGTACGCCCTCAGCAATGCTTGACTATCAGACGATTTGCCCACACCAGAAGCAAGATGGCGGCGCCCAGAGGTCATGTTTGCAAGCGTCTATATCTTCTATATCTTTACAAGATCTTCCACCATGATTTTGCATGACCGTGATCGAAACATCACGTGCACCATATTTTCAGTCACCGAGATTTACTCCGACGCACTTATTAATTTTGTTTTTCGTGACCACTGTCAGGGGTATTTTTCGCGGATTCTGGTCTGGCCACATTCGAATTTGTGAAGATGCTAGGTGGCGCAAGCTGCCGCCGGTTACAAAGGGTATAGCCATTACCATCCATCCATCCATCCAGCCCCGGAACACGCCCAGCCCGCTTTCGGCCAATGGCGCCTCCTCATTTGCCTCCTATCCTTCCCAATGAATGGCTAAACCGTCTGTGTACGGCTCTGAAATGGAGGGCACATGAGCAACAAAAACGGGGGCCGTGCGGCGGTTTTTGATAGCGACTTGCGCGGACGCTGTGACGTGGCGGGATGGCATAGGTCCACGTCACAATGTCCGTGCAAGTTGCTATAGAAACTGCTGCGCGATGACCGTTTTCATCGCTTATGTGTTCCCTGCTTAATAGTTCACAATAGACAACTTTTTTGCATAATGAACGAACTTAATTTTGTTTTGAGGTGTCATGTCCTGACTAAACAGTCCACGATAAACAACATTTCTGAGGGATGAATAAACTTATGTCATAAATTTCGTTAATGTTTCATGAGTGGCATACCTGCTCATGATTAGCAGGCCTGTGTAGAGGAAATATCAAATATCTGTTTTGTATATGTAGCCATCCATATAGGAAATCACAATTTATCTCGCACCATATTTAGATGAACTTGCAATAATTCAAACTTTCGATAATTCAAACAGAATTCATGGCTTCCTGGAGTTTGAATTAATGAGGGTCGAATGTACTTGGAACACATCGCTAAGGTTCTTCCACTTGCACTGCAAGTGCAAGTAGAGGAAAACGAACAACCGACCTGGGTTCCAACTCCGAGACCTTGTCCACAACTTCCCCGGCCGGAATCCGGCTCATTGGAAGGGACTCCGCCTCAATGTAGTTGACGATGAAGTTCTGCACTCGGAAGTAGTACTCCAGCTCCAGGAGCCGGTAGAAGCCTGAGTGGCAGACGGCGGTGAAACCAGAAAGAGAAAAAGAAATGCTCAGACAAGGCAGCATCCGTCGGGAACTATACTACTCCGTTTCACAGTACAACGAACGACAGAAGATGCTATACGAGCCAATGAAGTCCATCCAATGCCACGTGAGCATCCCATAACCTTTGGGAGGGGCGCAACGACCCGTGAGGCACATAGCCGCGTGATACTTACACGGCACTGGATTGGCCAAGACGACTCGCCGCTTCTGCTGCAGTGCGTCTTACGGCGAAGTGAAGTACAGAGATAATTCGGCGGTTTCTTACCGTCGATCTCCACGACAGGGAGTTCCTCGATGGCCTGTCTCAGCTCAGCCTTGCTCGCCTGTACTTCGTCCAGAATGTCGCCGAACGTGTACTGAAACGCAGGTTCACGTTTTTACGAGCATGACAAAAGCGCCTTGCAACCCTGCTCGGATCACAATTTTGAAAATTGACCCACACCGACGAAACCTTACTCCGAAGCTAGCTAGGGCCCAACTGACTCGTCAAATCAGACTACCGTAGAATACCGCGCATCCGCCCATTTCACATTAAGTGCCCATTCCCAAATTCTAAGATCTGAGAAAATATGCACAGGTGATTGATATGTAAAATTGATGACTGGACAAGCGCCCATGCCCCATTTTTTTGTGATTATCTCTAAATTTTGAGTGGGCACTAGTCCGGTATTTTACGGTAGGATTGGATCAGATTGAATTGGATTGTGGCAGCTTAGTGCTTCGTATCGGGCGATCGCAGTGTAAAAAACTGGATCCAGCCATAGATGCAAGCACTACCTTAGTGTGGCCCAGCCCAAGGTTCTATAAAGCCGTCACGATGGAGCTAAACTTGACTTGAGAGGACCCTGGACGATGTAGACCATTCTAATGATCAGCTTTTGCAGAGCACCGTCCTTGTCTACTGGGCTGGGGAACGCATTTCGAGCAAGCTCAGGGTCAGACGTGCATCTGTCCATAGCCCAGTGGTTACACATTTCTCACCCGGGCTGATAACGCTGGACAGGTGTATGCCTGCAGGCCTAATATGCCGCGAGTTTGTCAAGGCTCTAACGTTTACAAGAGTCAGCCTTGTTGCGCGATCGAGCTACCCTAAAACTGTCCGTTCCCAAGAATAGTTGGATTAAACGCCCCTATATGTATATGATTTCGTCTTACAAGCAGCGACAAATGCACCAATGCATGAGGCACATGAACCGGGCGGCCCTTGAAAGCAAACCAAGGCACAGCACTGGCTCGTTGCACATACCTTGCACATTTCCACAACAATAATCGTCGGTACTTGTAAGTAGCGCAAAATTTTATCAAGGGACTTTGGATTGGACGACTTTGTCATATGTCGAGGTATTGCGCAGAAGGGGTTCCAATCACCAGACTCCGAATAAGTATAGATCTACAATTATGGGATGGGGAAAGGCGTACCTTCGAACGGTTGTCGTCGTCTTCGTGTTCCGAGCCCCTGTAAGGGCGTTCCCGCAAGAGCTGCACCAGCTTTCTCAGGCGTGGACAGCAGGGCCTCAGCTCCAGGTAATCGTGGAATGAATGAGAGACCTGCGGGTAAGGAAGATCCTTTATTCCGGCGACTGAATGTAGCGGAGCTATCGTCACTGACAGAGTAGGAACGGCGAAAACACAAGCGGCACATCAAATCTTTTTGCCACCTTTTTTAAGTAAGGCAAAAAGATTCGATGTGCCGCTTGTGTTTTCGGCGCCACACAAAGAAAAAAGGAACGACGCGCTCTTATGCACCTTCAATCATGACAAAAGATCTATGGTACGTAACGTGGCTGTGGTGCACATAATACCGCCGACATGCAGTAGGGTGTACGTCGGCCAGACAGGACGGTGCGTAAATGAGAGGATGCGCAAGCATGATCTTTCATTGCAGAGATTGTTTGTACCAAGCCAACTTTCAAGATACCAGGATTGTGGGGAAGGCCCGTGAAAAAGTAGCGGGGGAAGTGCTAGGAGCGCGTGCTAGAAGAGGTACTGAAGGCTGCGTCAGCCAGCCGTCAATTTTTCTGCATAAAAAAGAGGTTCATTTTATTGACACGTGGTGGGTGACGTCATGAGGCGATTCAGTGTGTTTTTCATCGGTGGTTGTTTGCTTTAACTGTTTTTCAATAAATGTTCAGTTGAGAGCTCGTCCTCTTCGCCTCCCTTATTGTCCTTGTCTATCGTTAGCGCTTTTAATTTTACGATTCATGAACCAACTCCGCTGGAGGCTCATTAATAAGCCTACAACAGAAGCTCTGATAATAATAGCTTTTTCTTGTACGACACTCTTCGTTTTTAAGTGACTAGAAAAAATGTAGCACTTGCATGGGCAATAGCATTCTTCAACAAGCTTCCCTGGTATTCCTGAGAAAACAACTGGAAATTTGTCTTTCCACACAGAGATTTCATGGTCAGATATTGCAGTCGGACTATTCGCAAGATCTACTACACGGGATTCTGTGCCGGTGAGAGGCTGGGAGCACCCTACGGAAATATGAACAGTAAGCACTGGGGAAGACGCCTCATGGGAGTGGCACAAACTTGCAAACAGTCTAAGCGCCTACCTGACGAGAGCAGATTTGCCTGGTCCCATCATTGTTTGACGTGATGTCGGTCGGCAGGCCAAGGTCTGCTACCAGAAGCAGTGAGTTGGAGATGTCGGCTTCGCGTACCTCAAATGTATGTTCGCTCGTGCAAGCTACCACAGCGTCATCCTCTTGTCCTCTGAAAACAAGCCTGTTGGGCAGAGACAAAGAAAGAAGAAAAAAAAAAGCTTTTTGGAAAGATGCTTGTTGCAGCAGAGTGGCAAAAATCCAAAA
This sequence comes from Ixodes persulcatus, assembly GCA_013358835.2. Taxonomy (NCBI): domain Eukaryota; kingdom Metazoa; phylum Arthropoda; class Arachnida; order Ixodida; family Ixodidae; genus Ixodes; species Ixodes persulcatus. Next base: position 320,056 of record JABSTQ010011090.1, on the reverse strand, counting down.
ATACAACAACGGAGAGCATAAAAACAATTATATATCTGTGTTTGTAATTGTGGTCTGTGTATGTTTAGACAGCAAGAAGTTAGCCGGCCCCAGGGCGTCTGCGGCGTCTCACTGTGGATAAATTTTGACAGCGCAGTATTTTTTACTAACAAATCCGCGTTTTCCCACACGATGTATGGGCACTGCGCATGCGCAGAAACCAAGTTCCCGTGAAGTGAAGTATCTGCGCATGCACCGCGTCGACAGCAGCGCCGCCGTGTGACCAGGATTTTAATTATGCAGCATGACTGAGATCAAGGCGGTGTCAAAGCATATCCTTTGAGTTGAATCTTTGTGTGGCTCGTATACAACTTAATAAAGTTAAAAGTAAATCGAAAACTGACTTTTCACCATCCTTCAAGCTCTTCAGCATGTCTGTGTCAACTTCCATCAATATGAGGTCATCGCTGGAGTCGTCCGAGAAGTAAAGTGATTGGGCAAGGGGCATCAAGTCATCTGCTTCCAGTTTGGCTCGCTCCAGGTACTTCTGGACGTCCTCTTCTGTTCTGCATTCAAAAAATAAAAACGATGGTACACAATGTGAATTACACAAGCAAAGCACGTCGGTCTCGAATGCGGGCTGCGGACGGGGATCCTAGCAGACGACACACAGCCTCGCCTGCGGTGGTGGACATTTAGGCTTTACCGAATTCCACTATTGATGTGAGACTTTGAAATTCCTACCGGCCTAAAAATATATTTAAAATAGTAAACCTTGTCATTGTGCGAGAGATCTCGAAGGTCCAGCGAAGAAAGGTTGCACCGTTGTTTACACGGTTTGCACAAGGGCCGAAAGAAATCGCGCGGGAATATTTGATTGCCAGACTGGGCTGTTTGCCCGCTAAATTTAGCCAACAGCTTCATTCTTTCACCCGTTAAAAAACTGCAAAATATAAACACATCACAAAACACAAGGATGCTCGGCAGTTGTCTACACAAGACCAAACACATTGTTTTATTTCAGTTCAGGCAACATTTGTTTTTTATACGTTCGCATGGACGAAATATTTTTGGGATTTTTGGTGCCGCGGTGGCCGCTTCAAATGCCACGTTGTCGGACACCGGCCGTATCAGGTTGATGGCGTGTACCTTCACTCACTTTTAATGCGTTTGGTCTCGGTTTATTGCAACGTTCGTTGATCCGAAACGAATTAAATACAATAATAACTCATAAGAATTCTCTGATCGTAGTCTACTTGTCGAAATGAACAGTGTCCAGAGGGACTATTTCGCGGAAAGCGCCTTGATACACTACTCAGACGTCGGAGCACTATATAAAGCGCCACTGCCACATACGTCATTCCTCCGCTGTTGATCTTGAGTGGCAAATTGTGGTTCGCCAACCCAATTAAACCACACAGGCTTTCACCATGGTCAACAGCCAAAGAATGCGGATGGCCAACGAGAAAGCCAGTAAAAACGTGGTACTACGAGGAAACGTTCCCAAGACCACCGTTTGTCGCGAACGTCGGCGTACTTGTCGCTGTTTCGAGCTTCGGCGACGTACAGATGGTGCTTGCCCAACTTTTGATCTCTGTCCGATCGCAACTGATAACTTTCCTAAGCGTCGTTGCAGTGCTGTTTTTGTGTGTTTTATTTTTTTTCCTAGGCACCCAATCAACGTTAAAACTAGCGTCTTGCATTTTGCATCGTAACGTTCAAAAGGTGCCTAAATTTGTTAGACATAATCGTCGGTTTATTTCCAGTGTTCCTTTTTGTTTTGGTTTTTCTATAGTAGCCGATTTTAATGACGCAGACATTGTAGCATTTGACAACAAATTCTGACTCGCTTAAATTCGTCTCACAAAAGTGACGCGTGTCAGATCTACGTAAGCGATAAACAAGCCAATCTAAGCAAAAAAAAAAAAAAAAGGTATCAGTTATGTAAATTACAATTAAAGACCCCCTCCAACACGATCCGTTGTATTTCAAACAGGTATACGCGCACTCGCTGTTCCCGTTTTCAGTCGTGTTGCGCTCCCCCTCTCCCCGAGCGTTATTTCCGTGATGAGAACGAGCAGCTGTCAGCTTCACGTCAAACTGCGGACTGTCGCGTCCCCCCCCCCCCCCCCCCCCCCCCCCCCCAAGGTTTCCCGATAACCGCGTCGCGCGACGTTTTGTTCGCGAGCAAAGTGTGACTCCAGGACATTTTGTTCTGGCTTGTTGCAGAAGCCTCAAGACGAAAAGTACCCCGTTGGACCATGGTTGCTCGCATTCTTCATCTTCGTTGTCTGTGGCTCGGGTAAGATTTCGTTGCACTGTGTATCGTGTTGCAGTGGATTCCATCTGGCAGCCCCATATTTTACGTCTGTGTGTTGCCGACACTTGTTGAGGTGTCCTGACTGTTTTAACGCTGACCTCTGTGGAGCTGGTGTTGAAAGTTCCATAACAAATGATGCTAAAGGGCAAACTGTCCTTTTTATGAGTCATCCTGCTCTTTATCCATGAGTGGCAACAAAGAAAAGGTGTTAGATACGGACAGTGTACTCACACCTGTGCATGTTTTTGTTGTTTTTTATGTGCAAAAGTGCACTGAATGCAATTTTAGTAGAATCAGCACAAGATGGATTGCTTATGTCAGGGTTTAGTGTTTTCGGTTTCAGACGATAAAAGCCGATAAATATAAGCCAAATGAACTTTCCAAAATAAAATTTTAATCAAAAAAGTTTTTAAAATTTTTATTTTTTTAGAGCCAAATGGCATAGTCAATTGACTTTTAGGGAGCGAGGGGGGGGGGGGGGGGGGGGGGCTGTCATTGTCTGATCTTGCGACACATAACTTCCCAAATTAAGCTTTTCAACCAGAGTTTTGGGAGTACATGAAGTATGCCATGCTTTCAAAGTACATGAAGTATGCCATGCTTTCAAACTTGGTACCGGTTGTTGTTTGGCATTTGACTAAATGACCAGCTTTAGCAATAAGTACAAAAAATTCACAATGTTTTTGTTTTTTTATTACAAAAATTAAACTTGAATTGCGGAATGCTCATTTTCCGCCCAAATGTCAAGTTAGCGATCTGAGCCAGATGCCGAAGTTTCAGAACTAACCGTTATCTTACTCATAAGGTATAAGTGATTTTCTAAAAAATTGAATGGGAAAATGGCGGCTGACGGTCTTTTCAAATACATGGAGCTGAATGGTGGCAGTTACCAAACAAAGGCCCCATTTTCCCTTTGAAAGTTTCAGAAAATCGCTTACAACTTTTTATTGAGATAGCGGTTCATTCTGAAACTTTGCCATCTGGTTTGGGATGTTAGCGCTACATTTGGCAAAACAATTGAGCGTTCGGCGATGTATAGTTTATTTTTTGTGGTGAAAAAAAACTTTTTGGGGTGGACATTTTGTAGTTCTCAGCATCGAACGGTCATGGTAAACGGTGAGAGGGTGTTTCTGAAAGTGACAGTTCTAAACAGAAAAGAACAAGTATGAATTAATACAGAACACTACCTGTATTTTACACCATGTCAAATAATTGCAATCTAAATTGTACATGCTACTGTAAAAAATGAAAGTGCTATTTTATGACTATCTTTTTGAATTTCAGGCCCATTCATATAGTTTCCGGGTGATCACCCTTTCATATTGGAGTTGCAAACTCTATATAACAGCACCGTGCTAAACACAGCAATTCTTTTAATCCTCACCCAGTGTTCTTAAAATGCAAGCGAAAGAACATATATGGTGTTGGGTTGAATGGAGATTCCCGTACTACAAAAAGAAATGTAAATGGTGAACTTTAATGTGTATAATTATTCACAAAAAGGAAGACCAGAATTTTCTTTTTAGATAAAAACCGAAAGAACTATGCCGAGTTTTGAAAATATGAAAACCGAAAATGCCAGACCCTTTTTACTTAGCTTACTTACAAAGCAAGATCAAAGGCACCATATCTTCACATGCTGAATTTATTACACAGCAAACGTTTTTAAGCAGTTTTCTTGCCGTGATACATGGCTTGCATTGATCATTGATGTCGCAACACTGGCCATTGTGGTGTCCTTGCTGCTGCACACATTACGCGCCACTAAATTTGTTTTTCTCGGCAAGAACAAGTTGGAATAGCCACCAGCATGCTGCGATGATGTCATGTGCAAGCCATGGCATATGAACCTTTTTTTTTTTTTTAGGAACTGTAGTGTCTTCTGTTGAATTATAGATTCCGAAAATTAACTTTTGAATTTGATATCAGTTCTGATTGTTTAGATTACATTTTGTGGTCACAGCCTTCGACAGCAATCAGACCTTTGAATCAGTGTTGGGGATGTTACAACACAAGTAAATAGCGCATTTTCAAGAAAGCCACATACGCAACTGTTACGATGACCGTACTACATAAAACTTGGATACCAGTATTCTTTCCGATATAGTAGCTATATGTTCAGGTTGCGAGCTTGACTTTTAAGTAGGCCATAAACTATTTCAGCAAGATTAATCTGTGATTTTCATTATGCATTTAACGAGTGAAAGCAGCAAGAGGGGATCTCCAGATGTCATTTATATCTCACTGTTTCACCCGTTGGTCTCTCGTAGTTGAATTCGTCGGGTGACTTTTCTTTTCACTTCACATTCTCCTTGGTCATTTGCCAATTTGTGTATACACCTTTTGTGCAGGCTGTGTTTCACCTCGCATTCTTGTTTCCTGTTTCAGCAATTTTCCAAATCATCCAGAGTATCCGGTTCGGCTGAAACCTTTTCTAGAATGACCACGAAGATGAGCCTGCTGCTTACCCGGAGCAGCAGGGACCCAAGGGATGTCCAATTTTGACATTAAAGGCTGGAAAATGTACACTTATATATATATACACACCTCCGTTCACATGTTACTACGTGTGCTGTATAAATTCTTGTGCTTTCTGGTGATACTTTTTTGAAAACTATTTTCCGAAATAAAACCTTTTTTTTTTTTTTTTTCGTTTTCGAACATGGATGACTATAGTTGTTGAGTGACTCGCATGTGGTGTGCCGGTTAAGCTGAAGTAATGTGATGGAACTGGCCATATTAAATGTACAAGGAGTTCTCGAGAAAAGAGATCAGTGTTTTTCGGCCCGGTTAAATAAACTGTGCATCGCAGAATGCTCAAACTCTGAGAATATGATGCTATTGGTTGGGATGGAAAGTTTGAGAACATGACATTGCCCGGATGAAAAGATAATTAAGAAAAAAAGTAACTTTTTGAGTCAATGTTTGTCAAATCAAAATATTACCTTATGACTATGACGATAACTTCGTGAACTGTGGAGGCTGCGGCCCCTGCAACCCAATTGGAGCGCCAAGGCAAGACACGTAACACTCCATGTCTTTTTCCTTTAATTGGCAGTTGAACTCGTGTGATTCCATCTCTAACGAGAAGATAAGAATAAAAAATAATCGCAAATTTATGAGTTTCAATTATATTTAAACTAAAAAACTGACACCACATCCGTATCTGCTGTCGCTTTTTTCCTCTGTAGCACTGTGGCCGTTGGTGATCGCAGCCATGTAATCGGTCGTTTCCGCTCAAAACATTGCACTGCTATGGCATTAGAACCCGTCATAGATTTAAAGCAAAATTAAGTGTATGGTTGTCTCGTGAAGTGTTCCCAAAGTGCTCGCTATTCTAGCGGACGGAAATGTTGCTGCAGTGGATGTTCATCCAAAGTTGGTTGGTTTTGGAGCAGGCGACTCTTGGCTAGCAGACGACAGTCGGTTCCTCTGGGCCTCGCATTGGGCGTAGTGACACAAATGCTCCCATTACGTCTGGTCACGTGCCTCACTCCAACGCTCTTGTTGGGTAGTGGGGCCTTAGCCTCCACAGTTCGCCAAGTTATGAAACGGAGTAAAGCATTTATTTTAGTGAAACAAAGCAAGGAAGAAAACGATATGCTCTTGCTGACAAGTGTTTTTCACCGATATAAATCCAAGCGTTCACAATATTTCTTGTCTTTACGATGTTAAGCTCGGGTGAACATCCCCTCGTAAATTTTTTTTTTTTTTTTTAATTATGCAATGTCATTTTAAACTTTGTGTTCTATCCCAACTGCTAGCCTCACATTCTCACGAAGTTTGAGCTTTCTGCGATGCATAGTTTATTTATGTGGGCTCAAGAACATGGCTTTCTTTTCTTGGGAAGTCCCTATATGTCCATATCACTTGAACGAATGACGTTCTAGCGAATAGCGGTCCTTTGACCTAATTGACATTTTAGAGAATGGCGTATCCCTGGGGCGCATGTTAACCCACCCGGCCCCCTTTGTTCACACCACAGATCAGTGGTTCACACCGTTTTGCAGCGACGTTCTGCGGCAGCTCTGCAAAAATGTTAACCCACCTGGTCCACCCGTACACGCCGCATCGCAGCAGCCAACCATTCGCTAAAGTTTCCTTCTATGAAAAGTTGGTTCGGGGAGGGACTTTGTTCACTAAAACCTCGTTCGACCAACTGAGTGCCACCCTTATTTAAAATAATGAAAACATTGGTTAGTAAGAGCTAGGTAAGTTAAATATGAATAGATTTTTTTTCTCTCGAGTTTTTAGAAACTTCGCTTGCATATCAAAACGCTATAGTCGGTGACAGGTCAAGAACGAAGTGGAAGCTCCTCCCACCCCTTTCCACTTCAGCGGAGCGAACGGTGGAGAGGAGGTCGCCTCCTCTCCAGCATTCGCTCTACTAAAGTGGACAAGGTGGGAGGAGCCTCCACTTCATTCTTTAGTATTATTTTTTTTTTTGCTCCTTCGTAAAATATTTTTATGGGTTTTATGGGTTTCTCTTAGTTATTTTTTTTTTTTTTCTAACCTGTTGCAAAGGTGTTGTCCAAAAAGAAGAGTTCCGAGTACTGATCTTCCGCGTTTCCCTGAAGACTGGGTGCAACGGGTGCAATCCACCCTGGAGGAAACCGTCCCTACGTGATCGCAAACCAAATTCATCGGCAGCCATACGGGTCAAACAGGTCCTGTTGCTGTGGTATCCTCCCATCTACCCCTTATCGCCTGTGCGGACATCCTTTCAAAAGGGACAAGGAAGCGCTGTTTTCTTCGTAACCTAGCACGACTACTCTCTGCGACGATTTGTGTCTTCCGTAGAGAAGCACCGAACAATTCCGGCTAAAAACCGTATGCAAATAAAGTCAGTAAAGAACAAAAAAGGAAAAATGTGGTACCGACTGGCGCGACGTGCGGTGGCTGTTCGGGGAAAGTGCCAAGTGGCTGCCGATGTTCATCGCTGGGGCGACGGTGGCGTAGCTGGCGTAGCACTGTTCTGTTCAGCTGATTTTGATCGCCCTCGATTTCGCGTTGTCGGTCTCATATCCCCCCCCAAACATTTGAAGCATGACAATGGGAGAAGAATCTCCCGTAACTTCGCTCGTCCTCCCAGTGTTAATTCGTCCCATATTGGATAAGGTGAGTGCATCGTTCTTGACATACGGTTGCGTAGGGCTCGAAGCTTTGGATGTGGGTAGAATTCCTGGCCGATCGCGGTACGTTGTATTGCTGAGCAGTGTATGATCACAGCTTTCGGTTTTGTTCGTACAATGCGCGAACGTTTAACAATTTCCCGCGTTAGGTCGTTACGTGCTTCATACATATCGTCGGCGTATAGCCTCCATCAACAGCTAGTAAACACCACCTTAGTGACGTAGTCAACGCAGTTGTCACACCGAACAATCTTCCATTTGGTCCCCGAAAGCCAGCATATCTGTCGTGTTTAGTCGTGTTTCACGCTCATTTCATACTTTGTGGGACGACGGGTTAAGTTTCTTTGGTAGCAGAAAGCTACCGGAAATTTCCGTTTACCGTTCGATAAAACCGTTCACCGTGCAATGATCTCTTATCGGGACTTCCCTCCCGTAAAGACGACTTGCCGAGAACCTGAGTACACATCCGACACGGGGGCCAAGCATTTGATTTCGACTCTTTTGTTTTGTAGATGGAGCGAAAAGATATGTGCGCTGCCCAGACACTAAAGGCGGCAGTGTCAAAGGTGAGGATGTGCGGACATTTTTTTTTTTTTTTTCCGCAGCAGTTTCGCTGACCTAAATTCTGCGCGCTCCACCGGGGGCGACTTTTGCTGAGCCGCACCGCGATTCAGCGTTTTCCCCGTTACTTCTTTTCTCGGAAGATCGAGCTGTCCCACCCGGGCTTTCTGTACGACCTCGTCATGGGCCTCATCAAGGAAACAGACCTGTCGGTTAACGTCACCGAGAGCCTGCTCAAACTCCAGGGTTCCATCACTGATAATGAGGGTACCCCTTTTTTTTCTACCCTTCACACATATATTTAAGAAATGAGAAGTTTTTGGGTATTTTCAGCATGTTTAACCCATTAGTTCTAAATCTAGCTGAGAGGCAACTTTTTTTTTTTTCTTTCAACACTTTTTTGCTCAATTTCTCACCATAAAAAAGTTTTTTTTTTTTTTTTTTTTTTTGCGCCGTTTTAAGCACAGCCGAGCTACGTGTTGATCTACAACTATAAGCCAAATGCTTCCACCTATCTCCATACTTTGTGCGTCATTGATAACCATGTTTGCAAACTCGTCCGTTGTTTTAATCTTCGGAAAAGTGTGAATTTACTCTGCCAAAATAAAAATCGGTGTGGGTTATAACGCTTAGGAATATTATTGTTCTTGTGTTTCTGCTCAGACCTCAAGTGTGCCAGGACAGAGGACGCATTCCAGGAGTTCAACCGCAGGGCTTCATACCTGAAGAAAGTCCTTAGCCGCATTCCCGATGAGATCAATGATCGCAAGACGTTCCTGGACACAATCAAGTGAGGCTCAAAATTATTTCTTCTGACCTGCAGATGCGACATAGCAGTCTCGACGTCTGTCTTGGGATTGATGTGACTTAAGGGAAAACTGGAGCGGTTATGTATTTGAGGAAAAACTGAAGTCGTCTTCATTTGGTCTCCAGGATCACAGATATCGAGATTATTTTTAAATTTGGTGCACGGAGGCTGCAAAAAATCATCTTAAAAGTAGCGCTGAAGCCTTTATTTCCCGGAGTGTGATGTCATACTAGAGTTTTTGGAATCTCTGCTTTTGCGCATCTTCAGCACTTATCAAAGCTATGCACGTGCACTCCATGGCACTTTCAAAAATGATTTAAAAAAAGACTTCATGACCGGCGTCAGTGCAGAGGAATATAACTGGCAAGCTTGCAATTGCATGCGCTGCCCACACAAGCGACATGGACCTGGCGGCTGAAAGATCCTAGTATGACGTAATGACTGGTCGGAGGTTTTTCGTGTTTTCTTGCATTTGGTTGCATCTTTGGGGAAAACGAATGTGATATTCAGATTCACGTCATAAAACTACTTTACAATATTCTTTCAACTCATATTTTATTCAAGGTGCTCTTCAGCTTCCCTTTAAAGGGAAGCTGAAGTGGTTTTAAATATGAGAAAAAAACCACCCGAGCCTAGTTAATTAGACCTCAGCCATCATGAATATCGTATTCGTTTAGTTGTTTTACAAGCGGATTAACTGGAAAAGCGCCTTCAAAGTAGCGCTGAAACCACTCCCCTCCAAAGCAGAGAGAAAGGGGAGAGAGGAGGAAGCCTGTCAGCCGACATTGCAAAAAGTGCGGCTGGGGGACCCCGCCACGGCTGGCCATGCTTCCATCGTAGGCTGCTCTACTGACTTTTCGAGCTGTCGTGCTTGGGATGGTGCTTGGGGATGGTCTAATGCAGTCAACAAATCTTGGGAGAAGTATTTGAATGTAGAGGCCCAGGAAGCTTTCACGAATTCGACATCAAATTGAGGACTGCCGGACACACATCTCCGCTTTTTTTAAAGCTGTAATGGCATAATAAATTTATTTTATTTATTTATTTTTATTTACATCGTACCTACATCGCCCTGTGGGCATTATTGTAGGGGGGGTTTAGAAAACATTATGACAAGTGGAAAAAGAAAACGTCATTATCATCAATGGACACAATATCTTCCGGGAGGTCGTTCCACTCTAGCGTTTTTGACAAAAAACAAATTCGCAAAACTGTCAGTCCTGTAAGTGGGAACAGCAACCTTTTTAGAATGATCACAACGGGAAGAAACGTAGGATGGCTCCATAAGATAAGTGGCTTTATCAATTCCTGTTTTGTTGTGAAAGACAGGGTGGAAGAATTTTGTCTTAGTTTTTTTCTTCTACATTCGAGTGTTTCCCATCCCAGCATGGCTTTCATATCTGTAACACTAGCATAAGGGTCATAGTTGTTCAGTACAGAACGCGCGGCCTGATTTTGAATTTTTTCTAGTTTATTGATAAGGAAGTCGTGATAAGGGTCCCACACAACCCACGCGTAATCAAGGATCGTTCTTACCAAAGAAAAATAAAGTGTTTCTTTAACGTTTCGCGACGCGGATCTAAAATTTCGACGGATAAAATAAAACATTTTACTGGCCTTTCCGATTGTACGTTCTATATGGCTGTTCCATTTTAGGGAATCCGCAAATAGCACTCCTAGGTAAACATACTCAAACACAATACATAAAACGGTCCCATTGATTAGGTAGCTATGAGAATCGTGCAGCTTACTTCTCGAGAAACGAATATGTTTGCATTGACTTAAATTTAGGCTCATTTTCCATTGATTGCACCAAGAAGATAAAATATTTATGTCGGTTTGTAATATGGCCAGGTCGTCTGACGTGTTTATTTCCCTGTACAATACGCAGTCATCGGAGAACAGTTTAATATGAGACTGTATGTTTTCGGTGATATCATTTATGTATATGAGAGAAAGTAAAGGCCCTAAGACACTCCCTTGTGGCACACCCGACGTAACCCGAGTTGATGTGGATATAGTACCGTTTAAAACGACCCGCTGCTCTCGACCTTCTATATAATTTTGTATCCAGTTCAGGACGTTAAGATCTATGTTTAGCAAAGCCAATTTATACAATAATAACTGATGGGGGACCGTGTCAAATGCCTTTCGAAAGTCTAAGAACACGCAGTCGGCATATTTCCTGCTGTCTAGTGATCTGGATATATGATGATAAAATTCTACCAGCTGGGTGTTGCAAGAGTAGCCGCTTCGAAAACCATGCTGTGAGGGGGAAAAGAAGTGTAATGAATCCAGGAACGAGTAGAGGTTACTATAAATAATGTGTTCAAACAACTTACATGAGATCGATGTCAATGAAATAGGGTGATAATTTTCAAAACTGGCTTTAGATCCCGATTTAAAAACTGGTGTAACGTTTGCCATCTTCCAATCCATTGGAACCATCCCCGTCTTTAAAGTTTCACTGAATATAACAAAAAGATAACGCGCTATAGATTCACTGCACTTAAGAAAAATAACAGGGGAAATGCCATCAGGTCCGACAGCCTTGGTTGCACCAATTCCACGCAGCAACTTCACTATGCCGTTCATGTCAATTGTAATGCTGGGCATTACGCTTTGCTGCGTTTGGTAAGCCACTGGAGATACCAGATGCGAAGAGTCTTCCGAAAATACCGGCTTAAAATACGAGTTAAAGCATTCAACCTTCGCGTTATCAGACACCATAGTACCACTATCAACTTTCAACGCAGGAATAGAAGTGTCTTCCTTTCTGTTCGCGTTAACAAACTTCCAGAATTCTTTAGGGTTTCTTTTTAGATTTTCGTTAAACTTATCAAAGAACACTTTTTTGTTTAATTTTATTTGCAATTTGAGAAGCCTGTTAATCTCTTTGTACTTCTGCTCAGTTTGGACTGACCAACTTTTGGCAAGCGTTTTGTAAGCACGTCTCGCTTGACGCGTCACGCGCCACTATGGCATAGTGGCGCGTCACACATGACTAGCCAATAGCGTGCTGCTGCAGCGATCGCTTGTGTTTTTTTTTCGTTTTTTTTTTTTTTTTTTCGCGTTTAGTAATTATTTTGGGTCAGACGGTTGCGATATTTAGACTCAGCAGGCAGAAACACGTCAAAATCAACCATTAACTCTTTTTTTTTCTTTTTCGAAAAGCTCTTCTGCTTTTTTTTAAGGGGGGACACCACCTTAAAATTACAATTTTTTAGAAAAAATGACTTTTTCCTATTTTTATGTATAGTGCGGAGAAATAAAACATTTTTGGTAGGCCGACGATGCGAAATCATGTTTTTGAAATGTGAAACTTCTGTTTCCTATTTTCAAACTGCTGTAGCTTTGCACCAGTATGCCCTAGAATGATGATCATACTCTTGTTGGGAAGAGCATTTCTTCACAGTTTCAGTCCATTAAATATCTTTGTTTAAGAGTAAACTCTACTCGGGCAAGAACACCATAGAGGTCCAGCTTTCACGTAGAAGGGGCTATGCATATGGCCAAGAATCGAAAAGCCCACCCTGACTGAACACAAAACTGACTAAAACCAGCATTCCTTTATAGAAAGTCGCGTGGGTTTGTCTGCTTTGTATTTCGATGATGCTTGCCCCGTCCATTCTTACTGATGTTGGTTCGTGTATTGCAGGCATACCGAATTCCTCACTCGTTTCACAATCAATGTCCACATGCTGCCTACAAAATGACACTCGAAGAAAGCACTTTAAGCTTAGACTCACTCAGCAAAGCCATGCAGAGGATTGGGTGTAAGCAGAAGGCACCACCTTTGCTCTTGGTGCCTTTTAGTTGCCACCACCATCAGTAAAATCAAATGTAGTAATGCGGAAACATCAAACAGGTTTCTCAGTTTCACTTTTTTGCAGCAACTTTCGTTTTAGGAAATTTATCATTTTAATGAATCGCTGAATGTATTCTTCGCTGTGGGTGTTTCTGAACTGAAATTTAATGAGGAATGCAGCTAGATATTGATTTTTCTATTTAAATAAAGTTCTTATTGCCAAAAAGTAGAGTTCTGATGGCGAGAAAGTGCCCCATTAAGTGGAATGCTTTTCAAATTGACGTTTTGCATAGAAAAAAACACGGATTTTAAGGTAAAACATAGATAGCCGCACCCGCCATATGTTCTAGTTAAGGCTGAGGCTTAGAAATGCTGAATTTTCTGCAGCAATCTTACATGATGCATTTCCTCGCCAAGTGAAACAATTTGCATCAATGGCTGTGTACCTCCCTTTGTAGCTTATCGGAAAATTGTCCTACGGAGATGAAATGTCATAGAGTGCATTTAGGCAACGAGATGAATAGACCCTCCAAATTTCATCAATACTGAGCGACTGGTTTAAAAGTCAACACTTGAAGGTGGTGTCACCCCTTAATGGGTGGTTATTCCTCCTTAAAACTGTGTTTTGTATACTGAAAAATAGACAGTAGAATGTGCCATGACAGCAAGAAATTAACTATCCTAGCAGTTTCCAAAAGGCTAAGCAGATCATGTCAAATTAATGCAACATTCTCATGGCATTTGGAGCATGGCACTGCAGCTCTATAAAGTCTGCTTAGGCACTTGTATAAAACAATACAATACAAAGTTAATTCTTCCAGCATGGGATGTACAATGGTGGTGAAGAGGAAGCCAAAGAAGAAGCTCTATAGTGTTATAGCTTGACAAATCTATGGAACAACAATACACCCTGATATCTCTTGTTTCTTGCAAATACACTAAGAGATAAAAATTAAAAAAAATTGATGGCTGTTTTTTGATTAGGCATTTATTAATAAGCTGTGGGAAGCATCACTTCTGTGCCACCTCGTTTGTATGCTGAGCATAAATTTGCGCACATGAGAATCTGTGTACTGCAACACACCTTTTGCAGTGCATAACACATGCATGAAATCAGTGTTCTCTTGTGACCATTGTATTGCAATCCACTTTCCACAGGGAGATCGCCAGTGCCATCAAGAAGCTGCTGGATGCTGTCAACGACGTCTCCACGTACATTCCTTCGCCATACAGAAAACAGGTTGGTTTAATTTTTTTTATTCTTCCACACTTTTTTTTCTTGGCGCAGAAGGTTAGGAGTATTTCTAGGGTGAACGCTGAAATCGAAGAGCCAGACTTCCTTTCAACCAAATTACCAGGAGCGATACTTTGCATGAAACAAAGACAACTGCCGGCTGTATATCCTGCAATTGTGTTTGTCAGCAAAGTCCATTTAATGGTGCGCAGCTCCTAAAATAGACTGCTAGTATCTCAGTCTATCAAATTGAATTTTCTATTCTATCTACATCCTCGGAAAGGACCTATTAAAAATCGATTTGCAGCGTGTAACCATTGCACATACTGCATTGTGTAAATGACTTCATTTTTGTGAGCTCAATATTTTGAAAATTTTGCAAAGTGTGGGTTTGGGGAATATTTTACAGGCACAAAAAATTTCGCAATATAGAGTGATATGATATGCTTTCTTTACCATGGGGCAATATACTTGTGTGATGTCACAAAACTATTTGACTCTCGAAATTTGCGAAAATTAGATCCTCGTGAAAATTAAGTTCACAGTATCCATAGTGCTTCAGAAAGCATTGTTTGTACTAGCTTTTTGAAAGTGAAGTTTTGCATTCTGTATGTAGTCCGTGAATGTGCAGTGTTGAATGTGCATGTGTTTCTGCCTCCCCAGGCTTTGGAGCAGAGGAAGCGAGAGTTTGTCAAATACTCCAAGCGCTTCAGTAACACACTGAAGGAGTTCTTCAAGGAAGGACAGTGAGTGGCTTGTTCCCTGTTGCTTGCTCATTCCTGCACGTCTTGGACAGATTGCTCTGTGCGACAGCGGGCATCTCGCAGATATTCCCCCTTGTTCCCCTTCTCCAGGGATTATTTTCGTCGTTCTTGTCCAGCTCGCTTCCATCTTTGCATTGAATTGCATTATTAGTGTGGTCCGCATTTAGTTGTCGAAGAGGGATCAAAGCGAACATGTGCAGCACGTCCTGGTATCGTAAAACTTAGAGGGGACAACAGTAAAATTTCCAAGTACTAAGTGATATCAGGAAGCGGTAATGCTTGTGCGAAGAGCTATTTGTTCTGAATCTTCGCTTCGAAAAACGATTATGAGTGAGGCTAGAAAACAAAGTACTGCATATTTAACTATAATACAGGTATTTGCTTTGGGGGTTTCTTCTCCAGGCACATGATGAACAGGTTGACCTTTGACATGTCACACTGTCTGAACATGCCTAGGACGTGCATTATATTTCTGCTTGGCTCACGCTGTCGCCCTCTGGTCTTTCATAGTAGCATTTGTGCACTTCGGCTTTGAACTGTTGCATTGAAAACGCTGCAAGTATGACATTCGTTTTTTTCTTTTCTGTTTGGCAGGGTTCAGGCGGTGTTTGTAAGTGCAGTCTACCTCATCTACCAGACGAATCACATCATGGTCACTGTCAAGAACGAGTGTGACTAAGAAAGGTGGGTGTAGCTTTTTCTTATACCGTGTGATGAAGTGAGTATTGATGTTGCCATGATACCATCACATCACTAAAGGGATAGTCAAGCAACTGGCACATTACTCGCATCCAGATACGCAAATTCTTTGTGCAAAATGCGTCGGTTAGTTTCACCAGGTGTCCCCAGTCTATACTTGCGGACAACTCTCTGTCGCTATGCGGTCCAAGCTATGGCTGCTCGTGCACTTGCACACCTTGAGCGCCCATCGAAGCAGTGCATGAGCACTCTTCACTTCTTGGGAGACGTTACAGAAAGTCGTCCGCGAGTATACAGCCTCACAAAAAAGAAATGTGTAACCCTGTGTTTGGGTTAGATGTAAGTCCAACTGCTCACTCTGCGACACTGTTAGCATGAACAAGCCATCACCGGTTTTCTGTTTTTCTCTCGCTATTGAAGGAATGTCATCGAAACTTTTATATTGGTGGTAAGTGCTCCGTTGGGGTACTGACCTAAGTGGCATATTTTGATGCCTTTTGGAAGTAAAATGAGAGAAAGCGCCTAAGTCGCACCGAGTGTCGCACAGTGTACATGGTGGCACCTCACTCAGATGGGAATGACATACACAGCATTTCATGAACGAAGAAACGGCTGAATGGTAGTAGTTAGTGTAGTGCCTAATACTCAATCCAGAACCTGGTTTCAGTAGGAAGGCTACAAACATGAGCACGCAGGGCTGTGGAGGTTCCACATTGGGTCGTGGATTTGTAAACATTGGAAGAGCCTGACTAGGTTCCATTAAATAAAAACCCTTCATTGTCCCATTTTCAGATGCGAAGACGTTGAGATGAAGCAGGAGTCGCTAACGACGAGGGACACGCAACAGTGTAGCCGGGTGGAATCGGAACAATGGCAGCTCCGCCTGGTGGCAACCAAGATAAGCAGACGTGCCGGCTCTCCGTCTCGTCTGTTTAAAGTTGCTGCTTGTACCTCATGAGCTCTGTGTAGTACTGGGAAGCACAAGTCTCTCTTCTTTGTTTTCCAGGAGGGATGGGTAAGGTGTTGTGATTAGTCTGGTTGTGTACATAGTGATGCCACATACAATCTTTTTGGCTGTGGCCTACGTGTAACCACATGAATTTTTTTTATATAGTCGGGCATAACATTATTAAACAGAACAAAATTTGGATTTGCCTCGATGTGTTCATCTTGTCGTTTAATTTGCTTTTTCAGCTCGATATTTCTACAGCAGATGCAAAATGTGTGCCTATTACTTTACCAGTCAAGCATTTTCAAATAACAAAATATATTGTCAGTTTTTTTATATATTTATTTTTGGGCTAGAACAAGGTCTGTAGACCGATCGCCCGATACGAAGGGCTCAGCCACCATAATCCAATCCAATCCAAAACACAGAGCTCCTGAAACATGGAGGTAGGGAGTTACTCGAGACGAACACGACGCCACCAGAGGTGAAGTCTGAGGAAGACTTTCGGTTTGGAAGGACGCGCTCCGAACGGTGGCCCAAAACAAATGTAACCGAAAGACGCTATTGGACGGAAAGGACAGCCGATTTGGTGCCAACGGCCGTTTTGGGCACCCTTGGGTACGTTCGCACCGACCGCGACCTCTACTTTCGGCTTTACTTGGATTTCCTCTGAAAGGTCCCTTCTTCCATGGTCTGAAAGAAGATTCGACGAGCTAACTTACTGGCTGAAAGCAACACTAAATTTGCCCTCCGACGGGTGTTAGGTCACGAGGGGCTCATTGAGTGTTAGGGATTGAGCTCCTGGTGGACGACGGACACTTGATCGGAGGAGTCGCCGAGAAGGAAAACGAGTCGAGCACCTTAAGACAAGGAAACAATGTTTATTTCCTAGTATGGCAACAAAAAGAAACCAGTTTTTGTCAAAAAAATGGCGCGTAACTGCACCGCAGCTATGTTTGTTTATACATTCTTAAAATCGTGTTCGCATGGCAGATGACGGACTAGACCCAAAAAAGTCACTGGAACAACCCGCCGCTCTTCCTTTGCGCAGAAAGGGCATCAAACTCTCTTTAAAAAAAACAAAAAACACTACCCTCCCCTTTTTCTTCAAACCGGAGACGCGTCCCCCGCCATTTTGCACCGGCAGCGAAGACGAATGCGTCCGAAAATGCGTAAATTTGCTTTATTATAAAGCAAAGCTAACAAACGTTTTATGTACAAGCCACGTGGCCTCATTGCCACGCAACTGACCATTCAGAAAGAAAAAAAAAAGAATGTCTGAAGAGCTTTGTACAAGAGAAAGACGCGAGTCGAGTGTTTGTCGAAAAAAAGGGGCACCATAGCGCTGAGCGTCCTTGGCACCACCTGCGTGGATGACACCACACATTTTCTTTTTCCTCGGAGCCCTCTTTTTGTGGAGGGAGACGTTGGGAAGGGGAAGGCTCGTCGAAGGGACTGTGCGTGCCGTGCCGTTTTGGCATGGCGGTCGGGGAGGGCGTTGCAAGGCGGAGATCAGTTGAAGACAAACTTGTAGGTGAAGCCGCCTCCGGACCCGCTGCCGAAGGGGTTGAAACCCTGGAACGGGTGGAAGCCCTGGCCCTGCTGAGATTCAGGGTCCAAGGGGTCCTCGCCGCTGTCGAAGCGCTTGCGTTTTTCTGCGAGAAAAGATACGGGTTGTGGATTAGCGGTGTATAGTTGTTCGGGTGACAAAAAATGAAGCGAGTTTTCGCGGCGCTGCTGGGCAACCTTTTTTAAGTTCTAGCGCCTTCTAATCTACAAATGAAGCAACTTTGTACTCTGCCATAATCCAGTATGGTGAAATTCAATGTGTCAACTGCCACCACATGGCAATCTACAATAAGGGAGTGAAAAAGTCGAGGTTGGGCACGATAGAGTTATGGCCACACTTTTATGGTCCGAGAAGGTGTGGATGGCCGATGATTTTATTTGAAGAAAAAATGAAGGCCAGGACATAAAAGACCAAGCACAAAGAAAACTAAAATTCGGTTGCAAAACAAACCAACATGAGCATTATTATCACATCTGACATTTGTAAATTACCTTGTGCGGTGTGAGTGACGAACATAGGCTACATGAGTGCTCCGTGAGCCCGGGCTACCTCAAGACCAAAGTGGTTTCACTGTCGCATTATTTCTGAACTAGTTTTGGCGGGAGGCCTCACTTCAATATAGTAGTTGAATTAATGCATCACGCCGCACACGTAAAGATTGTCCCAAATTATGCTGCTCATTTTACGCACATTATATTGCCCCCAGCGATTTGCGAAAATCAAAAGCAACAAACTAGCCTCGATAGAAATAACAAAACAACTTTCAACATAATGAAAACCCGCAACTTGGGAACAACAAAGTGTCACGTCATTCACTTTTTAAATCCCAAGTTTTGGGTCTTCAAGATGTTAAAACTGACCTCGCCTTCTAGGCTCAAGAGGGCAGACGGTCTAAGCGTGGTTCCGAGCGTGCCAAAACGCGCAGCTTCGAAACAATAACGGCAACAATTCCGCCCCCAGAGTGAGGACATCCGGAAGAATCTGCGTTTGGCTCCCGGCCATGTCGGTGCACCCACCGGGGTCTGTGAGCACCTCCTTGGCGGCGGCGATGTCGATGAACTTCTTCTCGGCGTCCTTCTTGGAGTCTCCCTGGTAGTTGTCCGGGTGCCACTTCTGGGCCAGCTTGCGGTACGCCTTCAGGATCTCCCGCTTGGCCGCGGTGCGCTTCACCCCGAGGATCTTGTAGTAGTCCCGTTTCTTGCTCTGCCGCTCCATGCGCTGGGCACGCTTCAGACCCTCGGGCCCACACGAGTGCTCGTCAGCGTTGGCAGCCTGCTGGAAGTCGTGCATGGCTGTGGGGAAGCAAAGGGGTCATCCTATTTACTTTTACAAGCATAAGACCGTGTCAATCCCCACTACTGGCTTCCGTTTTTGTCTGGCAGAAGTTGCTGCGACTTGCTAGAATTTTTTTAATGTAATCAAGATCAGATTCAGCAATCTGGCTAACTCTGCCGCTGCGGGTAAGAATCGACGTTGGTTGGATGCTCCCACAGCCAGACCACACATTTGCTAGATTTTGACGATTGCCCCCCTACTCGAGTGTCGTTCGTCAGAATCGGGGAAAGTGGGCATTGAGTGTTCTAATTTCCCGCAGAGCAGGGTCCCTCAGACTTCTGAGCGCCGGCCAATTTCTCCTTGGACCCTAGAGTCTCATTCAAAGAAGACAAATTCACAGTGTGAAAATTATACGCTTTGTCGAGTCTAAAACCTGCACTCTTTCCGACGTATGTCTTGCACCGTCGGTGCCAGAATTCTCCCATCAAAAATGCGGTACTCGGCTCGACAAAACTACGACGTAAACGACACGGTCATTTCCCATAGACATTGCTTAAATTATATAAAGCAGGCCAATCATAGTTTGGCACACACAACCTCCAAGTGTGTCTTCACTGCTAAGACTAGGAAGTGCATTCCACCAGCACTGCTTATGTCGGGGTGTAGCAATGAGGGCGGCAGGCCACCTGACTTCAAATCAAACTCCTTCCCTTTCCCCCTCTCCTGGAGGTTTCCTTTCCACCATGCCACTCAGAATTCTGGGTCAGCGGAGGGGAGATTGTATCTTGGAACGCTCGACCACAAGGCGACACCAAATGCCCCACGAGCGTAACTCTGCTTCGCTCGTTCCATTTAACATTGAATCTTATTTAGTTTTTTTGCACTTCAGTGGGAGAAAACCTTTGAGAGACAAAAGTCTGGTCTATTCTGTTTCTTACGCCGAGCAAGTACAGTATGAAATCCTAGTCATAAAACTGGCTAAATGGCATTCCTACTATTGCTGCGAGTTGAGAAAGACTGATCTATTTTGCCAATCGCATCGTAGTGCCGAGCAAACACGGTACAAACCTGTTACACAGATTATGGCAGAGGACTTTGTAAAAAGCACCTGCACCATTATACTGCGGGTCAATGAGGTAGGCCCCTGCTAGACTACCTCCGATGGTCTTTCTCTGCCCATTCACATTATTGCGTTGTGTAATCGCGGTACAAAACCTGTCATACGAATTGTGGCAGAGGGCTCCCGTTGCCATTCTGCCCGTCATTGAGATATGCCTCTGCACAGTTATCTTTGAGGGAGAAAGTCTGGTTCATTCTGCTAATCACGTTACTGTACTGCATAAACACAGTACAAAACCCATTGCACGGATTGTGGCAGAGGGCCCCAGCTGCGCGAACAAAACCCGTCGTGCAGATTACGGCAAAGGGTTTCATAAAGGGGGGCACTGGTACCGCCGTCATAGAAGCACACTCCTACCCTGTCATCTACAGAGGAGAAAGTCTGTTCTATTCTGCTAACCATGTTACTGCACCGCAAAAGCACGGTGCAAACCCCACGGATCAGGGCAGAGCGCCGCATAGAGGGGGTGCCCGTACCATTGTCGTACTGCCCGTCGTTGAGGTACGCCTCTGCCCGGTCGCACAGGGCCCTCAGGTCGTTGGGGTCCAGCTTGAGGGCCTCGCTGCACGTCTCCAGGGCCTCCCGGGTGTCCCCGGCCTTGCTGTGACAGTGGCACATGCGGCCCCGCACGTGCTGCACCAGCTGGGGCACGTCGGGCTCCGTGCGCAGGGCCGCCCGGCACTTGTCCACGCACTCGGCGTACTGCGACTGCCCGATCAGGTCCTGGATGCTGCGCAGCTGCCCTGCCAGCTTCTTGACCTTTTTGTAGTGGCTGAAGCAGTCCTTGTGGTCAGGGTCCAGCTTCAGGCACTCGCGGATCACGCTGCATTGTGGAAAGAGGGGGGCTACGTTCAGGAGGTGTCCTACAAACGGCCTTTACAGATGCGGTGATGCCTATGGTGAAGCGAATCGGAGAAAGAGCTTTATTGAATCTACTCCTTCTCCCCTTTTCCATCGGGCCAATAGGCCTGGAGCTCTCAAGGTTCGGTAGCATTTCTGGCGAGCAATATTGAATATATTTCGTTCGCGTTTCGGTTTGGAAGATATAAATTTGTGAAAGAAAACAATGAAAACAGAAAAAACTACAAGAACATTTTGAAGAAACCCGAGACTGAGGAAATACGAAAGTTGACACCAAGAGAAGAGAGGAAACTCATTCTTATCATTTGGATAGGCCACTGAAAGCACGAGCTGCATTTTTCTTTTTAATTCTTATTAAAATCTTTCGGACGCTCTGTCGCCGTGCGTGGATGCTGACATGCTTGTAAACGACCCTGGCTCGTGTATGATCAAGTGCTGCACTGTTGCTTTATGCTTGATGCAAGCATTACATGGTCATGTCTTACACATGCACTTGCATCCTCTGGCAAAGCAAAACAGGTCTACGAACCCTCCTTTCTGAAAAATACTTCTTCATCTTTGCATATGCATTTTGACCACATCAGCACTCAAATGCCAGTATCACAAGCTCGCACCTTTACTGCTCGGGTGCCAAACTCTTGTTGTCTAGTGGGTGAGGTTGGCCTATTTGCAAAGCGCAGGTCAATATTTCAAAACGGGAACAATGCAAACAACATTGAAAGCCCTTGTTCAGCGTGGAAAGGGTGCAGGGCTTCAATTCGCAAGAGTCATTCAGAGGGTCCGTAATGTTGCAGCAGGCTGACTTGAAAGCAAGACTGACCAATTTTCGCCGCATTATCTTAATCACTTTCCGTCCACAGTTGTCCACACTGGGCACTTTCAACTTCCTCGAATCACGGAAGGCCACAATTCAGTAATACAGTGCAATCCACTTATAGCGATAATTAGAAAACCCAAAAATTCAATCATTATAACCGATTATCATTGTACCTGGACTAGAAACTGAGTGTTTCTAGTCTAAAATCTCTAGAAGCTGATAGTTATAAGCAGGACATCGTTAAAAGTGGATTGTACTGTATAACTACCCGCAATGTACATACACAATCTTCAAGCAGGAATTCCGAGTAGATTGCTTTCAGCATTACCAGAGCACAAAGGAGGACCCTAGGACAGAGCTGAGTGTGCACTACATCATTCTTTCCAAATTAAAAGCTCGAAACAAAAAACTGATGTCAACATTGTATTGGGTTACGCTAGTGCGAGACTAGGTATCGGAAGAAAATGAAGCATTGTGGACACCGCTTACAATAACTGCGATGTGACGTTCCTGATACATGGTGTTAGAAGTGCAAAGAGCAGGTTGTTTTAGAAACCTTTTCTTCTGAAAACGTATTGTTGAAGAGGTCAGCGTGAAGTAAGTCGATCCAGAGAACCAAACCCTGCTTCCCCGACTCACTTGAGGGACTCCTCGGCCTCTGCGAGCTTGTAGTAGAGCTTGCTGAGCTTGAGGTAGCCCACTGTGTTGTCCGGCACCATCTTGGTGGTGGGCCGGAGATCCATGATGGCGTTCATCACGTCCCCGAGGTTCTCGTAGCACGAGGCACGCATCTCCCGCAGAGTCACGTCCCAGGGACACTCCTGCACGGCAACCGACCATCAGTCTTCGGTATGCTGGGACGCAAAAGGTGCGACACTCTTGCCTAAAACGGCACGGCTTTCGACTATGTGAATCGTAGCGAAAGTTTGCCTTTTCGTCGCCATCGCGAAAACTATCCGGGTGGCTCTTTCGCGTAATGTCGGCGCGTAATTCGGTTCGACGCTCTACTTCCCACAAAATCCCCTTAGTTTGGCCGCATTTGCACGGCGTGCGTTTGCTTCGGCCGCCGGCAGGACGAGGAGTTTCAGTTGTCCCGCCTCCATCGCGAGCTTTCTACCTTCGATAACGCTTAAGCGTCTCCCGAGCCTCGGGCGTGCGTGCATAGCCAAAGCACGGCAAAGGGCAATGAGTGCGTTCTGGAGGCCGGGCATTCCAAAGAGACGTCGTTCTTAACCTGCCAGCAACTGTAGCCTTCAGAAGCCGTGCGTGCACCCCGGATTGAAAAGTAAGGAGAGCAGCAGGTGCTCCGATCCACGGATGCTTTGGGAAGACGATGTCCGAAGAAACAAACAATCGTCCCAAAACGTCGGTGAAATAAAGCTCCTCCTGCTGCTGATTTTTCTGTTTTCGACTTCCTCGGGGAAAAACATCTGCATGTGAACACATTCTTCTCTGGAAAAGCTAGAAACAATAACGCTGGTGTGAGTGAGCAACACGTACCGTAATGACTCTGGTGAGCACTTCGATGGCACCGACGTAGTTGCGGTCGGCGATCATGTCCTGAGCCATCTGAATGTCCCGCTTCAGGGGCTCAATGGAGGTGTAGGCGCGGTGCGCGTCGGGGTTGTTGGGGTCCAGCCGCAACTGTGAGGCAAAACGCGAGCCATTGTTCTTTCGTGCTGCTACGACGGAGGCCCAACGCACAACCAAAATACTTTTCGGGCAAAACTTTCAAACTAGGCAGCTTAAAGTTGAGAACCCTAGTTCCGCCTCTCGTCTTGTGAGCATCAATACCCCGGATCTTGGACATTGTGATGACAGTAAAAGTGTTTCAGCACTAACTACTATCTTAATAATGTCAGGAAATACCTTTGCTGAATGCCTAACTAGATCTCACCGTCAAAGTGAAAAGCTATTCAATAAGGCATTAATGGAGTTGTCCATGATACACTTGATGTAGTGCTGCGCAAATATTCGAAATTTCATATAGTATTTGAGTAATACACTATTCGATATTCGCTTTAAAAAAAACTGCGGTATTCTCATTTTTTGAAGCGATGATCGCGGCGGGCTAGCCCCGTGGAATGCGCTTCTTACCGAGCACCAGTGCACTGGGGAAAAGCAATACCCGCGGAAGCTAGGCTCGTGTTGCTTCTCTGCAGTGCACCGGGGCTCAGTATGAAGCGCACTCAACGGGGTAACCCGTTGCCATCAAAGCTTAGAAAAAAACTACTATGAATATCTCAATTATGTGCTTGGGAGAAAAGCACATTTTCAAAATAGGATGGTGCATGCGTGCACCTGGTGTATTTGAAAAGAAACGGAACCTTTGTGAATGTTGATATTTTCATTGCAGTAAAAGTTTCAAAATTGAACTGTGGCGGTTTATGTTAGGCAGAGATGTCCTAAAAACCTGGTTCATCATTCGTGATATTTATTTATTTTTTAATTCGAGATTGAAGAAAGAATATGTGCGTTTAGCAAGACTTGCAAGTTCACTAAATTTGGTATAGCTGGGTATCTCTTTAGGATTAATTTTATGTCAATCTGTCGTTTACTTGCCATCCCAAGGCGACGGCGTCAGACTTTCTAAGGTTATAATCCATAAATATAGTTAGGTTAAGATTAGCTTATACATGGACAAGTGGAAGCTTGGGAACGACCTTCACGAGTTTAGCTGGGTTTTTGTTTAAGCGGGGTGCAACAGTAGTCAAAGGCTTAGAAAAACTATCGGATATTCAATTTGAAAATATTAGGTCAAAACCACTATTCACTTTGAATTTGCTACAAACTCAAAATTCACTATTTGCACATCACCAATTTCGATGACATCACCCTAGGGATTCTGTTGCTGAGACTAGTACTGTACGAACCTGACTTGACTTTGAGATATGCTATTATACCTACTTCAATAGAATATGTGGATTTTGTGCACACACATAAAAGTTGCCTAACCAACAAAAATACATATTCAGATATATTTATCAATTGCCATCAACTAGCCAAATATATCACTTTTATTTTTAAGCTAATTAAGCATTTATATGAATGTTGCTACAAGACACGTGAATCAAACTCGCTCGAAAAATCCTGAATTAGCTTCCTGCCATTGAGTGTGCTGAAACCTTGCTATTCTCATGGGTCCATTGCATTGTAGTCTATTACATTATTGTAGTTGCCATTATGCATTGATATTCGTACGCAGTGCCCACATATCAGCTTGCGGTAGCTTACACAAACGGCCACACCCGTTGGAATGAAGGAACAGTTGCCATCATAATGCAGACATTGCTTAAAGGTTTCTAAATGCCCCATTATCAACACAAAGTATCTATTTAGTCCATCGCCGAACCTCCCCAAATGCTTTTCTATTAACCTTTCCTCTTCTGTGCCTTCACATGCAAGTGCTTCTGCACTAAGCTTCTACATGCTAACTGGGCCAGTTTTTCCGTCTCTTACAAAATGACCCACTACAGCTAGGCAAAAAGGATAACACAAATACCAATGCATTCCTTTCCGTTAGCTGCCAAAAGCTCAAGTAATGAATTCATGTGCGATGCTGATTAGGCCCAACATGCTATACAATCATCTGTTTCAATCAAGATGTGTTGTCATCCACAACCAACAATTTCGATGGTGCAAAACAACAATGCAATGGGAGCTTGCTGGCAACACGCATTTGACAGCAATGACCGTAGCGATGGCAGCCAGTGAACAGGCCCTCCCGTTGTGGTGGTGCTCAATATAAAAGAACCTAATAGAGGGCATTACTTACCACCCATTCAAAGTCTATGTGAGCTTCGTCGAGGTTCCCCTGCTTAAGCAGCACTGTGCCTCGTTGGTGCCTTGCCTAAAACGTTGTGAAAGACAAATCATCAGTTGCATCGAATGATTCATCTAAAGGCAGAAAAGTGAGCGGGGTGCTGCACTTACGGCCAAGAAGTCTGGCTTGAGGGCTATGACCTCATGAAGGTCTTCCAGTGCAGGCTTGGACTTGCCCAGCGCCAGGTACACTGTGGCACGCTTGTAATAATTTAGGTAGTTCTCTGGGTCCCCCTCTGTGGTGGCGAAGAAAACAGGATCAAGAGTTTAGCATTTGGACAGTCTACCAGACTGTGCATCTGAAAGACAACATTTAGCGAGCTGAATAGTATGGTTATAAGATGCAAGCATATGCATAATTTTAAAGATTGTTAGTACAACAAAATTACAATAGACTCAAGTGCTTTGCGACCTCCGACTTGCTCAACTTAGCTCTGCTCAAACAAACAAAGCTGTAGAGAAAGAAAAAAAGAAATGTTATATTTTTGACGTGACAATGTCTCGCTCGAAGGCGTGCACGTACGAAAACTTGCGCAACGGAGAGAAACCTCACTATAGGTCGGTTCCATGCGACACACCTCCGGCTCGGAATTTCGAACCCCTTCTGAATGAAACACCCATAGATTGCGGTGACGTGCCATCGCACTGACGGCGTTTCCTGTTAATGTAACCATGTTTGGCTATGTGCATTCAATCGACCACTCGAACATCTATCTGCAACAATCTCCAAGATAATATAATTTTCAGTCCTTTTTCTTCCGTCGTCTTCTGTTGCAATTGTGAACAGTCTTGAACTGTGTAACCGCCCGCGCTCGGGAAGGCGTGAGATCACATCACCACTGATACGCTACGATACATTTTGTATTTTCCCTACAGTCGTTTTATAATGAACTCTCTGTGACCATCGATGAGTTTCGTCTCCGATATAAAATGCAACTAGCGCTTTGATCTCCACTTATTTCAATTGCCTGTGTGACTTCTGATTGAAGACACTTGTGTTGTACCTTGAGATTTCTTCCGTTCAGTAGTACAAGTTTACCTAATGTTTAAATATGCTTTATATCAATTGATTCTGTGACTAAAAAATAAATGTTGCATTTCCTACTTGTGTTATTCCATTAATTCCGTTACATCAAAATTAATCTGATGCAATCGATACATCCGTTTAATTTCACTAGACTCGGTATGTAGACGTTGCCACGCTTCCTGATAAAGCTTTGATTGCCATATGGCAATATTTTCATCAGTTCTAAGAGACGAATTAAGTTCAGCGATAAACAAAATGCACATCCCCAGCAATCACTGCTCCGGAGACAGATGCCGCGATTTTGGAACCACTTCTCCGTCGGGCGCCCCTTATCAGTTGCGACGAAGACCTCTCCTCGGCGGTATAAGAAAGATAAAGAAGATGAAACGGACGAGAAGAGATTCACTCACCAACAGCTGCATGGTAATGCGAAAGCGCGTCCGCATACTGTCCTTTGGACAGCAACTGCCGTCCCAATTCTAGGTGCCCCTCGACTTCGGCTTGGTTGATGCCGGCCACTCCTGCAGAGAAACAAAGTCCCGACGCGTCAAAACTATACGCCCGGGACAAAATTAACTACTATCGCAATCCTACGTCGCTTCACGGTAGCCCGAACACAAGAATACATTAGCATTAAGTAACAACGTCCTACTTTTCATTGAGATCGCTCGCAAAGTGTGATGCAATCGTCCAAGTGCCTCGGACCACGAAGTGCATTGTGCAGCGTTTTCCGATCGCGCGTTGCAATGCATGCTGCGTTTGTAGTGTTATTCAGTTAAGGTAAGATCCACGAGATGTCAAGGATCTGAGGCTGTTGAAGTACGGCGAGAAATTTCTTTTGGGAGTCCAAGAAAATGCGGCGATCAGAATGTCGGCAGAGACAGAGACGATATGCGATGAATATAGCGTGTATCGAAAACTCACCGATCAACTTTCTCGTAGCGCAGATGAGAATATACAGGGATGAAATTAGCTGGTACACCGAAGGAGACCCCGTCATCTTGGCGATTAAGTTACACGGAGGAAGAGAGATTTAAAATAAATACTAGCGCATGATTCTCACTCAGCTGTCTGAGCTCGCAAGTACAGCTCATCCTAAAGTCGATGTCGACTGCTCTCACGCAAAAATATCGTGGGCTTAGCTGATTGGTCGTTTACCGTTTGACATCTCTCAACCTCTCATCCCAACTTTTGATCTCCAAACTTTAAAAATAAATGTACATTTTTTTTAACGTTATTGTTGCTAATTTTTCGAAGAATTTGTTGTAAAGCTTTACTAAAGTAGGTTTCTTTTTTCTTATTTTTTTGTAAGCTACCAGAGCGCTAAAATTAGCGTAAAAAAACAGAAACGCATGGCTCCCCTAGCGGCTATTAATCGCACCACGGTATCAAATGTTTCTTTTCTGCTACAGCATCGTCTGCTGGCAAAGCTATTGATTTGGTTGTTTGCTGTTGCTTTCCTTGCGTGTTGTGTCGTAAATTTAGCTAACCAGATGAATGCGGACACCTCACAGCGGCCGACAGCTGCGCCCCATTAACAATCTGAGGTGAGTGCGTCCGTTTCCGCGCTAACGGTTCCGAGCTGCGAGCGTAGGCCTACAATTTGGCAGCGAGCGTCGACTCGCATGTCCCGCGACCACGACTGCTGCGTTGGGGGGAATCTTCTTAATTTAGCGCCCTCGAATCCGTTTATAGATGATCCAGGCTGCGGTGTGCGGAGGATCGCCGGTTCTCCCGTCGAGTACGGTGGACCCGGCCAACAACGATGCGCCGCTGGAGTTCGCAAACCGCTTAAAAGCGGCCGTCGCTTCCGACGGAATCGGTGAGATCAAACCGCCCTGACAAACTGCTCTTGGACAAATGTAATTTAGTTCCTCCTCCCGCTGTGTTTTACACGGAGGACAATAAAATATAGGGTCTTCAAAGAAAGTCTGAGAGTAAGACGCCCTGAAAGGGGTCGCATGGTCACAGAGGTGTCGCCGCGACGAGTGACAGCGACGCGCGTGTTCTTTCGGTAACCTTGGGGGCTATGTTCGACAAATGTTTCGTTTCTCCTAAAAAGAAACGGAAGTGACGGTACTGACGATATCGCATCTGATTCGCTAGAGGCTCAAAGGACGAAAGAGGAAACTTTCGTCATTTGAGCCTCTAACCAATCAGACGCGGTATCGTCACTTCCGTTCCTTTTTAGGAGAAACGAAACATTTGTCGAACATAGCCCCCCTTGTTTATTCCGGTATGTTGCTGCTGTATAGTTGCCCGTTGACAGCAATCAGAGCCGCTCAAGGAGTGTGCGTGTGCGTGCGTGCGTGCGTGCGCTCTCGTAAGCTCCTATTTCACAGTGTAGCACACATTTGGAGCACAGCTTTTCATAGACTTGCGTTCTGAAGGTAGTATATTTATCCTGACATGTTTCAGCCCTATATATTGAACTGGCATCTGTATACATTTTGGTCAATTTTGGAACGATAATTATATATACTTTTTTTTTACATATATTTCAAATGCAGAAAAGCATGGTTGTTCTCTCGGGCAAATCTTATAAGAACTACGTCGTATAAATCTCTGCGCAAAGCTTTTTTTTTGTTCTTTAGATGACGAATACTCTATGGTGAAAAATTTTTAATTTGGTACTTGGTTGCTACCCTATCCAAGCTGAATGCAAAAAGCGCCAACGTTATCACTGTGTCACACAGTGTACATTATTACAGTAACTCAAAGGTATGCCAAAGCATTCCTTGACCAACTTTTTATATGGCTCGGACATGATGTAACCGCCTCAGGAAGCTCAGAAATTCATAAATTATTTGCCTAAGAGAATAAATTTCTTTCCTCCAACTAGGAGCAGAAGAAAAAGAGTACAACTTTGGTCTTTGATCGCACTCTTCCCCTTTTCGTTGTAAAGAAGAGAAAGTATGACTTTGATCTCACATTTTATATGTGACTCGAGACGGGCATCATTAAAGTACATTTTTATTCTTCAAAGAAAAATCCTTGACTATCGCGGGGAGGAAAGCTCCAGAGGGACCCCGTTTGAGAGGGCTCCCAAAGAAGCGCTAAAACGAAAAGGGGAGGGGGGCACTCCAAAAACTGTTACGGGTTGCTGGCACATATGGGAGCTGCACAGAAGACTGGCTTAGGTTCATGCCTGTGGCTACAAGTGTCGACTTACATTGCGGGAGCTGCACAGAAGACTGGCTTAGGCCCATTCCTGTGGCTACAAGTGTCGACTTACGTTACACACAGAAAAGTGGGAACGCTTGTGCAAATAATTTGTTCATTTTTAGACATTGTGGAATGGATAGATCACATTAAGACCATACTAAAAGAATACTTCTGGATACTATGATTTGTTTCACCATTAACGCGAGCAAAGCCAAGCTAGAAGCACTTGCGCTCGGCAGGCGTGTTCAAAGCGTGGTGCCCACTCTTTCAGATTCTGCTACAGTCACACCTAAATTGAAACGAGGTCGGTCAATAAATAATTTTATTTGTATCTACTCCAGTACAGATGTCGGATGGCAGCCAAGTAGCCAACAGTTGTTGGCTCGACAACGTCCGGTTTTCCTGTAGTGACTTTTTAGCTCTCGTGGAGACAGAACTGCCGGGGCAGCGGTTAAACGCAACCTAGAGTAGCTAAATGCAGGAGCCAGAGTCTCGCCTTGCATTTCTCTTTGCCGCCAACTCCTCATTTGCAGAGAAGGGCTCATGTGCGGCAAATTTGACTTTCGCACTTGAAGGGAAGCAGCCTTCAGGAGCGCCGGGTTTGGTGCGGGACATACGTTTCGCTTTGCGCTTGCTAAGTGTAGATCTTTCACTGAAGTATGACGAGCAGAAAGCTTCTCGAACTATTGGACATTGTGTGTGCCATGCAAGGTAGGTACGTGTAATTGAATGATTTTTATAATGCAAGCGCAGTTTCACGGCGGCCGTGAGCAAGCAGACGACACGACAGCAAAGCCACGCACGCGCTTCCGAGGGATTTGGGAGATGCACGACGGCGCACGCACAGTGAACCCGGCGCGCCCGTCGCATTTCCTGCAAAAGCAACGCTTGCTTTTCCCGCGATACTTAAAGCAAAAGATTTGAGACCATTGCGACACACTGCTCTGCAAGTGGAGCATACGCGGTTACTCAACGAAGCCCGTGCCGCGCCCTCCAGGTCCCGGCGTGGGCGGTTCTTTCGGGGGCTTCCCGACGGGCATGGGAGCCGAGGGGGCGGGCCTGCCCTCCCTGGCCACGGGGATGCTGGCAAGCCCCGGCCCCTGGGCAGTGCCCCCCTTCATCAGCCTGCCAGGGGACCCAACCCTCATGGGCGTCATGGCCGCCGCCGCCGCTTCGGGTTACAGCCAGGTGGGGCTGGGCTGCAATATAATTTCAATTATTATTAAGAACTTGTGACCTTTTCAATTATTACCATGTCCTCAAAACAAAAATATTATAGTGTTCTTTTTTTACTGCAAAAGTAAAGTATGCATTTCCGAACGCTTATTCTTCGCCCAATTATAGCCCTGGCTGTCCAGAGCAGATGCTAAAGTTTCAGAGCTTGCTCTACCTTATTCGAAGGTTACGAGTGATTCCCAAGACCTGAAACTTTGGCATCTGGTCCTGCCCGTTAGTGCCACCTTTGGGCGGAGACTGAACATTGAACAATGCATAATTTATTTTTGTAAAAAAAAAAGGCATAAATTTTTTTTTGGGAACGCACTGTATAATGGGCAAAGGCAACCTCATTGTGTAGACACTATGTGTTATTAAAACACTGGCTTGGGGGTGCAAGATGTCACCCCTTTTAAAGGATTCTAAAGGAATCCCTCTCTTTTTTCTTCCCTCGAAATGCCGATGTTCGAGGCATCTGGGAAGTGGTTGTCAGACTCAACCTAGGGGAGTCAAGGAGTGTAGGGAGGTATTTGGGGTGTATAAACCATTAACCCTGACCGCTTGCCAGTGTGGGCATGCACGGGGATGCTGGCGCTTTCCTTCCATCCGAGCCTGGTGTCCCCACGCAGTGTCCCCAATTTGGGTTTCTGGGTCCTCCTCCGGAGTTGGGACCCGGCATACTGCAGTCGTCCGTCCTGCAGACCAATGGGCCGGTGAAAGAGCTGCTTCATTTCCCAAACTCGGTGCTCTGCCCTCCGAACCCCGGTGAGTGCAGCCGTCCACGTACCAAACAAGCCTAAACGCTGGTTCACACACTGACACACCGGTGCCTTCTGTGAGGTGGCCCCAGAGCTGCGTATCTCTAGATCAAAGGTCTTGTGGTACTTGCGAGACCAACTGTGCACACTCTCTATGTGAAATGGTCATTTATAACATTGTCGAAAGGTTTTAACTCTTTCCTGGCCGCGGAAAAAGTAGCTGTTTTCAAAGGATCCGCGCTGACGCTTTTATTTTCCTAACTAATTTGCATAGGGAGCAATATGACACATAAAAATGTGGCCAATTAGTTGTCTTCGTAAAGAAACTGAGATTATTATAATGTGGGAAAAAGATTTCAAATTTTTATTTCTTGAAAATAAAATGTATGTGCAGAAGGCGTATAAACGCCAACACTTCTACAGCTATTCAAATTAAACGACAAAGAAAAAGAAAAATTTAGAATATACTAATTGTGCCCCACACCCACGGCGATTACTTCTGAAAGTTAGTCTTTTTTCTTGGTTCGTTGAAAAGTTAGCCTCTGTAACACATGCACTTTTCAACGAAGGAAAGCTTATGTTGGTGAAACACAGATAGTACACCTCACATCCCCAGCAGAGTGGTTTCTTTTGTGTTCCAC
Organism: Ixodes persulcatus; assembly: GCA_013358835.2. Classification (NCBI taxonomy): domain Eukaryota; kingdom Metazoa; phylum Arthropoda; class Arachnida; order Ixodida; family Ixodidae; genus Ixodes; species Ixodes persulcatus. Next base: position 287,531 of record JABSTQ010011090.1, on the reverse strand, counting down.
CTTGGTTTTATCGTAGCCCTGATTGCAGTTCCTTCATATTTAGCATTTTTGACCGCCTTGTTGGGAACATGAAACGTGCACGCCAGCTCAGGACAGCATTGCAAATTATATTGATGCTTACCGACAACCATCTGTTAAGCGATGCCTATAGACGCTTTACAGCAGCTGTGCATGGGCGCCGCCATAACTGACCTTCAGTTTTTGTTCCCTCTAATTCCGTTCGCTTGACTTCATCATTTCCACAGTAGGACAGGTTATTGCCATTTTAAGTGTTACTGTGTCCTTCCCCCGAGCATAGGCCGTTGTGGAGACTCGTCAACGCCCGCTTCAGTGGCTCGGCATCTCGGTAAGACAAGAGAAGGGCGGCTATGGCGGCTCAATCTGGCGCGTGTGTAAAGCGTCTATAACATCATTTAAAGTGTCCCCAGGGCTCTTGAGGTCCAAAAGATGTGCCATAATACAGTTGAATTATGTAAATAATGCCATCTTTGTTACGAGGACTGATGCAAGCAGTTAGCCATGTTAGACAAATGCAACCACCGTTCCTAAGGCTATTTTTGACAGGCCACCAGCCTGTGATAAAGCTCAAACCTACGTTGAAACTGATACCACAGTTCTTTGGCTATCCACGAGATTGTGGAACAGGTAATTCACAACACTAAATCAAATTTCTTGACGGTGCTTGGAAACCATCGATCACCGGTGAACGATGGCCTATGGGCACAGTCGGAAAAGAGTGAAGCCGACAAAGAATGATGCACGAAACAACTTATGGCATTCCACGGCTACCCGACCAGTGGTGCCAGTGTTTTCTCTTGTCGTAAGAGATTGCGAGAAATTGTAAGGCACTTGTACGTAAGTAGCCGTAAGCGTGTAAACCAGCCTCGATGTTGCCGCTTTAGGCAGAGCTTAGAAACTTTCTTTTGCGCAAATGATTCTCGTCTCTTCCGACCTCGATGGGTCCGACAGAACTCCTCACGATTGCGCGCAGTCGCAAGGTCTCCGTTGTTTGTGGATGCACCCAAATATTTGATTAATCCATCGAGAGGGTCGTTTCCTGCCCTGGTGCAGGCATGCTTGTGGATTGAACCGGCCGAACATATATAAAGAAAGATTAGGAAATTGAGAAAAATGGGCAATCGCTGGACTAACTGTACGTAATACTGGTAAAGACTTTCCGTTTTACCCTCTACTATGTTCGCAAGCGGTTCGTCCATGAGCGCGACCCAACTTGCTCGGCGTCGACCCGTTGTTGCAGGCATGCCCCTGCCTCCGACCCGGGAGCGTCCACCCGGCTGCCGCACGGTGTTTGTGGGGGGCCTCCCCGAGAATGCGACGGAGGAGCTGGTGCGGGAGGTGTTCCAGCACTGCGGCACCATCACGGCCCTGCGCATGAGCAAGAAGAACTACTGCCACATTCGCTTCGACACGGAGGAGGCCGTCGACAATGCCATCGCCTTTTCCGGTGAGGGTGCTTTCGAATTTCATTGGGTCGTGGCACCCTTTGTGTCGGGCGATCGCAGTTTGAAAAAAAAATGTCGCCCCCTTACCTTACTAGCGTGGCACAGGCAGTGGCGACGCAGAATGTGACGTGTTAGTATGTAGAGACCATGTTCACGTGCGGAGACGCAATGGCATGAAGCAGCCCTGTGTCGTGCAAGGTGAGCGCAGTGTAGATGCGACTTTCTCAGAGCCTGTTAGAGTGTAAGACGCAGTAGGTGAAACGTGCAAAAAACAGAACGATTGGAATGTGGCAGCGCCGAGTAGGGCCATGGCGCCGGTTCGTATCAGAAGAGAACCGAACACTGCTGAACCCGTTGAGGCAAAGTGAGCGTTTTCCTTTTTTTCTCTTCTTTTCTGCCGCGCTCTCTCGCGCTCTTTCTCTGGGGAAGCCGGCAGCGCGTTAGTTTTACGAAGAAGAGCACTGTTACGTCTGAACACGTGATTTTTTTCCTCGGCCGGGAGTTGCACGCGGAGGCACTCGAAGAAGGGGTTTGGCTGGTGCTGGTGTCCAGTCGGTGAAAAGACGAGCATTGCATCAGTGTTTGGCTGGCAGTCGGCCTGTCGACTTCCGTTGCTGGCGCCTAACCGGATACGGTTAGGTGTTAACCATCGAACCCGAATATATTGAATCCAAAGGGGATCGCAAAATTGTTTGATCTTTCAATAATTTGATATACAAAAATATGCTAAATTAAGCTTGAGTTGAAATTTCCTGGCGTCTCTGCTAATACCGAAGATCGCAAAAAATGGGAGCTTACCCAATAGAGCATCCAAGAGCCGTTAAATACAGTAGAGCGTAGTTGGCGGAGACCGCAAACACTGCGGCGCTTACACGTGCGCGCACCTATCCGGACCTTTACACAGCAAAAGCAATAAAACACGAAAAAAATTAAAAAGAATTAAAGAAAAGCGAGACGCATAAAAAAGTCTTTTGATCCATAGAAAAAAGTTAATAAAGCAACAAAAAAGAAAACTCACTTCCCCAAAAAAAGAAGAAAAATGGGCAAAGCAATAACGGCAATAGAAAAAAAGGTAAACAAAGTTAAGACGTTCAAAGCACTATTGCACAACTGTTGTTGTGGACACACTTAACTTGCCGAAGGCCTTTTTTTTTGCTTGTTTTATTTTGGGGTTAGAAGGTCGCGCAGCATCAGCAGTGTTCGGGGAAAGGGCGCAGGCAAACGTTCCAACAGCAAGCACTCCCTGCTCTCCCTACGTGCACGCGCGTGTCCTTCCCCTTGCTTTTGCCATCCTCCACTTTTTTATTTACGGTTTATTGCCTCTCCTTTTCCACAATTGATCTTTCACTGTGTATCTCCTTGCGTGTATGCTGGCTCGGCGGTCTGCCAGCCACGCAACGCAAGTGATGTGCTCGCCACTGGCGCAATCGGTTCGCGGGAAAAGCCATGGGCCGCCCGGCTTTGTTTGCTATATCGAGTGTCCGAGCCATGGGAGGTTGATATAAAAATGAAAGCTGTTTACAACCCCCTGTAATGCCGAATTAGAGCGCAGCTCTTGAGGAGGAGGAGGGAAGGGTACTGGGGGTCACGTGACCTGGGGGGTCACGTGACCTGGAGGGTCACGTGATGATGACGATGATGATGCGGATGCCGATGACGTCATCAGTGACGTCACGCGTCCCATAATGCACCGCACGGTTACGGCGACGCCGACGCCGCTCAAGCCGGAAACGGGCGCCTAAGAGCTGCGCTCTAAAAGACAGCGCTCCTATACTATGACATGTGATTTTCAAGGGGATGTTTGGACTGTTTGATATAAACAATGATTGAAAATACCCGAGTGTGATATAACCTTGCTCAACTGTAACATATTCTGCATTAAAAACTGAATCTAGCCAAAAAAAACACGAAAGAACTCAAAAGCCTAAGTGCGATCACTTTGGCACCCCTCCCTTTTCAGTTACACGTAGTAAAAGGCTTTAGAGCACACCTCTTAGGCGCCCGTTTCCGGCTTGAGCAGGGTCGGCGTAACCGCGCGTTGCCATTATGGGACGTTTCCCATAATGACGTTACGTGTGACATCATTATGGCTTTACTAAAGACGGGCTAAAACCTGCTTTGGAACTGCCTGACAGTGACTGCGAGAAAGACAATGAGGAACTCTTTGTTGAATCTAAAATGATTCAGCTTTTTTGGTCAGACAGTGAAGACGGCGACTATGACGGATTTTGTGAATGACAAGTTGGGAGGCACTTTGTGGATGACGGATCATAGGAGTCATAATTTTGTATCGTGCAAGCATTTTTCTTTGTGCAAATAAAATGCCTGAGATATTTTCAAGATTTGTTCTGTACCAAATGTATTTTTACGTACGACACTAAGAGCAGAGTACCTAAAAAAAAAAAAAATGTCAGCCAAAATTGGTGCCTTTGGACTACATACGCCGGGTGCGGACTATCTAAGAAAAACCCTTTCTTTTCAGCTGAAATCAGCCTTTGGAGACTATACACCAGGTGCAGACTATAGTCCGGAAAATACGGTACAAAGCATGCCTGGATAAAGTGATTTTTCTCTGTGAGAACCGGTGCACCGCAGAGAAACGGCACTCGCAAAAGCTTCAGGTGTCACTTCCCTGTACTCAAAATCTTCAGGTGTCACTTCCCTGAGTACTCGAGTTCTCTCGAGTACTCAATGTGACATTCAACAATGAAGTAGAATCCAGAGCACTTTAGCATTTGTCACCTCTATGGACGTTGGCACTTAATGAAAAACTTGTCATCCTTCTAAGCGGACATCCTCTCGAGGGTCAGTCTGGGAACGCACCCTCCTGCCGTTTGCTCCCAGGGTACCGCATGAAGATCCGCGACCAGGAGGAGCCCAGCAACACTGGGCGCCTGCACGTGGACTTTGCCAAGGCGCGGGATGACCAGTACGAGTGGGAGTGCCGCCAGCGTGCCTTGCAGCGGGAGATGCGTCACCGTGAACGCCTGGACCGGGAACGGCTCAGGCCGCCGTCCCCTCCTCCCGTCGTCCACTACTCGGATCACGAGGCACAGCAGCTCACCGACCGACTCAAAGGTGGGGACCTCTGGTCATCTCGTCTGTTGTACCCTGTTTGGGACTGCGCCGGAAGGTTGGCTGGCCTCCCTGAGCAACACATGGTATCTACCTTCGAGTAGTTTCACTCGATTGAAGTGTGATGTGCTTATGGGGCACTCTTGCCTTCAGCAGGTGTGGTTAGTGCGCTACTTGCTTGTAGAGGTGAAAGATGACACTGTGCCGAGATGTGCCCCTTCTTGCAGCATCTCCAGCAGACAAGACCTTCGAGCTTGCCATCTGACTTAGGGTTGTGCTTGCAGAGGGGAATAGTTTCCTTTTGTTCCTTCGTATTTATTCTCGTGGCCTCTATCCATTTGGAACAGGTCGAGGAAAAAGAGGGACGAGATCTTCGAACCTGGGATCTGTCTAGGATGTTTTAACACAATGTGTTATAGGGCTGGATTTCACGAGAAAAGCAACACACTTGACCCACAAATCACATGACCTTATGATGTCACTTGACTTGGTGTCATGTGAGGTCACGGTGTCACGTGGCATCATAACGTCATGTGACACCGTGACATGACAGACACCTGCATCGTCACGGTGTCTCATGATGTCACACTCGTACAGTATGTGCCCAGCACATTCACAACACTTGTCGTTTATCTCAGAGTTTATCAGATATGATTGAGCTCTCGATTTGGGTCCCACGAGTGTTCGTACGGGGTGTCCTCATTTATTTCCATTTGCTCCAGAATTTTTAACTACTGTTTATATCTTGCATCATCTGAATTCTGTCTCTGATCCAGCGTTTGGTCACAACTTGGTGACGAAATGGCGTTTGGAACGCAACTCCAACTGGTGTGTTTACCGTAACATCCCGAGAGATAGCCCACCTAAAATGAAGAGCCAATCGGGTGAAAATATGGAGGGGGCTAACTTTCAGTGTACGATCGAGAAAAGTTGTAAAAATGCTATTTTTTAGGTCATGTGTCCCTTCCAAGCTTGTGATCGGGGAGAGGGGCAACGAAGCAAAGATGACCGTACTGCCCAGTCAGCAACGTCCATTCGTATCCCGCCGTAGCTAACTAGCCGCATTTACGCCGAGGCCGTCGTTGATCCCAACGCTGCAATCACTAGGAGTGGGCTATCTTTCGGTGTTTAAAGAAATGTAGCAAATCGAGCCAAAAATAGGGGGCGGGCTATCTTTTGAGGTTGCAGTATCTCCCGGGATATTATGGTAGTGCCTATTCCACCTAAACTGGTTCCGAAGTGGCAGCAATAGACGTCACAAAAAGCGGGAGTGTCACACTGTCAGATGTTGCGATCCTGGCAGTTGGGCATAGAAGCCCCGGTAAAAAGCACGAGAGAATGCGAGCGTCGCCGTCGTCACAACGTCCCAACTCCTGACAGCCGAAGCTTTTGTGGTCTGTCAAGCTAGAGAGTGACCTGTAGCAGAACAGGCGTCTGCCAGATCCACCACCGCTGCTGCGACACTGCCAAGGTCACTGCTGACGACAATGGGACACTTCCGCTACGTCGTCAGGCTGAGATTGAGGGACCACTTTTTGGGACGCGGTGAACAGACCAGTTGGAGAAGCATTCCAGGTGCTGGCGGCCAACTCGAGTCTGAGGTGCACCGTCCCCTCGTGCGATGTGCAGGGGAGGAGTCATTCCAGAAGGCGGTGCAGGTGCTGACGGTGTGGCTGGACCGGGGGGAGTGCAGCAAGCGAAATGCGGGCCACTTCTACTCGATGCTTCAGACGGCCAACGGCCACATACGCCGCCTGCTCCAAGAGAAGAAGGACCACCAGGCCGAGATGGACCGTGCCAGGGCGCTGTTCGCCCAGAGGCTGCAGGGCATCCTCGTGCAGCGTGAGCACTCCAGACTCTTTCTCGACCTTCTTTTTCTACTTCGGAATGCGTCGTTTGGGGCAGTATGTGCATAGTCTCATGGTCGTTTCGTTCCTGGTGGCCATGACGGGTTCGTTTGGGACTTAGGCTTGCTACTTGAAGGATGGCTTGGATAGTGGAAACTGCTAATAGTGGTACTTTCTGAAGCAATGTCTTAAAGTGGTCACAAGGTAGTTGGTAGAAGGCATTAGGTGACGTTTTGTAAGGTAAAATGCCGCGGAGATCTGTGCTGAAATATTCAAGATCCTGCAAGCAATGAATTTTAGGATGGCAAATTGGTGTTATCAGCCTTGCAGGTATTGGCTCTTATAGAAGTTATGCCTTATATAGGTTACAAGGTTGAGGAATGAAGACGTTAAGGAGTATTTTCTGAGATAAAATGCAGTGCAGATAGTATGTGGAAAAAAACCTTTGAGAGCCAGCAAATAATGAATTCTAGGATGACACATTGGTTTTATAAACCTTGCAGATGCTGGTACTTTTTATATAGGCTACAAGGTTTACGGCAGAAGACGTTGAGGTACCTTTCATTAGATAAAATGCAGTGGAGATGTATGTGGTGAAAATCCTTCGAGAGCCAGCAAATAATGAATGCTAGGATGGCCCATCGGTGTTATTAGCCTGCTCTGTTCTGATATAGGAATCTTTTTTCTTCGGCCATTATGACAGTCTGAAGTTGCTACCCAGACTGTGCAGGCGGCATATGATTATAGGAGGAACTGGTCAAGTGGTGGGACTAACCATGTCTGAATCTTATGCATAGATATGTAGCATATACATATCGGCCATCAAAATCTGGTTTCTTGGTGCACATTTTTGAACCGCCTGTATTAAAATGCCAACCAACTCGTATCAAGTGAGTACTTAGAACTCCTTTATCCCCAGTTATCTCAAGTGCAGTGGGCCGTCGGTTTCCTGGGCCCAATTTCTAATAGTACCAGGAAGAGGTGGCGTCCTTTTGCTTATACTTTATAATAACTAGAGATGTTGTCAAGGGGTATGGGAGTTATTGTAGCTGTCTGATCTATAGAATGCGCTTGCCGTTTGAGTTGTTCTGTCCCACTCAAGCCGCTGTTGAGGTAAGTGCAGACTTTTAATATTTTCTGCAAGATCAAGAAACCTTTCGAACCAGCCTTTTGTTGCTTAAGTTTGGTAATTGGTTACGTGATTAGAAGGGTGAGTAAGGCACGAGGTGGCCACACTTTTAAGTTGTAACATAACTTAGCTGGTGGAGGATCGAGTAATGCCTTCAATGTTACTATAATTTATTTATATAATTATACATTTATTTTTTAACACCAAATAAAAATAATCTTGTAGAGAATGCATCACCTCATTTAATAATGGCATTTCATACAGCACGAGGGTGAATGTTTTTCCAAAGCGAGTACAGAGGTATGCTGCTCAACGGCATGTGGAGGAAAAGCTTGCACTCCAGACTCAAAGAAGACAAGTACAAGTTGAACTTTTGCCAATTTTAACGTAGCAGGTGCATGGACACTGTACTGGTACACTCACTACTGTGTAGTGCATGCTAATTAAAAACATTCAGGTTAGGAGCTAAACTGCACCAGCCTTGGAGACATAAGATGCTATTTCAAGGCAGACTGACACCTTCCTGTATGAAAATTCATACTTGAGAGTTGATGCAGCTTAAAAGCGAACGCTACTGTCTTAGGTACACACACAAAAAGAAAGATTTTGTTCTGTTCTTCTCTGCAAGACTTTTGCACTCTCAGCCATTCGCATTGCACCCTGCACTCTTGCTCGAGGTGGAAAAAAATAAATATAGCTCTCATATGGCAGTTTGTGGGTGGTAAGTGCAGTGGTCCTTTTTTTTTCTTCTCTCGTTCCTTTCATGTCCCATCTGGGTCTTGTTCTCCCTCTCTCCTCCCCCTCGCTCTCTGTCCTGGTGGCATCTCCTCTCCTTCCGGAAGTGGGCCAGATTGAGAAGGTATTTGCGGTGGCGAGCCACCAAAAGGTCTGGGACCATTTCACCAAGGCGCAGCGGAAAAACATCGACGCCTGGCGCAAGCAGTCCGAGGTGAGTGGTGCCAAACTCTCTGCTGCTTTCCGGTCCGCATGAGATTCTTGGATAGCCAACCTTCGGAAAGATGAACCTCCAAGCACGGACATTTTTGTTTTCCGACGGAAGTGTTCCCGAAGGGCAGTGCCTATACCAGGTGCCTTAGTGCTGTGCAGTGAAATACCATTTGAACAAAGTATGAGGGACTCCGAGAAAAAGTTTGAACAAGTGAAAGTTCGCTTAACTGAAAGCATGGAATACAATAAAATTTTGCTGAGGTCTTTTACGGAAGTTTATTTATCATAAAGTTTGTTCAACGGCAGTTTGTTCAATTGTTATCTTATTGTAGTCACATCTGCTTGCTTGTCATGTGCCGGTAAAAGGTTAATGTGCCAGCGTATTCAATTGCTTCCATGGTGTACTTCGTTTGAGGACGAGAAACTGTTGAATCGGGATTTAGGGGCTCAGACAACTTAGCGCGGCCAGGGTGTGCTCAGCATAAAAATCTTGCATTGGCCAAGAAAAATATAAAGGAACAAAATCTAGTAGGAGTGCTGAGGTGAGGATGAGTTATCATACTGTAATATCCTGACCAAGCGTCCACCCAAAATTCGGAGTTTATCTCAAAACGCCGGAAGATGGGTGTCGGTTAGGTCAGAGAGCAGAAGTTGAGAAGGGGCGCGAAGTAGGGTGGGCTTCACTGCTTTGTACCGATGTGCATGGGTTAAGCTTCGCAGCTTTGCACTGTTGCACGTGGGTTTAACTTCACCGCTTTCACCGGCACTCGCTGGGCTTGACCGCTTTGCACTGGCGTGCTCGGAGAAGCAACCGAAGCAGAGTTTAGCCAGGTTGGCTCAGAAGTCTGGGGTGGGCGCTTGATACGTCCTTCGCTTTCTTTTTTTCTCAAACACTTTATAAAGTGGCGGGTGGGTGCTTATCGAGACGTGCATTCTTGGTATTTTACGGTCAATGCTCAAATCTGCGTTTTGAGAACTGAGGCCTTAGGTACATATCTTCTTCTTGGGAGCACATGTGTTACGAAGGACATTTGAGTTCCCCAATGGAGAGTGGTAAGTCCCTTTGGTCGGTGCACCGACACCACGGGCGACTCGAAGGTGGTGTGGCATGCGAGTTCATTTCCTCATAATTGTTTGGGGCTTGTATCAGGTAAGCTTGTCCTAAGGCCCCTTGCTTGACTGCCTCCCAGAGATTTGTTTGTGTTTCCATACCGCGGCATGTTTACGAGTAAATCACGTTGGCCAATCTGCAGGCTTCAGTGTGGTTTGTGACTACTCCGAGGGAAAAGGGGCAGGTGCTAGAAGTCTTTCGTTGCTTCTTCATCGTGGCTGATGTCTTTCATTGTAGCTTTCACGACAGAACCTGAGGGCAGTTGAGGTCTGTTGATCAGCTCATGGGGACAATTGTGTTTGCATTTCTACTTTTAAATCCACATTTGTAACGTATTATTAAAAAGATTGCGGCTGTATCTTGGGCAGCATTGGTGCGGTACAAGAGTAGGTAGACTACAGTCAAACCCGTTTATAACGAACAGCAGGAAACACTATGTTCAGTTCGATATAGCAAGTAGTTCGATATAGCAAAAACCATTTACGACGAACTTCCACGATGCGTTCGTTGTAAGGCAAGAGCTTCCCCTTCTTTCTCATCTCTTCGCTTCTGCCTTGTAACAATGCGCTGGAATTTTTTTTTGGCATGCATGCAGATTTTGTTATTTTAGCTTATCTCCCCTTCTGAAGCGCTTCTCTTCGCTCAATTTTGTTCGCTGTATGTTCGGCTCGAGCATTTGGAATTTTCTTTCTTTCCTTTTTTTTTTTTTTTCTGGGGGGGGGGGGGGGGGACAGACTAGAAGACGATTGTTTGCGCGTTTTTGGAAGCCTTCCCGGGGAAAAAAGTTCAATATAGCCAATGCATTGTTCGTTATAAAAAGTACTTTTTACGTGCATTTTTATTTAAATATTCCGCGAGTTCGATATCGACAATAATTCGCTGTATGTGGGTTCGTTCTAAACGGGTTTCACTGTAGTATGAGGTAACAACTTTGTCACGGAGGAAGCGGCTTCACGGTTGTAGCAATGCACGCAGTGAACTCTGCAGCTAGTTTCGGTTGAAAGTGTGCTGCAGAGCTGGTACGCAATTTTTCTAACGGACATATTGCATTGCAACTGCTCTCTAACAAGTAGGCAACAGAGATGTGTTAATTACGACTGGGCTCTCATTTCAATGGCACGGCGGAGGGGGAGGGGTTTAAAAGATTGGCTCTTCTTTTGGTTCGTCCCATAAGGCGATCTAAGGGCGTACCATTTATAGGTCCTCCGTGACACGGTGTCGCATAGAAAGTGACGACCCGAGAGTTAATTCTCTCAGGACTCATCTTCGTTCTGGCGCAACGGCCAGACGCCAACTGCGATGAACGCCGTGACGTCATCGGCATGACATCACCATTGAGACAACATCCCAGGCAGGGACACAAAGACATTTAAGAGCCAGCCTGATAATTGCTATACGTCTAAAAGGAACGAAACACGGACCATCCTTTTTTGAAAGATCGAGCTTTACGTCGCATTATTTTATTACACTTTTTATCCCACTCCGCGAACAATATTTAGAGTGTACTATCGCGTCAACGTAGGTATTGAGTACAGTTCCTGTCGACAAGTGGTATATAGTGAGTGTCGTAATGAACGTGCGTGAATTGCGGGTCCCCTTCGATCTCGTTTCACGACCATCGTCTGCCATCCTCTAACGTTCCCACGCTGTTTCCAAGCGCCGGCTGTAGAGAGCTCGGTCGGTCCTTCCAGGAAATTAAGTCTGCCCACCTGGCGGACGTTCTGGACAAGCGGCAGGAGGACGAGATGGACCTGAGCGATGAGGACGACAGCCCTCCCCCCAAGACGTCCAAGCCGTCGGAGAGCAGCTCAGGTGGGGAGCCCCCGCAAACTCCTTCCCACCCGTTTTGACACGAATGAGCGTTGTACCCGCGTGCAGTCGTGTAATCCCTACCGAGCGATGCGTATTAAGGACCCCCGGGCTCGCGGTCATACTGTGCCGGCAAAACTGCCCCTCTAGAGCGTCGAATCGGTGTCGCTGCGTCTTATGTGCAGACCGGCCTCTTGCCGTACAAATGTTTGCAATGTCCGCTTTACTTTTTCTTTTTTACTGCGATAGGTTTTATCGCCAAGGTTTTGTGGCAGATCTCTGGGTGTGTTCCGTGCGAGTCGTAGCACGACGTCACGGTCTCCCGTGACATTGCGTAAAATTTCTCCGCTAAATTTAGAGAGAAAATTTCTCCGTTAAGTTTAGCGGAGAGAGATAAAGACATTTGAAGATAGGAATATCGTTAGGATGAGCTTTATTTGCTCAAGCAGATTAGGGGAAAGGGTTGGTATGAAGTGCCGCCTGAGGACGGTGGCTGTCGTGCCACAGAGGGCGGCCTGGAGGAACAGTGGTGCGTGTGCTGTCTGCAGGGGAAGGGGGATATCTTTAAGATGAGCTTTATTTGATAAGGGGGTGGGGGTGGTGTGAAGTGCCACCTGAGAACGGTGTCCGTTGGGACGCAAAGGGTGGCCTAGAGGAAGAGAAATGCCTGTGCTGTCTGCAGGAGAGGGATATCTTTAGGATAAGCTTTATTTGGTAAGGGGGTGGGGGTGGTAGGAAGCGCCACCTGAGAACGGGGGCTGTCGTGTTGCAGCGGGTGACCTAGAGGAAGAGGAGTGTGTGTGCTGTCTGCAGGAGGGGGATATCTTTAGGATAAGTTTTATTTGATAAGGGGGTGGGGGTGGTATGAAGCACCACCCGAGAATGGCGGCCTTCCTCTTTCCCATGTCGCAGAGGGCGGCCTGGAGGAAGAGGAGTGTGTGCGGCGGCTGCAGGAGGAGGGGGACTCCCTGCGCTGCCAGCTAGAGGCGTACCGCAACGAGGCCCAGGTGCTCAAGGTGGAGCAGGAGCACCGTGAGCAGCAGCTGCACTTGCTCCAGCAGGCCCTGCAGGGGCTGCAGCAGCAGAGGGCCAGGGACTGCCAGGAGCTGGCCAGGGTGGGTCAAAAAGGGTCGAGAGGTCACCCGGAGTCAATCTGGCACGCAGCTCTGGGGAGGGAGGTTATAAATGAGACTCGACAACTAGACTTTTGAACAGCCGATGAATTTTGAAATTTAGATGGCCCCCTCGGAAATTACAAACGCTTTTAACTAGTAAACAACTTCATGTTCACGGGCTCAAATGTTTCGCAGGTTTTGTCAAGTGTGGGTTTTGGGAACATCTGTTAGATTCGACACAGCGCACAAGAAACAAAGACGAAGTAGAAAGGTGTACACAGGACAAGCGCTTTCCTGTGTGCACACAAAAGTTTGCGACTGGGAATGGTACGCAACTTATTCCTTACCATAAGAACATATTTGCGTGACCTATGGTTTGCAATGATTTTTGCAAGTCATTAATTCTTGAAAACTAGGTCCTCGCAAAAATGAAGTCATTTACAGTGATCCCCACATCACATGGAAAGACATCTGTATACAGAATTTTGTTCCCGCACATATGAAGCCCGACGCTACATTTGCAAGTTTAGACCGGAGGTTTGAAACAACTAACCTTTTTCTGATGGAGGTTTTTTTTAAATGAATTTGTCCTAGGTCAATAACATCCCGGTCACATTGCAAAGGTTCTCTATAGTCGGTGAGGTGACAGGCTAAGAATTCGGCGCATGCTCAGCCTCCATCTCGAGCTTCCTGCCTTATGCCAGCTTGCGTGTACTGCATAAAAGTAGTGAAAGTTTTGTTGTTGGGTTTGGCTCTGGCAGAAGTCGTGATCTACTTTGCTCCACAGCTGAGGGCCGCCAAAAGCACGTCGGAGAGCTCTTCCGAAAGGGAGGCATCCTCGGCGTCTGGCTCCAGGAACGAAGTGTCGTCGTCCACTCAGGTGGCAGGCATCAGGATCACGGAGAAGGATGCCAAGCTTATTGGTGAGTCCTTACGACTGGAAGCTGACACTCGGTCGCGGGCCAAGGAGTTTTCGGGGGCTTTATGCTCGCAGAAGCGGTTACTTCTTATGGGTGCTCTTGATGCATTATTATGATGTGATTCTTTTAGATACTAGTCCCAGGGCCTGAAAGGGGCCCTAGGTGTTTCAACTGAATAAAAATTTATGTTTTACATGTGCCAAGTTTTGGGGAACATTCCAGACAAGGTGAGCGTGGAGAAGTCTGCACGCTCCAAGTTTGCACCATGATCTGCGAGGGATATCGAGATTTGTAAACGGGCATATTACACGGCATGCACCCGTCGACCCTGGTTGTGGAAATCGAAAATGAAGTTTATTTCGGGGTAGTTTCAGTCGAAAGTATGATGCCCGAATGTTCTTTTTGGGGTTGTGCCACTCTGTGTATCTGTACACACCCGATGCCTACAGCATGCAATCGCAGAAACTAATGCAAACAAATAGCTCTAACCAAAATGGTTTCGTATAACCAGTCGAAGTTAAGAGCTCGAGCCAAGAAACACTCCTTGTGCTCCAAAGCAAGCAAGAGGAAGAGCGCTCTAGTTTAGAGAAGTCAGAGGTGCTTCGAGGAATCAACGATTTGCAAAATAATGTGTACCAACTATCACGTGGCGTCAAAACATACATACCTGAGGTGCAAGGCTGGAAAATGATGGGACGAGGTGGCTTCGTGGCGCATAGAAACCTCGTCTGAAGCTTACAAAATCGACATACCCGGGACAAAATGTGCATTGCAAATTTTGCGATGCTTGTTCTGCTGCCATTTTGAACCGTCTAGCTTCTTTCTCCTCATGGCCGCTACCCAACCTTCTCTGTTTGCAGGATACGGCTTGGCCGACAGAAATCTAAAAAGACTCGCCATTTTATGGATTGGAAAAGCAATTCATGCAACTACATGCGACACAATGTGCTGACATTACGACAAGCAAAAATACCCACAATGCAGTTCTCGCTTTCGCCGCAGCCTGGAAATGGCAGGCATGCCCATTTGCTTCCCTTTCAGACAGTGGACGATAGCGATGCTATCTTTTTCATAGAGGTAATAGGTATAGCAATCTAGAGCAGTGATTCTCAAATGGGGTTTTGCAGACCCGCTGGGCTCTGCATAGCCCTCGCCTCCTCTTTTCTTGAAAAAAAAAGTGTTCTACTGGCTAGGTGGCACAACCTACTGCCCGTTATAAAGGGTACAGCCATTACCATCTATCCGTCCATTCATCCTTTTACTTGATGCTTCTCACTTCTCCTGTCACTTCTCCTGCCTCACGTGGGAGCAGACGGGGGAAGATTTTTTTCTTCATTCTTTTAACTTATTCCCCACATCAAAATTTTTCACTCCTCTTGTAAGGGATGCCATTTTCACACTGCAATTAGATGTCTTATTTTATACCTTCCCCCTTCCCATCACTTTGGCGGGTCCCCAAGGGGTCTCTGGCGCATCCATGCTTGAGAACCACTGATCTAGAGGAAAAGGTCCCATGCATTTCGACTGCTTTGAAACGTTGCAGTGGTCCCAGGGGGTGGTCCCAAAAAGTGCATATCATCGGCGACGCCTCGATGAACACAAAGAACCGGCAAAACATCACGTGTGAGGTCTTTGCCTAGTTCTTTTCTAGCTTACTTTGCAGAAAAACACCGGCATTGCGCATTGTATACAGGGTGTTAGCACCACTTCCGGCCGCTATGACAGGGAAAAAAATGCTTCTGGTTCTCCCATTCTTACCTTCTGTTTGGATGGGTGTGCAACGACTTTTGGTTCCCTTGTGAGAAAATTGCACGAGAGCTATGCTCTAGAAATGCCCCAGTGTCATACTTTTCAGCTGCTGAAAAGTATGACACCCCTGCAAGAAAGCTCGGTGCTTGGGGGAGGTAGGTGCCCATCGCCGATGCCTGGCCATTCATGAAGTAATTGAATGTTCTTAGGTATTTGTGGCTTCTAAGTCGTTCTCGTTTATATGGACCAGGCTACTCTAATTTCTTTGAGGAACAAGGGCTCTTACTTTTCGCTCAAGCAAAGAGGAATGGATGTCGGACCTGTATAAGTAAATTTACGGAGGTACCGCAGTTAGTCCTTGGCGGTGAGACTTTTAAAGTGTGCGCTACTCACCGAAGGTCCTCAAAAACAAGGAAAAACAATAGCTGACCAAAAGTAACATAAGTACTCCCTCCGGAATTCGGGTCATTATTTGTTTTTGTCTACCTCCGCACGCCCCGTATGAAAGTAAATGCATTCGATGAGCGCTCGAATTACTTCATCGCGGCAAAACGAACATGCCTAGCCTATTGCCCGCTTTCTTTTCCCACTTTTTCCGCTTTGCCGTTGCTCTCTTACTTCCTTTTCTGGGGACCCCCGACCTTGGCACTCGGGACTTACCGCATTCTGCTTCCGTCTTTACCCCCCGCGGTCTTCTTCAAGTAAACGGCGCGGCTTTTTTGCGAGTCGTGGATTCTCCACGCTTCCCTGCGTGCTAGAAGTACGAAGTGGGTGTCCTAATGCCACTTCGGATGTGCAGGCCTGATGTCAATGTTTCTGCACCTGCACCCGGCCGGGGCGAGCCTGGACTACCTGTGGTCGTACGTGCATACCCAAGAGCCCTCCCTGCAGCCTTGCGACGTGGAGGTGCTCCTCTCCAAGTTCCCCACCCTCTTCCTGCTCGAGGTGAACGGCGTCGGCCCCACCCTCGAGAGGCGCTGGAAGTTCGGGGGCTTCGGTCCCCCCGCCTGAGGGCCGCCCGTCCCCCCCACTGTGTTTTCTAGTCTCAATTCTCTTCGAAACACTCGTCGGTTAGAGCACACATCGCAGTCTTGTTGACTGCGTGTAGAGCCACGGTATACGACAACTTCAGCTGCTAGGCACCGGAAGCTGCCAGACACCAATGGCAGGATTCACGAAACTGACTCGCAGCCAAAAACGTGCGTAGGACGCAGCCTGAGAACACATCTGTATTCGTGAAACCAAATGATTGCGAGACTTGTACGCCTTACAATGTGCATAACTAGAGATATTTTAGCTAAGTTGTCGTAGCCTAAGATTTTTGTGAATCTGGGTTTAGAAACTGCGCTGGTAATCTCTATTTCGGTCTCGAAAATTGCCACTGTGACAGAATGATTGTCGGCTGTTTTATTGCTTATTTGGTGCATTTGTTTGAGCTTCTCGATTTAGTTTTTGGGGACCCGGTTTTGTGATGTGAATGTAGGCGTACACTATTAAACTTCAACACTCGTGGCAAACCTTGTGCGTAGAAAAAGAGTCGGTGGCGTATCATTGGGAAGAACGATGGGCAATGCTTGGTGCAGTCACTTGTTGTAGAAACTGAGCCAGCTTGAACCATCTCCTTTCTGACCAATTGTGGCGAGGCAACGCAGGGAAAAGAGCTGCATTATGCTGGCAGCTAAAGCTGCCTCGTTCAGAAAAGGCTGTATCCCCGTGGTAGAAAAGTCACATTTTGTTTAGTTTATTTGTCCTTACTTCACGTGGAAGTGTGTGTGTTTCGAGAATCACGGTCGCTCGTGCTTTGAAATCATCCTCACAGTTTTGTTGCCAGAAGCAGCCACTTCAGAATTTCAGGAATTGAGTGTGACAATATTTCAGCAAATGTAACATTGCTTTGCGTCAATGTGTTTCTCGTTGTACATGTGTCCACTTCACGACAAAAAGATAGACACAATTTTTTTACATGTTGCTGTTTCATTAGAGCAAGGAGGATTGTTGTAGCTTAGATATGACATAATATTGGTACTACACCAGCGTACGGCAAGAAACAAACTGGCAGTCTCGGGAACTTTTAAAGAATTATTTGAAAAGTTTCCTAATCTTTTTTTCAAGTTTTGCTGGACACGAGTGGAGAAAAACAGTGCTACATGCAGTGTAGAACACTCTGAAAGTGTAGACATGTCACAAGGCAGTTCTAACATTTTCTGAAGCTCTTGGCTTCAAGGGTTAGCCCCAGTGGCGTCAAGGGTCAGTGGCACCCAGGGCAGTGGCCTGCAACGACATTCCCCCCCCCCCCCCTCAGGTCTTGTGGCCCATTGTAACCCGCCCCCCCCCCCCCCCCCCCCCCCCCGCGCCAGATGCACCCGCCTGAGCGCTGCACCCGGAGCGGTCCACCCTCCCCTCCCTCCCTAATAACGCCACTGGTTAGTGCCATTGTTATTTACTGGTTTAACCAGCCAGGAAGAAGTCTCTGGGAAAATCTGAGAATGTAGAATGTAGGGAAAAGTGATAGTTGAACATAGCCTGTGATACCAAGAATAGCTTGCTAGGAGAGCAATTAAAGCAAGCATTTCAATGTCATGCTCATGTGAACCTGGTTTTATTGATCGAAAGTAGGTCATATTGGTGGCAGTGTAATGCAATCTTAATTATTCACACATATTTTTTTTTCTCTTTTCTAGATTTTGCTTTTAGTTTATCGTGGAGCTTTTTGATATTGCATGCCCATAACATTTTTGACTCAATGCATACTTTATTTTCACCTCACTCTAAAAATCTCTTGAGCATTGCATTTAATCGACTTCAAGTCTGGGAAACATTTAGTCTTCATCGTGCAGATGCATGCCTAGTCCACACATTCGCACTAGAATTCACTAGGTATATACTACCAAGGAAGTTTACTCTGTCACTAACGGTTTCGTAGACACATTTTTGATTCTCCCCGTCTCATATTATTGGCAAATTTTGCTTAGATTTTGAAAAATGAATGTGTTTGTGCAGCTCGTAAGAGATGCAAATGTCACAAAGCATTTAGAGTGAATCTACAAGGTTAATAGTGGAAGAACAATTAAAGCAAAAATGAATTTAGTACCAGTGGTTACAGTGGCTGGTTTAGATTTGTACGAAAAGTTTGACTTTTGAGTGGCAGGGAACTGGAGTGCTGACAGAACTAAGGGCCCACTGTTGCTGTGTTTCTAGAAGGGAGAGTTCAAGGTGGAACATGACCAATACATACTAGTATATGCGGCCTAGCCCAATAGGCGTCACAATGAGTGTTGCTATGTTTTACTTATATTTAACTGTTGCACACATCTTGATAGACAGGTGAGCATTAGAAATAAGTAGGGGAATCGTCAGAATCGCTGCCGGTGGCATCGTTTTCAAAATGTGCCCTGAACTTTCACAAAAGTTACGTGCAGCTTTTTCCGAGACATTCCTTTCGATGCAGCTGTAATTGAAATTGTTTTAAAAGGAAGGAGAGTTTCACGGATAAATAAGAACGCTACTAGAGTGGCTGTAGTATTAGATATACATAATTTTATGCAGCTAATTCTAGGTTTTGTACTGTCCACCAAAGAATGACGGCAGAGAAAAGCGTTTTAAGAACATTTAGTTTTATGTTGGAGTGCTCATGTTCTTGGGCCTTCTTTTTTATATGTTATCGTGAGTGTGCTGTTGTTGCTCTACTTTTTTTGTGTCGCTTTTGGATGAGACGCTCGCATTCAAGGTTTTAGATTTTTCCGCTCCGAAAGCATTCAAGAGTGGCTACGGTGTTATACCAGCATAATTACTCAGGAGATTTCGGACAAGTTTTGAGTCATGACAAAGACTAAGTCATTTTTTATTTAATTTTACACGCTACGCTTTTTGTTGGGGCCGCATGTTGCCCTAAAGTGCTCCAAACTGGTGCAATACTCGTGCGCTTCCTCACAATGTCTCATTTTTATCCAGGTGCAGTTTCTAGATATGTTGGCAGTGTGTGTGACTCTGTTATTTATTATCTGCATCAGTTATTGCTTGTTGCGTAGCTTGCGTGATTTTGTTAGCTTCTTTTAGGGTAGATTTTATAGCATTTCTGCACCATGCTTTTATGGAGCGGGAGCCGCCACGAAGCTTGGGAATTTTAACTTTATCGCTGGCACATGGTGTGCAGGGCCAAGTTTGTTTAAACAACATAATTCCTAAAACTAAATGTCATTGATAAGCGTACATATTTTTGGCACCAGTTATCTACACGAAATATAAATGTGTCCTCTTCCCGTTTTGCAAAAATTTAGTTGTTTTGTGGAACTCGTAGTCTAGTGCGACGTTTATTTTGTGTTAAATGGTAGTGGGGGCGCTGAAGTGTACTGACAGACAGTTGATGGTTGTGATCTTTGCTCGTTGTACGATGGGAACAACTGGCTTGCTGCAGGGGACCTGGATTTGCTTCACCCTCACGCATTTGTGGCACTCAGCGAACCTTGCACGCAAGCGTTCGGCCGATGTTTGCGAAGAATACTCACATTTAGCTTCTTCAGTTTGACAATGCTCTTGGTGATTTTGTCGCGAGTGTTCCCCCGATGTTCTGCGGTCTCTCCGAAAGCTTGCATAGTCAATTACGGCTTAAGAAACACGGGGCGTGGCAATTGCTGTACTCGCGCTTTTTGCTTCAGGATTCGTCCTGCGTTCTTGTCGGTTAATGCAACAATTTCATCGGCTGCAGAGCGTTAATAAGATGCTCGACTGCCGGCGACTATAACATTCGTTACTCGTTAATTAATAAGCGACATATCAGGGGTGCCAAAGGGCTACCAAATTATGGGCCATGGGTTGAACAACGACGAAGGGCTGGAAGAACACTGTGCCATTGTGATTGCTGTCGGCCAGCATGCTAGACACAAAATGGTAGTGTAATATTAAGCGGGCTCGCTCGTACGATTGTACAGTTGGCTTTGTTCTGTCACGTGGCGCTGACCTGTGAACTCTTTATCGTACGAAATGGCTCATCCAAAAATCTGTATTACCATATAAATGCCAATATGAGGCCGTACTGACTGCTACGAATATACTAGTATAAAGGTCCCTGCAGTTCTGTTACGTTGATATGAGGATTTCAAAACCTGCCTAAACTCTCAAAACATAGATTCCCGACAGATCCATCTCTCGTTCTTAATGAAAGCAACATTCCAAAGAAAGTTTCATATTTGTTTGTTCTCACGTTAGAGCATAAACATCAGTCCTAACTTTCAAGGTCATTGGACGCAGGGCAATTATGCCTGGGTCACTGGAAAGGTATGCCATGCCTAGTTACTAAAATGTGCGAAATGGTAACACCTTTCGTGGCAGATTCAGTCGCAGTAAATTTTTGGCAGGAAGATTGATTGGATCAAAAATATCATTTCGTTAATCACATTGCACCTCCATGCAACAACCGTACCTTGTACATGCGGTTGACCTCCGTCTACCTTGACACGACCACTCTGGTCTATGCAACCATGTTTACATTTCTGCTATATTCCGTTTTCACCTCAAGAACCATAGTAAAAAAAAAAAAAAGGTTTTGCTCGTCACAAAGGGTTATTAATTTCCCCCTTTATGCGATGAATTAAGAGGCTCGTACGCTCGTTTAGGTTTGTTATTTTATCAGAACGTATACATCCCAAACACAGAAAGCATTCTGTTTTCTTTCTTTTCTGACAACCAAATTTTGTAAGAACTACTTGTGCAGCCTGTAAGTAGGGTTCAGTGTTTTTAATAAATACCGATAAACTTCTTGAATTAACCCCCAAGCCGGTTTTATTGACACCAGAGAAAACCATAAAACCCAAATAAAAAATGCCCTCAAAATAGAAAAAAAAAAAACAAAAAAAAACAAGGTTGACGGCAAGAAACTTTTTGCCTACAGCTCTATTTGGTGTTGACTGGGGACACAGCTCCCAATGAACTGTCCCGGGGGCTTCTTTCTTCCGAACCACGCATCTTATCTCGTTCTTGTTCTTTATCATTACGGGGACGTTTTCCTAGTATTGTGGTCATGCGTATGTTCCCTGGAAGTTCGAGAATCCAACGCCCGTTTTCCTTTAACATTATCCCCGATAAACTCCTATTTTTTGTCCAAAAATTTACACCAAAAATCAGCAAATCTTTGGGGAAAAATAAACGCCTAAAACACGCCCCCGGGATTTGAAGAAAAATAAACCCTGAAGACACCCTACCTATGAGCTATGCTCAAAACTTGCTTTTTCTTGAGGTGACTACGAATATAGTTCATATCACTTGAGATGGCTCAACGTTTGGAAGCGTAAATGGGGTCAAGCTCAGGAACACCCCTGCACAGAAAGTCTACGGATGGTGGAATATCTGTGAATTTCTCACCTCACCTCTTGCGGTCATTTATCCAGCGAGGTATGATGCTTCTGCGCAGATCATGTGTTGGGAGAATTCTGGAGATGAGCGCGTAACAGTGTCGCGTGCACAAGTGTCCACAATGCACTTTTTGTGGGCTTTGCAAACTATGTGCAGCAAAGATATGCTTTACAGAATTTTTTTCGTGTTTGTGTGAACACTCCTGTTTGTCAAAGATGTGCTTGTGATTAAACTGAAGCCAATTACTGCTCTCGTGTTTATCATACTTGAGTCGTCCATTCCTGGAGCGTGTAAGATACCGGCAATAGAGTTGCTTGAGGAAATTTCACGAAGCAGCTATTGCGTGGTTGGACTGACCGTGGCACGCTCTGCACAACCCTTAGGGGGCAACTTCGGTCGAAAACGAAACCAAAATAAATGACCAATATCGCCTTAGCGGCACGAATTATGATCACAGCCGAAATAAGTGAAGCCGCATACTCCACTAAAATCGGTTTTAAAGATGCGACCAGCTGCTCTTTAACGTGCGGCAAGCGGATTAGCTTTTAGTCAAGGAACACTGGTGCAGCACTCTTGTTAAGTCATGTCGTGGTGGAGCTGCGATTGATTGGTTGTACCGCGCACCGTGGCACCCTTGTGACGTCACGTCGTGGCCGTACGGCTGATGATCACTGTCGCCATCCCTCTAGCAGATAGTTTCGGTTTTGCCGTAGACGCCCGAAACGAAACTTTGAGCTGTGATATCTATAAGGCTACACACAGTATTGAAGAAAAAAAGATTATACCTTGCAATTCAGGGACGCTGCTTTAGCTGAAAACAGCCATAATCCCAAATGAGAAATATTGACCGGAGTTCTATGAATTACGAAATCGTTACGAGGCAATTTTTACTGCTATCAAAATGCTTGCAAGTTCACCTTCACTGAAGCTTGCAAACCTGTTATCTATGCTGCCTTATATGAGAACCATAGTTTTCTTTTTCGATTTAAGTGTAAAAAAAATGGAACTTTGTGTAGAAGAATTACATGCTATATGCTTTTACCCCGGGGGAAGATCTCTCTTTTCTCATTGCACTGTTTCACTGTTGTAAAGCTGCAACGAAGGGATCTTGGAAACATGGGTCTGCAATGTTGCGAGGCAAAAGTTGAAACATTCCTTATGTCGCTTTGAAATTTGTGTACTGCTCAAATTCATACTTCCAGTTACTTTCACATTAATTTCACTTTGTATTGAATTGTGTTTTTTACATTTTTAAGAAACAGATTTACTATAACTTTGTTGAGAAGCATACCAATCAATGTTACAACAGTTACGCGTGCAGCAACGCAAGCTTCACAACATTGCAGGGGAGTGTGGCTAGGGCGCATCACATCTCGCGTCAAGACCCACTGCATTAGTAATATTCCTTCCATCACCTTAACAACGGCACTGGTCGACACCTACAACGTGCTTGACCGGTGTGTATCGCACAGCATTGCATGATGTCCACATGAGTAACCGCCCTGCACATTAAAGGGGAGCTCCGGCGTCAATTTGAATGTTTTCAACTCAACATAATTTCTGAAAGAGCACAAGAAATGGAGCCTAGAGCAGAAAGTAAATTTCCCCCAAATATTTGAAATAAAACCGAAACTAACCTGCAACTTTACTGATCTGCCATCTTGTTCTGACATCAGATGTTGCATAAACATCGGCACATGGGCAGCTTGGGCCCGTTTTGCCCGGCGTCGGAAGCAGTAAATAATGAACTACAATTCGTCGAGCTCGTCTTAGTCGAGCAATGACCAGCAAACGTTTTTTTAGCGCGAGATCTCGGGCGATTCGCTATTTGTGTACAAACCACCGGCATCGCCTCCTATGGCTGCATTTGCGATCTGCCGATACATGGACCCAGATGCCGCTTCAAGGGAGAAAGGCACGGAAGGCGGAGGCATGCGGTTTAGAGAAGCTCGTTTTAGCGAACGCCGTTTTACCGACCCCGGTTTATCGAATGCCTTTATTGAGAACCCAGTTTAGAGAAAATGGCGATGAGCCTCCTTTTAGCGAATTCGGCCGCCGCGAAGCGGCGTGTACGGGTCAGGTGAGTTAACATTTTTGTAATGAGCCGCCGCAGACAGCCGCCGCGAAGCGGCGGGAGCGCAGCGGGGGGCATGGCTTAACTCGCGGACCAGTGATACACGCGAGAAGTAGGAAAGCCTCTTTTAAAAAAGCGTCCCCTTTTCGATAAATGGTGTTTCTCTAAACTGAGGCTCTGCTTTCTCTAAACCGTGCTTCGATAAAACGTGCCCATTCTCTAAAACGTGCTTCGATGAAATGGCATTCTCTAAACCGTAGTAAACCCCACGGAAGGTTTTATTTGCTAGCAAGGTGTAAACTGTTCCCGAGCATGGCGCAAACGCTAGGAGCCAGCGTTCGCGTCGGACTGCTCGGACCCACTTTCGTTGCAGAGACTTCCCGGTCAGAAACCAACAAGATGTCACTCTGCTGCATTTCTTCGTGATGTTATTGTACCCCACATCAAATCACCGATTCCCCCCTCCTCATTGCATGCTGGGAACAGCCTAAACGAGATGCAGCTTGCAAAACCACAAACACTCTCTGTCGCTACAATGCACATCGCCGTGGAGTAGGGAGAGTCGTCTACTCTTGGATACAACATTTGACGTCTCGAGTGCCCTTGCTCCTTGTTGCCAGTAAAGCGGCAGCCAGTGATTCGGAGGTGTATGCTTAAAGGAGCTGTGTAACAATTTCAGGGCTTTGCTTAAATAATTGTGGAAGTTGATGCCTGCAACTTCTGAAGTGAACTACAGAAAACAGATTTTGTCTGGATAGCCTAGTTTTTATTTAAAAAAAAAATGAAAAAGATTCAGGTTTTTGCCACCTCTCAACTCGTGCATCGTCTTCCGGGTCACGTGCGCAGTGACGTCGATGGGGTAGGCGCGGGGCTCCGGTGAAGTTCTCTCTCTAGAGCCATCAGTGAGCAGCGAGAACTCATCCGCTCGCGACCGCGTGACCACGTGCTGGCCCGCGCAGCGCGAACAATGTGGTGAAAGGAGGAAAGTCTCATCCGGGTCCGGCCATCCCCGTCCGGCTCTGCCCCCGTCCCCCTCTGGCTTCTGGCAGCTGTTCGCGGTAGCAGATAGAGCTGACGGTTTTGTGGACCTATAGGATAGATGGCGCCACTAAAACTCCGTATAATAAAAGTTTTGTAGATGATACCAGGTGTTTGACGTATTTATATTTATGTTTGAACGACAAGATTTATAGAAAAGTTTCCTTTTATCGAGCAAGTATTCGGACAACTTGCTATCTTTATACAAGACCCCCATTGACGTCATGCCACGTGGTTGTCATGGCCGCTGCTCGCGGCTGCAGGTCGGGGAATATTCTAATTTTTGCCTCGCGATTACGCGACGGAATCGCAACATTTTGAAGGAAAGAGGTGTGTTTTCTGTCCTTTGTGACAAGGTGAACAATGTCAAAAATAGAAGATGCCAATTCTTTCAATGTTAAAATCGTTGCACAGCTCCTTTAAACTTCAAAATTCATCTTCTCAAAAGAAAATGAATATTTTTATTACACATTTCGTAGATATACTCTCCGGTGGATATTTAGTACATGGTTAAAATTGTATGAAAAAATCAGATGCCTTATATAGACCTGCAAAGGGACAAAAGCATTGAGGGTCAGGCTGATAGCATATTGACTCTGTGTGCTGCCTGTGCACACTTCTTTGGTAGTAAATGTTTAAAGCAACAAGTAATTTGCAGCTTGCATGGTGTGCAGACAATTGTACGAGTTGCTAAAGAAAAGGCCAGCACGTACTACCAACCCAGCTGCTCTGTGGTCTATCAAAAATGGGAATCATCTGATCTAAAAAGACGATGCTAACGCAGTTTCGGCGGACGAGAGTCGGGAAAGAGGGTGCTCAGAAAAAGAAGGGAGAGGGGCAGCCATAGTTGCCAACATTGGGGCAATTCTTTAATGTACCAACTGTATTACAGATCAACAATGGTTGTATCTATGTACAATTCTACACTTGGGGAGCCAGATTATAAAAGTTTATTATAAACCTTTTTATTTTTCTTCTCCTATATATATTGTCCGGGGTCCTGCGTTTGCCGAGTCCCCGATGGAGGAATTCCGTCGCACGCTTCGAGAGGGGGGGGAGGGGGGGGGGGGGGCACCGAGAAGAGGTGGGGGGGAAGAGACCCTCCTTTGTCCCCTCCCCTCCGTTATTACGAGAGGACGCGCATTAACGCCTCCATCATCAACAGGTTCGTAGAATTTTGTCAGACGCCCAAAGTGTGCCCATGCGCCCTCCTCGGCAATTCATTTCTCTTTAAATGCATTTCTAAAAATGAAGCGACCCTTCCATGGCCATGCCCAGACCCGGGCAGGTTTGCCTGGACCCCTGTAAAGTGCCTGCAAGGTTGTCTTCCGTCCGACGCCTCCATTCCTTTTTCCCGCATACTATTCGACGGGCAGTAGAAAATGCTGTGTGTTTAGTATGCGGACAGAAAACGACTCTGTACAAAGTTGTTTTGTTGTGGCTCCACGTGGTTTTTTTTCCTCGCGTCGTAATTGTATAGTGCTAGGTGTGCATTTCATACACTAGGGGCAGCAGGCTGATTTCCGCGAATATGTCCGCCCACTTTTTACGAGGTGCCTGCGTTTGTTTTCCTCCTCTTCCGTCAGGGCGCGCATTGTCCGCGAGAAAGGAAGGGTCTGGAGAAAATTGGCTAGTTTGTTCGCCTTTCTCAAAATGTTTATTTTTTTTGCAATTTGTTAAGAGCTTTCTACGCAACAATGAGAGGTGCTTCTCCCGATCGAGGTCTACACGTGTCTGTCAACCCTGGCATCTCATGCCCTAGAAAATGAGTGTGTAGAAGGAAAGCGGCTGGGAGTTGGTGCGCCAATAACCGTGCATGTTTGTTTGTACCTTGGCACTCTCGGTTGGTGTAACGAGACTGGTGGCTTTACCTCGCTACGAGGGGAGGTCGTCGCTCCACTGCGTACTCCGCGGCACCCTGCACTGCTGCAAATATGGCCATTTTCGTGCGGCACTTTCCTTTTTTTGCTTCATTGCCTCGCCTTTTAAAACCAACCTTCTACTTGGTTCTGAAACAAGGAAAGAAGGTCCAACAATTTATATATATATATATATATATATATGTATGTGTGAATGTGTGTGTACAACATACAAAATCTAAATTTTAAATGCAATCCTCATTTTCTCAATAAGCTAGTTGTCTTAAAGAAACAAAAAGGTTCAGACTTTTTTTTTTGTTCTCCTGGCCACTTGATGTCTGGATGCCCCGGAAACTTTCTGGACAGTGGATCACCGTAGGTCAGTTAGCATTGTCTCTGTTTTATTACCTTCCGTCCCAAAAAACATTATACATAACAGGCATCTTTTTTTTTCTTTTTTTTTAACTTTCGTACGTTTGCATATGATTGCTGCAGACCTATGTCATATATGGGTGTTCACACACACGATGATGTGTATGCATTTGTGCGAGCCGGCACAACTAACTCTGAATGCAAACGCTAAGTGTGGAAGCAGTGAGGGAACTGCAACACAGGAGCTTGCGCTGTCTGGTTTTTGGTTTGCAGTCGTCACATTGAACCCAGTATATTACAAACATACTTACATACACAAGCATGTGTGTGTGTATACCACTATATATCTCCCTTTTTTTTGCAAACTCATTGGGCATCGCCGTTCTATTTATAAACATTGGTTCTAAAGCCCTGCATTTGTCAATAGATACTCTAGAACAGCGGAGCAGTCAACATTTAAACAGAACGCGGCGGCTGCACGCAATGGCCCAAACTACAGCAAACGCATCCCCCGCGCAACTAACCACCAGGGGGCGGAATGTAACACCTGCAGAAACGTGTAAGCATAGACATTCCCTTCTCGTCGAACCTCCTAAAATATTGTATGCTAAAGTGTGGGCAACCACGTGCAGCGGCAGATTCAACAGCTGTCAGAACAGAAACTTGCAGAACAAGCCAAGTACAAAAACAAAAAAGGCAGTTTTTTTTTTCCCCGACAGCCTAAAAACGCAAAAACATGCCCACATATACTTTTTGTTATAGTTATTTCAGTCCTTGTATTTTTCTTTCTTTTTTTGTTTTGTTTACCCTCCACTGGCTTCAGCCACCAAGGGGCAACTCATTTGCATTTCTGCACATGCTCGCGCACACACACACACACACCAGAATTTGTTGCCACACACACCACCACAGGGAAATCAGGTACTCATAAATGGACGTATGGCTAACAAATCTCACAAGCAGATGATGAAACTTTTTTGCGTGTATCGAAGAATTCCGCTACCGGCACCGACGATGCAGACGACGCGCAGCCACGCCGCTTCATGCCGCTGTCTGAACGCGTTGCAGCCGGTCACTGGCTGTCTTCGGCCGTCGCATTTGTCCCCGTTTCTTCGGCAACCTGGCGTCTTGTCCGGTGACACGTTTCACACATCTCGTTGCTGTGCTTCAATGTCGTGCGTAGTTATTGTCGTTAAAAAGGTTTTACTATTCTGCCCAAGTTTGTCCACCTTTACGGTCCCTGGCCATCAACACAGAGCGACCCTCCAACAATGTAAGAAGAGTGGTGCAAACTCATTGGGGGACGTAAAACAAAGCGCTAACAGGACGCAACAAGCACCGTTCAACATTAGGATGGGTCGCCCGTCCTAAGTTGATGCATCGCCCATCCCGAGTTGACGGGTGACCCGTCAACTTGGGACTCGTAACTCGTCAACTTGAGACGGGCAACCCGTCAAATTGGGACTGGTGACCCGTCAACATGGGACGGGTGACTCACCAACTTCGGTTTAACTTGGTCACCTGTTCTCTAGACCCATCCACTGGGTGACTTGGCTAAAGAAGCAACGAGTACATCCTCCTTTGATCCAGACCACCTCGACTGCGCTCGCCTTGCCTATCCCATGGCGCGGTACAAGAGAGGTGACGGAATGGAAAATTCATTCTCAGCATTGGCTATTTGCCCACCTGTGGCTTCTGACATGAATGCTTTCACAAAATTTTAGTTCCTCTTTTTCGTTGCATTCAATGCATTATTTGTCTGCTGGCTGACTAAACATGTATGGGTGGTCCCTTTCGTAGCATTTAAGGGAGGCAATTGCTGTACACCTTGTAATTCCCTTTGTTTTTACTCTGTGCACATTTTATACTGCCTCAACAACTCGGCGGCCTAGGGGAAGTTCAGAATACCGCTCCTATCATTCCCTACTGGAAATGCGTAGCGCTTACGATGTTGCTCAGTGAAAGGTAGTTGAGACACCACTCCCAATAACTATTATTCCTCGTGCCATTTATCAGGTACAAAGAACTTAACTGGAAGAAAGAAATGTGCCTTCATAGAACGTATGTTTGCAATTTCGCTCGTTATAATGTCAAGTATGTGTACTAATTTGTGTGACTGGACAAGTGCCATAATTAGTCTTGTTCATTCCATGCTCTTGTGTTCCCTGTGCTTCTTTTTTTTAACTAGGTCACATTCCAAGCAAGTAATCAAAGCATACATACTATATGCTTTCTCTGCAGCTCATCTAGTGAGCCAAAAAATTGTTCTACTTTTCATTTGCTTAAGTGTCATGTTCACTGCAAATTAGTTTTGAACAGCTGAAAGGTGAGCATGTTGGGATTTCACGTCGTTCCAAGCAACACGATTCCTGGATAGTGGAAGTTCTCTCGTTGATGCTGTGGTAGTCTGTTGACAGTCGTTTTGTCATTGCCAATGCAAAAGTGACTTCTCATTGACAGGCATTCCAAATGTGATTCGGATCTTCATGATACAAACAGAACTTTTACCGGAGGAGACATGGGACTGTATGTTAATCACTGATAGTGTATGCAATAATTGCCCTTTTGAAGAAGTGCTCACCAAGTAGGCTCACAAAATTTGTAACTAAACTTTACCAGTATTGCCCCCAGGATATTCTTGAAAAAATGTCTGTAAAGTATGTACCGGGTGACGAAATACGTAAACTATTCCTGGGCACTGTTGTTACGACAAAAAGCAAAAGCTGCAGGGTCACCTTTAATTTGTCAATCGTAAGCCTATAAATTGGAGATGCACCTCGTGTCAATGCAATGGTGCCTGCATTAGGTGTAGAAATCCAATTGCCTGATTTGGTAGACGGGAAGCAGCTTCTGGGATCGAGGACTCTACCGTAAAATACCGCGGAAGCGCCCATTTCGTTCAAGCATCCTCTATTAACATTTCCCAAATTGTTTGCTTGATTTGACCGGACATGCACCAATGTCTAGATTAACCCAGTTTTCAGTGACAGTGGCGTGGGTGCTTCCCACGGTATTTTATGGTAAGCACACCTGCGGGCAGAGGCTTTCATAGTCGCCTGCTTGCTACTTGACACCGTTGGAACTTCCTGAGACCTGAACTAGCTATAGCTGAGAGTCCTCATTGATTGTTCTATTGGCATAGGATGCTATCTTGTGACAGCTAGCTTGCCAAATGTTGATGCAGTGCATAGGGACCAGCATTTGGGCTATTCATCCTACATATGCAGCACAAACCCTTCTCTCGGAGGGACTCGCAGCGGATCACAGTGAAGTCACGGTGTAGGGCTTTGATTAGAGGATTGCTCCGGGTGAGTGCTGGCGGGCTGCCGTGCCGCATTGGATAAACAAAGGCGGTGTCGTCTGCTTGTTGCAGCGATGGCTGCCTTGCCTTTTCTGTGGCTGTCGGAAACGCACCACCGCTCTTTTTGAATGAAAACTTGGTCTTCGAGAAAAGGGAGTCGAAAGTCCTCTAGGGGTGCGTTGCTTTTGTTGACAAACAACTACCAGAGGTGCTATAGTAAATGAGTAATTGGCGGTCAAGATGTTGCTTGTTCACTAAGGAGAATACCGTCTGCTGGGGAGTAGCTTGGTCGCACACAAACTACGTGTTTTGGTTGACTCGCTCGCCGTATTGTGTCCTCGAGACATAATAATGGCAGAAAAATCTTAGCTCTGTTACGCACTGCCTTCCTCGTGATGCTGATTCCCGCAGACAAGAGGCCACCAGCATATGGGGCAGCTTCGAAAGAAACCTCCGCCGATGAAAGCGGTTCCGAGAGCAATTTCTAGGGGACGTTTCTCCACCCAATGCAGGCTTCACTGCTTTTTTTCCTCTGTGCACGTAAGCTAGACTTCCCCGCGAGTCCAATGGCATCCCTCCCTCGACGCAAAAGGAGCTTAACCGAGGGCAACCCACGAACTGGTGGCGGTGCCGGCAAAGGGCCGGGGGTGGCACAAACCGAGCAGACGACGGCTGGCTGCACGCTGAGAGAGCGGTGAATGGCGAGAGTGACCTAGCTTGGAGTGGAAAGAGTGGTTCTGTCTCCCGTGGGGCACACACGCTCGCCGGATGGTGGAGGCACGGGGCGACGAGGTTTGCGCCCGTCCCGGCCGGGCTTCCGGCCCAGGTGGCGGCATCGTGAAGGAAGCACTGGGATTGGCCCACCTCGGAAAACGCGAAGGGTGGTTCCTCCGTCGTTGTAGTAGAATCTTTCTCCCCTATACTTTAGCGGTGGCGGCCACTGCGTCGCCGGTGGCCGTCTCGTGGCGGGGCCGGAAGCCCAGGCGGGGGGCGCTGGACCCCGCCGCTGGTGGGGCCCCTTGGCAAGGGGCCCGTCCGGGCATGGGGCGCTCTGCTGCTGCTCCTGCAATGCCAAGCGAACGAGGGGTCGTGTCACATTCGCGCGGCACCGGATTAGCTTCAACGGCTCGTAGCATCCTCTGTGATGTACGAGAATTTCCAGCATGATTTGCACGTCTGCAACGTTGGGTATAGCATAATTGCTAGCATTGCATTGGTTACTATTGTGGCAATAATTAAACATGTTCAAGTACAAAGCTTTGTAGTAAGTGTATTCCTTGTTTCACATTTGCAGACACTGTACAACTTCACAGAGACGGATCAGAAACCAAGTGCCATGTATCCGTGATAGAGAGGTGGTAGAAATCGACTTTTACCCCTGTAGCCCTTCGGTAACTAACTCTCCACATAATGTATAGGCATAACTTATTCACGAGCAAGTGCATTATTTGCACTTCTGTATGAGGACAGCCTCAGCGGGATCATCTTTTTGTGTTTAGAGTTTTTAGTGTGTTCACCACAACTCTTTGTTGGTCACTAGCATTTGCAAAGGATGTCATAGTAATGCCCTTTTTGGTGAAATCACTAGCCTATAAAAAAAAGTGGTTCACTTTTTATATATTTAGGTCAGCGTTGGGAAGTATTTTAAGTACATTGTGCTTAGTGACTGCTTCAAGTAGATTTTTAAAACTTGTACTTTACTTGAATTACATTCTCTTAGTACGTACTTGTACTTTACTTTGAAGTAGTTTTTTTCTGGTACTTTCCGAGGAAGGTGCAACTCCCTACTTCAAAGTACATTCCCCAAATTTGGTTTTGTTAAATTTGTACCACAAAATGATGCTTTGTCAACCGTGAAGAAATTCTACGAGGGATATTCTACTCTCACCAGAAACGCTACTCTCACCAGAAACAGGAGGCGGCTTTCCCGTTGCATTTCAATCTCACTACTTCTCATTCGGTCAGTGCAAAAGTAAGAGAGGGCACTCCTTCACGAGAGGATTGCTTGCGGAAGTTACGGGGCTGACATCATGATCTCCCCTAGTCCGTTTAACCCCCTTGGGTGCGAGCCAGTGCAAGTGGCACCAAAGTCAGGAGTCGGAGGGGCGTCTGAATTTGGCACCATTTCGAAAAACACTGATGGGGGGGCACTCCCGATTACGCCTGGGGCAATGCGTACCAGTTTAAAGAGACACTGTGAAGGGAATGAAAGGGCACCGTGAAAGATTGTGTTAAAACATACTTGTACTTTAATTTGAAAGTACATAATATGTATAGTACTTTACTTTAAGACCATTGCGCCAGCTGTACTTACTACTTTACTTGAAGTACATAACGTCTAATTTACTTTGTACTTTACTTCAAGCACTTTTTAGATTAACCCCGCATGGGAATATTGCAAATGCATGGTTTTTGTATACATGCCTACTATGTACAGAATGTACATCTAGTAGATATTTTTCATATATCATCCCTAATTCGGTGGATTTGTGATCATTTATTAAACCTTGATGGCCCATACGGGAATTACACAATTTATACAAGCTGTTTGACAGACATAAGAAATGTCCACAGCACTGCCATAGACGGACACTTGAAATGACTTGAGCTCTTTCATTCTGGATTTCCAAACAGTGAATTGACCAACGGCCTTTTAGTTAGGGTGACCTGACGTTCCGTTTTGGGCAGGAGAGTCCCGTTTTAAAACAATAAAACAGTGTGTAAAACTGACGACGAAAGTCACTTGCCCGACTCCGGAACAATGTGCTCATATAGTAACACAATTTCACTTTTGTATCCCCCCCTTCCCCCTTAATGTCCCGTTTTCTACCCTATGGTCACCCTGTTTATAGTTGCTATGAACTACCTAATCTATAATGGCATTCTTACTACCGATTCGAGCAAGGGAAGAAGGAGTAGCTGAATATTTTTAATGCTGTTTGTTATACTTTGATACTGTGTGGTTTTTATGGTCTGTAAGCGTGTGCTGTCATGTTGGTGCTGTCATGTAGTACTGAGGAAGCTCTAAACAAAAGGGGCTCAGACAACCATATACCCACACTTTAGGTACTCTGTCTTCGAGCACTATTGGAGCCAAAGAGAAACTACAAATAAAATATTTTCGTCAAATTTCCGCGTTCCGCATGTTCCTAAGGGTTGGCAGGCTCAGCAAGCCTTAGCGTGCACGCTAAAGCTTGCTGAGCCTGCCAACCGTTAGGAACATGCAGAACGCGGAACTTTGGCACGAAAGTATTTTATTTGTAGTTCATACTCATCCACAACAAACGCATCGAGTGGATTCATTTTTGGAGCTCGATTGATCTCTACATGATCTTGCGTACGTGTTTGCGCAAGAGCGGTCTTTAATTTATTTTTTTTTTTTTCATCTGACAAGCTAAAAGGCATTCGTCATAACAAGGCGTAAGCGTGAACTCCGTCTCTCGCGCTTGCCTGCCTGACAAGCGGGCTTCCTAAGTCACACATCCGTGTGCTGCGGCGAAGCTACGAGCTATGATAACGGAACACGGCCATGCGCCTGTGCGCAAGCATCCCATGTGGCCGCATAGGAAACTCGTGATGAAGCGAAGGCATGCTCCAGACGCGGGAGGAGCGAATGGAGCGCACTCTTACCCTGGGAGCGCAGAGGCCCTTGTTTCGGCTAAGCCCTTGAGGCTACGAGGCGCCAAGGGGGCGGAGGGAGGCGTCGCTGGAGCGTCCCGCCGCTGCTATGAGAGTCTGTGTCGGCCTCGGGTCCGTATGGCGAGCACGAGCCACCACACTGCTGTCACCACAAGCACTGGGCCCCCCGGGGGGGCTGACGTCCGACCCCCGGCGCGGCCCGCACTGTTCGCCGCGCCCATCGGCACTGGGCTGGGCCCCAGCAGGGCCGTGCTCAGGGTCGCCGCCGGACACTGGTCGCTGGGGCCCAGCGACGCGTTCACGTGGCACGGCCGGTAGCAGTTGCCCGGCGGCCCATACGATGAGTTGCTGATTGACGGCAGGTCTGGGATGTTGGGGTCTGCGACGCCACGGAAAAAAAAAAGTAGAAAATGCGCGTTAGCTCATCGGATATACTCGGTTCGGTTCGGTGAAGAGCCCACCGAACTCAAAGACATCCTGTGATCATCTTGGCAAGGCGCCCTTGGACATCTTGTCAAGATATGCGAGGCATATCCTTAGACATCTTGACAAGATGAGCAAGGCATCCTGTAGACGTATAGCCAAGATGTGCAGGCCATTCTGCACACATCTTGTCAAGGACGTGCAAGGCATCTGTAGACATCTTGTCACGATATATCCGTATATATCTCGGAAAGATAAATGAAAGCGTCCTGACATCCTGGGAAGACATTATATACCGTTAAGCCTTCGACGTTTTAAAACGTCTTCTGAGCACCGACATGTGCTTGTTCTACAATACGTCTTGAGAGATGTCTTGTATATAGATGTCTCGAAGAACGTTAGAACTGATACTGGATATGAAATCTCAACTAGAATAATACGCCTCACAGCCATCTACTCCTCAGCTAATGCATCTGTACTCCTTGTGGTTTTTCAGATGTTTTAGAAGGGATGTACCATCAGGCCAGTCAGGCTCTGTGTCATCGAGATACTGCGCAAAAAGAAAACGTTCAATTTAAATTAAAAAAAAAAACAATACAAATTTGTTGTTTTGAATGTCTAAACAGCGAGAGATCGGGTCTGCATGCGTTTGAGGTGCTTTTTGCGTTTCTCCCCAGCTCGCGCGCTCGAGCAAAGCCTGAACGCACGGAGCTTTCGTGCTCGCGCTTCCAGCTTTGCTTTCGCTCGCACATAAGGTGAAACGAAGTATAGTGCAATTTTATTTTCGTCAAATTAGGATATGCTAGTAAAGCAACAAAAATGTGCCCCGTTTTCGTCCTCTTGGTTCCTTTTACAGCGGAGCTGTTAAGGGCTAGGATCCCCAGGATCGTGTCCGTGTATGTCAACACAAACCTACCTGGACAGCTACCGCCATCTATAAGCGACGGCGGCAAGCACACAACCAGTATGGTTTCCGCCGTGGCTCGTAGATGGCGGCAACCTTTCCAGCTATAATAGAAGAATGGATAGTTGGGCGCGTTGGTGGGAATTCATCGTAGGAAACAGCGCGAAAAACAGACAACGACGAAGAAGAAGCGCACAGTGTATCGAGTACAGCTCCGCTGGTCTTCCTTCTTCACGAGAGTGGAAAGGCTGAACGTTTTTGTTTGCAGTCTTCGAATTTCATGTGGAGTTTATCACAGTCTTGGGAAGTACTTTAAGTACATTGTACTCAAAGTACTATTTCAAGTAGGTTTTGAAAACTTGTACTTTACTTGAAGTACATTCTCTGAGTATGCACTTGTACTTAAAGTTGTTTGTTTGTTTGTTTTCTGGCAATTTTTGAAGAAAGTAAAACTCCCGACTTCAAAGTCATTCCCCAAATTTGGTCTCGGTGAAATTCAGCTCTTTCAAGAAGCACGCGCTCGCGTCCTTGACTTTCCCAGTACTATACACGACTTCTGAGGTCGAGTATGAAAGTTCACCAAGCTTTAACAAAAAAAAAAAAAAAAAAAGCGTAGACAGTGGGAAGTTATTTTGCCTTGCGATGACGTCTGTCCTGCATTTGCCCGTCTACAACGGAAACTCCATACGGTTTACCCTACGGCAGGGCGAATGTAACACGGCCAAAGCACAGACACTGGAAGGTAGTTGCCACAACAGAACAGTAAAGGTTGCATCACCAGACTATTTCTTCACAAAATCGGCCAACAGATGTCGCCACAAGTCTCACGCACGCTGCTGATGCTTTTACCCCACTGGAAAATGGCTGGTGTCGACGGGATCTCGGAGGGAAATAAAGGAGGAAGGATCGGTCGGCACAAAAATGAACGGAATTTCAGGTATTGCGAGATCACGCCGTCGAACGTAGACAAAGGAAACAGCGGGGCCGCTTTAAGGAGCACGCTCTCCGCTCGCGCGCTCACGCCGAAAAAAACCAAAGCAGAGAAAAAACAGACTGCGGGGAATGGCGGCGCCGGCACATCGCGGCACATTCTTGAGATCTCCGGTCAACGGCGCTGCAAGAATTGCGGATGTTTTCTGTAAGCACGAGGGCGCCTATTTTAGCTCGAAACGTTCTTTTTTCCCGGTAGGAGGATACACCGAGGAATCCTGCAAGAAATAATGGCTGGTGAGACGCGCCAAGAAAGCCCTTCATAATTTCTCTTAAATGAGATTGCGTACACTGCAAAAAATGAAAACATGCAATAAAAAAAAAAAACTATATTAAAAAAAATAACACGATTGTCACTGGAAGTTAAATTAATGCCAGTGACAAACGGTGTTAATAGGGAGTTTTAGTAGGTCGTTTCCAAAGGCCCGCTACCGCTACGGGAACGCGCGCTTCAGAGCATGGATGCATCGAAGTGGCAGCGCGAGCTCCCGCTACAAAAAGCGTAGCTTGAAAACACGATCTAGTAAAACTCTCTAATAAACACTTATGTTGGCGGCCCTCCGACAAAAGCAAGTTCCATAATTATACTCACGCGTTTAAAGAAGAAGAAGAAGAAAACAGGTTTGTATCGGGGTTTTAAAGCCACTTTACACTTGTAGACTTGTACACCCTTTCAGTATACCCAACCAAACCATATTTGACGTTCGTGTTTATACAGCATAAGGTCAGTCTGCCTTTGAGGTGCGGCGACTCTGGTTTACGCTGTAAATGAGAAACATAGGGCCTGGGGTCTTTCACGTGCATCCCGCAGTAGTGATACACGGCCTCACGCCGGATGCTCATCCAAATCGAAACGGCCACGATCCCTGGGTTCTCCAGCGCGAGTTTTCGCTCCACGTGCTCCGGGCTGTGGTTCGCTAAGACACTTACTTGGCCACCGATCCCCGTATTTCGCGTAATAAACCATTTATAAACCCTTAATTCGTTGATCGGGTCTAAAAGGGTGGGTTAAGGGTGCACTGCGGGGAAGAGACAACCTGCTCCCTTGGAAGCGGGTTAGCTGTTTCAGTTACTACGTAGAATAATCTTTGCCGCTACCAATGCGTTTTAGGAGAAGAAACAGTATATGAACTTTGACAAATTATATACTTCGTGTGAACTAACGTCGAGCAGAAAGCAACGTATAGGGCTGTTTCTTTTTTTGTTCTTTTTTTTTATTGTCTGACCTCCGATGAATTTGGTGACGAAAACAAGATTGATGGAACATTTTTTAATGTATCCACCAAATTTACATACCTACTGCAGCTGTTCTTCGACGTAATCACCCAGCAGTTGTACGGATTTGCCATGGAGTGGCACGAACTTTTGGACGTCCTCCTCAAAATGGGTTACTGCCTGAGTTCTGGGCCATTCCATCACGCGTCAACAGAGGTGTCAGTCGCCACAGACGTTGTAATGAGCATGAAGGAAACTGCATCGAGTTTTTGGGGAGAGCGAACAGACGTCCTATGATGATGGGGTTCAGGGACGATGGTCCGTGACGACTGATGGTCTTGCAGAACACGTGATTGAATGACTGAGGACCCAGACGGTATAACCTTCTTCGAGTAGGGCATCCAAAAGCTCGTGTCTCGTCACGATAATTGCTTAAGTCTGTGCGGTGATTGTGTGGAGAAGCAGCTATACTCCGTTTCACTCTGTCCCATCTCCGATTGAGGCGGTCAAACAACGCTAAAAGTCATCGCCAAGGCGGTCGTCGTCTTTGTGCGTGTGCAAGTGTACTGTGTGCATGTAGAAAGCACAGATAGGAAAGTTATAAAAAAAAAGTTTATAGAACTTTATTCTTAGCAGTATTCTCATCACTCTAAAAAAAAGGTGTAGCTTTTACACCCCTTTTCACATATTTGACACTCCAAAACTTCGGTTCGACGTACAGCGAAATAACGTCGAACTGACGGCACCAACATTTACGAGAGGCTTGATGACGGTGGGATATAACATATTAAACAGCTAAAGTACTGATCAAAGAATACAGAAGAAAATCACTGAAGTGGCGAAAATAATCCCTGGAGAAGGGGAACAAGAGGGACAAAGGACAAACACAAATCTCCAAACACAGTTAGGTGACTGTGTTTGGACCTCTCCATTGCAGGTGGAGTGCTCTACCAACTGAGCTAACCAGGGGTTAGACGGCAGTAGAGCAAACGGGTTTTATCAGCTGCCACCAGTCTAACACCAACAAGGGTGAAGCTTGCAATTTAAGGTTATTATTATAATGCAATTAAATGCAAAGGTGCAAGCGAGCTGGACAAGAATGACGAAAATAATCCCTGGAGAAGGGGAACAAGAGGGAAAAAGGCCAAACACAGCTCGCTTGCACCTTTGCATGCAATTGCATTGTAATCACTGAGGTTTTGCCGTAGGGCCGAAAAAACCCCGATTACTTTTTTTTTTTTTTTTTTTGCAGTGAGTCATACGCACATTAGATATTTTAATAAGTTGTACAACTCGGCTACCAAGCCGCTCGTGAAATTTGGTACCTTCGGTTTCACCTCAGTGCGCTGTACGTCGAACTGAAGTTTTGGGGTGTCAAATATGTGACAAGGAGTGTAAAAGCTACACTTTTTTTTTTAGAGTGTAGGGATAGCACCGAAAAGGTGCCGCTGGAACACCTTCGGCGTGTTAGCCTTATTAGCACCTTTACGGGTGTATAGAGAGATAACACCATAACAATGCTACTGGAACACTCTTTGGACGTAGTCCTAAAGATATACTTATTAGCACCTTTATGAGTGTATAGGGACAACGCGGAAGGGTGCTGCTGGAACGCCTTTAGGGTGTTAGCCTTGAGGCATACTTGTTAGCACCTTTAGGTTTATAAACATTGTAATTTTAGTGGGCAAGAGTTTTTTTTTTTTTTTCGACGCTTTTACATTTTGTGTTACACTAGGGACTTTTAGTAGATTGTACGCTAGAGCTTCAATTTTCTAGCGGGAGCTCGTGCCGTCACTTCGAAGCGTGGATTGAACACGCACCCTCTGGCAGAGTATCGAACTGGGACCGAAAAGAACCGAAACAGAACCGTTATTTTCAGCCGAACCGGAACTGAACCGAAGCGAAATCTTCGCCAATATCTTGTAACTAAACCGTAAAAAAAAATATAACAGAAACCGGTTCAA
Source organism: Ixodes persulcatus (assembly GCA_013358835.2). Taxonomy (NCBI): domain Eukaryota; kingdom Metazoa; phylum Arthropoda; class Arachnida; order Ixodida; family Ixodidae; genus Ixodes; species Ixodes persulcatus. The sequence continues at coordinate 248,238 of JABSTQ010011090.1, read as the reverse complement.
AACGGTTCACAGTCAATTTGTTTTGTTGTTGCTAGTATTAGAAAATGAATATTTGAGAGTAAACAAATTGGCAGCTGTATTTCAATGCTATGATCTAATTTTCATATACAGAATTGCAATGTATGAGAAATTGTGTGTTTTCGTGGTGCTTGTGTATTGGCACTATGGTTAATCATGTGCAACGTGGTCACGCGACGTCATGGTGTCAAGACCTGCTGCCTTGTAATGTCACGTCACGTGACCCCGTGACGTCACGTGACTCACTGCGTCAAGTCGATTTAAATTGAGAAAGTTTCTAGATTTATTAGCGTTGTTGAAACCGTGATGTCACATGACATCATGTCGTTGCACCGCAAATCACGTGACACCGTGACGTACTCGATTGTCATGAGCGCGAGTGCCCGTGTTCATGACATTCAGCCTCGCCAAATATTCGGGTAATGGCTCGTGTTCAGTCAAACTCTAACAATGTCTCAAGCTCAGCCCATGCTCTATGCTTTGCCAACTTGAGCGCATGACTATGATGAACACTGACGGTATAAACTTAACGTCAAACCATGAGGCCGCTTGTTCTAATTGTGACGTGAGGAGGGGAGGGCTGTTTCTTTCCATTATTTTTTCCGGCGTTTACCATTGCGCTGAGAGGAAAACTAACGGGTGTTTTTTTACAAGCTATAACGCCAGGGATTAGTTATTAGCGATACCATTTATGAAAAGTATAAAAATTGTTGCACGACGACCCAATTTACATGTACACATCATTGACGCTGGAAGGATGGATGGATGGTAGTGGCTATACTCTTTGTAACGGGCGTCAGCTTGCACCGCCTAGCCTAACATTTCATCATCCCTTCTTTTTATTAATTTGTATAAATTTTGTTCTAACACCACTTCCCCCCCCCCCCTCCTTTTAAAGTGTTTCCATTGCTTATTTTTATCTATATGTTTACCCCTTCCTAAATATTTTCCACCAATCTTCTAATCTCCTCTTAGTTACCGCAATTCTTTCCCCATCCATTCGTCCAACCTTATCTGTAAATCCCAGTGCCCCCTCCAAATCCGTAGTCATCCCCCCCCCCCCCCCCCCACACACACACACAAGAGGGTGGGACGAAGCCCCGTGCACCTTAAAATTACGTGTTCTATCGTTTCCCTTTCGCGGTTGCGTACGTTGCATAAAGTGTCAATTTCCTGGAATTTAGCCCTATATGTTTTCGTTCTTAGCACCCCCGTTCTAGCCTCAAACAGTAATCAGCTCCCCAATGAATTATCATACAAATGTTCCTTTTTTATTTCTTGTTTTTGTGCCCTGTATATTGTTAAAGCTGATTTCTCCTGCATTCTCTCTTCCCACAATTTCCTCTCTGTTTCCTTTACTCCCTTTTCTACTGATATACTTTGATCGGCCCCACCTTGTTGAATGTATTTAGATCTCAGCTTGCGGGTTCGGTTTGTCCACTTAGTGTTTAGACTTTTCATATATAGATAATTGTACAATAATAATTGGGGTTGTGTGGATATTTATACAGTGAGTCGTTGGTCAGCCATTTTTAACGTTGCGACGAGTTTCCCAGCTGTAGATGAGCAATTTAGCCAGTGCAGTACAACCGCTAGCCTGGGGTCTTTAACGTGCACCACGCAGTATAGTGATACACGACCGCACGCCGGTACGATGCTCATCCAGATCGAAACGGGCAGGGGTGGGGATTGAACCCAGGATTCCTGGGTTCTGCAGCGCGAGCTTTCGCTCCACGTGCTCCGAGCTAGACCACTCGGCCACCGATCCCCCCAATACTTGTACACTTTCGCTGCCTACCGCGTATCCTCAGTTTCAGCTAGACTTTGTTCAAATTTTATTTTACTGATCGCTTCTCTACTCTCGAAAGATGCCCAACCCATATCCCCCTGTACTCCCTCATTTGGTATAGTCCCATGTGCCCCCAATGCCAACCTACCCACACTCCTTTGCTGTATCTCTAAACCTGCCTTGATTTCTGACCTCATACACAATACCGCATTCCCAAATGACAGTCCTGGCACCATGACTCCCTTCTATACACCCCTAACGACTTCATATCTATTATAGTTCCATAGTGCCCTGTGTTTCATGATAGCTGAATTTCGTTTCCCCTTCTTTATTACAATATCTTCATGGTCTTTTAGATACCGTCTTCCTTCACTTAACCATACTCCCAGATATTTGTACTTTTCTACGTGTTCTATCAATGTGTCCTGTATCTCCAGGGGTTTCCCCTTCTCGTCCTTGAAAACTATTATACCCGACCTGTCCCTAGTAAATTTTAGTCCTAAATTGTCCCTTTCGCTGCTGCAAATCCTAATCAGTTCCTGTATTAGTGTCACGACTTTCTGATACTAGTACAATGTCGTCTGCATGCATTAACCCTAACAATACTTGATTTACTTCATGTCCTTCCTCCATGTAAGTCAGGTCAAAACCTAGGTTGCACTGTTCCAACCTTTTTTCCATCTCACGAGTCACTGATGTATATCATGAAGAGCAGGGGAGACAATGGGCAACCCTGTCTAAGTCCTCTTTTTATTGCTGCTGGTCTTGTAGTTTCGGCTTCTCATTTTATAACCACCCTATTCTCCGTATAAACCCGTTCTAGAAACTTAGCCATGGTTCCCTGTAGTCCATATCCCTTCAGTTGGTTCCAGGGTTTTTCCTGATTCACATTGTCATATGCCCCTTTGATGTCTAAAAATGCTACCCATAATGGTCTTTGACTTGTCATTGCTATCTCTATAGGCACTGAGTGATTACGAATAAATTATCATCTAGTCGTCTATCTTTCCATAAACCGTTTTGAAGCTCCCCAGAATCTGCTTTCTCTCTGCCCATTCTTCCATTCTTCGTTTTACAATTTGCATAGCTAGTCTGTATATTACTGAAGTTACTGTGATTGTTCGGTATGATTTGATACTGCATTTGTCTCCCTCGCCCTTATATAATAATCTCATTCTGCTCAATTTCCAGTCACTGGGTACCTCCCCTCCCATAAGTATCTGGTCAATCACCTACCCTAGTTTCAATTTGCTTGTTTTGCCTAGAACTTTTATCAATCTCATTGGTATGCCGTCTGGACCTGTTGCAGTTCCAGCGGCAACCTTTCCTTCTGCTTTTTCCCATTCCCCAGTGGCAGGCACGTAGCCAGGATTTTGTTTCGGGGGGGGGGGGGGGGGGGGGGGGGCACCCATGACAAAATGCTGTATGAGGGGGAGGGGGGAGAGGAGGTCCCAGCAAAATGGAAGATTTCGGGGGGGGGGGGGGGCGGGCCCCATGGGCCTCCCCCCTGGATACGTGCCTGCCCAGTGGTCATTTCCTCTTTTACACTATGATCCTCCTCTTGTGTTGTATAGACGCTGCCATTCCCTACGGCCTGATCTAATTCTTTATAACTCCGAAAATGCTGCTTCGATTGTATGTCTAATGTATTCTCTTGCCTATTCCCCCTCTACCTTTGTCCCTTCCTGTGTGGTTAGTGTCTGCTGGTGCCCCTCGGTCTTTTTTTCCTGTGCACTGATGTGTTCCCAGAACCTTTTTGCCGCATTCCTATCCTTCTGGTTTATCTCTATCATCCACTGGACCCCTGTGGATGGCCGAACTACCTCAGAAAGTTGTCCCCGAGTGTAGAAGCATCGAAAGGACTAAATGTGACATAAATCCGACGTTACATGAAACGACAAGTGTGTACGGGCGGGGTACCTGAAAAGAAGATCCTAGGGACATCAAAGGGGCAGCCGAACGTTGGCAGCTGCTCAGAGGATTGTCATTCTCAAGTTCTTCCCCAAACTTCGATAACCTCCAGCTTTGTTTAAACTTCACAGTGTTTTGGATGCAAAACAAAAGCAATGGAGGATTTAACGAGTGACACAAATATAATTGTCGAATTAACCCCCCCCCCCCCCCAAAGGGGCAGAGAGTTCTTCAGGAGTAAAACGGAAAGGGGGAGGGGGGGGGGGGTAGTTTTAAAAGTATACTGCGTTGTATGAAGGCTCCTCAGCCCCGCATCTATACGGCGCAGACCAAAAAGCGTGGCCCCGGAAACTACTTTGTTTGCAAAAACACTCTTGCCAGAAGGCCCGTTTTCTCTGTGACAGACACTCGCGCCGTTCCTCACGATGCTGCATCAAACAAGAATAATTCCTGTTTCTCAAACGCATGACTTGCACTGAGCGCGAACCTACTGCAGTGTGCATTTCGCACCACCAGATTTGATTTTCTCAGCCAGAACAAATCGCTATGACCACCAGCATATAGTGCGATGACGTCACGTGCGGACCACATTAAACAGTTCAGTTTTCTGATGAAATCCAATGTTCGCAACACTAAGCATAAGTAGATGTCCAATTTGTGAAATTGTACAGTATACATGCGCCGAGAAACTGAGAGAGAGGAGGACACGAGATCATGCATGGACGCCAGAATGCCGATCTCTGATTGGAGTGATTAGTCGGTAGACCTAAAGTTAGCTACCTTTGTCTTCACTGCACTCGTCGAACGCTTTAGAACGCGGTACGCCGGCATCCAACGTTTTACTCTCGCACTCGTACGCGTTCGACGAGTGAGGTTGAGACAAAGGTAGCTATAGCCTTAGGTCTACCCATTAATAATTCGAACCAGAGCTCGGCGTTCCCGTCTCCTCCTCCTTCTTAGTTTCTCGGCGTATAACAGTTTTGCGATTATCTACGGCAGCCTAATCAAATGTCAGAGAGCATGACTAATAAAGCACAGCGTTGTAGAGTGAGGGCCCAAAACATGTGTACGTTGAACCGATGTAACATTAGCCTCCAGAAGCAGTGTTTCGCGAAGTTTCGAGTTCATGCAAACCCGATGCCCAGATTTTAATTATGTTAGGATAATCTTCGTCTTTCCTTTGCGCTATTTATCTGTAATAAAGAATATCATTACATCTCCGTTTTTTTACAGCGGAGCTGTTAAGGGCCAGGTTCCCCAGGATCGTGTCCGTGTATGTCGACACAAACTTACCTGGACAGCTACCGCCATCTATAAGCGACGGTGGCAGGCATACAACCAGTATGGTTTCCGCCGTCGCTCGTAGATGGCGCCAACCTTTCCAGCTATAATAGAAGAATGGATAGTTGGGCGCGTTGGTGGGAATTCATCGTAGGAAACATCGCGAAAAACAGACAACGACGAAGAAGAAGCACACAGTGTATCGAGTACAGCTCCGCTGGTCTTCCTTCTTCACGAAAGTGGAAAGGCTGAACATTTTTTTTTTTTTGCAGTAAGGAATTGCGTATTGGATTCTTTAAAAAAATATCATTTGTTATCACTTTTTACGTTTCGTGTTTTTGCCTTCAGATCTATCATGTGCGCACAAATTTTTGGCATACCCCGCGACCCGGTGTTTCACACTGCCAAACAGCGAACAAAAAAAAAAATGAAAGACGTTTACAATTTTCTGTACTGTCAAATTAGAGCGCAGCTCTTGAGGAGGAGGAGGAGGGGAGGGTATATGGAGGGGAGGGTATACTCCCCCTCCCCTCCTTCTTTCCTGCTCCGTTTCCGTTTAGTGGGAAATTTTAGCTAAATCTCCAGCTAAATTTAGCAGGAAATTTAGCGAACATTTTCCCGCTGAATTTAGCTGGAAAATTTTCCCGCTAAATTGTACGGAGAAATTTTCCCATAATGCAAAGCGCGGTTACGCCCGGTTGTGTTATTCCCATAATGCAGCGCGCGCGGTTACGCCGACGCCGACGCCGACGGCGACGCCGCTCAACCCGGAAACGGACGCCTAAGAGCTGCGCTCTAAACATCCGTTTCTGCAGATCGGCGCCACAGCAGGCGTACTTTCAAGTATAGTCCTCCCGTGTCGGTCTAGACTGGTTATGTGAACTTCGTACAGTCAAATTTATCGATGATAATAAAATCATATTTAATTCCTGACTGAAGGTAAACATAAATAAAGGGTCGATCATATTAAAGATATACATCATAAGTAAATGTACCCCCAAATTACCTTAAAAATGCTCGCATATCTTTTCTGACGTTTTATCCTCTTTAAGCACGCGTATAAGTGATTTGGGAGAGCCTTAAACAAATTTATGATTTTGAAGCTGATTTGAATACCTTTGCGTTCCTGACACATATATAACTTCATATAGATGTCTGTTATTGCCTTCCTTTTTAGATGAACAGTAATTTTATGTGTTTGTGGGCTCGACAAAAACAAAGTGCACGGGGGCGCGCGGCGGAACTAATTACGCACGCAGACCGTCAAAAAGTGACCAATTAAGTAGCTGCCATGTCGGCTAGAGCATGAAATACCACTTTGTTTTATTTAACAAAAATTAGCAGTTAGCAACGGTGATGCCCATTTGCAAATTGAATTGACCGGCATCTTGTCAATAACAACCCTCAACAGCCAGGCTATGCCAGTTTTTCCTGAATACGAAAATTTTCACTTGGGTACGCGCTATTTTAGGTCAGATTCGATCTGGGTGCGGATAGACTAGAGTGAACAATTTTGATCACTCCTTTCTGTATGATTCTTGGCCCGCATCACGGTGCTGAGTGGACAAAGTGTTGGTTGGGGGAGGAAAACAAGCGTTGTGATTGCCGCTTCAGTGCTTCTATGAAAGGTAGACTGAAAGGGCTTGTCATAAAACTTTCGTGACATTCTGAAAATATTGCTTTTAGCTCATGAAGGTGGAATGTTGGGCGAGTTGGTGATTCATAAGCTCTGTGTCTGTGTCTTCCTTTCTTTCCGTCGTCCTTGTTGCGCTTTTAGCTCAGCTGCGTCGTCACCATATTTATTATAAAACGTGTTTCGAAAAATATATTTCACGATATATATGACGACGATGTTCCCACTCCATGATTTGGTGCACTGTATTTCCTTGGTTCAAGAGCACAACTACGATTCAACTTTTAATTCCGCGACGCAGTTGTGGCAATTACAGGTATAAGGCGACCTACCACACTTCGTAACAACCTCTCGATTCGGGCAAAATATATCTGACTGAGGTAAACAAATGCACATTGAGTAGTATAAACACGACGTTTTGTGTGTTAATCTTTTACTGCTTCGTCAAAATTAAATAACGCAATTTCTTATTCTTGGTACCTGAAAATGAAAGTGGATTGTACGAACGATTCGAACCGACTCAAACCGGTTTGCCCAGTTTTTTTTTTTTTTTTTTTGCTCACCGGAGTTGAACCGGAACTGATCCGAAAGCCGTGAACCCGAACCGAGCCAATAAAAATTTCGGTTCGACTCTCTTCCCGCTGGGCCAGCTTTCCGCAGCGTACGATCTGCTAAAACTCTCTACTAGCTCTCTTGTTTCCTGAATCACCTATCCACGTGAAAACCTCACCATCTCAAATCCAACTATACTCTGTCTCAGGAGCTGTGTGCAGCAAAGGCCAAAACATAGGCGCGGGCACACGGCTTTTAGATTTGCTTTCCTTCCGCAAGTGCTCGTGAAAAGAAGGCAAATCTGAAAGCCAAGCGCTCGCGCCTGTGCTTTTGCCTTTGCTGCACGCAACTCGTGAGATAGAGTATAGTAAATGTATTACATTAAGAAATCGTAATATCAACCGTTTTCATTTTTATTAAATATTTGTTTAGTCAAGGTGCTAAAGATGAAAATACTACAAACATATATACTGCACATCCACCACAGCATGGTCAGATGAAAACCCGCTCAAAAGTAATGAAGATTTTTATCACGTGTTTTTTGGGGTAACCGGACAAAAGCTCACCGGACAAAAGCTCACCGGACAGAAGCTCACCGGACAAAAGCTCACCGGACAAAAGCTCACCCGTTCTTTCACAGACCCGGACAAAAGCTCACCCCATTTTTTTTCGCTACCCGGGCGAAACATGGGCTGAAATGAAATGCGGACGCGATGGACATTGCATCATTGTTAGGTGAACTTGTACCGCATCCCACGCAAGGGTTTACTATGGTTTATCGAATGCCATTTCGTCAAAACATGTTTTAGAGAACGGGCACGTTTCATTGAGGCACGGTTTAGAGAAATCAGAGCCTCAGTTTAGAGATATGCCGTTTATCGAAAAGGGGACGCTATTCTACTTCGCGCGTGTATCACTGGTGCGCGCGTGTTAACCCAAGCCCCCTGCAGCGCTCCCGCCGCTTCGCGCCGGCAGTCTGCGGCGGCTCATTACAAAAATGTTCACTCACCTGACTTATCCGTACACGCCGCTTCGCGGTGGCCGAATTCGATAAAAGGAGGCTCATCGCCTTTTTCTCTAAATTTGGTTTCTCTATAAGATCAACATGAAATTTTCTCCTGGTGAGCTTTTGTCCGGGTCTGTTAAAAAATGGGTGAGCTTTTGTCCGGTGAGCTTCTGTCCGGTGAGCTTTTATCCGGTGAGCTTTTGTCCGGGATTCGTTTTTTGGACCTGCTTCCGCGGCTTCATCTTTAGACAGCGAGGCGCCGTGAAAATCTGTTTCGCTCGAGAGCGCTTGCGAACGAACCTGCTGTGACCGCTTTATATCCTAGCCGCTAGGTACCGTCGATTTCTCAGAACTTCGCCAATATATGCGCGTCAGAGCAGGATGTGGTCTAACAAGAAACCATGACCCGTCTCTTCAGCAAACCATATAAATAACCACTGCAAACTTGCTCTCGGTAGCTCGCAACCTTCCGGGCAGGGCTCTCCCCACTCCGACAAAAAGTTTAAAACTCCCCAAAAATTCTACATACGGACTCAAAAGCGATAGTAGTACTCGATGGGTTCTTCCTGCACAAATCTGTTCGTCCGCAAAAAAAGAAAAAAAGAAAAAAAGAGGGAAAAAATAAACAATGAAAAACAACAACTAGAGAAAGAGGTCTGATGAAATTCTCGCGGATGGATCCTCCCCTTTTCACATACGGTGACGATGAGAAAAGGGGCAATTCATCACCGTTTACGTGGTCCAATGTATATATTGTTTCATCTAGGCTTCGAGGGTGAAAAAAAAAAGGGAGAGGGGGGAGCGCTATTGGGTCGGTCATTCATTCTGGTCTGGTCATGACATCCCGACTTTCCCCTCGTCCTTCCCACTTTGCATGCGTGGGGAAAAGTACTATAGTACTCCCCCCGCCGCAGGCCGAGAGAGGCGCCATAAACCTTCTTTCCCCGCCAAAATCGTCGAGGGCCCACCTTTTTTTTTCTTTATATCTTACCGTTATTATTATTATTATTACCTTCTTTAACAACGTACCGAGATGTGTTCCTTGCATCAGCCACCGCAAAAGAATGAGTCGGGAAAACAAAATAAAGAAAAGGAAGTAGGTGCGTGAAAAGAATGACCGAAGAGAGAAAGGTGAAAAATAAGTGAGACTGAACCAGAGAAAGGAACCAAGAGAAAGAAGGAGAGGGGAGGGTTCCTTGTCGATCCCAATATTCTTCATTGCCTCGTTTTATTCTAGATTTCTCTTTTTACTTTTCTTTCCTCTTCGTGCGAATCTTGCAGGCGCCTTCTACAGAGACCGCGACCACCGTCCTCGCACAAACGCACAATCACAGAGGGCCGACCGATGTTTGCGTTTGCGATGTGCATCGATTGCGTAGACCCGATGCACTGAGGTGGAAGTAAATAACTCGGAGAAGAAGGAAAGAAAGAGAGAGAGGAGAGCGGAACGTGATTTTCTTTGATTTCCACGATATTCCCCAAAAAGGGAAAAGAACAAAAGGGGGCAATCATAACCGGACAAAAAGAGGAAGAATAAAAAAAAAAGCCGCGAAATGACGAAGAAGAAGGAGGGGGGAGGGGGATGAAAAAAAAATGAAGAAAAGAAGAGGGCGCGCGGGGAGATATGGGGAAAGACGAAAGATTCCAAAATCTCCACTCCACTCCCAAACCACCGTTGTTGTCGCGTGAGAAAGATCAGTCGTTACGCAGGCAAATAGGAATACGAGGAGGAAGAAAAAATATGTAGAGAAAAACACTTCACCCCCTCCCCACCCACCCTTCCCCAATCTTCCTCAGTTCGCGTACGACAACAGTCAGATCGGCCATAGAATTTCGGGTTGGGAATGCGGAGCAATTCTATTTTCCCCTTTTTGTTCGGGGTTTTCCTTTATTTATTTTTTATGAACGCATGATTTCCAAACTGGTTCGATTCGAATCAATGACGGCTGGGGAGTCGGGTGTTGCTCAGGCAGCCTAACCTTTTATCCCTCCCCCCCCCCCTTTTTTTTCTTTTCTCTCTCCCTCCTAACCTTTGTGTGCGTGCATGTTTCACGTATAGTGCGGCACAGTTAGCGAGCAGCTGTGAGCACCATTTTCAATGGCAGTACAACAGCACGCACTCACGCACCGATAGCCAACCGGCGGATCGGGCGTTAACCCGCCGGCCGGAGTTTCCCCGAAATCCCGAAGTCCCCGCGGCGAATCGGGCGTGTATAGGGAAGGGTAAGGAGAGTGGGGGCGGGTTTGGGGGAAGAAGCTTTGTTTGTGGGACGCCGCGCTCCCGCTTTTAATGCTCTTCAAACTAATTGATGGGTCGCGGGGTCAACAGTAGCGCGTGTCGCTTGTCGCTGCCGCTTTCTGGAATGCCCGCACGCACTGAAAGCGCTCCCTCTCCCCTTTTAATGGCAAAGTGGGAATGGGGCGGGTTGGGGTAGCCACCCCCAACGCCGGAACTCGCTAAATGAATGGGGCCTTTGGGTTGGCCGAGGCAATTTGCGCATTCGAGATAAGCTGTATACCCTCCTCCCCCTTTTCCTTTTTTCATTATGTCTACCTTTTCCGTTCGTTTGTTGGATTTTTCCTTTGGCTTTCACGTGATTTTCCTGGCTCTTGGTTCTGTTTCTGGTTCACCAAAGATTCTGCGTTTTTTTGCGTTTGAGTGTTGTTTTTTTTGTTGCGTGTGTGTGTTTCAAGTGTCATGGCATCGGAGATGTTAGGGCTGACTCATCGCAAATATTTATATACATAAATCGATCTTCCGGTTCATTCGATTTATTTAACGAGTGTTAGTGGCGCAAGAGTCACATACCAAAGAACCCGTTTCACTCGTATGTCCTCGACAAAAAATGTGGTAATTTCATCGTTGTTTGTCGAGTCAAAACTACCACTCCGTTGAACGCGGAAGAAACCAAACACTTACGGAGGCTTTGTTCTTCTGGAAACTTTTCGATGCAAACACAAAACGACAAGAATTGTATATTTAGACATTGGGATGTTAGTCTGCCTCGCGGGGGGGGGGGGGGGGGGGGGGGGCGTTTCGCGTCTTCGCTGTACTTGAACAATTTGGCCAGTGCACCACGTCGGCTAGGCCGGGGTCTTCGACGTGCGTCACACAATGGTGATACACGAACGCACGCCGTTACGACGCTAATCCAGGTCGAAAATGCATGGGCAAAAGTGGGGATTGAAGCCAAGGGTCCCTGCCGTCCTGCAGCGCGAGCTCTTGCTCGTATACGCTATGGCCTTCATCGAACTATGCAAGTTTCACGGCGCAAAACTAGGAGCGTTTCGCGCATGCGCAAGCCGCTCGGAACTCGCGTCGGCTCCTCGTACTGGATTGTGGCTACGGCCCGTGACCACGTGTGAATGCGAACGGGTGGCTCATCAAATCACACGTAGGGTTCGACCTGTGACACACGGTCGCCTCTTTAGGGTGACGTGGAAAATTCAGCACTGCGAACGGACTTCTTATCGAGCTGGTGTTGCCCCCCCCCACGCGACTCACATGCACGCGCCTTATTTCGTCGCGTTATAGTTTTATTAAATACACTGTAAATATACGAGTTTTTTTTTTTTTTCGCCGGACAAAGAAAGTATGCATCGCGGAACGGGCTCGTTCTGTGCCCAAATGTAGCACTAGGAGTTAGAATTAGACGCCAAAGTTTTAGAACTAACCGTTACCTTAATTAAAAGCTACAACTTATTTTTGAAAATTTCAATGGGAAAATGGCGGCCGACTACTGCTCTCAAATGCTTGAAAGTAAATGGCGCCTGCTTAAAAAACGGACGAAAACGGGCCCCATTTTGTCATTGAGATTTCTTAGAAATTCACCCATAATTTCTTAAACTTTGGTTGGGACCGCTAGCGCTGCATTTTGGCGGAGAAGGCGCGTTCAGCGATGCAGAGAAGGCTGACACTCACAATCGTCTTCTGCCGGGCAGAAAACCGGTTTCGAGTTTCCTTCTCTCCTTTCCCTCTTGCACTCTCCTCCTCTCCCCACCGGAGCGGGTCTCTGCGCTTCTCCCCGCTGAGAGGAGGAAGGACTCCCTTTTTCCCAAATGGAAAGGACGAATTGGGTGAGAGGTTTCTTCCTTCTGTTTGCTCGTCGGCCTTTAAGGAGTATTTACGCGGGGGAGAAATCCCTCCTTTCACTCCCTGGGAAGCACATGACGTGGTAACAACTTCACGCTTTTGCGCGCGCTGACGTACACATCATATAGACGCTTTCAGGGAGCTGTGCATGGGCGCCGCCATAGCCGACCTTCAGTTTTTGTCCCCTCTTATTCCGTTCGCTCCACATCATCATTACCACTGCAGGACAGGTTATTGCCATTTTAAGCGTTACTGTGTCCTTCTCCCCAGCATTGGCCTCTGTGGAGGCTCGTCAACGCCCGCTTCAGTGGCTCGGCATCTCGGTAAGATAAGAGAAGGGCGGCTATGGCGGCTCAATTTGGCGCGCGCTGAAAGCGTCTATAGGGCGGTGGGGGGAGCTTTGGCTCGGGCTGCACAAACGCTCCCCGCCTAGGCATGGCATCTCTTTGCAATTGGCGGTATTTTATTCGCGTGTCTGGCAACTTTTACAGATTTTGCTCAGCGAGATGCCGGCGATGGCATAGGGATCGCCTACTGATACTCCTCTCGGCTCCCGCCGTTCGTGTGAATGCTGGAGTCGGGGAGGGAGGCCCGCTGGTTCCGCCGATCACGAACGTGATGCATATGCTTCCCCGATGATGCATATGCTTCCCCGATAAGCCTCCCTCGTGCGAATACCCCTTAAAGCAAAAACACTAAAGTTTCTTCGAGGTGAACGCCCGCGAACAGATCCGAGCATCTGTGGCACGAGCTCTGTGTAGCGGCGTCCACCAGACGGTTTTTAGTATTGTCCTCCCTGTGCAAGAACAAGGTTTGACTGGTCCGCGACGAGCATGTAGCTTCCACGTCACTGTCAGCCACGGCGGAACAAAGTACAGTCGCGGCCGGCCCCGCGGGCGAAAAAGAACCGGGCAACAGCCGCGTTTGAGAATCTGTCGCCCCTTGTTTCGGGCGTAAATCCTCCGGGCCCAGCTTATTTTTAACAACTCCGAGAGGGGGAGCGAAAAGAGAGCGTTTTACACGTCGCTCATCGACGGCTCGCTCAAGTCGACCGTCTGCCCGCCACCCAGAAACAAAAGAAAAGCAGAAAAAAGGAAACAGAAGGACGACTCATCGGTCTATGCCGAGAAACAAATGTTTTCACTGCCGCTTCGCTCTCTTCCTTCCAGTGGAAATTGAAGAGGGGGAGAGGAACGTGGCGAATCGCGGTCTTTTTTTCTTCCTCTCATACGCCGGTTTGTTTGCATAGGGAGGGAACGAGGGGAGGAAGGGGATGTTTTGGATTGGCTCGGCTCGGCCGACTGACTTTGGATCGGCTCTCCGTTCGGCTCGAGGAAGCAGACGACGTGAAACGTAGGTCATCTCTCCCCTTTCTTTTTCACTCTCCTTCTCTATCCTTGTTTTTGATGATCCACGGGTGTGTGTGTGCGTGTGCGTTTGTTTGGCGGACCGCGAGCCGAGGATGAGTGACTTGACTGGATGGCAAACATGGCTCGGGTTCGATTTATCTCGCACTGTTTGCACCGGCGGACCGGTAATTGTGTAGCACTGGCGCGTCCGATTTCCAAGTCAGGCCGCGGGCGCTGATCCAAACGCCGTCGTGCGCGCGAGAAAAGAGCCAAGAAGCAGGATCCGAATCCCAGCGAAAGTCTCTCCCTCGCGTAAATAAGCGCCGGCGGTATGAAAACCACGAAACAAAAATCATCTGAAACGCGCGTTTAAGATGAACACCAGACAAAAACTAAACGCTTTTGTCTTACTTTCCTTCTTGTTCCTCATCCTCAGCATTTTACTTTGTGGGAGTGTGTATGTGGTCATTTATTTTTATATAATTTATATTCATATTATCGCTGGGTATATATCATCATTTTCCAAAAAAAAAATGGCAAAATCATTCTTTCTAACGTCTAGTGATTCCTTGCTTTTTCAGCTACTTTGTCAGCTAGGAACGTGCGAAGATATTCTCTTCATAAATTCGCGGCATCGGTACAGAAAATGTCGAAAATTTGCTAACCGACATCAGCTAACGAGCGATATAAAAATTCTCGGAGCATTCGCGATTTCAATAATACAAATCACGCATGTCTTTCAAGCATTCATGATTTAACCCTGGCCGAAGATTTGAACCGTTTGAACGATCACTATGCTTTCTAACGGCTTCCCAGGTGTGCATTAGCTACCAGATAATTGACTGAGTTGGGTGAAGGTACTCTAAAATGTATTTGGAAATGCAAATACTGGGATACACGACGAAGACAGCTAAAATACTGATACTGAAATACATCCGTACAAAACTATCGCGATACGTATCAGAAATACATTTAAAAATAAAAAAAAGTGTTTGGAAATACAAATATAGCGATACATTTTGCCGGAACACTAATACTCACTTACATTAAAATAAAAACCTGCGTGTGATCTTAACTTTTGTATAACCGGCAAAAAGTTACTATTTGTAAAACATAAATGAAACAACTTTGTACTACATATTTTATCTTCTCATATAGTAACTTTCGTAGCTTTTTAAAAAGCTCGTCGATCGGCCGCTGCCGATTTGGGCGAGGAGTCATGTTAGCGAAGGAGATTAAGCGTACCACAAGTGTCAACAAACACGCGATCATATTAAAGCAAACGAAGACCGTTTTCACACCGGAAAAAGTTTTAAACCACGCAAATGTTGTTTTTTTCCGGTTTTTAATGTATATGAAGACCACGCTTGGAGCTGGTAATAGGTAGGCTTCGTTGACAGGATTTGTACTTCTAAGGCGTAAAACGAGTCCTTCAGTAAAAACAAAAGCTCATACTAACTGTGAGGTAAAGATTGAAGTTGAACTGAGGCATTATCGAACCCGAAATGATTTTCGTATAGAACTGTCATTTTTCTTTTAAAACACAGCTAAGAAAACTAAGTGACAGTTCAGTAAGTTGGAAATACTTTCCATTTATAATGCAGTGCAGTTTTCCTTTGGATATATTGCACGCCTTCGAAGCAATGTCACAAGAACCTCGAAATTTGTTTTATATCTACCCACATATCCCCGCAAAATCAGCGTCCTCTAGTCCCATGTCGGTACATTTTTTTTTTGTTCTGCGGTCACTTCAAGACGTAGCTTTGGAATCAAAAGATGTTCTTTTATGCGATGATCTAAAGAATAAAACGTTTTGCTCGCCCTAGTAAATGGGGCTGGGAAAACAATGTACATTTGTAAAGCTCATATCTGCGGTACCTTTAACGTTTTGATTCTACAAAAAGAGTTGCCCAACTGAAGCACTCCCAAAGACACATGTTTTGGAAAATAGGGAAGAGAGTCCCTAATGTCGGGGTCATACTGTTTGAGACAAAACTTTGCTTGATAACAGAGCCTCAAGATCTCATCCACTGTACCTTCTATCCCTCTAAAGCACGAAAGAAGAAGAAGAAAACAGACTTTTGAGCTTTCGCTTGGGGGTCACTGATTTCTCGAATATTGTAGAGAGATACATTGACCTATATAACTTGTAAAATAAAAACAGCGCTAAAAAGCGAGGCACAAGTAGACGACGTGCACGGACCGAGTGCTGACTTGGCTATGGTTGGGCAAGTTGGCAACACAAAGAATTGCGTCTATATTACCAGGTCCTTTTCGGATGCACTAGACTGCGGGACTCTGTAAGGTTTGAACACCTGGCTGGCAGGCATCAAATTTTGCCACTTACGTTAATGGCCCAACCGAGCACTTTCCACCACTACGCTAGTTTTGGTGACAGTCCTTCACTAGCGAGAGAAAACCCGAGAAGATCGGCGATGGCTCGTTCGAGCTGACAGTGCCGCGAATGTAAAACATCAGGATCGCGGACTACAGTCACTGACAACTTAAGAGACGTGGGGGTTCTTATGTTCACGCGTATCACTCTGTGATCGTCTCTTTGACGCTCTCATCGCCCAATGGCACCACCCCGTCGGCCGCCGAGTGACGACAAGATGATCGGGTCTCCTGGCCACCCAAGGACTCATCGGCGCCATCGAAATACGCGAATTTTCATTCGCAGCTTTTACCCAATTGCGCTTTCGGAAAGATCGCTCCGTTAGCAACCCCGTGCATTCGGCACGATTTTCGGAATTTAGTTTTGGCCACTTTACTCACGATGGTCATTCGGGCGTATACGGCACAGGTGCCACGCTAATGGCGGCTTTCTGGTGGCCGCTGAAGGAACAACGGGAGATATGCGACCAAGTGGACGGCACGAGGCCCGCGACGCACGCATGTTTATTTTTCAACTCAAATGCATTCGATTCTTTGTCACACTCTCGGCTCTAAACGATGTAAGTAATCTTATCAAGGGCTTTACTCGGGTCAACGCTTCGAACAGAGCGGTTCTTTCTTTGTCATCAACGAAGCTGGAACAGATTGTAAACGAACTGAATGATGAAGTAGAGATTCTCGTCTGTTGTTGGCGTATACGAGCGACGGTGCCCGATAAAGTACCATGTAGCCTTTTATACGTATTCATGATTGCCATTAGTGGAGCAACGGTTAGAGAGTTGGTGTGGTCTAGTTGACTGAATGCCGCCGTTCCCATCATATGTTACCATATTCGGGCCTTTGCGCGTCAGGCGCCTCTTCTTGGCAAAGCTGTGAAAAAGCTCGTTTCGGAAAAGTTTGTAACTTGCCCCGATTCGAACTTCTCAAAGTATAATTCAAATTCGGCTTGTAGTTTTAGAGCGCAGCTCTTAGGCGCCCGTTTCCGGCTTGAGCGGCGTCGCCGTCGGCGTCGGCGTAACCGCGCGGTGCAATATGGGAAATACCCCATAATGCACCGCGCGAGCCCCCCCCCCCCCCCCGGGGTCACGTGACGTCGGGGGGGGGGGGGGGGTCACGTGACCCCGGGGGGGCTAGCGCGGTGCATTATGGGACATTTCCCATAATGCACCGCGCGACCCCCCCCCTCCCCGGGGTCACGTGACACCCCCCCCCCCCGGAGGAATTGAAGAATGAGGGGAGGAGGAGGAGGAGGAGGGGTATACCCTCCCCTGAGTACCCTTCCCTCCTCCTCCTCAAGAGCTGCGCTCCAATTCGGCGTTACAGGGAGTTGTAAACGGCTTTCACTTTTTCTTTTCTTTTTTTTTTAAGCTTCTGTAGTTTGTTTGCATTTTGGTTTCTTCAGAGAGAGCTACTATAATGTAACCGAACGTTGCAATGCGGAACTTAGGCACGACGCCGCAATATTTGACTCGAACTAATTCGGCTCGAGTTCAGACCAGCCTCCAATTCCTAGATCCAAACTTGAGGAGCGTCTTAGCAGGAACATAATTCAAGCCGAAAACTGGAATTCACTTTACCTCTCTCTCTCTCTCTCTCTCTCCCCCCCCCCCCCCCTCCCTCCGGCGAGGTAGGAAACAACCATTCACTTTTCGCTTATTGCGTTGGATGTACAAAAAGAAATCTCGGTTAGTTTTTTTCCTGTTCTCACATTAGACCGTCCCCTTTGCTGGTGGGCCTCTAAACAAATTTATTGTAAAAAATTATCCAGCCCAAATTACGACGCAAATAATAAATATAAATAAACCGAAGTATAAAAAAATCTTCACAAATTAACGTTAAGACCTGGGTGCGAAGGAGCAAAAAAAAAAAAAATAAAAGATCAGTAAATACGTCGTTCCCTTTTATTGGATTAACGTATCGCGTTCTCGGTCTTCCATTCGCCACTTATGTAGCACAGTCGTGCTAAATATACAAAAACAATCGAGGTTTTTTTTTTTATTCTCCTTTCCTAGATATGTTTGTTACAAAAGTTGTTCGGCCAGTGACACTTAGTTGTCTCTTTTTTTTTCTTTCTTGTTATGCCTCGGACCTATAAATTTGCGAGCAAGTGTCATTTTTAGCGTAAATATTTCACGTCGAAATTTTATAACTTGTCTTTCGAGCGCCTTTTCCTGATAAGCGGTGAATTGTCATTAGGGAATAACATTGTGATATTAACGCGGAATCTTTTTATGGGATATTTCGTGCGAAAAGCGTTACGTTCGAGCGTAACGAAAAGCCGTTACACGCGGGCCAAGGCATGACCGAATTTAAGGGGGGGGGGGGAGGAAGTGGGGGGGGGGCGACTCCCTCCCCCCCCCCTTTCAAAGGTAAACTTTTTTTTTATCAGAAAAAGACGACATACGCAAGCTTGTTTCATGAAGAAACGTTTAGTTTTTGGTGACATGGCAAATATTAAGTCAACAAAATAGACCTGGCCAACGATTCACCCATAACGTCCTCTTTCTGTTTTTCCCCTTTTTTCTGTTGTCTTTTTTTTTTTCACTGTCAAGTTTACCTTTTTTGTCAACTCGACTTTTACCTGCAAAAAAAAAAAAAAAGAAATCGGCGGTTTCTTGATGAGCACATATAATATAGCGAATATATACCAGGAATTTTGTCGGTATTAGACACAATCTGGCAATTTTTCGAATATTGAAACTCTATTCCCGCATTAATGACCACAATTTTTTTCCTTTAACGATGTGGGAAGGGGGGGGGGGGGAGCGGCGGTCATTTTTCTGTCACGCTTTATGAACAAAATCACGTCTTAACACGTAACAGGGCAATAATACCTAATACAATATCCACCACAAAACAATCCTCTTGTTTGGCCCGTAAAAAAATTAAAACAAATAGGAACTAGTACAAAACGAAAGACACGAAACGTAAAGCAAACAACCAAAGAGCGAAATAACAATAAGAAAATAGTCAAGCGTTTTCAGAAGGGCACATAACTCACCAAAAAAAACAAAAAAACTTGACACTCACACGTTGTACGCGAAAAAAAAAAATCAAAAGCCAATACTACAATCTTACGAAATATATCTTTTTTTTTTTTCCGCGCTTATATAGCTATATTCATTTAAACAGATAAACGTGACATCTAACAAAAATCTAGAAAAAAAAAAAAAAATTTTTTGTGGGTTGGGGGGGGGGGGGGACGAATTGGTATTTAGGTCAGACCGGGTTGAGAGAAAGGAGGAAACTACTCGAAGGAATAAGAAGAGGGCAGTGGGGGCGGTTTTCGCTGGACTAGGTGCGCAAAAATATCGCGTACGTGGGGCGTGTAAAATTAATGTTCTAAATAAAATTAGGAAGGAAACACCAATACAGCAAAACGTAAAAACTAAAATAGCAAGAATAAGGGGGGGGGGGGGGGTGCGAGTATAATCTAACGCTCTTTTCTGTGACGAACTGGAGGGGGGTAGTGGGAAAGGAAATTGTCCCTGCAATCGTGGAATTAATAACATTTTTTTTTTTTTTCTCTCGGAATAACTTAAGTAGAAAGGCGATGGAGCGGCGTTGTTAACGAGCGAGAAATATTGCGAGAAACTCGTAAAATTAAGCTCAGTAGTTTTGAAATGTGAAAAACAAAAACGAAGATTAAAAAAAAAACGCCCAAGGTAAAGAAAATGGTAAGTAATTGCTACGAGCAAAGCCCTCTCTTTGTCTTTATATCTTGAGCGAGTTAAAAAAAAATATATATATATATATATATACAGCCTTTGAAAATGTGTGGTAAATTAAACTAGTTCAATTTAATGGCCAAAATATAGTAACAAAAGCAAAAAAAAAAGAGTACAACAGAAGTGGGGAGATACCATAAACCAACACGATAACCGGCGTTCATCAAACGAGGGACTTTAAACAACCGCGATTGCAACAACAACGGCAAAACCAACAGCAACAATGATTAGCGCGACAGCGAGTGTCTCTCGAGTTATAAATCTTGTTTGTCTTATCTCTACGGGCGCCGGTCGTTTCGCCTTTGTGCCCGCACAGTGGCAGCCACAGATTTGAGGTAATGTCCGCGCACGGAGCCCCTACACAAGGTTCCACAAAGAATGGTGACAAGACCTCCCCCCCCCAAAAAAAAAAACAAAACAAAAAAACTCACACACACACACACACACAGACACACACACACACACACACACACACACACGCACACACACACACACACACACACACACACACACACACACACGCACACACACACACACGCACACACACACACACGCACACGCACACACACACACACACACACACGCGCGCGCGCGCACACACAAACACACACACATATGCGAAAGAAAATTTCAGCCGATCGTGACTTCCAAAATCATATGTTTGAACGGCGCTTTAGATTTAAAGAGCGCCAAACGACAAGGACAAGGGGAAGAATTGGACGAAACGATGCGCTTAGTTGACAAATTTGGGGGAAATTCCTCCGGGTATGACGGAATAGGCCACCAAACCTGGTGAGGCTGCATGAGGCGGATTATAAGGAGAGTTGAACGTTTCGATTGGGCGACAAAAATGTACAGTATGTTGTAGGTTCGGGCAGAATTTGGGTTTAACCCATATTTGGTATTTTTATTCCGCGATGTGTATTTCCCGAGTTCAAGTTTCTTGAGAGTACTCAATATTTGAAACAAAAATAAGCAAGAGAAAATTCCAGGGTGTCCGCTAAAATAACTAGAGCGTCCTCGACTCAAAGACTGAACGCCGCTCATGCACCTCGCACTCATGGGCCTACAAATTTCATCGCCTCCTGTTACCTAAAATACGTACGGCAGCCTTTGGAGTTTCCAGGCTGTACGTCTTTTGAACAGCCGAACAGCAAGTATCAAGCTGGTACATTTTTACGTTCATCCGTTAAACAGTTCAAGCAGTGGCTAACTAGCCCTACTACATATATAGTTTATATATAACGAGTAAAAATGCTATTTGTCCTTTATTGTTAGTCGTTTCGTTTGTCTCGAGTTACTTATTGGTTGCTTGCATTTAAAAAAAAAAGCAACAAACAAGCAAAGAAGAGATGTAAACTAAATTTTGATTTCTTGGTAAACTAACAACCAGCGCTACCCCCGGTAAAACTTTCACGCAACAATTTTACTTGTTTTTCGCAAGCATGCATGAAATATCTTCGTTGAAACATACAAATGACGAAACGTTTTCAGAAGTCCGTCAACCATCCGGCGGTCATCGTTTCTCGTGAAGCTTACGTTTGAACCCGTGCACACGCTGAACGTTGGCGCGACCCTCACGTCTAGTGCAGGCTTCGGAGAAGTTTTTCGAGCGCGTTCATTTTTGAAAAAAGAAAGATCTATTGGACGCCCTCCCATGATACTTTGGCAAAAGGCAATCACTTCCGTAGCAACGTGATGCAGCTCATTTGAAAGACAACACACAAAAAGAAGATACTTCGCCACCGGGTGGACTCGAACCACCAACCTTTCGGTTAACAGCCGAACGCGCTAACCGATTGCGCCACGGAGGCGATTGAAAGCAGTCGAGAAGTACCTGATTCACAAAACGTTAAAGAAAGTACTATTCGTCTGTCCTTCCGATCCTTCCTTTTTTTGTTGTTGCCTTCCTCAATATCAGATAACGCGCATTACAGCGACCGCCCATGTAGTTCCTTGTTTGTTTACATCTATACCGGCTGCGCAGTTAGGCATTATGAGGGTACATGATGCAAACATAAAAAAATGCAGTCATTTAACAAGTAAAAACACGTCTTACTCTGTAAGCTATCTCTGTGATATAATGAAAAAAAAAAAAAAACGAGCGATTGGCAACACTAACGACTTCCTCCGGTAGTATATTCAAATCCGCGACAGTTTCAACAAAAAAACAAAAAGGAGAAAAAATAACACAAAAAATGGTCAGCATAAAACCAATTTTTTCTTCCTTTTTTAGAGTTATGCAACTTCGAAGACACATGATATATTCGTAGGAAGTACAGAAGAAAAAGCACTCAGAGAGCTGGCTAATGTTCGTTCTGCTGCCACTCCAAATGAACGAACCTTATTTGGAGTGTCTGCACCTTTCTTCTCAGCTAGTACATGTACATAACGCGACACTGTTAACACAAACAAGCGATCGTCTTCTTGTTTACTTTTACAATCAAAAAGCTATTGTGAAAACTACTACTGCTATAAAAAGTGCTAATTTAGAGCACAAACATAACCAAACAAGTTTGATAGCAGATAATCCCATTTAAATTAAATACGAAAAATTAGGACTTTGGTGTGCGCACTAACCGTAGGATGCAGTGCACGCAGATAATGACAGGCAGGGTTTGACTCCTAAAAAAGAATTGTTCCACCTCAATTACAATCGTTACATTAGACACGATGTAAGCGCTAGCTTTTGATACGTTATTTTTATCTCAACCTTGAATCATCTGTAACTTCCTTCCCAAAAACAATTGTTCTTGCTACTGGCGCAGTCGTTTCTTCCAGTCACCTTATTAGTCTACTAATCACAACTATAACCTACTAAGTTGTTACTTCCCACAGTTATTGTTACTAGTGCTCTTTAATTAAGTTTCATTTCGTAGTGTCGAAAGGTTGTATGCTTTCATTTCATTTCATTTAATGATTCCTTAAAGGCCTTTTTGCGAGGACATTACATAAGAAGGGGGTTGGTACATAGTAAACGAGCAATAAAAACGTACAACAAATAACTTAAGAAAACTCGCACTCCCGCAAGTAGAAAACATATGTAAGCAAAACAGGTTAAAAGAGTTTGAACCTTTTTTCCTTTTCCCCACTCCCCTCCTTTTTCCTTTATAGGCGACGAGAAAACTCCATGGAATAAAACAAATCGGACAGTATAGCAGAAACAAAACAAAATTTAATTGCGCCCAACAAAACTAAAACTAATTCAATTTGTAAAAACCTCGGAATCAGTTATTTACACAACATTGTCGGAAAGATCGTTCAAGTCCACAATAGTGATTGGTAAAAATGATTTACTAAAAGTCCTAGCAGAACCAGGTTTGCGTTTGAAGTTTCAGGAGCTGCTAAGGCGTCGAGGTTATCGTGCTGCAAAATGTAAAAATGAGCGCGGATGTGCCGCGTACGTCATTTAACGTTGGTGTGAACGTTGGTCACACCAACGTTGGGTCATCTTAACTTTTAGTCATAGGCCTCTCGCGCTGAAGTTTTTAACAAACTGTGGCGCCCTCATTTTGGGTAGTACAAGCTCACCTGATTGGGCCTCGCATTACTTATGACACGTTGATTGACCTTTCTTCTTTCCGTCGGGTGCTGAACAAGAAAAAAACAAACACATTTGGACGTCGAAATCGGCTAGATTCAACGTCGCAAGACAATCGAAAGTGCCAGATGCATGCCACCACCACTAGGGTACGCGTGTCTTATCTTTGGGTCAGAGTCGTATATGACGAGAGCTTGGCCAGTCTATGATCTCGCCGCCGTAACGCCCCCCTCCCAAGTGAGCCAATCAGCCCGCGTTGCAGAGCGAGAGGCGTGAGCGCATGCGCGTGAACTCCCGGCTGCTCCCAGCTGAGCAGGAAGGGCCGCCATTTTCATTCATTCGGCCGGCGGCGGAATGCATGGGATCGGCATCTAAATTTCGGTTACTTCCTTTTTTTTGGTAGGCTCTGGCAAGAAAATTATATATTGTTATTCCTTGGCAGCTTAAAAAGCTAACGAATGAAGTTTCTCCACGTTTGAACGCAAACTTTGATTCAGGCGAAAAAGAAATAAGCCCGTAGCAGACGACGGGTAGCCTCAACAGTGCTGTGCGCCGGCAGCGTTGCGTCAAAATGGCGGTGGTCTTCTCTTTGCTCCCTTCTTCCTCTACCGCTCCTTCGGCGCTTTCCTTCTTTTCCTTCTCTTTTCTCCTCTCCAGGGCCTTCGTCGCCACTACCACTGGCCAGACTCTCCCAATATACACAAACTCATGTTTACACACACACACACACACACACACACACACGCACACGCACACGCACACGCACACACACACACACACACAAGAAAAAGATCACTAAATAGTCTCAAGTAGATCAGGCGTAGGCCCTTCCTAAACTTAGCACAATGTAGGCGGGCTGTTTGAGGTTCTCTCTTTTAACAAATATTCTAAAGCCCAAAAATAAAAATGTGTTCAACATACTAGAGACACGTTTTGAGTCTCGCTATAATCGTTTAAGCAATGAGGTCAAATATGCCGTTTCCGACTCTCCGATGACCGCCAAAAGAAGTACACTACCATTTAAAAGAAAAGAAACGGCAACCGCGTAGAATTGCCACTTTGTAGAATAGTAGTAGTTAGAATAAAACAGCCTGGCAAATAACTAGGCTAGTAATATAACTTCTTCGGGAAGGGAGTTGATGATGCTTCTACCTTAGGGAAACAAATTAATAAAAGCTCCTCCTCTGCTTGTTACACGCTTGATGCAACAACAGCAATTGAGGCGAAATATTATTCGGTCAGGATTCAGGAGGCGATAGCAGGGAGTCCTGTCTCGCATGCGCATATGCTGCGAAAGACGTTGGAGTAGGGTGACCATATTCCTCCAACTAGAAAACGAGACATCCCAGCGGGAGAGGGGGGGGGGGGGGATACTAAAGATTGAGGTTGAGAGAAAAATTTAATTCAATAACTGCTCTTACTTCCAAACGTTACCATATTGCACAAAGCCCTAAGGAACAGTCACACTCACAGTTTAGTTGCCGCAACGCAGTCAAACGCAGTCAAACGCAGTCAAACGCAGTCAAACGCAGTCAAACGCAGTCAAACGCAGTCAAACGCAGTCAAACGCAGTCAAACGCAGTCAAACGCAGTCAAACGCAGTCAAACGCAGTCAAACGCAGTCAAACGCAGTCAAACGCAGTCAAACGCAGTCAAACGCAGTCAAACGCAGTCAAACGCAGTCAAACGCAGTCAAACGCAGTCAAACGCAGTCAAACGCAGTCAAACGCAGTCAAACGCAACTGTCTGAACCAGGCTTTAGTGACTACAGTACCGTCCGACGGCACTTTTGCAGAGCATTCAAGTGCCGTCCGACGGATACTCCACCGTCGGTATTCCGCGTTAAGAAAGTCTCGTATAAAACAAAGAGCACGAGGTAGTTGGAGTCTCGTTTCAACCTCCGACGAGAGCAGTCGACTCTCCGCGAACTCCTGAGAACGTGACCCTAATATAAACATCGAGCCGGCGCTCGCGCGGCAGGCCCACCATAGCCTGGCGCGAGGCACGCCCTGCCCCCGAGAAAGGAAGAAGCAGCCTCCGTAGCGACCAGATTCGCCTGTGCTACTTTGATTGTTGATTGCAAATTGTGGATAGGTGTCCGTAGTGTCCTGAAACATCGTCGGCATCGGCCACGAAACATTGTCGGCACCCACCGAGTGAGTTTTCACTGGCTCTACGACCCATCCCCGCAAGACATGGACACCGATACGTCGGACCAGCAACTCACGCTGCCTTCTACGAAGGACGAGCCCCCGTGGACCCGAGTAGGCCCGTCAGCCAAAGAACAAACGGCAATCACCATCATCACCCGTCTCCACCCCCAACTGGATCTGCGACAGACAGACACGCAAGACCTCGGACTGCAAATTCTCACCGCCGCTAGACTCACGCGCCTGGAACGCGGCGACACATACATAAAAGTAAGACGCCAACAAAACCTAATAGCAATTGACACCTACCGGGCCGGAGCCGCAGAGAAGCTGCTCGCAGTCGCCGAGATCGACTTCAAAAACTCCAGGCTACACCTGAACTCGTATCGAGCCGTGCCCTCGTCACATGCTCGCGGAGTCATCCACGGGATACCGCCATCCGACGCGGACGGCCAGTTGCGTGAGACCGTGGAGCTTGAGCAGGGAAAGCTACTCGCGGTACGAAGACTCGGATCCTCGAATACGATATTACTCACTGTCGACTCCCCCACGCTCCCCCGATACGCATTCGTCAATCGAGTGGCATACAGAATCCACCTCCACAAGCCGAAGGCCTGTCAGTGTACTCATTGTCTCCTGCTCGGGCATCGTATCGACGACTGCCCTAACAAAGCCCTCTACACACCCTGTGCAACCTGTGGCCAACATTTCCCTCCCGACACGGACCCCGCCCGAATGGATCACTCCTGCACGCCCACCTGCGCCAACTGCCAAGGATCCCACAATTCGACCGACCCCCTGTGCCCTGCCCGCAGAGAAGCCGACCATCGCCGGCAAGAAGCCACTAATGCTCGCCGAAAGTCACACCTCAACCCTGGCCAGTCATCGATGAAACATGCCAAACCAAGCCTCGCACCTCTGCACACTGCCACCAACCAATGGATCCTCCGTCTGGACCAGCAACAGATTTACCCCGCTTCAAGACATCGAGTATGAGCAGCACTTCCCGGCCCTGCCTCCTAGACCAGCGCCGCAACCTGAACGAGACCACACCCAGCTGCCGCAACAACAGCGACCTGGGCACGCTGGCGCACCTCCTCCCCGACCGCCGCGCCCGGCTCCACGACACACGATGGGTGAGACGCATTCGCCAGATTCCCGGGGTGCTCCTCGTAACCCGCCGTCCGGACAACCCCCTCCCTTGCCCACGTCCTATTCTCAAGTTCCCCCCAACAGTTCCCCACTCTCACCGCTCTCCGAAACCCCCTCGCCAGGCTTAGCTTCCCCGTCCTACATTAAACGCCTCGAGGACAGGATTGTCCAGCGAATTGAGCAAACCGTCCTTTCCCAAATTGAACACAAAATTTCCAATCACATCGACAAACTTTTTTCAAGATTCTCTAACTTCGCTCCCCCAACTACGTCCCCGACTGACGGACAGGCCGCCTTAAGCCAAATTTTAGCAGAACTAGCCGCTATCCAGGATCGGCTTCACAAACTTGAACAAATATCCACCCCTGCCCTCAGAAAGCGGCTAGGGGATACCCCACAGGATACCCACTTGCCCCCTAATAAGGTAACTGTGCTCCCTTCTACCTCCATTTCTGATTCCGTCCAATCCCAGAACGAATAGTCCCATTCCCTCCTTTGCCCCGCCCTCACCCCCAGCACTTTATATGCACGTCTGGCAGTGGAACTGCAGGAGCATCCGGCAAAAACGAGGCACACTTTTGCAGGCAGTCCATCAAGCTACCAACCCCCCACACATTATCGCGCTACAGGAATCCCTCAGCATAATTAATTTACCACACTATGTAACTTACTCTCAACCTAGCATACCGCGGAAACATAAAACAAAACTCAGCCTTGATAGCATACCTTCATATTCTCTTATTTTAGTACATAAATCCATTGCAGCCATTCAGTTAGATACAGAGCCATTAAATAATGTCAGACAGGAACATGTGGCTATTCAATGCCGGCCACACAAGCAGAAACAGGATGTTATTATTATTTCGGCGTATTGGACACCCCAATATTTTACCCCTCAGATGGCCCCCCTCCTCAATTTCCTATCACTACACCCCTGCAGTCCTATACTACTTTTAGGAGATTTTAACTGCAGTCACAAAGACTGGGGCTTCGCTACTACTACTCCACGAGCGCAAGTCGTGGCTCAATTTGCACAAACACATTCATTTACATTATTAAATGATTTAACACAACCCACGAGGGAGGGTAATAGCATATGTCGCGATACTAACCCAGATTTGACCTGGTATCGCGGCTCGCTGCCCTCCACGTGGACTAATACCTTCCAAAATTATGGTAGTGACCATTACCTAATAAGCATTACACTAAAATTAGGGAAGGGAATCACACTCAACCCCAATTACAGAAAGCTCCCCTACTGGGACGCCTTCCGAGCCCAGCTGGACAAGATAGAGCCCAGCACTGATCTTACCGCGTGGGGAAGGGACCTCCTGGTTACTCATTCTAAGACTACGAAACGCATCGCTGTCACAGAAGAAACCCCCCATGTAGACAACCACCTGGTTGGCCTCTGGGACAAAAGACATAAACTAATTACTAAATGGAAAAAACAGCATAAGTTAAACAAATCCCTTCACAATATCATCACTGAACTTACGGCAGAGGCTCATGATTACGCACAACAGCTAGCAACAACTAATTGGCTTAACCTTTGTGAGAAGCTAAGCACTCAATTACATACTCCTAATCCCTGGGCCATCCTAAGATCCATGCTGGGCCAGGGCCGAGCCACACATACTCTCACTAAACTGCAACTGCACACTGCCAAAACACCTGCAGAGTTGGGAAAGGCTTTTCTTCAACATTACTTTCCTTCTATCTCTACTCCTCCTACACCCTTCTCTGCCCCCTCCTGGCCTACATCGTCCGATGCTGATTCTCCTTTCACTTTATCTGAGCTTCATCGAGCTCTCTCTTCCTTCCAACGTAACACCTCCCCTGGCCCTGATGGTATTGCCTATCCCCTACTTAGGAACCTACCTGACTCGCACCTTTCTCATCTGCTGAGTATTATTAATGACTCCTGGCTGTCGGGAGACCTTCCAGACTCGTGGCGCCTGGCCACGGTACTTCCTATACCCAAGCCTGGCAAACCCCCTACTTCTATCCCCCACCTTAGACCCATCTCCCTTACCTCGTGCATAGGCAAGCTCATGGAACGCATGGTTCTAGAGAGACTTGCCTGGCACTGCTCCCAATTTCACCCTCTTCCCCCTACTCAGATCGGCTTTCGATCCCATTTGTGCACCCAGGACGCAATGATGTTAATCTACGACGATGTGTACGCCCAACCCAGCCGGGTTCAATTGCGCACAATCGTTGGGGTGGACATTAAAGGTGCCTTTGACAACATTAACCATCAGGCACTACTATCACAAATCGCTACACTTCGACCTGGTCACCACCTCTACCGCTACCTTTACAACTTTCTAACACAACGATCGGTACAAACCAAAATTGATGACTACACTTCACCACCCCAACCTTTACAAACAGGAGTACCACAGGGGGCTATCCTCTCACCTTTCTTATTCAACATAGCACTTAAAGATCTCCCCCCTTTACTAAATTCCATTCCAAATTTAAAACATACCGTTTATGCGGATGATATAACGTTATGGTGTTGCTCTGGATCAGCAGGAGAGCAAGAGGACACGATTCAGCAAGGACTCAACATAATCTGCGCTTACACAAAAAAACTCGGACTCTCTTGTTCCCCGGAAAAAAACAGAGTATATTGTAGTGGTCACTGGACAGTTGCGCTACACCGAACCCGCGCGGCAGCAAATCTGCCTACACCTGAATGGAAAACCCGTACCCCGCCCCCGTTACCTCCGCGTCCTTGGATTCTGGCTCCAGGATGACGGCAAGTGGAACGTTTGGCTCTCCAGACTCCACACACAACTTAACAACATATATCACGTCCTGCAACGCATCGCTCGGAGCAACCAGGGCTTCCGAGAGGACCAACTTCGTCGCGTCACGGAGGCCCTGGTCTACTCCAGGGTAATGTATCAGTATCCCTACACCAATCTCGGCAAAACTCCGCACGTTAAACTTGATCGTCTCTTGCGCAAGTTTACCCGCCTAACTTTGGGTGTTCCAAATGCCGCACCGAACGATACACTCGAAATGACATCTTAATACACTCGAAGATCGTAAAGACATACATTTACAAGGTCAGGTGGATCGCCTTCGTTCTTCAGAACCGGGTCGAATCCTCCTGAGGTCACTTGGTCATGACATTTCCTCCCTTCCTCCTGTCCCCACCTCCAGACCTCCTTGGCTTTCACTTCCTCGTGTCGAGGTACTCCCCATTCCTCGTAATATGAACCCCGAGAGGAATCTGGACAGACGAGCTGACAGGGCGGATCGAATCTCCCGTAACACTCCCTCCCCTTCATCTACCACCACATATTACGTGGATGCTTCCTTCTCCTATCCCCGGGCCACAACTGCCGCAGTCATTCATCCCACTTACTCACATATCTTTTATAATTCCCATATTAATATCAAGTCTTCTACATATGCTGAAACTTTGGCTATAGCCGAAACTATCACAATACCTACCCAACCCACAAACAAAATCCTCATTCGAACAGACAGCCAGGCGGCCTGTCGGGCTTTCCGAGACATCACCCTCCCCCCCGAGATCTTTGATGACCTCCAAGAATTTCTGACCAACAATATCGCCCTCGAGGTGACCCTCCAGTGGGTTCCGGGTCACTCCGGCATTCAGGGGAATGAGGCAGCCCACGCCTTGGCCTGTGACGAGTTACCAGGACCCCCTTGTGCCGGAGTGAGTCGGTATGACCCGCTGGAGGATTTGCTCTTAAAACGGGATCAGCGACGAGAAGCCCTGGTTTCTTTACGCAAGTCTCGCAGATCCCTTATTCCCCCCCACCCCTCCTTATCTAGGTTAGAAGGCGCCTTATGGCGTCAAGCTCAAACCTCTTCCTCCCCACACCGCAGCTCCTTCACTATTACAAATCCATCCCTGGGCGACCCAATCTGCCCCGGACTGCGCGGGGGATCCCAAATACCCCTCATGTTCTATGGGAGTGCCCCTTCCCTCTCTTCCCTCCCGACTCCAAAGCTCTTTACACTCCTCCCCCAACACCAAGCCCCCGGGACATCTGGGTAAGTGGCTCACTCCACCGGACCCCCTTATTCTCCGTACCAGCGGGCCCCTGGTCCGATTCACGTCCCGGCCGACAGGGTGAAGACGACCCCGACCATCAGGTCCCTACCTTAGCGCCTGACAGGGCGTCCATATTGTTAATAAAGGTTGTGATACCACCCACCACTTAGTCTCTCCGGTTTTCGGGCTTTTACCAATGTAGTAGGAGAATGTGTGGTTTTCTTCTTTTTCTTTGAGCCTTTTCATTCATGTCAGTAGGAGAATGTGTGGTTTTCTTCTTTTTCTTTGAGCCTTTTCATTCATGTCAGTAGGAGAATGTGTGGTTTTCTTCTTTTTCTTTGAGCCTTTTCATTCATGTCAGTAGGAGAATGTGTGGTTTTCTTCTTTTTCTTTGAGCCTTTTCATTCATGTCAGTAGGAGAATGTGTGGTTTTCTTCTTTTTCTTTGAGCCTTTTCATTCATGTCAGTAGGAGAATGTGTGGTTTTCTTCTTTTTCTTTGAGCCTTTTCATTCATGTCAGTAGGAGAATGTGTGGTTTTCTTTTTCTTTTTTTAAGCAGACAGATGGGATGGCATCTCAGAACCCCCTACTTTTTTTTTTTTTTTTTTCTCCTCTTTTCCGCACGTACCACCGTAGCAGACGAAATACGTTCACTCGCCGTGGTATTCCTTTGCAGTTATGTTGTTCCACTCGCTGTTCTGCTACTCCTCTCCCTCTCTTGGTCTTCCTCCTTCAACTTCTCCTCCCCTCCTCCTCCGTTCTCCCCCTCCCTCCCCTTCTCCTCCTCCCTTTGGAGGGAGGGGTCACTTGTTCTTGGGGGGGGGTCACGTGTTCTTAGGGGGGGGGGTCACGTGACCTCGGGGGGTGGGGGGATCACGTGACCCTGGGGGGGAGGGATAACGTGACCTCGGGGGTGGGGAAAACTTTCCGCTAGATTTAGTGGGGAAAATTTTCCGCTAAATTTAGCAGGGAATTTTCTCCGCTAAATTTAGAGGGCAAATATTTCCGCTAAATTCAGCGGGGAAAATTTTCCGCTAGATTTAGCGTGAAAATTTTCCGCTAGATTTAGCGGGGAAAGTTTTCCGCTAAATTTAGCGGGGAATGTTTTCCGCAAAATCTGGCGGGGAATTTTTCCGCTAAATTTAGCTAAATTTAGCGTGGAAAATTGTCCGCTAGATTTTGCGGGGAAAATTTTCCGCTAAATTTAGCAGGAAAAAGTTTCCGCTAAATTTAGCGGGGAGAATTTTCCGCTAGATTTAGCGGGGAAATTTTTCCGCTAGATTTAGCGGGGAAGTTTTTGCGCTAAATTTAGCGGGTAAAATTTTCCGCTAAATTTAGGGGGGAATTTACCCATCATGCACCGCGCGGTTACGCCGACGGCGACGGCGACGCCGCTCAAGCCGGAAATGGCGCCTAAGAGCTGCGCTCTAAAAAAAAATTGTAGTTCCTGACACAAAAATTGTAATTTTGACGTGGAACATTTTTTTTTCACCAAATGGTGCATTCTTGCCGTGTTTCACAATGCGGCACGGGTGGCGTAAGTGTGACATAGCGCTTTTGTTTTATCTGTGCAGGTTTCTGCCAAACCTCGCATGAGCGCAGTACCTTACGTAAGTAAACTTGCGTAGTGTATATGCATCGATAAAGACATCAGGTTGCGCAACTCAAAAATAGAAATAGTCAACGTCTTTAAAACGCATGGCGTGTTAAGGCCGGTTCAGACACTTGCGTTTGAGTGCGTTTGACTGCGTTGCGGCGAGAACCGAAAGCGAGTCACGGGCACATCTGTGCTTCGTATGAAGCGTGGAATCCAATTCAAGGAATCTTCTTGGCACGCGATATAAACAGCAGGAATGTCCTGGTGTCTCGCAGCCGCAACGCAGTCAAACGCAGTCAAACGCAACTGTGTGAACCGGGCTTTACTCACAGAACGGATGCCTTGAGACGACCATAGAAACTATGTCGCTTCGAAGCTATCAAGCATCGCCATATCTGCTCCTGCGGACAAGCCCGTGCAATTTCAAGCCGCCACGCATGCATTTGTCTATACATCGTCACACTTTACCAACTATAGCCAAACTTCTTCTACGCAACACACTACTTTATTCGCACCCGAATACTGCTATTTAGTGTGGGAAAATACCACTCTCAAAACGTTCTAAAAAATTGCACATATTACCAAAAAAAAGCGCTAAGAAATATAGAAAACGTTTTACATGACCGTCCCTCTGCGCTACTGATTCCGAAATATTTATAATGTACATTCACAACATGTATGCCTATCTTTTAAAATTAGGCTATATGCACGAAATATTAAATCATACACATGTTCTCGTTCGATTGGCATGTTTGTCTAGAAAAACGGTCATATATCCCACACGTAGCGCCAATATTTGAAAACATTTATTCGTGCAAAACAAGTTACGGAGAACAAAGGATAAAACGTAAACTTCCAGAATTGTTAAATATTTTGAAAGATTGCAATATACGACTTGAATTAACATCAAAAAGAGATATTAGGTTATTCTATTTTGATGCGTATATGACTTATGAAAAATTGCAAGTATTGACGTTTTTCATTTATAGTCATTATTTGTGTTGTTTCATTGTGTTGTATATATTTCCTTCTGTTTAAATCTGTCGTATACTGATGTTTTCTTTTTGTTTTTGTTTTTTGTGCAGAGTGTCTTTGCTCAGTGTATGCGTAGTGTACGTACGCCTTCGTGATCTTTAATTGTATAATTTTCTGATGAGGAGGGAGCTCGTCAAGCTTTTTTTTTTAAGTTTTTTTTTCCAACCTTCCCCATCACCTTGATGGGAAATAGAGGTATTATTAATATATATGTTGAGTTCTACACGCGTTTCTAAACCTAAGCGCTTGGTCCCCAAAACTGTGTTGGATATACGAGATAATAATTGAGTGGATCAACAAGTTACGCTGCCCACTCAATGATGGAATACGCCCGCAAAACAACATTCGTTTTCTTTCTTGTTTTGCCGAGAACGAGGCAACGCAGTGTCGTGCGAAGAGGCTTCCACCAAGTTCCGTGCGTCTAACGTTGTTGACACGGCGGGTTGGAGGTGGCTTTTAACTCACCGACCCGGGTGTACCGTATCAAGCACGGGCAAGGTGAGGGTAAGAAGGAAAGGGCACGGGGGTAGGGGCTGACAGGCGGGCAGGCTCGTCGGCGGTCCCTTCGCTCGCCGCCTGGAAAGCGACTCTCGGTTAGTAGCCAAATAGCTTCTGGATAGTAGTCAGATAGCCCGCGTTTACGTTACGTACGCGGCCGTAGCGCATCGATTCGAGAGCGAACCAATCATAGGCACCGGTGTCGCCTCTTTCTTTCTCTTCTTCCCAATGCGGAGCGCAAATTCGTCTGCTTCTTTGTAGGGGTTGCGATGAGGTCAGAACGCCAAGTTCTTATTGGCTGATAAAAAAAAAAAAAGGGGTAGAGCTGAAGGCGTTTAGCATTGAGCTCTATCCACTATCCTTTCAATCAAAGCCAATCAGAGCTCGGCGTCATTCTGATGTCACCGCAACTCCTGCGCAAGGAGCAGGCGACTTGCTCTCCGCATAGCAGGGGGGGGGGGGCACTGCTGGTAATGCGCGTTCCGTTCAAATCTATACCAACGACTCCTCCTTCCGGAAATCGAGTCAACGATCCATTAACCGAGCGCGCCGGTGGTTCATCGCCTGCCAGCGGGGAGAAACTGGAGAAGGGCGCGTCGTGCTCCGCGGCTGTGACCGCACGTTGGCTGCTGCAAACGTTTGTGCAGCGGGTTTGTATGTCGTTAAAACATAGCGATAACATCTCGATTTTTTAGAGGAGCAGTTTATCCAGTGGAGTACGAATTCCAGACCTTATGTTAGCAGTCAGTGAATGAATGAACGAACAAATAAATGAATGAATCAATCAATGAATCAATCAATCAAACAATCGATCGATGTTTTTTTTTTTCGCAACAAAAGATACTACATATCGGGTACGAATGAAATGCGAACCGCGGAGCGCATGGCCTAGGCTGGGCCTAGGATACTTGCAGCGCTACCTAGAGGAAACTAGAAACTGATCAAACTGCAGTACAGAAACGAGGCTGCAAGGCTACGCGCCTACTCCAATGTACACACCCTCGTAGCCCCTCTCTCCTCTCCGCAGTTTCATCAGCTCCTATAGACGTTTCCACTGTTTACAAAAATCACAGTCCACACGTGTTAAATCCCAGTCCAGAACGCGCACGTTCGTCGCTTCGGAAACCGAGCAAATCACGCGCCATACGCACGAACACTGAAAATGGAACCTGCCAAGTGCCCTTTTTTGGAAAGGTCTATAGGGGGTATTCACTGGCCGCCATATTTGAGGTCACTGTTTAGAGCGCATGCTCGGAACGAGCTCGCATTAATAGGCTGCCAAGACCGGCAATCTTGATGGTGCGGGGTGCACGTTGCAAAATAACTGTGGAAGCTCGCCGTCAGCACGTGCTCAGCATTAGCGCACACAGATATGGCCGCCAGTGAATACACCCTATACTTCGTCTCACCTTAGCATGGACTAACTGCGAAGGCTGTGCAAGCGCGAGCGGCCAGCCTTGACTGCCTTGGCTGGAGCACTCGCTGCACGAGCGCCCGTGCGGCCGCCGAGGCTTTATCCGAAGCAACTATAGCTCGCTGTTTTAGCATGCGCGGCTAACAATAGTCCATGCTAAGGTGAGACGAAGTATAGTTGCCTCAGGGCTGCGCACCATGCATCGAAAGCCACGCGCTCCGCTGTTGGCATTTCATTCCTACCCGATAGTATAATTGTAATGAGGAAATTGAAAAAAAAAAAAAAAAGTTACACGTTTGTAGCTCTACGAGTTCCAACGCCCTGAAACAGTGTCGTTCAAACTCGCTCTGAAACACTCGTATACTGCACTGGCCACATTGTAGTAAAAGTGTCGCACTGCTGGTATTAAGCTAACGTACATTACGCAGTAGCCAGCAGTTCTCGTTTGATAACTACTGCGTGATGAACGTTAAAGGCTAGAGGTAATTGGTGGTTCTGCACCGCATTTTGTAGCAAAACAACAGTCGCTTTGCATTATACTGTTCATCACGTATATCGGCGTACGTTCCACAGTGACGATCGTGTAATCACCACAACGTGATGCGCGTTAAACACCAAAGCAGAGCAGCAGTACTGCACCGGCCAAATTGGTCATCTACAGGGGTCCGGAGTCCCCGGCGGGCGCCATTTTTAAGAAAGGCTAACCTCTTTTTTTTTTCTTTTTTCTTAACCTTTATACAACAAATACGGCTCTTGTTAAGTCACTTGATATGTATTACGTTATTTCTTCGAACAAAAACAAAAAAAAAATCGCCGGCAGACGTGTTCGTAGACGCGGTTAAATGTAAGCCTCTCGTAAGTGAGTACATTCCACAAATGTGATATTCAAATGAGATAACTCGACATAAAACGATCCCACGCTCGTTTGCACGCGTCAGTCGTGGCGACGAAAAGAAGGGAAATAGTCAAAAAGAATCGAATTCAGTTCACGGACCCGTTTTCGACGCGCTGCTAGTCCGTTTCCCAATAAATGCGGAACAACGTTCAAAAGAAAAAAACGAGAACAAAAAACGTGCTTTTGCCGCCGCCGCTGGCGACGCAACGACCAATCAATACATCAGAGCAGAGAAAGATGCAGTGTACACAACTATTCCCAACCCGCCTTCCTTCCCCCCGCAAACTACAGCTCCGCGCTTCTTCCAGACCGTCCTGCGACCTAAACAAACGACAAACAAAAGCGCTAAACAAAAATTAGCGAAATAAAAATGAAAAAAAGAACGAAGAAATATCATTTAATTACAAAGGTATAGCAAAAAGAGTTTCTCGGCGCACGATTCCCCTGCAGCCCTTCCTTTCCGACCAATCCCCCAAATCTCGTTCGACGCGCGCCGCGACGGATGGACGGGTGGCAGTGGGAAGGAAATGGGGAAACGACGAGAAAGAGGGAAGAGCCTCTCGCCCTCTACTCTACCCCAGTTCCCCCATCATCGTCAGCCTCTCCGATCGGCCCGCTTCCATACGTTGCATCTGCCCTCGCCACTTTCCGCTCCCCTAGGTTTCCCCTACTCCCGTTTCATCCCTCACGCTTCCCTACCTTTCCGCTCCCCTAGGTCTTCCCTACGTTGCCTCGTCCTTTGCCCCTTCTTCCTTTTCATTCCTCTATTTTCTATTTTTCCCGCTCCCCTAGTTCTCTCCAGTCGCCTCCTCCCCACCCATCTCAGCTGTCCCTAGGTTTCCCCATACCCATTTAATGCTTTACTCTTCCCTATTTCTTTTCCCTCTCCCGTATATCTTTTCCCTAGGTCTCTATTTTATTCCTTGCGTCCCTTTCTATCTGTCCTTACCTCCCCGGTCCCCGCTGGCAGTGTTTAATTATATATTTTTCTTCATTTTGCCCCACATTTTCTCTCTTTCCCTATTCCTCCCGAACCGATCGGCCTTCTCCTTTTCCCAAGGTCGCTCTCGCGTAGGGATCGCCGTCAACTCTTGTGACGGGGTCCACCCGTTTTGCTTGCATGCCTCACCTCCGCGGTTGGACGTGCGTTGCACACCAATACGACGACTTTTCCCCCTTTTTTCCCTCTTTTTTTTTTTTTTTTGCGCCGAGGGAACGAGGAAGTTGGTAGGCTCTTGCCATGCAGGTGCTTCTTTTTTTTCTCTCTCTCCCTTCCATCCTCTCGAATCCAGAATAAAGGAACGGAGGCGAGCCTAAACGAGCTTGGAGCTTTCAATCACTCGCTCGACAACGGTGACAGTTGGGGAACGAAATAGGCGTGTGCCGTGCAACTCTTCTAGTTCTCCCGCACGCCCATAGTTTCTGAGCTACGTTATTTTTTTTTTAGCTTCACCCGGTTTACTATACCTTTATCTAAATATGCATCTATTTATTGTGCGTTTCTTTAAATGGATGTTGGTTTGCAGTGCAACTTTGTGCGCCGGCATTTTTGCCGACGGGATCTAGCTGCCATACTCAGTGACAGCTGAGCAAACACAACCCGTAGCCAGATGCGCAGTTGCCTCTCTGTGATTTTGCGGCATACGAAAGTATATCTACTACTATAGGGTTACTGACGGGATAAGAGCAGCAGGGAGGGGTTTAAGTTGCCCCGCCTTGAGCGCGAGCTAAAGCCCCAAAGCCCCTAGCTACGCTAAAAGCCCCAAACGCGTGAGCGACGAAAACGGACGACGCGCGGCGGTTGCTATAGAAACCGCCGCGGACGCTGTGACATGGTTTTATGCCGCGCCGTGTGTGTCACAGCGTCCGCGGCGGTTGCTATGGAAACCGGCGAGCGGCGTCCGAGCACGCGCGCGCAGCCAGAGAACGGCGAAGGAGAGTGCTGGACGCCGGGCACTTGAAATAGACGCCCTTTTCATCTTGTCGGTAGCTAGACCAGCGGTGTTCATCAGAATTTTGCATCGGTGGAACTCAAAGGTGGTGGTGGTGGTGGAGGGGGGGGGGGGGGGGGGGGCGGGACTGGTGGCGTTCTGTGTGTTAGCAATAAGCAGAATAGACGTCCTCCGTTTCTTTGGTCGCATCGTATCATCTTTTACTTCTTGAGTCGCCGAACCCTATCGGCGACTCCAACCACTTGGTTCTAGGCCCCCACTAAACACCTTCTTGTTTTCACCACCACGCGACCAGGAATCGCGTTGCATAAGAATGAATTAGCGCGAGACCCTCACTGGGCAGGTTCGAATATATAGGGTGTCCGAAGTTACCAGGCTCGATCTAAAATGAACCGTAAAAATCGACGCCTCTACAATCTAAATTTTTCGTCAAATGTGTATTTCACAGGTCGGTTTTTTCTTTTCTGTAAAAAATATGGCCAAGAAACTTGCCAGGGTCAACGGCGGGTGGCGTCGCAGACGACCAAGTCGAGTTGCGGGGCCCGTTTGGCGCGCGTATAGATAGATGGCGCCGAGAGCAGCGTCGGAGGGTGCAGCCGACCAGCGAAAGATAGCAGACGACACGGAGACAAAATCCGTTGGCAGCAAAAGCGCCGTCGTTATGCAGACGCCGTTTTGTTTACTTTAAGTTTCGGATTTTATTCTAAGCATTTATTTTTTCCCCAAAAGTACATCACAAAAAGATTATGTTCATTTTAATAAACCACTGTGGTCGCGAGCCGTCTCGATTAGTCTGGATTAGAGTTCCTGTATCGGCTCCCTACGGGAGCCAGAGTTGCGCGTTTGTTTTCCACGCGCCGCCGCGCCGCTATTCGCCAAGATCCTATCACGTAAGAAGCCGGATCAAATGCCGTGCAGGAAAGTAGACGTTGCACGCGCCCCGGCGTACGTTCCCCTGCTTTTGAGGGCGCCACGCGTCTCGAACGAGCGGCACCGCTATTCGCATGCCGCGCAGCAAAGACGGCGCTACGGGGATGAACGCGCAACTCTGGCTCCCGTAGGCAGCCTATACAGGAACTCTAGTCTCGTTAAGGAGGTAGTGCCATCTATCAATACGCGCGCCAAACGCGCCCCGCAACTCGACTTGGTCGTCTGCGTCGCCGCCCGCCTTTGACCCTGACAAGTTTTTTGGCCCTATTTTCTACAGAAAGGGAGCTACGCTTTCTAATTTTTTCAAGGGAAAAACGATCTGTGAAATGCACCTTTGACGAAAAGTTTAGAAGAATGCTACGTGCAGGCGTCGATATTTACGGTCCATTTTAGATCGAGCCTGGATGACTCGGGACACCCTATACAACGCTAGGTGCCGTTTGTTTAGTCAACGTCGCAAATAGCTACAAAACCGGAAAAAAAAAAAAGATTGTTTTATTTAGAGAAACGCCTGGGGGGATGGGGCAAATGGCGACTAATGTCGCCTGAGTAAGATTTGGTTTCTGCGCAGTTTTCACGCCTGGTGGGGCAAACGCAGGCTTGTTTGTGAACAATGTTTTCGGGGGGATTATTGCTTTACGCAACGGAGATGGGAGCGAAGAGAGGGTGGGATGGGAAAGGGTTTCAACTCCGGAGCTTACGCCACTGCTATAGGTGGTATGGATGTGGCGCATACGCCGCCGTAAAGCAGACAGGTCGAGGTCACTCACCGATGCATATGAAGACGGGTTCCC
This sequence comes from Ixodes persulcatus, assembly GCA_013358835.2. NCBI lineage: Eukaryota > Metazoa > Arthropoda > Arachnida > Ixodida > Ixodidae > Ixodes > Ixodes persulcatus. Next base: position 208,484 of record JABSTQ010011090.1, on the reverse strand, counting down.
CCGCGTACTGCTCCCTGGTTGTCGGGTGGAAGTAGGGGCACTGCTCCTCCACGCGGTGGCAGAACTCCCTGCAGGGGCGCAGCGGCACGAGGTCGTCGGCCGGCTCCCCGTCGTCGTCCGGGGGCTGGCGGTGCTCCGGCGACCCTCCCTGGGTCTGGCGGTGCCTGGACGGCCTCGCCGACGGCACGGGGTACACCGGCACCAGCATGGCGCACGTCCACTCGCGGTACACCACCTGACACGCCGCGTGGCACAGCCGCCGGATACGTGACACAGCCGACGCCGCCACGCAGACACCGGGAGGAAAGAAAGGGAGGCGTGTGTTAGTTTCGGGAGCTTCGAAACGATAGACACACACACTTAGTTCGTCGTTGGAATTATTTAGCTATTATTGGCGTGATTGGCTATCACTGATATTTTTAACGATAATTGAAATTAACATCCAACACTGACAACATTAGCCCTTATTGATATTATTATCGATCACTTACTTTTTAAGCCCCCATGAACGCCAGTAGCCCTCGTCGATATTATTAGAAATCATTGAGTTTAATAGCAGATATTGACATTATTAGTCTTTATTAATATTTTTAGCAATCATTACAACTTTGTAATGTCAACATTAACATCATTTTCGAGCACTGACATCATTAATCATCATTAAGAATATTAGCAATTATTGACTTTACTAGCAAACATGGACGTTTAACATTGACATTATTGGCAAACACTGACATCAACAGCCTCCATTAGTACTAAGCCCTCATTGACATTTGTAGCCGTCATTGGCATTATTGGCGATCATTGACATTATCAGCTATCATTTAATCTGTTATCCCTTATTGACGATATTCACGATCATTGACACTTTTTGCCATCATTTACGTTATTATCCCTCATACATAATGTGGTTTAAACAGCGGACACAAAAAAAGAAAAAGAAAACATGAACGGAGGGAAAGAAACCAACACAAAAAAGCTGTATTCTTTTTTTTTTTTACAATCAACACAATACAGGCGTTGACAATACTATAATGAGCAACAACTAGCCCAGTTCTGGACCTTATTATTATCTCGCTTTGACATTATTTGCATCCCAGCTTAATTAACGGTATTGTTCCAAATTCTACTCGAATAAAGTTTCTAGTTGAACGCATACCCGCTGTCACTTTTAGGCTTCTATCAGGTTCCTGCTTCAAGTTCCTCGTACCACCTTGGACTTCCTTGGATTGAAACTCAATAGGGTCATATTTACGGAGCGCGACGCGGTTAGCGGGAACAAGCGATTGCCGTTGTTTCTTTCCTGCAGATTTGTTGGTAGCTGAAACGCTATCATCAAAATGACTAACTTGGATTTTAAAACTTTTTCCTCGTCAATAAGATATTCCAGTAAGGAGGGTGAGAAGCAGGACGAGGTGGGTTTATATTTAAATACACAAGCGTGAACTTAAAATAGACCTTTAAAAGAAAAAAAAAAAACAACAACAAAACCGGCTCAGTTTTGTTCAAGAAGAATTTTACGAGTCAAAGCTAATTGTTACAAATGTCATCAAAGCGACTACTGAGCTTGTATACACTTATCGTTGCCGGCAATGTAGGCGGCAACATTCGAAGTTCGTCGATTGCCTGTCTGAACCAAATGTGCAAACGCTGCGATGTCGGGTTTGTTAACGCACCGGAGCTCGAAGCGCGCGGAGTGCCCTCCGTCCTCTCTCTCCCCTCATAAACCAGGCGATGTGACGTCCACGAAAACGTGCCAGTCAAAGCGCCGAAATTGCCCTGATGAGTTACACTCCTCAAGCGTTGCAGAATGCGGTGCCCGTGTCAGTGTGGATGACACGTTTGGTTTGAGAATAAAAAGGCCCGTTGACAGCGCCGCTTTTCAACCCGACACGAGTGAAACGACTCGTTTGGGTTATGAGGCAAAAATCCGTTCAAAGCGAACGAGGCTAAGCAGTGACACGGCACGGGTCTCCCCGATAGTCGTATCTCCTCGAAGGCCGCCGCGACTTTCGGTTCGTTCCGCACGCACGACTGTTCTAAGCGTCTTTTCCCGCTACGATGCCCCTCGACGTCCACGGAGCCCCCGACCGCCCGCCCGCCGGTATCCCGACCTGACGTCATTGGTGACGTCATGGCGACCTCCCCGCGTGGCTCACCCGCGGCGCCAGACGCGTGCACGTCGCTACCCGTACCCCGTCCACGCAGAGAGCCGTCGTTCCACGGGGCGCACGAGACGGCGAAGCCCCCCGGCACGACAAAGATGCCACCGTGGGCGCTCGCCCACGTGCCGTCGCCGGATCCGCCGCTCCTCTGACCGCCTGAATGGAGCCCCCGTCGTGACGTCGCGCCATCGATTTACCCGTTTCCACCCTTTTTGTTCCCCACTCTCTGCCACCTCCTCCCCCGAACCGTAGCTTTTCACTGCCCTCTTCCCCGATTCCCCTTATGCTTCCCTACGATGTCCCGTTCGTTTCCTTTTAACGTCCTTCCCGCCTTTCCCTCGGACGATCCCTCTGTCTAACGCGCTCCGCTCCCTTTTAATTTCTCTCTTTCTCTCGTGTACCCTTTTTCTCTCTTTTCCCCGCCCCTCTCCCCAAACTCTCTTCCTTATCCCCAGTTTCCCCAATTCCATTTCCCTCGCCGCTCCCTTTTCCCTTTATCATTCCCATTCCTCCCTAACCTTCCGTCCCCTCTCCCCAAACTCTCTTCCTCATGTCCATTTCCCCCAACTCCTTTTTCCTCACCGCTTCCTTTTCCCTTCATCATTCCCATTCCTCCCTAACAAATGCATCTTTCCTCTTGATGTGCTCCGAGAGGGGTTGGGCTCTCCCCCTTTATTACCGACTCGACGTCGGGTGTACCTTAGGTGGACTCCGGGCGTATAAAGCCGGAATCCACCCGCCCGCCGTCGTTCACTTGCCCACTGTCGCTGGCAGCAGAAGCATCCGACGTGGATAGAAGGGAACTGATGTCCCGCGGGTTCGCTTTACCGCCGGCCGCCGAATTCCCCTTTCCCTCCTTCCTTCTAGTGCCGCGCTTTTTATCGTTAACCTTACTCGGCCGTATCGTTTTCATCGGACCGAACCACTCCGTTTATGAAGAAAAGCCCGTCGTATCGGTGTTTCTTTCTTTGCCTCGTTTGTATATATTTTTTGTCGTTCCATCTCTTCGAATTGTATAGAAGGGTTTTGGTATACTTATGTAACTTAAGGTATCCTATTGCGAACTTAAGCCGCCGGGTTTTACGGGGTCATTCCTTTTCGAGCTTTTAAGGGCCGATGTCATTCCTCACTGTATAAGCCTTTGTGAAGGAACTCGGTAGCTTGGGGGAACGAAAGCTGGCGCTGGACGCTGCGAGTTCAGTTGTGAGCACTCACTGAGTTAACACTGCGAGTCCATTTGAGACGGAGAGGCGTCGCTTGGCCGGCGTCCCATTCGTGAAATCACAGCGCGTTACTCGGTGAAGACCTTAGGTCAGCAGCTACACCGCAGTACAGCATCGCATGTATAGGAAGTATTCGCCTCATAAGCGCAGTAAAAAAATACGGCGTTTACAATTCTCTGTTATGCCGAATTAGAGTGCAGCTCTTGAGGAGGAGGAGGGGAGGGTATGCCCCTCCCGTCCTCCTCTTCTGCTCCCCTCCAATTTAGCAGGAAATTTTCGCTAAATCTCCCGCTAAATTTAGCCGGGAATTTTTTTGCTAAATTTAGCGGAAAAATTTTCTTGCTAAATTTAGCGGGAAGATTTCCCCGTCAAAATTAGCGGGGAAATATTCCCGCTAAATTTAGGAGCCGTGTGACGTCACGAAGGTGACGTCAAACGTCACGTCACTCGTGACCCTCGTAACGTCACTTGCAATTTTTGTGACGTCACGTGTGATGCCATTATGGGAACGACCCATAATGCAACGCGAGGTTACGCCGACGGCAACGGCGACGCCGCTCAAGCCGGAAACGAGCGCCTAAAAATTAGTCCGGCTTTTAGCGGAACGTTACTGATTTCCTGCTTCATGCATCGAAGTAAGTAATATGTGGAAGCATCTTGGATTAGCTCTTGGATTAGCTCTAGTTTCCCGTTAGCGGCCAGAGACGTGTCTCACGCGCACTGTATTAGACACGAGTGCTGCGTCAGCGTTCGACTGGGACTCGCCTTCCGATTGGACGCGAGTTGCAGCCGAACGCTGACGTCCCACTCGGGTCCAACCCGAGCCCCAGACTGAGCGGACGTTCGTGTGCCAAGCGACAGAAGCTTCCTTCGAGCGCGGATGCGCTGTCAAGACGTTAACCTCCATTTCACGTGTTGTGTACACACCACGATTAGTCGAGGGTCTCTCATCCTGTTCTGATTCCCGAATGGAGCTATAAAGCCGCGGTCACACTGCCAATGCATGGTATACGAAAGACAGACTTCGGACATGTTCGAAGCAAACATTCCTCCAACATGTGTCAGGCGTGTCCCCAGTTAATTCTGTCTTTAGCGAACACTGAGTATTTGTGTGATGTATAAGCAATGGAATGTCCTTTAACCTGTTTTCTTTTTTTTTTTTTACATTGCGAAGAAGTATTTAACGCTATTCACTTAACCATTATTAGTTTTCATGACAAGAGCAAAAAGAATACGTATTTTTGGGACTATTTGGCTCTACCTAAACAAAAGAAAAGAAAAAAGAACTCTGGAGGTGGCGGAGGCCGCCGCCCGATTTCAAGGGCTCAGTCGTATGCTTCTATCCATTCATCGTAGCCACCATACATTAGTTAACATGTCCGAGAGCGAAAATTTTGCTATCATAAATTTAAAACAAAAATACTCTTCACGGTATTGGAGCTGCGGGAGGTGGGGGGGGGGGGGGGTAGTTTTATACGTTTGGTGAAAAAATGGGCATATGCAAATTAGTGTTGTTCAATACTTTACTGGGAGAATACATTGTAGTCCCCTCATTTGCACTAGACAGCGCGCCTACAACACCACAATTTTCTCCCAGCGATATAGCCCACTTCCGAGAAAACGCGTGGGCATTGCGCCGTCCATTCTGTCGCGCTGCGCCGAGAGAAAGGGCAGCCGCCGACGCAAGGAGATACCGGATTCGCCGAGACAGCAGTCTCGAGGGTTGTCTATGACGACAGATGGCGGCAGCCACCATCCGATTCAAAGGGGGAAAACCCCGAGGCTGCTCGCGCCCAGACCCATATATGCAGAGAGTTTGGCCATTCGTTCGGAAGTATAGGAGACAAATGAGGAGGTGCCATTGGCCGAAAGTGGGCTAGGCGTGTTCCCGGGCGTCTTCACAAATTCGAATGAGGCCAACCAGAAGCCGGAAATAATACCCTGGTGGCAGTCGCGAGAAACAAACTTAATAAGTGTGTCGGAGTAACTCTCGGTGACTGAAAATACGGTGCACGTGATGTTTCAATCACCGTCATCCAAAATTATGGTGGAAGAGTGCAACTAGCGGAACGATCGACATAACCGGTACGCCAGGCGCCGAGGGCCGGGAATCTGCCGTCCGAGCGGTCACACCCTGTCCGAGCAAAACAGAGTTTGAGCGGCACATTCGTTTTTAGATCTTTCTGCATGATCATGATCGAAACTTCACGTGCATCCTTTTTACAACCAGAAAGGGTTAGTACATATAGCTCTTGCGTGCTCCACATATCAGTGATTAAAACTATTTCTCTCTACCACCCCTAGGGGATTCTTTTCGGCTTCTGGTTGGCCAAGAGAGCATGTCCAGCCCTCTTTCTACGTCTGGTGCACGCGCTGGCTCTGCCCGCACCTCCCATTGACAAAACTCTCTCTATACACGGCTCTGCTCGCGACTACTTGCGTCCAGCCATTCCTACTACGGAAAAGGTGGGTCACACCTTTCGGAGGCGCAATGGGCGACAGCGGGTGTTTCACTGGTCCGCGCGTTAACCCCCCCCCCCCCCCCTCCCCCCCCCCCCCCCCCCCCCCCCCCCCCGTTTTCGCCGCCTCGCGGCGACAGTCTACGGATGGCTCATTAAAAAAACATTAACCCACCTGGCCCACTTGTACACGCCGCTTCACGGCGCCCCGCTGTCCCCTGTTGCGCCTCCTAAAAGTCAATTCCCGCAAAAGCTGTCGGCACCAAGGCCATTGAATTTTCGCGGTGGAAGATGCTGGTCTTTCCAGCAAAGATCATGCAAACCAGTGCTTCCCTTCCACAGTAACCATTCGAAAAATGTCAAAAGCGGAATCGTTCAAAACCTCCTGACCTCATCCCGATCCAATCATGCCCTCACCTAATCCCGACGAGCTGCTCCCGACAGATCGCAGGCCTCATCAAAGCGGGCTACCCAAAAGACTTACTCGAGACCCGATTAAAACGTATCATGACAACCCAGGCCACCAGCACACAAACTAAGGGCAGGCCACGCGCATCCCGCTTTGCGTGCATTCCATACGTGCACAACGTTTCCCACAGAATTAAGTCGTTAGCGCTCCGACATGACACGCAGGTGTTCTTTTCCTGTCGCCTCAGGCTCTCCTCGCTCTGCAGGAAGGTTAATAACCCAACTGCCCCTAAGCCGTGCCCCAAAAAACACGCTACCAAGTTCGTTCCTTGTAGACAGGCCAGCGTCTACTCGATCCCGCTCAAGTGCGGCTCGCAGTACATCGGTCAGACAGGCCGTTGTCTAAACGACCGCCTGAGGGAACACGCCAACGAGGTAAAACAGGCGGCTTCCAACCCATCCCTCCATTCCCTGCATCCAATAGCCCAGCACGTCAGCTCCTGCCCGTCCTGCGAACCAGAATTTTCAGCCACCACGACTGTTGGAAGGCATCGGTCAAGATACGGCCGCGAGATTATCGAGGCCTTCGCCATGCGCCATTCGCCGCAAAACATCGGGTCCCCATCGCTTTGTCTCTCCGACGCCGACGTTTCCTTTCTGCGCCCGGCAATGCGACAAACGTAGGCGCCTTTGAAGTAGGATCGCCCGCCCTTTAATCCCTTCTCAAGGTTACTTCCTTATTATGCCTCCCCCCCCCCCTCCCTCTCTGACTTCGGCGTGCGCTGCCGGTAAAAAACGTGTTTCTCTTTCTCTTTCCCTCCACCTCCACCCCCCTCTCCACCCCCACCCTCCCTTCCTTCCCTATCCTCCTCAACCCCTCCAACTCCGCGCGGTGACTGCGGCGTTTGGTGACGGATGTCAAAATAAATGTATGCTGCCAGTTGGAGAAACGTGTTGTCCTGTTTTCGTCCTTTATGTTATTCTCCTCAAACACCTAGGGTCTCCTTTGTCGGCAAGTCTCACATAGGAAAAAGAAACGGGGAACGCTGGGCGCGCACAAGCCCTTGAGGCTTCCTCCAGCTCGGTATTGTATTGTGCAAGAAGGAGTATGTTGCAAACAAAGCTATTTTCGTCTATCCTATTCTAGAAAGAAGGAAGTGTAAAATAAAAAGGTCTTCCCGCTAGACGTAGCGGGCAAATATTATATACAGCCCAGCTCGCATATAGGGCTCAATTGCACCTCACACCACTATACCGGTTAGCCTTGGAATCAAAATCAACATTGTCGTCTGCCATCAGTGCCTCGGCGCCGTGTTGGAGGCATTTGGGGAGACAGTAGTGGTACTCTGCGTGCCTAAGTAAAAGGTAAGTAAAACATGGCTCCACTGGCGTTTGCCTCGCTCCCGTCTGACGATAAAACAAATTGGTGGCGAGCAGCCGGTGCGACGCAGGCCAGAATCAGTGTGACCTGCGAATAATGTCCTCGGACGGCCCTTGAATTCCTCTCAAGAGGGCGTCGTCTGCTAATCATTTTGCGGTGACTGACAAGAGAATTAGTGTCGATAACTCTACGTGAATTTATAAGGGAATATTGTGCAAAACCTGTCAGCACTATCCGGTCTGATTTACTTGTCCTAGTTAATCGCAAAGAGGTACCTCACCTGACACGAAGGTCAGTCCACAAATCCTCAGTTGATACGAAGCTTTTCTGTCGAGATTGTACCGGCGTATCAGTTGGAGACATTCATGACTCCGGCGAACCGATTGCTCGAGCGTCGCTTGTCCTGGTTCCTAATAATCGTCGAAAATAATAATAATAATAATAATAATAATAATAATAATAATAATAATAATAATAAAGAATATTGCTGGTTGTAGCTCCATTTGTCTCAACTTTTACGGCTGGAAGAATTAATTACTGCACAACTGATCTTATTAAAGAGGTACTGAAACGAAATGGTTTGCACTTTTTCTTTGTTTAGGTGTGATCTATGTTGTGCCGGCAGCCCAGAAACGCTAGACTAGACTAGTGTTTCTGGGCTGCAGGCAGATAATTCAAGAAAACTAACTTTAAAACGAACGAACAGATTTCAAAATTGCGTCTGGGGCGGTGTGCGAAGCTCCGTTGGAATGCCGCGACGTCATGAGTTCCTAAGAAGCAGCGCCAGTTCGCGGCAGTATGGCTTGCTCGTGGAGTTACGTAGTGCTGAATGTGACTTGGCTGAGAACGCCTACTCCGCTCACCCATAAGCCGAGACTACAGCCGAAGGCACAAGCGCGAGCTCGCCCGTGCTCCTGGCTCTGAGACATGCATTTCTAGCTCGAGCGCTCGTTGTGCGGAAGAATGCTCCAAAGCAGCGACCTCGAGCTCTCGCCCTCGTATATTACTACTAGGCAAGATTGTCACGCGTTGACGCCACCAAGCAGCAAGGTTCGCAACTACGGTACCCATGACCGTGCATGAAATGTTGACGTAACGAGCGCGATAAGTTTTGCGCTTTTCGCTGGCCGACTTCGAATCCAGGGGCAGAGAGCTCGGGCTCACGTCATTTCGTTTCCGTAGCCCTTTAAACCTCGAGTGAACTGACAAACTACAGCGCGAACACTGCCCCAAAGCACACTAGGCATTGCATGACAGCGACGAACGCGTCCAACATAAATTACGGCGGGTTTCGGCGAGATATCCGAACCGGAAGTAGCGGTGCATCATGGTTTCGTGCAAGAACCCTATACGTGAGAGTGTGTATATGTGAAAAACCTAAGACAAAACTAACAAACGTACAACCACGCTCAATGTAGGAACTGAACAAGAACGTACGATGTGTAATTTTGACTTTGTAAGTAAAATTAAAATGTTCGCAATTTATTATTATTTTTTTTTTGGTTACGAACGCGGCAAGGTTAATGAAACCTGTGCCGAGCAAAGAATTTAGCCATCAATCAAAAATCAGAGGCGTTTGGAATATTTTGGTGGTTTTTCAAATCAGTTGATCCCGATTTGCAATGTTTGAACGCTACGCAGGACCCCCTCGGGCCAATCAGAGCGATGGAGCAAAGGACGTGACTGCTTTTTGTAGGAGCGCACTCCGTCGATACGTTTGTCACGTGCCGCGCTCAGAATCTCCGATTGGCTCGCCGGGGCTGCAGCTTTGACTCTTTTCTAAGTTACGGTGAAACGGAGTTTAGGAGGGTACCCCTGGACAGGTTTCGATTTGTGTCGGCACATTTAAACATCGAAATAGCTTTTCAGAAACACGCTCCAATACTATAGAAAAAAAAAAAAAAAAAAAAAACAAGGAGGCTCATTGAAATACTTTATTTGAATGTTGACTTGGGATTCTTCTATACATGCTTTCTTTCACTTTAAAGGGGATCATGAAATTATTAATGGTTCAGCATTAACTGTCCCATGTAGCGGAGCCTGCGTTGTCCGTAACCGCGACAAACGGCAGAGAAATTCCCTCCGCGGAACGGCTGTCAAAATGGTTGCGACGCGGCCCGCGCGCCGGATAGTTCCAAGGAACGCCACCCCACACTGCTGGCGCTGCTCCCGCGCGCCGCCCTTAAAAGAAAACAGACAGCTCTGGCTGGCATTTCTGGATATCAAGGGTGCCTATGACAATGTGAACCAAAAAACTCTGTGGGACATAGTGGAGAGCTTAAACCTAGATGAAGGACTAACAGCAATATTAAGGAACATTTACAAAGATAATAAGGTGATTATAACATGGGAAGGAAAGGCAACGGGGAAAATAGAGATAGGACGAGGCCTTAGGCAGGGGTGCCCGTTATCGCCTTTGCTGTTTATGTTGTATCTGAGAGGATTGGAGGATAGACTAGAGAAGAGTGGGCTTGGATTTGACCTTTCGTACAGTAAGCTAGGCCAAACAATTCAGCAATCCTTACCGGGACTGATATATGCGGATGATATCGTACTAATGGCTAACAACAGGATAGATTTGCAGGAATTAATGAGCATCTGTGGTAGGGAAGGAGAGGAATTAGGTTTAGAATTCAGTAGTGAAAAATCAGCAGTCATGATTTTTAACAATGATGATGTTGAGAGACTGAAGATACAGAATATTACAGTTGAGAGAGCTAGTAAATACAAGTATCTAGGAGTATGGATATGTGGTGGTGCAGAATATCTCAGTGAGCATGAAAAGTATATAATAGGTAAGGGCAACAGAAATGCGGCTGTAATGAAAAATAGAGCACTTTGGAATTACAACAGGTATGAGGTGGTGAGAGAGATTTGGAAAGGGGTCATGGTGCCTGGCTTGACTTTTGGAAACGCAGTGCTATGCATGAAATCCGAAGTGCATGCAAGACTAGAAATAAAACAGCGTGGAGTAGGTAGGCTGGCTTTGGGGGCACATTGCAAAACACCAAACCAGGGAGTACAAGGAGACATGGGATGGGCGTCATTTGAGGGCAGGGAAGCTGTGAGCAAGATAGAATTTGAGGATCGGTTGAGGCAAATGGGTGGGGAGCAATGGGCACGAAAGGTTTTCAGCTATTTATACATGAGGAGTATAGACACAAAATGGAGACAGCGCACTAGGAAATTAAGAGGAAAGTTTTTAGGCTATAGTGGGGTTACGGAAGAGCAGGTCTCAGTTAAGAAGAAAGTTAAGGCCACAGAAAGAGATCGGTGGCTAGAGGGAATGCAGACAAAGAAGGCTCTGGAAGGCTATAGATTAAACAAAACAGTTATTGCCAAAGAAAGCATTTATGACAATTCTAGGGGAAGCTCATTGTTGTTTGAGGCAAGGACAGGTGTTTTGCGAACCAGAAAATACAGAGCGAAGTACCAGGAAATGGACACAGTGTGCGCTGCTTGTGGAGAGGAGGACGAGACGGCTGAGCACTTGATACTCTACTGTAAAGGGCTTCACCCTATGCATACCGAAGACAACATAGATTTAATAAGGTCATTGGGTTTTAGAGACAGCGAAGGAAAAGTGGATTTCAAGACAGTAGAGATTACCAAGCAAAGATTAAGTGAATGGTGGCAGAAAGCGAGAGAAAACTAGGCATTTTCTTATTAACTGATGGCAAGGGGGATTTATAGCCTCACTTTCTTTTCAGTACGGAGTGAATATAGTTTTCACATTTAAATATTCTAGGCTTAAAGGGTAAGACAAAATGGCTAGGTGGCGTAAGCTACCACCCGATCCAAAGGGCTCAGCCGTATTCATCCATCAGTCATCCATCCATCCATCCAGCCGCTTCAACTTCTTCCTCCTTAGCTTTAACTCAAGAAAGAAATGAGAAATCATGGGGTCGTGACATGCTTGCACCGGAGGCGATGACGCCAGGCTTCCACCGGACTTTGTAAGCACACCGTGGAACTTGTCATTCTCAAGTCACGATAAGTGCCATCACGGCAATCATTGGCAATGAACGCGAATCCAAATATTCGTCGACGGATTGACTGTTGACGAGCGCATACGTCCGAGTGACGCGGTGCTCGCGTCCACTGGGTAAGCTGAGTCCGGATGGCGTGCTTGGGCATTGCGGCCACGGCGAAAAGGCGGAGAGCTTTCGAAGGAACGGTGGTACGAAATAGTCCGCTATATAATTCAAAACTTCGTAACGATAAGAAGGCTTTCAGCTTTCTACGCTCCTGCACTAGTTTTATTTTGGCGCGCTAAACGATACGCGATAAAATAAAATCCCAATTTACTTCAGCCGAAAATTCATTTCATCGTCCCTTTAACTATCGACCGGCATGTTGATTAGACAGAATTAAACAGTAAAAAATCGCCCCAAAGCTTTTTTCTTTAATTTTTAAGTTTTTTTTTTTTTAAATTTAGGAGTTGTAAACAATATCCAATCACTTTAATTGCGTCAGCTTAATTCAGAAGCAAAAGGGAAAAACTTGACCTTGATGTCATTCGCCTTAAGCTGAGAATTTTCGCTACTCAGATTTTAGTTTCGCCACTCATCAGATGAGTGACCTCAATGATTCCCAATCACATGACGCGAAGCAAAACAAAAAACGGCGCTGCAAAAGATTTGTCTGTTTTATTTAGTTCGAACATACTGGCAGTTTTAGACCAGAACAGTGGGTCCGAATATTACAGGTAAAAGCACCCTCATTAAAATACTGTCGAGAAAAGCAGACACATTGCCAATATTTACAGCATTCGTCAGTAGATGGTTCAATTCGTCGAGAAATTTAAGAAAGAGTGATACCTTAAATAAAAATGCAACCAATCTAAAATACGGTTTTTTTTAGTGGAGTTATTTGGTAGTTCCTTTTTCTTTACTTTCTTTCCTTCTTTCGTTCTTTATCTTTTCTTTTCTTTTCACTCGAAACCAGCACATCGGCCGCGCTTAACTAAGGCCTTGGTTTATGTGCACCATAATCATCAAACCCAGCCTATCTTAATTTTTTTACCTACTAGAAAAAGATGAGGGACACACAAAATTTCTGTGCGTATGTTTATACAGCCTGAACAAGTCTGCCTCAACGGGCGACTTGTCTCTCAGCTGTAGATGAGCAATTTAGCCAGTGCCGTACCACCGCTAGTTTGGTATCTTCAACGTGCACCACGCAGTAGTGATACAGTGAACTAAAAAAGGAGTAGTTGGAAAATAACCGGCCTCCAGGTAATGCGCATCGTGTAGAACGTACGCAGGTAGTGCTGGTGTTCGATTCCGGAGCACTCCTGCCAGCGAAGTTCGCGCCAAGCGTAGCTATTTTTGATCTTAGCGGTCCATTAGCGTAGCCTATGTATGCTTTATGGGTGTTTCAACGTCTTTGAATTAATGTTTAAAGCTTACTTGGGCCATGTACTGAAAACCGGGGTAACCAGTTTTGCACGCTGGCGCGTAGCGGTGCGCATCCGTCTTCATTCTCTTCGTTTTTATTGCTAAGCGACAGGACTCGAACCAATGTAACCACAATGCCAAGCACTTGACATTCACGAAAACAAATTGCGAAAACGACCATAGAAACCACAGAAACCATCTGAGAACGTACGTGACGCCATATCTCAGGTTACAGTAGCCATATCCTCCGGATTTTGACAAAAGCGCCACTCGCGGCAGTCTATACTTCTGGCTTCATACGGCCGATGGGCGCCGCCGACGCTTTTCTACTGCCCCTATATTCTAGTTCACTGTAGTAGTGATACGCGAACGTACGTCGGTACGATGCCCATCCAGATCGAAACTGGCAGGGGTGGGGATTGAGCCCAGGATCCCGGGGTTCTGCAGCGCGAGATTCCCTTACACGTGCTCCGAGCTGGTGTGCGCTAGCACACTCGGCCGCCGATCCCCCTAGGGAGAGACAGAAACAGGCACTCAAACACCTGGTTTTGGTACGGCGTTAGCCAATGCTTAGTATTGGTTTGCCAGCGTTTGGTCCCATATTGGCCGCTGACAAGTGAGTCTATTACATCCACTGAGGTCTCGGATGAATGAATGGAAGGCAGTGGATTCCTGACCTTTCCACAGAAGAGTCTGCCAGCGCGCACCTTGTAGTACCGGCCACGGCCGCAGCGTATCGTCACGCTATGACTTTGCGGCGCTGCACAATTAGGGAGTTTTAGTAGATCGTTTTCGAAGGTCCGCTACCGCTACAAGCGCGCGCTTCAGAGCATGCATCGAAGTGGCAGCGCTAGCTCCCGCTACGATTAGCGTGGCCTGAAAACACGATCTACTAAAACTCTCTAATGTCTTTTTGTTTCCTAGGGTATCCGCACATCAATCGAAGGCGCGCAAGGCTCGGTGGCGTTAGAGGCGTATATGTAGAGAGTTTGGTCGTTAATTGGTAAGAATAGGGCGAATATAAGGGCACGTCATTGGCCGAAATTGTTTGAATGACCTTGGGCGCCATGAATGGCAGCTGTTGTGAGCAATCACTAGCCTCAAATATTTCCCTGGCGGAGGCGATGAGCTTAACAAATATACTCCAATAACAATTTATATGTAAAGATGTATTCAAGTATTTCGCTTTAGCACGCTAGAGTTGAAATTTACGACTCTCCGTAACTGAAAAGTAACGCACGTGACGTTGTCGTCACGGCGACATTGGCAACGCACTAAAACTTTCTTTTGACTGCGGTCGCGGCCACGACTGAGCGGGCAGTAAAAGCTGCGGATTCGGGTCCGTGGGAGTTTTGGGCCAAACGCCGAACGCGCACCCCGTATTCACAGTGTCGCCTCATGTTTCCGAAAATTTTTCTCGTCAATGTCACGTTTCGTGGCTCAGTAAACGTACTCAGCACCTTGAAACTCCCCGTTTCCACCAATCTCTTAGAAATATAAAAAGCTGATGCGAATCAAGCTTATGAGATACTTCTTAGAATTTTCAAAGCTATTTATGTAAACGTTAAGCGCTTCAAGAGAGCTCGAAAACCACGAATAACATCAGAATTAATTGCAAAGATTCAAATAAAAAAAAAAAAAAACTATATCAATCTTTCATCAAAAGTAAAGACCCCGAGAGACTTAATATCTTCAAGGCATAAAGAAATAGTTTGAACAAGGAATTGAAGAAAGGAAAAATTATCTACTATCACAATTTGTTTAATACGGTATCCCACCACACTGATGTAATGTGGAGAAAGCTGAACACTGTTTTGAATTGCAACGTAACTCAAAGTAACATCGAACCAATAATCCATAATGACGTCGAACTGACTGGTCGTTGTCTGGCTAATGTGTTCAATGATTTTTTTTATCAATTTAGGAGGGAATTGAAACATGGCGGATGCTTGTTCTTATATCCTTCAAAGCGTAAATGAAACGATCTATTTAAACCCGGTAACTCAAGAAGAGGTGGCCTCAGTATTCCGTACCGTCAACATTAGTCATAGCTGCGACGCCGATGGTATACAGATACGTCCAGTTCTGCACGTTCTAGACATCATCGCTCGCTATCTGGCATATATCTTTAATCTTAGTTTAGAAACCGCCACATTAACCCGAAAAATGCAGATAGCTAAGGTAACTGCCCTTCATAAGAAAGGGGATAGAAATGATCTAAACAATTACAGGGCTGTGTCACTTCTCACAGTGTTCTCGAAGGGTTTAGAAAAAATAATACATAATCGTCTTACTCTTTTTATATAAAAGCATTACATCGATACAAAATCCCAGTTCGGGTTTAGAAAGAAACTTTCTACGGAACTAGCTTTACTGGACCAGAAAGAATATATTTTACGGAACATGGAAGATAGGAATGTAGTCCTAGGCATTCTCATAGGCTTTACAAAAGCATTTGATTATATTAACCACGAGCTAGTGCTACTCATTCGAAAACTTGAGTTTTATGGTATCAGAAGACATGGAGCACTCCTCATTAAATCATACTTAGAAAGTCGCCAACAGTTCGTTAATATTAGCGGCCACTTATCCGATACAAAATCAATTAAATCTGAAGTACCACAAGGCAGTTACTGGGACCACTACTGTTTAATATATACATCAATGATATCGTTAACATAGGAGAAAACGTAAAGTTGATCATTTACGCTGATGACACCGGCCTCTTTTTTTCAGCAAAAAATTGCTATGAAATTTCTTGTGTTGCTAATAAAACCATAAAAAGTGTAGAAACCTGGGCTAGTTCGAATAATCTTACCATAATTAAGAAAAAAAACTAAGGCGACCTTTTTCAGCCCCAGAAATAGGAATATCACCCTAACAAGTGACACTTTCTTAGACTCGTTTCCAATCGAAATAGTAAACAAATTTAAACTTTTGGGGGTAATTTTCTCAAAGCACATGTCTTGGACCGAACATGTGGATTATTTAATTTCTAAACTTGCCAGAATAACTGGTATGTTACATAGACATCGTCATATTCTTCCTATGGGAGTTAAGTTGATTTTTTTAACTCATTATTTTTATCTCACCCGAACTACTGTCATCTAGTCTGGGGTACCACCACAAAATCTGCAAAAACTATTTTTACTGCAGAAAAGAGTGCTGAGGATCATATGCAACGTGCCATATAATTTTCATACTAACAAAATTTTTGTTGGGCTGGGTGTTCTGAATGTATTTCAATACTATGATTTTAGACTGTGTGTAAAATATAAACAGGAATATCGAGATATAAACAGCTTTTTGATACGCTGAGCATTCCTTAGAAACAAACCTATAACATATTGCACTCGCCATTCCAATTTCTGGGAAGTAAATTCATCTCGTACTGACTATGGTTTACAGATGATTCAAAAAACGCTGCCAACGTTTCTGAATAAAATGATCCTGTCCGATTTTGATATAGAATCCTGTAGCATGTGTCATATTAGGAGACATTTTCTATTACAGTAATTATGTGATTACACTAACTCCCTCGTAGGTGTTTTTCTTTTTTGTTTGCTCTTTGCTTTGATATTGGGAGATATTTTTCTATCAATGTAATTATCTGATTACACTGATTCTCTCGTAGGTGTTTTCTGTTTGCTCTTTTGCCTTTATTGCTTTTTTTTCTTTATATAATTTATTGTGTGTGCTTTTGCAACCGCTGTGTACAGACCGGTTCTCACATGAAGCGAAGCGCTGATGTAGCGCTCCTCACGTGCCGTCAGCTACTTATCGCCTACCACGAGCAACAGTTTTGGCGGTGCGATACAAAGCTGGTGAACGCTCCGGTCAGCACGCGCTTAGCGCGAGGTTAGCGCTATGCTCGTAACGCTCCGCTGCATGTGTGAACAGGCCTTACCTGTGAGGGGGCTGGGGACCAGTCAAGCTGCTAAGACAACTTTTTTCCTCAGCTCCCACCATACTAAATTAAGCTATTATTATACATTTACGTACTTTCAGTCAATTCCAGAAACAAAAGAGACCCGCTTCGCGCTACGCGAATCCTTCAAGGTCATCCCAGCGCATTCTTACTTTGCAAGTTCCTCGCGGGGGGAATATGCGGCGCTGGCGGCGCCGCAGCTTGCGCCGCTGCACCCGGCTTCCGCCGGCTCCTCCCATTGACCAGACTGTCTATACACGGCTCTGGGCGGCGTTATCTGGTCCTGACCTGTGGGCGTCGCGGGATCTCGTCACTCAGTGGCAGATTCGTAACTAGAAGCGCCGGTTGCCCGCAAAGTGGCTATTTATGGGTGATCCGTGAACGCGCCTTAATTTCCAGCATGGCCCCAGAGAAGTCAGGGCTAAAAACAAAAAAAAAAAAACACCCTTGCGCTTCCGTGCCTGAGAAACGCGCTTTTTTGTTCCAAACAAACATGAGAGTGGTGCCGGCAATGCGTCCTGCTGCAATGTGCTACTGCAGCTTGCTGGCACCACGCTACGGCCCGTGTTCTCGAACAAAGCAAAAAAACAGTAATCAGATATCACCAGCCGCGCGCCGTGCGGACCATGGCAGGCTGTTCACCAAGTTTGGGTCGCAGAAAAGCCTTTGCTGAGCGCCCCCAACGGCAGAGCGAGGCGCTTCATTGGCGGCAGCGTCTCCCATAGTTTTTTTTTTTTAACTGACGTCATTTTGAACCCCATTTTGTTCTTGTGAGCCGTCTGGCGTGTGCCGAAAGCGATCATTCCAAGGCACAGAAGCTTATAAGTCTTACCACGCTGACATCTCCTCAACAGGTTGCGATGTAACCCTTCATATTAGTAATTTTTTCTGAAAAACAAACTAACAACAAAACGGCGGACTGACGTCATGTGAAAACACCCTATTCGCCTCGAGATCAAACAGAGTCGCCACCGTGCGGCCGATGTTGGAAACGCTGCTAGTGTGGATACCGCCGCACGTCGTCTGCTCTCGGCGCACGTTGAAACACGAATCCTCGCGACGATGAAGGCTTGTTTTCGGGTAAACTGCGCTATTTACATTGTAAATGCTTGTTTCTTCGAAAAAATTTTATCGCTCCACGAGAGTGGAAACCCGCGAAGGCAAGGAATGCAAAGCCGGATGCTTATATAATGTTGCTACTGTGGTTGTTGTTGTGATGCGGTTATTTGTTTCAGTTTCAGTGTCATTGCACACTATTATGGAGTACATTGCCGACGGAAAGCGGTGCCTCGTCGAAGGTGAACAACTTCTGAATGGCGGGCACATTATTGAGTGCAGCGTTGTGGCCGACCACGTCGACGAGCGTACACGTGCGGAGTTACGTACTGCAGTCGTCGGCTCTCAGCAGGGATCCTCACACTGGATCTGAAACTCACGAATGGTGCCACGATTGATGAACTTGCGTGCACTCGCCCTGCCGAATAACTATTGTTTGTAACTCCAACGGCCGGATACGTCTTTGAGAAAATCGCGCGATTCGTCCTCCCGATCGTTTTAAAAGCTGCACACGTAAAACCCGTTATTTTTGCGATCCCAATTATTCTCAAATTAGGCATAGGAACCTATTCGCGGCCGCTAACTCTCGCTAATTCTAAATACTTGAATTCTGGCTTCAAAACAAGAGAGGTATTCGAGTGCCTTTATTTTTCGCTAATTTTGTAATTCTCAAAAATATGGGGCACGCGAAGGGTTGTGCAGAATGCGGTGCAGTCACTCCGGAAAAAGAATGGCTCGATCTTCGTACGTGGCACCCATGTCCTTTAGTGAGCTGTTAACCTGAGATGTAATCATGCCGTTTTCATGTAGCATGATTTGCCGCTGAAAATTTGTTTTTCAAGCGAAGTCGGCACGAAAGCTTCGTCACGCGCAGGGTAATCAAAATTCATGGCAGTATAAACAAGTAATTGATTAGGCTCGATAGTCCCTGTTGCTCCTTCGGTAGATCGACCAGTTGGCAACGGCCCTATTTACCGCGTACTTCCGACCGAACTTGAAGAAAATTGTTCAGGTGCGTCCGACGCACACGCATGACACTGCGCGAGTCACTTCCGCTGCAGTCGATGCCTCCTTTAGGAATTGTGTAGGTGTGCTCGCAGGAGTGACAATTCCACAACGTTTCAAAAGTCGGATTCTTACGCAGTAAAAAGTTCGGGGCATTCGCATCCTCTAAAACATCGCAGCGGGAGAACCCACACTAAGGACTGATCACACTGCCCAGCAGCTAGCGAGTATCAAGACACACGCTTTACGCGTACTATACTTTGAGCCACTCGTGACACTTATGTGAACAGTTTTATTTCCCCACTTACCTCGATTGTCACGCATTGTAGGTTTGATGTCTTCGGCGGTGAAATGTTTAGAGCAAACCATCGCGTGAATCAGATCTCAATTTCGAGAACCACTCTTTCCTCAGCACGCCGGCTGCTGGATATCGGTGAAAAGCGACCCCCACCTCGGTGCAATAGGTATTGCACTGAGGCCATGAACAGTCTGTGACCATTTTCTGTAGAAACTACTTTCACAATGGTACTGTACGAGGCAATAAACGCGATATTCTGCAGGTTCTCGGCCGCGACCGCAGATAGCCTATGGGGCAGCCATCTTCCTATCCACACATTGATGATGATGATAGCGCGACAGTCGCGCCACCTTTAGTTCGATCTCGAGGCGAATAGAGAGTCATCTTGTGGGCATGTCGGGATTGTCGTGGTGGCAACACCCCTATAGTCGGAGACAGCTTAAGAGTTCGGGGGGAAGCTCCTTCCTGTTCTTTCCACCTTAGCACAGCACAGAGGAGTTCGCCTCCTCTCCAGCATTCGCTCTGCCAAAGTGGAGAGGAGTGGGAGGAGTTTCCCCCAACACTTGACCTGTCACCGACTATAGTATCGGGCGGCGGCTTGCGCCCCCTATCGGCACTGAGAGCTTAAGAAAGGCGGGGCGCGGCGAGTGCTAAGAATCTAATTATCGATCCTCAGCCAATGAGACGGCGGCATTAGCCGATAGGAACGCCGAAGAACCGATCCCGATGCTAGCTCTCAGTGTCTGAAGAGCGCAAAGGTTACAGACGCCTGTCGCGTTTTATAAATTATAAACAAGTTCCATTACAAGTCCACTTGTAATGGAGAGGTCCCTGGTTCGATAACCGGACCAGGGTTTTTTTTCAGTCGCGCACCAGTCACCTAGCTGTGTTTGGAGATTTGTGTTTGTCCTCTGTCCCTCTTGTTCACCTTCTCCAGGGATCATTTTCGTCATAAACAAGTTTCCAGGCATCTACACTTGCCAGGGCCACAGTTCACGTCGCCGTACACTCGTTTATAAAACAACTTGGTTTGTTTTATAACCTTCGTTGTTGTTTGTTGTAAAACTTTTGTTTTACAACAAAAGGAAACGTGTGATGAAGCTCTAAAATGCGTGTAAGACGTATTTAGTCTGTGACAGGTTAAGACGTAGTAGACGCTCCGCCCCGAGCACGAGCTTGCTGCCCTCGATAGTGCTTCGTCGCACGGGTAGCCGATACCCGGCAGAACGCAGCGAGCGCGTGCTAAAGGCGGAGATACCACTGAATTTTCAGCCTTTCACTGGCTATATATTTTGTACGCTATATGTAGGATTCCGTGTTTTCGGAGTTTAGTTTTCTCTAAATTCAAAAAAATGTTTTCCGGATTTTTCTTTTGTCAAATATGTGCGGTTTATTGGGGTGTATTTTTCTTTGATTCCCGATTCTCCGAAATTCGGAGCATATTTTGTGGTGTATTTATAAGAAAAAAAAAATATGTCAGGGTGTAAACGTGTGCGAGATTAAAACGAACGCCCTCGTGTCAATTAATATTTCTTCAGCTGGATTTGGCGTTGGCGCCATTGCCATTGGCAATACTAATTTGTCCCACGACGAAGGATGCAAATAAGTGCTGCTGCGATAAGCGTCGAAACCTTAAAATCAATAAACTCTGGGTGGTAGTCGCTGGGAAGCTCGGATTCGTCCCGTCCTATCCATCAACTTTCCCGGCGGCTGCGCGACGGGGTAAAGGGTGGAATATAGAAGCTTCAACGGCTTCTCCCCCTTTTCCCCTTCTATGAAATCTCTATAATTCGCAGCTTTCACTGTTACAAAAACATACCCCCCTCCTCCCGGCCTCTAAGAAGGACAAATAGTATTGCCAAAACTGAAGTGGCACTTGTCCGTGACAATGAACACCTGTTGTCCTGATGAACGTTGACGAGATAAGTGAAAAAAACAGTGAGTGCGCAGGCGAGCTGGTGAATGTTGATCATGATGTAGAAAGCTCGAGGCAGTGGTAAAAGCAGGGAAACTTGGTCGAAGAAGAAAGACAGGGGAAAAGAACGTCTCAAGCGGTAATATTCCTTTTGTCAATGATCCTAGATTTCATAGAAAACTGGGGAGACATTTTCTCAGGACCATTGACCTTGTCCGCTGTCCAAATTGTAATGTACAATACCATTCTTTTTTTTTTCATTGGTACATTGAAATTTGGAGTTTATCGCATAAATTCAAATTATCGAAAATTTTACCGGCGGGTGTTTTTCGGAGTTTTTCGAATTTATCCGAAAACAGGAAGCCCTAACTATATGCTAAAAAAACGCAGTGTTTGTGCTGACGGTGCCACTTGTAATGTTTAGGTTTTGTTCCCGCGTTCCTGTCACTTGTTAGCGGTGTCGTGACGAAACAGAATAATCAGGAACAACACAAGAGGAACAAACGTCAACAAACAGTTTTTGAAAAAAAAAAAAAAATCAATGCTCTTACTTTTTGACTTATCCCAAAACCACAAACACACACAAAAAAAGCAATGCCCTATTTTTTTATTTTTTTTTCTCTCCCGCTTGATCGATGGAAGTAAATTAGCCTCGAACAGGGGGCATCGCCCTCTCCAGTGGTGCTGCTTGCCATACTCGACAATTCTCCGGTATTCTGAGCGAACGGTCCCCGCGCGCTCATGCGGGACATTTGGCACTCAGCGCCAGCCCCCACAAGCGCGCCGACTCGACAAGTAACGAACTTCCTCTCTCTCTTTTTTTTTTTTTAATTAGGAACCCGATATAATCGATGCCCTAGCACATTTTGCCGAGTAGATCCACTATTTAAACCTTCAGTGAACGCCGATCTCTCTCAAAACGTGTTGTATTATGTGTAGCATTAAAAGAAAAAGAAATATATACATATAACCTTTTTCTATAAAAACGACTCTGTCACAGAGTGACCCGGAAGCGACGGGAGAGGAGAAAAATATAGGAAAGTCACAAGTATATAAAGCGCAAAACAAAAAGGAGAGAAGGGTACCATGGGGAGAATTGGGGAGGCTGGTATCCTTCTCGCCGCGTCCCCATTTCCCTCTTTCCCGTATGCTCCCCCTTTCCCAACCTTCCCGCGCTGTTTCAAAAAATGAGGAGGAGGAGGAGGCCTGTGGCTCGCGCACGCGCACTAAAGGCGCGTCCCCGAAAACCCCGGGCTGGCGCTGCCGCCGCCGGTCGATAGGCGAGTGAAGAGCAGCCACGCTGCCGCTCCGCCTGCTGCTGCTTCTGCTCCACGGGCTTTTCCCTCTCTCCTCCGCTCTCCTCCTCTTACCCGTGTCTGCTGTTTCCGCCGTTGTCTCCCCCTTTTTTTTATTCCTTCTTCTTCCCCCACGTCTTCCTGCTTTTTTCTCTCTCTCCTCTCGTCGTCTCCTTCCAGCGCCGACGACGGCTAGCCCAGTCAGTTTCCAACGGTCGCTGGATTGCTCGGTCGTCTGCTAACGTCCGGGGGCGCCGAATCGCTCGTCGGTTTTTCTCGTGGTCCGTCGAGTATTGTTTTCGGTCGTTCGCGGGACGTTCGCGTCGATTTCGTCGTCGGTGAGCCGATGCTGTGACGACAAAGTTCGTGCAACTCCTTCACGCGCGCGTGTGCACCGCGTGAGTAGTGTTGTTGTATTGTACCGCAATAAAATCCCTCCTCTGCCCGATTATAATGCCTGTCTTTATTATCATTATTCCGTATTTTGTTGCGTTATCTTGACATATCCATCGGACAATATGATACACCATATGAAAGTTTCCTGTTGGCTAAGCTCGTTTGAAAGTGACCACGTTTTAAAAGCTACAGTGTGGCCACGGTGAGTCGTGTGTTTTTGGTTTTGAGTGTAGGTGGCGCAAGGTACCGCCCGTTATAAAGGGTACAGCCGTTAACATACATCTAACCATCCATGTCAAGGCGCCAGTCGGACAACAACGGGCACGCTTTTCCTAGGCCTTAATTTCAGACGATCTGCGCACACCAAAATCAAGATGGGAGCGCCCAGAGGCACCACCATCTTGCTTTCGGTGTGAAAATTCAATTACATCTCTGCGGTTACCAGTTTCTTTTTACATTTCTAATACCTTGAAGCTTGTGTTATAACGGAACCGTGGCCGTTTTGTTAATCTGGGATTTGCGTTCGAGGCTACGGGGCTGCTTCATACGTTGGAGGGTGCAAGGGTATGTCGACTGTTGACTGGCAAGTGTTTAATTTGTTTTTGTTTTTTTCATAGTTGCTGATGGCACTCATTTAAAACGTTAGAGGCATCTTGATGACTAAAAGAGAAATAAGCAAATGCTTCAGGTTACAAGGATAGCGTTCGAGAACAGGCAAGGCGAAACGGAAATATCGAACCGCGCCGGGCAACGCACGAAAACATTAAAACGCCATTAAACGAAATACCGCGGTTGGGCGAACCTTGTACCTGAGTATAATCCGACCTGTCCGCCGTCAAATAGTGGCCTCGAATGTTTACAAACAAGGTGCAACTTAGTTTAATGCGACCATTCTTACTCCGGGAACTCCCGGCGTACGCAAACAAAACAGAACGCTCTCTCCACCATCCACCGTAAGGCTTGGTTCTCTGCCTTTCACCCGAGTAGTGCGAGGAAGTGAGGCGTCTCTTTGACAGGAGAAATATTAAACGCGTCAGCATTACTTACCTTTAGCACCCTTAAAATTCCGGTCGTCCCATCGACACGCTTGCGCATGCGCGGGAGGGGGATGTACATGTACCGCAGTCTTCGCAATGCCTCGGAATCGGAAGGAGCGGACTCGAGGGAAGATTGCTGAATACAGGCGGCGACGTGCTTAGAGTGGTGTCCTGCTTTTTGTACGCGTTACTCCACAACAAGAAACGAAAGCTCGTTTCACGCTCCTTCTCAATATTGGAACGAGTTGCGGCTACGATTTTCAGTTGTTCGAAAAAACGCGTTCCCGTTTAGGAATTCGTTTTTTAAAGAATAGAACGTGTTGTTTCAGTGAACGTTACATTTGCGTATTTTAGTTGAATATTGCGCCGGATAATCCGTAGATAAATAAAGCGATCGAGTGAAAGTATCCACATCGAGCTCCGAGTCGGGTCGCCACGATCGCATTGGTTTCATTTCTTTGTTTTTGGATATCTCCCGGAGTCGGAGGTTGAAATATTTGATAATAATAAAATAATAACAAAAAACCTAAATGCCTATTAAATGCAAATAAATTAAAAAAAACAACGAAAAATAAACTTTTTTTTTTTTTTTTAACGTAGAGTCTTCGTTTCACCGATGCAAGATGGAACGTCGGCGATATTCTCCTCCTTGTAAAAGTCCTGGAACGTCGTCCCTTGGAACGCCGTTCCGTGCAACACTGAGTGTGAGCGTGCTTGACGTGCCATCGAGACGCCGGAGGAGGGAGAGAGAAAAAGGGAGAGGCGTTTTTGCCAGGAATAGAGTAGCGAGACGGGCACGTCCTGATACCACGGACGGTCGCGCGATAGAAGGAGGAGCCGACAAAAGATGGTGCCGAGTTACCGGCCACAGGGCCCGCCGTCGCAATTTAATCGCCGGAATAAAGCCTTTATGGAAGAGAGGCAACGCTATCGCATTTCGACGTGGTCCGCGGCGAAGAACCGCAGAAACGCAACACCCCGTTGTTGTTTATTTCGCTTCGGTATTTCGAGACGAGAAACGGAGCGGCGTGGTTTATTGTGTTCGCGCTTCTTGCTTCCCGATTGGATCTCCGAAGTCCTCGTCGGCCAACGCCGCGCTCTGATTGGCTGCCGAGCGATGACGAGATGCTCGAATCTCGCTGCGCCCTGCCTTTCTGAAGTCGTCGGCGACTATGCGGGGAGCAAGTTCGTCCGCCGCTTGCGAAGGGGTGGCGTCTGAACGACGCCGAGTTCTGATTGGTTTTGATTGGAAGGATAGTGGGTAGACCTCGATGCTAGATGCCTCCAGGTCTACCCACTATTTTTTTTTATAGCGCAGCTATTAGGCATTTGTTTCCCTGTTTTGCGGCGTCGGCGTAAGCACGCAAAATTTAGCGGGAAAACTGAAGTCACGTGACCTCAACACCAATTAAATTCCCCCGCTAAATTTAGCGGGGAAATTCAGTTTCTCCGCTACATTTAGCGAAATAATTCAGTTTCTCCGCTAGATTTAGGGGGAAATCGACGTCACGTGACCTCGACACCAATTCAATTCCCGCTAAAAATAGCGTGGAACTGAATTGCTGTTGAGGTCACCTGACGTTAATTTTCCCGCAAAATCTAGCGGAGAAACTGAATTTGTTCACAGGTGACGTGACACATGTGACGTCATTTTTCTCACTCAATTTAGCGGGGAAACTGAATTGGAGGAGGAGGAGATGGAGGAGGAGGGGAAGGTATGGAGGAGGAAGAGGGGCATACCCTCCCCTTCTCCTCCTCAAGAGCTGCGCTCTAATTTCGCATTACAGAAATTTGTAAACGTCTTTCTTCTCTCAATAAGCCAATAAGACCTGGGCGTTCTGACAGCATCGCAACCCCTGTACAATAAGCAGACGAACTCGCACTCCGCATAGAAAACGTACGGACATTGTATAATGATCGGGTAAAACGATAGGGCATTTTGTCAGCAGCGTTCTTAACGCGTGTGCCGTTGCTTTTTTGAGAGCGCAACGAATTCTACAAGTTTTAAATAAAATCGGTCGGGAAAGGTTAACAGCAAATATTATCTAAGTAGACATAAAAAAAAAAAAAAAACGAGGTAAGAAAGCCCTAGAACCAACTCGTTTTCTGTTCGGTGACTTTGAAAGCGAAGGTTTATGCACGACTTCTAATCTGGGGTTACAAATTTCTAGCTAAGACTTTAATCTGTGCGTGTGTTTGTGTGGAGGGGTAAATAGTTGTGCACTTTGCGTAGAGAATTCAGTGTAAGGAGAATATTAGGGGGGGGGGGGGGGCAGGGGCGGATGCAGGAATTTCCTGAGGGGGGGGGGGGGGGGGGTCAGGTGTTGGTCAGCGTACCATTTGTTTAGGAACCCCCTCCCCCTCTCCCTCGTTTCACGCCCTAAATTTTACGCATGCAGAAATCAAGAGGGGGGTCAGGACATCCGGACCCCCCCTCTAAATCCGCTCCTGGGGGGGGGGGGGGGGGTTGTGTATAAATGAGCGCTAAAATAATTCGAGACCGATTTGAAGCCCTCTTTATAGACTTCTGCTTCGCCTATCACCCGGGCCAAAAATGCTGAGTCACCGGGCTGTGGACACATGCGCAGCGTGGGATATACCGCACAGCAAAGCAACAGCGCATGCTCAAAAAACGTTTCACAGCCCAGCAGACAAAGATGGCAGCGCGCAGAGGGCGATTGGTGCGAAGGTCGTTTCACTTCGAGGCCGTCATACAGCCGACGCTACAAATCCATGCAGTCGCTAAAAGCGAAGCCACAAAGACAACGTTGGCACTGTTCGATGGAATCCATCAGGTCGAATAGCGCCGGCTGCGGTCAAACCAAAGCTTACTCGGAATATGTATAGCCGAGGCGGGAAATACTCTTTCAAAGTCTCTTTCCAAAATAAAGCTCGGGTGCCTCTTTTTTTTTTTTCTGGGGTGGGGGGGGGGGGGACAACATTGAAGGCCGTTCGGAGCAGGGCGCGAGTGTCAGTGCCTCGGATACAGTGACGCGGGAGCGAGAGGCGCAGTGCGACGGGCGAGAGCACTCTCAACTCGTGCTGCCCGGTGGCCTTATCTGCGATGACGGGGATAGGTGCTCTGCGGGCCCACTCGAAACACGCTAAGTGCCCCCGCTGGTTAGCGTCCGGAATAAATTGCCACGTCGGTCACACTTCCCTCCCGCCGATAGGATGGCCAAGTAAAGCAGAATTCACCAACCAACGACTACCTTTTTTTTTTTTTTTTTCGTCTTTTACGGCGACAGTTATTTTTCGATTGGCTCTTGCAGCGGATTCCGGCGTTAGTGTGTACGGTGTATGGCGTACAGGGCGGCCCGCTAAGTTTAGCGGGGAATCACATGGTCACGTGACACTGTGACATCACGCGAAACGTTTTCCCTTTTAAATTTAGCGAGAAAAAAAAAAAAGTTCTTTCCGCCGAATTTAGCTGGAAAAGTCTCTTGGCGTTCATTGACATTGACCTCTCGTAGCGCCAGCGGAGCATTTTTTTCGCTAAACTTAGCGGAAAAGTTTGACGTCATACGACGCCACGAGACAGTGGAACGTCACCTGAGGGATTTCTCGCTACATTTACCCGGAAAATTATTATATCCTTCCAAGTCACGTCACGGGACGTCACCCGAAACCCACTTCATTTAGCGAAAAAAAAAATTACTCCGCTAAATTAAATGGAGAATTTGCGACGTCACATTACCTTATATGACCGTGTGACGTCAAAATTTACCCTCTAAATTGGCTGAGAAATCGTGACGTCATGTGAGAATGTATAATCTTCGTATACATTAGCCATATTTTTTTAAAAGGTGGTGGAGAATAAATGTGAGTTGTAGTCTACGGGTAGCAGAGTTTTACCTGTATGCCTCGGCTGTCACCTCAGTAGCCTCAGTTCATTTGCAGAAAACGACAAAAAATTTGAATAAAAAAGGTAATCTTTATAACGAAGGAAACCAAGCAATGAGCGATGAAGATACAAAATGGAGGACTCGTTTCTATTTTACAGGGTCAGAGTTTAGCGGTCCTTGGTGTGCCTCTGTCAGTTTATGAGAGTGTAGTGGCTCGAACTTCGAAAGGAATGCCAAGTCGAACTCATATATACTTGGAATTAGGTGACGAATTGAGAGCTTATTGAGCTCATAGGACTCGCAGACGCAGAATAAGGCCGGGTCGGGTGTTTCAGCTTATATTTTCCGCGGGGATATAGGCTAACGCTTCCAAACCCCTTTAGCTATATGGTTCGCAGAAATCGCTTCCTCAACGAATCGCGCTGTCATTTACTACGAGGTGCGGCTAGGTGGTGGAAACTTGAAGTGAAAATATCAAACAAATAAACTTCCCTCGTTGAAAAAAAAAACAAAAAAAAACACTGTGAACTGGCCTTCACACGCTGTGGATGTGAAATTTAGTTATTTCAGTACGACCACCAGCCTGGGAGCTTTAAGGTCTCTTCACGCATACACCACAGCGCTACCTCTGCGCTGTTAGTCAGCACCGAGAGTAGAACTGATCTTGCTCATGCAGCACTTGCTGAATAAGCGCTGCATCGATGCAAATGTATGTTCGAGTCAGCTCCGTGTCAGTGCTGTTTCTACCGCTGATTTGGTACGGTATATGAACCTGGCTTTAACGGGCGTCACAAAGCATCAACACGACCTCGCGGCGGTACGATTCCTATGTAGTGCTCGTGCTTTTGTCGGCAGTGCATATGTTTGTGAGGTGAAACATAGATCGAATCGGGCAGAGGTAGAGATTGAACCCGGGATTCTCGTAATCCGTGCATTTAAAGTCCACACGTTTTAAGTTACGGCACTCTATAACGCGCACGGCCACCGATTTCTATTTTATTAAGACGAGCGACTCCACTGGACGCGAATCCGGTTTCTGCGCACGCGTACCGCGTGCGGGAATCGCGCGGCGGTCGCCCACACAACGTTGGGGGGTCTTGTTTGGGACCCTACATTTCGGCCGCTAAAACGCATTCTGCGTTAAAAAGAGAGACGTCCGTGGCCGAGAGTGTCCCCAGCACGTGATTACAACGTGTGTTACGAAGGGTCCCCGAGTGAGAAGGAGCGGAAAGGAAAATAAAGTCGATCGCACGCGAGTCGAAGAAAATCGATGACATCTCCAATTGGAAGCTTGTTCTCGTCGATCAAATCCCGAGACGTCGGGTCAAAGGACATCGAGTTCGGTTCCTGCGAGATTGAGGGACGAGGATAAAACAAAATAGGAAAATATAGAACCTGCCGTCGACCGGAGTGTGCGGAGAAAATTGGACGTGAGAGTAGCGAGGCTGTATCGGTCTGTTTAACAGCAACGCTCCGAGGGTCCTTCGGCAAAAAACCGCTAGCTAAACTTCGCTAACGGAAAAAAAAAAAAAGAAACGCGGCTCGTATGACGTTTGGATGGAAGCACGGGTATCGTGCTTGCACTACCACGATGCCGAAAATCCGTAGAAGTATCCTCATAATAGTACTTCGAAAAAATTCCGACATGTTTCTTCACTCCAGCCTCATTTCGCGGTACTACCGAGGCAATTCATTATCGAGTTCACGCACGCTCTTAATTATTAATTGCATTTTAAAAATGTTTCGCAAATAAGATGAGTGAATACAGCTTGATATGTCACAAAGGCACGTCGGAGGTGCTAGCTGTTTACAGGGGAAAGAAAATCGGTAAGGATGCATGGATAAATAGAGCTGAACCTTCTAAATAGGGCGACGGCTTGCGCCACCTAGCCAGTGTTTTCTTCTTCTTTTTTTTCTTTTTTTAATTGTCACCAATTATATTCCTCCTCGCATCAAGAAAAAAAAATGAAGTTTTGCGCATCATTCGCATCATTTATGCGCCGAGCAAAGTAGTTCTCACAAGGTTTGGTTCTTAAAGGGGCGGTGCAACGATATTCAATTGGGAATGTTTTTCACTTTACACCAGCTTACTGGCACTAGTGGGACTCAAGGATACTGGCACGCAACGCCACTGACTAAGAAACTCCTTTGTTGCGCTGTAATTTCGAGGACAAAACCGAGTGTTTTCGTTCAATCTCTCCTTCGCAAAACCTGATGACGTAGCTGGGCGGTAGCAGTACCGCCCAGTGACGATATTTGAATGCGGCTCATAGATTGGACCCGAGCATTGCGTGGGCACTCGATTTGGGCTCGTGATAATCGATAGCTCGAGAAGCATTCGGGTAGTGTCCTGTGTCCAATCGCTGCAACGACGACAACAGCCGAACCATAACAATGTCTGGAACTCAGCGCGTGTCCTGTGCCTTGCCAACCCCAGCGCATGGCTATGATCAACATTGGCGGCATATAATCGGCTCCAGATCATGTGGCCGCTTGTTCTGGCTGCGAGTTGAGGGGGTGAACTCTGCTTGTTTCTCTTTATTTTTTTCTGCGACTTCGATTGCGTGTGGCGAAAAACGAATGGGTATTTCACAGGTCATTAACGTCAGGGATCCGTTCTAAGCGGTATTTGCGCAAAATACAGAAATCGTTGCATCGCCCCTTTAAAGAAGGAAGAGGTGATTTTGTTTTTTGAAACGTGTACGCCTGGATAAAATTACATAAAGCTAACCTAAGGTGCACTCTGGGTGCACACTACGGCGAAGCACCGCAGAAAGGGGGAAATTAGTAATATTCCGCGAGGAAACGGAATTTTTTCACTGCGGTT
This sequence comes from Ixodes persulcatus, assembly GCA_013358835.2. Lineage (NCBI taxonomy): Eukaryota > Metazoa > Arthropoda > Arachnida > Ixodida > Ixodidae > Ixodes > Ixodes persulcatus. Next base: position 177,847 of record JABSTQ010011090.1, on the reverse strand, counting down.
CTTGAAAAGAATGCGAGTACACTCCTTACCTAATATATAAATCCTTAAGTCTGAGCCTTTTTATAGTAATACTGCTAAAAATTACGATCCGTACGACAGAAGCTCGCGGAGTGTGAGCGCGCCGTAATTCAGAGCGCGTGGAGTGAAAGCTGGCGGCAGCATTACCCGGAGGTTCTGGGTTCGATCCCCGCCCCTGCGCGTTTTTGTCTGGATGATCGTAGCAATTGTATGCCGTCGTGGAATCTCTACTGTGTCATGGACGTTAGAAACCCGTAACTCGCAGTCATGCTGTATGGGCTACAAATTTCTCTTCTATACAGCGTAAACCTGGATCGCCATACCTCAAAGGCAGACCGATCTCTCGTTGTCTAAGCGCTCAACATCTAATTCGATGTAATTAGCTTAGATCTTCCGTAGATGTCGGTTTCACCGCACCGCATGAGATGAGCAGCTGCGAATAGCGCCCGTTATAAATACTGCCAGCTTATGAAGCGGTCGTTCCAAGTCAAATTCGGGGAGTTTTCGTACTGAGTGAACCAAGGACATCTGGCACGCCCCAACGGAGGACTCGGGATTCATTTGGACCACCCACGAGGATCTTTTGAAGCGCAAACAAAATCTCGGTTCTACGGCACCTTCTCCGCAATAAGTCTCCGTCAGATTAAGGACAGAAATGTATGTACACGTTACTTAATAACCGTTATTCGCTACTTGCTCAAAAAATAACTTTACTTCGTTTCAGCTTATGCCCGGACGCCGCCGGCACTACGAGCTTGGGCGTTTTCTGTTTTTGATTAGTTCAGCGATAACAAAACACGTACAGAAATAGGAGGATATCACCATGATGGTGCGCATTTGGTGACGTCTGATTGGTCAGATTCAGCCTCTAGCGTCGCCTACGTCTGTACTTAAGGTGAAATGAAGTATGAGTACGTTACTTGTTACTGGGGTTCAAAAGAACGCGCAACATCAGCTAAAGAAATGACGAGATATTTTATCCTTACCCTGCATGTGTCGTCCTTTCTGAAGCAGTAGCCGCGTTCCAATATTTCGTGTCTTTCATATTGGCATCCGTGTGCATCTTTTTTTTAAATTCTTTTTGCGCTTTTTTGCTGTCAAAGTTACAGATGGGAGCATGAGTAAAAACCAAATAGAGTGACGTAATTCTGTTGCACACGTATGTCTCCAAAAGTAATCAAATGTCGTTACTCATTACTCTATCAAAAAGTAAGGAATATACATTCCTTCTCTGGATAAGTAAAGAAGTCGTTACTTCCTTACCGGGAAAAAAATGTAACTAGATAAAGGTAAGAAAGGGTTACTCGTAGCTGGTTACTCGTGACTGGTAATTTGTAACGCGTTACGTACAAGTATAATTGCGGGCACTTCGGCCGGGATTCGAACCCGTCACCTGGGGATCCGTAGGCCGGCGCTTTGCCTCAAAACCACCAAAACGACCTTTTTTTCTTTCTTTTTTAGTGCATGGGAATTTAGAACTAGAGGTACACATCATAGGTTAGCTCAGGCGAACATTATGGTCTAGAAAACTTTGATATTCATTAAGCTAGAGAGCAGAGGCGACCAGTCGGGCAGAATTTTGCGACACTCATATATACTTTTGATTTGGGCTACACACTGAGTAAAATAAAAACTAACAGGTTTTGGTGCCTGATCATTGGTGTTTCTTACATAATGAGATCATACGGCACGGTGTCTTTTGAAGAAACCGGGAGGGAATGTATTGACTGCGGTGAAATGGTCATTTTTCAATGTGCGCTGTAGAAGGACGTCCCAGAAGAAAATTGCGTCCCAGCAATCAATAAAAACATCTTATATAGTATCCGGTGTTTTGCACAGCAGACAATTCACTGTCCATGGAACGAACGCCCCTTTCTCATTTAGCCGTACTTCGGTCGGCAGTACAGAGCAGTGCAACTAAAGAAGAAGGTTTTGGCCGCTGGAGGGATTCCCATCTTTTTCACGCGACGTAATACATCTCGGCCAGGGCCGTCTTATAAATTGTCCGATAGATTGGTGTTGGGAAAAGAACACCACAAGGTCTCTTGTTAGTTTTCTTTTTTTTTTTCTTGAAACAGTTCCGAGATGATCCCTAGGAAATCTGACACTTAAGAAGTTGAAGGCGTCGACAACTTCTCTAAGGTACCCAACTAACCGTGGGGTTCGGCCTCCCTCTGATGACACCAAAAATGTTGGGAGGTGGGATGCCAGTGTTGTTTGAATCATTTCAAGATCAAAAGGGGTCTCCTGATCTCCGAGGGAAAGAAATCTAGATACCAATTGGCAGATAAATAGATGCGGCAGGCCGATGTCACCTTCTGGGATGCGCCGGAAAAGGTCATCCCGCCACATGGACTCCCAGGCCACCGAAACGACACCGCGAGCGTCCAAAGATACAGATTCCTCATCCCTGTAAGCGTAGCCATTTCTTTCGTATCGAGCAAACGAGCCTGTCGCCGCCACGTGGGCGCCCTGCCCCCGAGAAAAGATCCATTCATTCGGTAGGAATCCTACGTCAGCATTCAGCTTTAAACTCGATCGCAGGTTGTCTATTTAGAGACGGAGCAATAATAATACTACTAAAAAAAGGGGTAAGCACTCCCCGTGGACCTCTTTCCCGGGCTGCGCAGTTACCCGTCTCACCGACTCCGTTCACTACCCTGTCTCAAACCGCCGCCGCCGCCGTCGGTACTCAAAGCAGGAAAAAAAGAAAAAAAGGAAAGGGTTTATTCGCCGGCTGCGTCGTGCAAACAAAGCTTGTCTCACAACTACATGGGCGGCGGGAAGGCCCCGCATTGGCAACCCCCCCCCCCCCCCCCCCCCCGAAAACACAGTTACGAAAAATGCAAGAAGAACACGCAGAGAAAAAAAAAAAAAAAAAAAAAACGAAATACATAGGCGCTGGCTCTCCTTTTCCTCCGCCGAGATTGTGGGTGTACGGTTTGGGGAGAATTTTCCGGAGGCCGCCCTACAACGGAAGTAGCACGTGTAAAGAAGACCGAATTCCGTCTGGCCGCTGTTGGTGATTTTCAACTCGTGTTTTCGAACCTACTTTCGAGGGTTCGTCTTGAGACCGGCAGGAGCTGCGAGTATCGTCTGCTTCGCTCGAAAGAAGGCTGGCGAGCGAATTACCTGCCGCCGAAGCTTTCTCTTCTTGCCGCTAGGTGCGTAGTCACACCCGTTCAGACATGGAGCAAAAGACGCGGTCGTTCGCCGCAGTCGCGATGACAAAGTGGACCAATCTCACCGAGCGTTCGGCGCATGCGCGAAGCCGCCATAACTTTAGTTCGGAGGAGGCAGGAGCCAGTACCCGAGACGCCTCGTGCCGCCTTGTGCTCCGCACGCGCAGGGCTCCAGGGTGTTTGCAGACAGCTTTTGTACGAACAATGCGACGGAGACTGTTGGCGGACGGTCTTTTTGTATGAAGTATTAGCAGTTTGAGTGCGGCTTAACATATGGGCGTATTATGTTCGAACTTTAAGCAGCGTCTATCGACGACACGCGCGACAACGAGCACCGCTGTGGTCGGCCTTCGACGATTGGCCAAACAACGGGCATCGTTGCCAGACTGTCGACTTCGCGGCGCTATAATAGAAACCACCGCAGTACCGCTTCTGGCGTCCACTTTTCGTCGTCTTTCCTAGCGCAGATGATGCCACGTTGAATGCACAGGTTTTCTTCGCGACTGGGAGCTGCGCATTCTTCAATGTGTGTAGCCCGGGAAAAGCGCGGGCGGTCGCTTTCTAGGGTAGAGCTACGAACCAGTTTGAACCGGTTCGCGTTAGGTGGATCCGGTTACTGGACTTATAGAGATTGTTTTTGTGTGTGGACCGTATTCTAGAGTTACGTTTTGCTAGCGGGAGCTCGTGCCGTCATTTTGAAGCGTGGATTGAGCACGCGTCCGCTGGGCCCGCTCTCCGCAGCGTATATGGCCTACTAAATCTCTCCCACATCTCGCATGCATGGCTGAACCGGAATCGACCCGGATCAAAATGCAAAGTTTCCCAGGGGCAGATTTATCGGTCGAGCCTGGGGATAGGAGGGGGGGGGGGGGTAAAAAGAATTGTAACGTCGCTGACGGGTTCAACGTCATTTCACGAAGAACGATGCATTTCTTCGTGCAAAAACTGGCTTATGTCCTTTTTTTCATTATCAAAAATTTTCCTGACTTTAAACACCACGATGTCGTTAGTGTGAAGCTTAGCGGCTCTACTTCAGAGCGCCGGGATCTGTTCTGCGATCAAAGTTGTAAGCGCAATAGCCCATAGACAGGCGAAATGCATTGGCTTTTTTTCCCGCCATACGTGGAAGGAAGCTTGGCGCGCGACCTCCTTTTTCCGGTTAACGGTCTCGCGCGACGAACCGCTCGCTGACAGCGCGGGCGCCCCGAAATCACGTCGAGTGTCTACAGTAGGACTAGGGAATCGGCAGTCTCCGCTATCGATCGCCGACGGGAAGGGAGGGCAACGGCATTGCGCGATCTGGATGCGGCGGGGCTCTGCTGCTTTCGGCTGCTTTCGGTCCTCCGGAGCAGAGGCCTTGCCGCGAAGCGACCACGCGGACGCTTATATTCATGGCCGGCGCCTGCTCGATCCGCGCGCCCGCCGGGCTTCAAAGATCGACTCGCTTCATTACCCCGTCAAAACGTGTCGAGCCTGGGGAAAGAAAAGCCGCCCTCACTCCAATTTTATGTCTCCCGCTTTGCTAAAAAAGAAAAAAAGTCCAAGGCTGCTTGTTCTCTGTTATAAAGCTGAGATGCGGTATTCCAAATTCGGCGAGAAAACACGATTAATTATGCACCAACTGGTGTATGACGTTACTTAAAACTATTTACCAATTGGTGTATAGTTATACACTAACTGCCTAGTTTCAGATTCATTCCTATTTCCGATTCCTTTTTTCTTGCATTTTCAACATCTGCCGTGGTGCTCCTTATAGTTGGGAATGGGAAGAGTAAAAGATTCTACTGGGACTTCCCCCCCCCCCCCCTCGGCCCCCTTTCCCACCCCGATCCCACGCCACTGAAGCTTATTATGAATCAATAAATCACTCAGTTATTTCGAGGGGGAGATTAAAAAAGAACAAAATATAGCATTCTGCTAACTCTCACATAACGGTTGTCTTACTCTAGGGTGTGTTGCGATCGTGGAGTTGCAAGTTTTAGTCCACCGTCTTCATTCAAGGTTTTGCAGTGTTATTGCTCTTTCCTTGTGCAGCTTTGACACGTCTGCTGCGTTGCTGCAATAAGCATTAATCGATGAGGCACAGAACAGTCGTTGTAAATAGTACTCGTTTTCGGCAGAGCGTGGTAGTTAGAGGATCAAATAAAAACCACAGTCTCAGTTTAAGAGCGTTACGGTTATGATGTACTGATCTCTTTTACTAACGTGGACATAAACTAGTGTCATTGCTAGCAAATACTGGCTCGATTCTTATCCCAGTAGTCACAAAACGCGAAGTCACTGCACGACAGTGAACATCCTGCAGTTCGCCAGCCACGGAACTTTTTTAGAGCGCGGCTCTTAGGCGCCCGTCGGCGTAACCGCGCGTTGCATTATGGGGCGTTTTTCATAATGACGTCACACGTGACATTACTCAATCCGAAAAAAAAAATTTCGCTAAATTTAGCAGGAAAATTTGACTCTCGTGACGTCACGTGTGACGTCCGACGTGTCCCTCCCCTCCGTACACTGCCCTCCTCCTCCTTAAGAGCTGCGCTCTAATTCGGCATTACAGAGAATTGTAAACGTCTTTCATTCTTTTGTTCTGCTTATACATTTATCGGACAAGTCTTTATGACCGTAAACGATTTTCTTTCAAACCTTAACCCAGCCCGACGGCATAGAACAAAAACAAACAAAAAAACTAAACTAAATAATTTACCGCGAAGCCGAATTCATATACTGCCTCCCGCCGCCACCCGTTCATTTAAAAAGAAAACACCCCAAAAACCAACGTGAACACCCCAGCACCGGCAAAGATGACGAAAGCCAGGACAGACGTCAATCACCCGAGTCGAAAACACGCGACGGATAAACAAAACAAGAAAAAAGAAATAAAAAGAATGAGGGTGCATACTGTGTAACTACAGAACCGCCACACGCGAACCTCGAACAACAAACAAAAGAAAAATGAAGGGCGATCGTGCAAACGTCGCCCAACTGAGGAGGTAAGACAAAGCAGAAAGATGAAGTGGAGGGTGAGAAGAGAAGATAAAAAAGAGACGAGGAAGAGAAGGCAAATAAAGGAGGAAGAAAGAGGGGCAGCAGCAGCAAAGCCTGGTCGATAATACTCCACACCTCTCGGGTCCACGCGTTGTTCGTCCTTGCAACCCCCGACGCCGCTCGCGAGGCGGCAGTGCTCTTAATCTCTCACTCCGTCTCGTTCCGCCGCCCGTAGCCGAGGTGGTGTACGCGAGATAATGAGTCGTTTTTAGCATTAATGATGCCATCAGCGCTCGAACCAAGCTCCGTCCTTCCGCTGTTGATGCTGCGTCTCGAAAATGTTTTTGGTTGTTCAATACCGAAGGTCTTTTGAGAGTCCAGACAACCGGGGGAGGAGGGCTCGTTTCCTCTCGCTACAATGTGACACTTGGCGCGGCTTTCTTGGCGACGCTTCCTTAGCGCGCCCGTATAGTAAATGGTGTGTGTCAGCAGTGCACATGAGTTCGGGCTTTCCGGTTAGGAAGGATGCTCCTCTTTTTGATGCGGAAGTATCGCGAAGTCCCTCGTAATACTTGGTAAACATGCGCGTCAAAAAAACCAACAAAAAATCTTTTTTGTTTTTCCCCCGACACGAGATTTATAATAGAAGCTTCGCCTTGAGCTAGAGCAGGGGTGGCCATAGTTACATGGAGTTAGAGCCGCAGACAAAACTACAAAAGTTCAAAGAGCCGCAGGAAAAAAAAAAGGGGGGCGGGGGTACTTTTAACAAGAAACGATATGGAGAGAACAGTCCTCTCTAGAGGGGACAAGTCTAATTTTCGACTACAACAATTGACACCAGGCAGCAGAACGTTTCCTCAACCGCTAAGCAAAAATGAATGCATAGTTCGCTAACCAGTCACTGCCCACGACACCCGTGATGCTTAGGGTCACTGGACACATTTATGTGTCAAAAAGCAGTCCAGCTGTATGCCAAGACTGTGAGCTTTTCTTTTAAGGACGCAGCTCTTAGGCTCCCGTTTCCGTGTTTCGCGGTGTCGGCGTAACCGCGCTTTATTTAGCGGGAAAATTGAGGTCACGCGATTTCAACACCGATTCAATTCCCCGCTTAATATAGCGGGGAAATTAAGTTTCTCCGGTAGATATAGCGGACAAATTCAGTTTGTTCCGCTAGATTTAGCGGCAAAATTGACGTCACGTGACCTCAACACCAATTCAGTTCCCCGACGTGACCTCAACACCAATTCAATTCCACACTAAATTAGCGGGGCATCGGTGTGGAGGTCACGTGACGTCAATTTTGCCGCTAAATCTAGCGAAGAAACTGAATTTGTTCATAGGTGACGTCACACCAAGTCATGTGACGTCATTTTCCCCGCTAAAATTAGCGGGGAAACGGAATTGAAGGAGCAGCCAAGGAGGAGAGGGTACGGAGGAGGGAAACGGGCATACCCTCCCGTCCATACCTTCCCCTCCTTCTCCTTCAAGAGCCCCCTGCGCTCTAATTTCTCAAAACAAATATTTGTAAACGCCTTTCATTTATTTTTTTCTTTAATTCTGCATTTTTTTTTCTTCTGGTGACACAGGAGGGAAAAGGGGGAGAGCAGGCTTACCAGGGATCCGCAAGCCGCACTTGAATCCGCTAAGAGACGCATGCGGCAAGCGAGCCACGATTTCGGCCACCCCTGAGCTAGAGCTTCCTGCCTTCGGCACCACTTTGGCGCCCCGTTAGCAGGCGAACCCAAAGCACGGCGCAAGTCAACGAGCGCTTGCTGTAGGCCAACCTACTTCTGCTGGCCAATCTACTTCTGCTTCTCTCAAACAGAGCATACAGCGCAATGTAAACCCTGACACACGGGAAACTAAAATAACGGACAAGTTGTCTCGTGCGCTATTTAATTTCTTCGTGCCTTAGAGTTTAGATTATGATGTCTCCCGAAATCCAGACACGAGCACCCGCGTGGTCGTCGCTTTGAAAAGTGAGCAAACCAGACACGAGAACACTGAACTGCACTGGAAAGGTTCGTAGTAATTTCCTCTCGATGAATGATTTTTTTTTTCCTTAACTGGCTCGCATGAATGTCGTCTTCTGTGGGACAGACACGCGAACACTGACAACTGCACCGGAAAGGTTCGTAGTAATTTTCTCTAGATGTATAATATTTTTTTTTGTTTCTGTTTCTCTTCCTTGGCTCGTATGAATGTCGTCTCTCGGTGGAACTCGCTCTAGTATTAACGAGCGCCAGTGGATGGATGAATACGGCCGAACCCTGTGAATAAGACAATGCCTTGCGCCACCTAGCTTGTGTTTAATTTTGCCGAGGTGCTTCCCCGTTTGTATTTGTTTTAAGAAACGCCGGATGTCCGGATATTCTTAAAATAAACCCGTTCTGACCATCAACGCCAAAGTAAGGATAACTCTTTCGCTGTTGCAAGCAAAAGTGACGCGTAAAAAACAACCTTGTACGTAGTGTTAAAGAAAATAAAAAAAGAAACTGCGCGCATCCGAACCATCAATACTGCCACAGCCTCCTCTATACTCACAAAGCCTGGCAGTTCGACGACGGAGCCATAGAGTGCCCGGCCGCAAATTTGGAGCTGCGTGGATCTGGTAGCACAGAGCATCAAGGAGCCATTTCTCGGGAAACCTGGACGTCAGCGCACAGCTTTTCCAGCAGTGCGCTGTTCGCTCGGGAGAAGTGTGTTTCGGCGTCTCACCGCAGCGGGGCGCCAGTCACGTGGCTCTCCTGACATCGCAAAGGCCTATGATAGTGTTTCCCAAGCCCAGCTTATTGTTAGCCCACAACAGCTTGACATGCCGCCGGAGTGGACAACACTCATTTCCCGCCATTACCATGGCAACACGGTTATGACCCACCTTGGTGATGCTCACTCTGAGGAGGTGCTGGTGACGAGGGGCTTACGCCAAGGTTGCCCCCTTTCTCCCCTACTGTATATGCTATATGTATCCACCCTAGAGAAGCAACTTATACAAGCAGGACTGGACGTTTCGCTTGCACATTTGGAGTATGGAGATCGAGTTGACTGGGTTCTACCGGCACTGACGTACGCGGACGATGTAGTACTGACCTCAGGATCAGTGCTTGAACGGCAAAAACTTCTTGACATATGCTCCAAGGAGGTTATGGGACATGGTTTAAAATTTAACACCAGAAAGTCAGCGGCGGTGGTGTTTTCGGGCTCCCTCGAGACAACTCTCGATAGCCTTCGTCTCGGAGGGTCCGATGTACCAATTCTTAATTCTTACAAGTACTTGGGCATCACAATGTAAAACGACACAGACTACCTGCAAGGCCATCACATTCATCTCCGCCAAGCAGCCGTACGAGGAGCCAGCATTCTCCGTAAGCGAAGCCTCTGGAGTTGCAACAGGTTCATCGTTTCGCGGGAATTGTGGAAAGTAGTAATGGTACCCGGACTAACATTTGCAAATGCAGTGGTGTGTGTCCCAGGAGATGTCCGCGCCAATATGGAGTGTAGGCAGAGAGACGTAGGACGCCAGGCACTGGGCTGCCATGGAGCGGTCGCCAACGAGGCAGTGCAGGGTGACCTGGACTGGTCCTCTTTTGAGGCTCGCCAGGCTTCAAGCAAGATTGCGTATGACGGACGCCTTCGGGTTATGGATAGATGCCGTTGGGCGAAGAGACTGTTTTATACACCAACTTGACCGGGCTGCGGACCCGCTGGCAGAAGCGCCTCTATCAGCTTCAACACAAGTACGGCTTCTTCTCGGAGCCTGTTGATGCGTCGGCGGAGACGGAGTGGACGTCGGAAGTTAGGAAGAGAGTCCGAGACTGCGAGACCCAACAATGGCTCCAAGACGCCAAAACGAAATCGACGCTTGGGGGTGTACCTCGCCAACAAAATAACCATCGCCTCGGAAGACCGGCTGTACGACAACAGCCTGGGTAGCCGCTTCTTGTTCGAGGCACGTGCCGGGACACTGCGGATACTGTCGTAAAGGCGTCGTTTCGACACCACTTTTACGTCAACAACGTGTAGGGTGTGTGGGGTAAATGACGAAACGGTGGAGCACATCGTGCTAGACTGCGCGAGACTCAAGCAGTCCCGGTCACAGGACAATGGCCCAAGGCTTCCGAGACCCTTAGCGCTCGCTGAAGCGTTGGGCTTCACTGACAGTGAAATCGGACAATCCACAGCAGTCTGCCCAGCTACGGGGCTGAAGGTAGCCTCCAACGAGACAAAAAGGCTTGTTGCGGACACGAAAAGGAGACTGGAGGACTGGTGGCAGAAGATCCACCTTAGGGAGCATTAAGACACCTACGCTCCCAGGCTTGGGCACAAACCTTGTTTGAGTCCTCCAGATTCAAAGGAAGATAGCCGCATCATCATCATCATCATCATTATCCTCTCATCCGTTGTCTGCCACTCCACCTTTTTCATTTCGGCGGCAGCTTTCGTGGCGATCTGCCAGGCTTTGCCAGTATATAGGAGGCTATGATAGTGCGCAAAACACGTTACAAAAAAAGGGCGAAAATAAAACGTTTTTGACGGTACCTGCTATACCGCTAAGTGGGGACACAAGTGGCCGTGCTTCATGGTAGACCACCTTGCCCATTAAAGAGATTTAATTGATTCTACACATTTCCTTGGCTTCTCGTGTTGACACCTTCAGCGTTTATGCTTTCCCATGAACTTGCCGTCTTGGAAACACGTAGGAGGTACCAAAAGAAGTTTAAACGTTATTCAATGGGTGGTTGAATTTGAAATAGAACACGCGAGCGATTTGCCTAAAAAAAATATAAATTATAGCCCCATTTCCGCAATGAACAGAACGACTTTTCAAAATGTGTTAGAAAATGTTTCTTTTCTCCACAACAATTTTAAAGAGAAGCGAGGTAAAATGCTGCATGTAGGCTGCTTGATTTTTGTACCCGTTCTTTCGGTCGTTAAAAATAGGTAAAAACGAATGCGCCCACATTACTTTTGTATATGAAGGTACAACGCATGGCCTATTTTTTTTTTACTTTAAATTAAATTGCTTTAACATAGTTTATGTTAGAAACTAAAAAAAAAATCCAAACAACGTATTTTTGACGTTTTGATGACATATCTAAAGCCTCGTATCTTAAGATTAATTAGATATTTTGGTTAATAAATACTGTACGCCTGTAGGTCTATACATGTGCTATCGATAGGTTCCATAGTGGCTTAAAGGGCCTCTGACACGCCAAAAAAAAATTTTTTTTTTCATGCTAGGCGTTGAATTGGCATATCAGGACATTACAAAAAAATTGTTTCACTATAGAGTTGCGTAGTTTGTTTTTATAAAAAATAGAAATACGAGGCCCAATTCAAAGTTCCCGCCATGCACTGTGACGTAACAGTGTACTGCGAGGTGTCGGGGCGGTCAGAAGGGTGGCATCGACCTACGTCACTAAAAGTGGGTTCACCGGAAGTCACGTGAGTTTCACTCCTCGTGCTCTCCGCGACCGTGCCTAAGACTTTTTTTCTTTTTTTTTTTTTTATTCTGCTCTTCGTACGAGCGATCGTAGAAAACGAAGTTTCAGTTTCACTAGCTCTTTATCCCTGCACCGTTGGTTGCATGGGCGTCCACAGAACTTTTTCCAGGGGGGGGGGGGGGGGGGGGGGCACCCGTGCACATAAAGGGCACAAAATCCACCTTGACACTGCTGCCTGAAATGTCGATGAAATGTTTAACCACCAATTCTCCGGGTAAACGCCAAAAGAACGAAGAAACGGAAGATACTGTAAGCGACTTATTTTTTGCGGGCTCAATAGACTCTTTCCGAAATTCAGTCTGGCCACATTGATCACTAACATCATCTGTGGAACGGCATCTGTGCCATACCAATGGCGGCCTTTTAGTGACTGATAAAGGAAGACGTTGAAGATGCTCCTAAGCGGATGATGCGAGGCCTGTAAATTCGGGGGGTCAGCACGACGCGACGTAGAAATGGAACACAAGAGGTACGTAAGCGTTTATTTCTAGTAACTCAGATCCAGTCAATCTGTGGGCCATCTTGGAAAAATAAAATAGTGATGGTGATAGCGATGTGTGTTCTGTAAAAACTCTGAGGACTAATGTAGTCAATGTTTTTTTCTTTACATTTATGTATGACAACTGCAAACACTCTAGAAAACATACTTCCCCTAGCAAAACCTCATTAAAATCATGGTCAAAAAGTAGTCTAGAGTTTAAGCATTTAGACGTGTTGAAATACACTTGGCAATGTCTCTGTAGAGCGCAAGTTTGTCCGTTTCTTTTGCAGGGGTTGTGGTGATATCAGAATGCAGAGCTCTGATTGAAGGATAGTGGACAGACCTGAAGGCAGCTAGCACTGTCTACCCACCATCCTTCAGTCAGACTTTGGCATGTTGACGTCCCCACAACCCCTGCAAGAGAAGCAGACGAAACTGCGCTCCGCATAAACCATTTCTCAGTAATTAAATGCAAATGGAACACAGACTTGGGAACCCTTCTTGCTGATAGTTTTTCCTTGAAAGTGTTATTGGTCAATAGCCAATGCCACGATAGGCTAAAATACTTCGGACGTGGCATGCTAAAGTGGCCAGAAAAATTAAACGGGAATATCTATCTATATCGTCTTTCCATCGAACTTTTCGGAGCTTAATCTTTTCAATAAGTACCTTCTCGCATGTTTCGCAGTGATCTGTGGCATGGATTCACCACTCTTTTTGCGACATGCACCAGTAGGTATGCACTTTCATCAGAAAAAAGATACAATTTATTTAATTACGACAGGAACCCACAAGGGGGAACATGGCAAGACCCGATCCACCAAAAAGGACTGGGCCTAAGAGTGCAGTCTTGCAAGGCTTCTTCCATGATTCAGGACGGTTTGAAACCTATGATGAAAGCAGAGAACAAAGGAGTTCATCAGGTCAACAGGAACAATATCTGACTGGATCTCGAAATACAAGACGACTGCTGAAGGTGGATATCGAGAATAACTAGTAGCTAGCGATAACAGAAATAATAATACAAAAATTAAAATAGTGCATAGAAGGCAGCTGCCTGTAAGGAAGCTAACGTAGGAGAGGCTCAATGCCTCCTAAAATCATGAGGTGTAAAGGTGCGTGCTCTTTATGTAACTAAAACATTATTTAATGAGCTGTGTGTCAGATGCGGGTCATTCTAGCATAAAATGAAGTACTGTTTGAGGACAACTGCGATGCTCAAACTCTGAGGCCTCTTCTCTGGGAGAGCACTCTTGCGTAAGTTACTTTTGAAAAGTAATGTTAGTTACTTTCAAACAAAAGTAGTGAAGCTTTCATTACAGTTTCCGCAACAAAGTAATTCGATACAGTTGCTCTTAAAAAAAAAATGGCTTTACTTTTCTGCAAGAAAACAAAAAGAAATATTCTCTTGGTTTATTACGGAAAGTGCAAGTAAAGTTGGAACAAGTGGGCACAAGGCCAACATCGCACTCGAAATGTCGGAGCACATCATTAGAAAAGTGCAAGGAACGGCTGATTGTACTTGGACAAGAATGTCTTTGTGCTTAAAAGTAATGACAAAAGTAATGTCGTTATTCTTTCTACTTTAGAAAAAGTAATACAACTACAGTTGCAAGTTACATCACAAAAAGGTAGTGCATTAGAGTTAAAAGTTACAACAAAAAAAAAGTTGCAGTAATGCGTTACTACCCAAGACTGCGATCAAGAGATAGCCGCGAGTGAGACGCACACAACCGATCCTTAGTCGACAAAACGACCTCACGAAAACGGTCAGTGTTGTGCACTCTCCCATTCCCTTAGCACTGGTTCACAAGCATGAAGTTTCGTAATGGGTATATACAGGAATAAAAAACAAGGACAAGAAGGTAAATGGCACACTTCTTATCCTCGTTTTTTTTTTTTTTTTCTCCATATCTTCCCATTACGAATCGGAACCAATTAGCCCAACTCGCAGAAGGTTCGTTGAACATTTCGTTTCTTGCAGCTTACGGGAGCCGGTCGGTAGGGCGCTCACCGTGTTCAGGCGGAGTCCAGCCTCAAGGTCGCAGAGTTGCCCCACCAGCGCATTGCGCGCCGCAGACACTTTCTCTGCCGCTTCCACAAAGTACTTTGCGCAGCCGGCGGGTCCAGAGGGCCTGACTGGGGAGGGTCAAGGACGTTTAAATAGGGCAGGACCCGGCACGACGTCACACCCAGTGACGCCGGAAGAACCCAATCCCAGACTGCCCCACGCACCGACGCTCTCTCATCCAAACTAAATTCAACCATGCTCCCATCGTCTGCTCTCCGCTCGGTCGTTAGGCTTAGGCTACGTCTGCTCCGTGCCTGCGGTCTGCTTCGTCTGCTCGCTGTCGCGGCTGGCTTTCGATTCGATCGGCGCACCAAAAGATGTTTCGATGCGAACCCGAATACTCATCACGGCGGAGTGAAACCAACATCTTCTCGAAGCAGAATTTGTACGGCTTTCTCAACCCGCGATGCCCTTCTCAACGTTCGTGCCTACGATGACTGACTCGCGATCGCTTTCCAAAGCCGCGCTACGACGACTCGTTCGAGACGACGCTCCAGGCGCGGTCGCGCGGTGTCGAGAGCGTCCGCTACACGCCGACTTCCTAGTCCTACTGGTCAGGCAAGTGTTGGGCTCAAAATCTCGCCTGTTCGACACCGATTCAGTCGGTGCGTCGTCTAGAGCGTCTCAACTCTAGTCACTTACTTTCTGCTGGGCAACCAGGCGTTCGTTTATAATAATCTCATCCAATTCCGACCATACCGGTTTGTTTCAAATAACAGTGGGTGCCGCCATTACTTTCGGTGCACACAATCGCGTTGCCACGGAAATGTCATCGCAACGCGGTTGTTTGCACCGAAATTAATGGCGGCGCCCACTCACTAGGCTTCCCATTGGTCAAGAAATGCTCGTCGCGGCTCGTGGCCACGCCTACTTCCGTTACACTTCGCTCCATGCATTGGGGATAGGGACGCCACCTCCTGCCCATTATAACCTCCTTGGGGGAGGGTGCTTCGGGTGTGGCCGTGGATACGGCTTCGACTTCCGTTTTTGCCGGAGCCAGCGAATCCGGTCGGGACGAGAGTTGAGCTTCTAGTCGAGCGACCTGCTCCTTCATAGCTTGCAGCTCAGTCTCTGAAGCTTGCAGCTTCAGCAAAATGCAATCAAAATGCAGTCAAAGACTATAAGATACACAAGCACAAACACGCATACTAAAAGCGCAAGGCCATAGTGCATGGTTTGCGCTTGATTGCTTTGACCGGTGACAACAAACGCACTATAGGATGTTGAGCTCCGTGACATAGTGTTTTTTGGTTCTGCTTGATTGGCCTCATTGACCTGTTACGTCGGCTGCGCTCTGACTTACAGCGAAAATGAATTTAAACGTTTTTGTCGTGCAAAAGATCTTTCATTAACGAAATGCTGACAAGGCATGTCTTATATATGTTCTTTAACGTTTGATAAAATTCCTCACTGATTGATTATGTTTTTAATTCTTGAATAGTTAAAACGATAGCTACTGGCTTATGAGCCTCTAACGTAATCGCTTTGCCAACCCTGCAGCGCGGAACAAAGCCAGTATCAAAGAACAATTTTTGCCCAGCTAGGCACTCTCGATCGGGTCGATGAGTTAGCTGGGCTCCGCTTCTGTGCGAGCTGGGCACTGCTATACTCTGTTTCACCTTAAGATGTACCGCAGGAAAGGCTAGAAGCGCGAGCTGGTTGCTCTAGGACACATCTCGGCGGCACAAGCTCTCGTGCATTAAGTATAGCACCACTGGCACGTTCGCTGGCATTTGTGTCAGCGGGAGCACGCGCTGAGCGCTGAACGTGCACGGGCGAGCAGCAGAAAGGAGGAAATTAAGAGCAGAGGAGGAACATCACTGCCACGAGCTTGTTTTCTGGCCACACTATACTCCGTTTCATACTTAGCGTGCAACGCTGCCAAAGCTACTTGCGCGAGCGTGGGGCTTCATCTCGTTGATCATTTGCAAGCGTTCTCGCGCAAACAAAACCATACATGAAGCCACGCGCTCGCGCTAGTAGCTTTGACAGCGTTGCACGCTAAGTATGAAACAGAGTATAGAGTTCCTGTATAGGAACGCGCAACTCTGGCTCCCGTATGGCTCCCTACGGGAGCCAGAGTTGCGCGTTCATGCACGGCATGTGGATACAGCTCCTCACGTGACTGAATTCGGCGAATAGCAGCGCCGCGCGTTCGAGGCGTGCGGCGCGCTCAAAAGCCGGGGAACGTACGCCGGTGCGCGTGCAAGTCTACTTTGCTGCACGACAATTGATACGGCTCCTCACGTGATCGGATCTCGGCGAATAGCGGCGAGGGCGGCACGCGGCACGTGGAATCAAACGTGCAACTCTGGCTCCCGTAGGGAGCCTATAGACGTTTCCACTGTTTACAAAAATCACAGTCCACACGTGTTAAATCACAGTCCAGAACGCGCACGTTCGTCGCTTCGGAAAGCGAGCAAATCACGCGCCATACGCACGAACACTGAAAATGGAACCTGCCAAGTGTCCTTTTTTGGAAAGGTCTATAGACCTTTCCAAAAACGAGCTTGTGGCCGGTGCCATTTTGAGCGTTCGTGCGTATGGCGCGTGCTTTGCTCGCTTTCCGAAGCGACGAACATGCACGTGCTGGGCTGTGAAGATCGCACGCTGGACTGTGATTTTGTAAACATCGGAAAGGTCTATTAGCCCCGTGCGCGACCGAAAGCGTCGCTGTGGTCGGCCTTCCACGATTGGCCGAACACTGACTATGACGTCGGAAAGGGGATTTATCATCGACGGAAATAAGAGGAATGAAAGAACTTTAATTTTGACGGTGGTGTTCCTTTGAGAGCGCAATGATTTCAAGCTTCCACCATGCTAATGACAAACACCATCGAACTTGTTGTTAACAAGGTAATGACGTCACAAGGGGGAACCACAGGAGGGCGCCACCAAAACATCTCGCCGCTAATACAGGAACTCTAGGCCACACGGATGAGTGCCGCCATCTAGTGGTTGAACTAATGGCTTGTTCAAGATGGCCGCCGTGGGACTGCCGCCTTAAAGGGGGGGTGCAACGACTTCCGGACTTCGTTCAAAGATTTGTGGAAGTTTCCCTCTGACACTTCTGAAGTAAAGAACAGAAAACCGATTTCGCCTGCGTGTCCTAGTTGTTGCGTAAAAAAAGGATAAATATTGGCATTTCGGGCACCCCTCAACTCACTCCCAGTCTTCAGGGTCACACCCGGTTGCACTCCCAGTGACGTCATTCGGAGTGCCGTGTAGGTTCCCGTGTGCTATCTCGGAGGACGCTTCCTCTCCCTCTCCCTGCTGACATTAACGGGCGTTATGCTGCAGCTTAGAGCGGAGCGAGGTCACGTAATCTTTTCGCCGTAGTTCCTTCGGCTGCCACTTGGGGCTGCAGGTGGGCGAAAAAGCTCGACTTTTGCTTTGCGATTGTGCAGCGGAATCGCGACATTTTTAATGAAGGAGGTGTTTTCTTTATCCTCCGGGACACGATAAACAACTTAAAAATGACAAGATGCACATTCTTTTAATCATAAAATCGTTGCACTGCCCCTTTAATGTCAGCCTTGCCACCGTGCGAAATGCTTACATCACACGTGCACGTGCTACAGAATCCAAACTTCTCTTCCTTTTTGGACGGCACGAAGCACGGGAATTCGCAACTTTCACGGCCTATAGGGGGCGTACTGGTGCCTATCAAAATGGCTGTCATCTACAGGGTGGAACAAGGAGACGGCAGGCTCTTTAAATCGACCGGAAAATTCGGTTTCTTAACCTATCGTGCTACGACTTTGTGCAGCGTTGTCCACAGATGGTGCATTTTTTTGTAAAATTTGCAAAGAACGAACTTACCTGAGGAAAAAGTAAAAAAAGAAAAAGGCTTAGCTCCTATGGAAACACAGCGACGCCACCGGTCTTCAAACAACACGGCGCCGTTTCGCACGGGAGACAAGAGATGGCGCAAGCGGTCGAGACGCCAACTGCCGCCAACGAACGAGCAGACGACTCCAAGAGCCGGCGTATTTAGCAGACAAGGAACTGCAGTTGCTTGTTGTTACCGCGCCTGTTTTTGTTTCTGCGACTGTCGCCGCCTGCGGAACGCGCGCCGCTTTTGAGTCGAAAAGATTGTCTGCTAAAGACGCTGGCGCGCCGTATGCTCGTTCGTTGGCGGCGTTCGTTGCGCCACCTCTTGTGTCCCGTGGGAAACGGCGCCGTGCTCTTTGAAGACCGGTGGCGTCGCTGCGTTTCCATAGGAGCTAAGCCTTTTTCTTTCTTTACTTTTTCCTCAGGTAAGTTCGCTCTTTGAAAATTTTACAAAAAAAATGCACCATCTGTGGGCAACGCTGCACAAAGTCGTAGCGCGATAGGTTAAGAAACCGAATTTTCCGGTCGATTTAAAGAGCCTGCCGTCTCCTTGTTCCACCCTGTAGATGATCGTCGTAGAACCGTTGAACCACGGTGCGACGCTGGATCTGCGATGCGTAAGTAATTCTAGTTTTGCTATATAGAAGCAGTATTAGAGCCTTACATTATTTCTTCACGCCAGGAAGGTGTAGGCAAGGCCATTTATTATGAGGCCGATCATCCAGGAGCTAGGGAGCGCGATTCTCACACCGCGGTACCACCAGTACCACCATCGCTGAAAGTTGCGAATTCCGACGTGTAGGACTACAGGAACACCTGAAAGTACCTCTTTTGAGGTTTGGAGTTCGCCAATGCGCCGAGAAGCCACAGCGACTAGGGGAATGCTACGATTACACGTGCAACAAACACACACAGATGCCGCACTGCTCGCCTCGAAACTGGCCGAAACAGGCCCAACCACGTCTGAACACGCCGAACCGGCCGAACCAACGTGCGCCGCCGAACACACAAACAAAGGCTTTGGGCTTTGGATTGGTTTCGGATCCGTGGCCAACGGATAGACAGATAGCAAAAACCACGACGCTGTCTTGGGCGATACTTATCGCCCTCTTGTGGCGGTGCAAAGTACCGCCAGCAATGTTTTATTAAAAAAATGTAAAAAAAAAATTAAATTTTTTTATAAAAGTTTTTTTTCGTAAAATTTGAAGCAAGATTCGTAAAATCGTAAAATTAGTCCAAATTCGTACATTTTACGAAAAATTCGGAAGAGTTAGCAAGTATGCGTCACTGTGACAATAAAGGAAAAAAATGACGTAGCTCTGTGGTAACGCGGTTGCCTCACACCACTGATCTCTGGATCGCGTTTGACCTAGAGCACTATATAGCTCCTTCGAAACAGAGTAGCGCAATCTAGAACGCCGTCTCTCGGCGACTAGCGGCGAACGCGCGTAGGTTCCAACTCCGGTCAGAAATGCATGGGGAACGTGAGAAAATCGTTGTTTCTTCAATGTTGTGGAGATGTACGGAACGACAATAGTTTTTGACATAATAAAGGAACATTTTAGAATCATTTGCGCTGAGTTTTGTGCCAAGTAAGGACTAATTTGTTTTTAAAAATTGCACGAGCGGCATTATGCAGCAGACGACGCGGCAACGTCACAGCGTCCACGTGACCCGCTCCGGCCAACCCAAAGAGCCCATCTCCGCTGCGTGCAAAAATCGTCTGCTTCAAACGCCATTGCCTTGGAAATTTCCTTCTCAAAATTTGCACACGCATCCGATATTATTGAAACTTTGATAAAGTGTTTAGTGCATTACCAACTTCACGACAGACTAGTTTTGAAAAGTGTGAACTCGCCGTTTATTTTTTAATTAGCCGTGTTGCGTCGATCTCCTTGTATTCTCCCATAGGGCGGGCCGCCTCCTGGAACCCCGAGTGCCACGTGACTCGCGCCGAGCTGCTCTGTCGGCCATGTTGTCGGCAAAACACGCGGATCAAAGGATTGTGCTACTCTGCTCCGTAGGAGCTATATAGTGCTCTAGTTTGACCAGCTCTGCCTATGGACCGGAATGCGACCACGGTCGGCCATCTTTAGGTCGAGTTATATCATCTCTAGCCATCATAGTAATATGGCGGACAACGCAATTGACTCCGTAAGTGTGACGTCATGGGTCCAAACAAATCGTTGCTAGGGTCGTTGTTATGGACGAATACATGTGGCTCGGTTTCGCTATGAAAAACCCGACCGTTCAAAAATCAGGAGTAGGATTTAAACTTCTAAAAATTACAAATGTAGAAAGCTCGAATGTCATATATGTTCTCACAGAAGTGTGCCGGTGATCGCTCGTTTCTGAAATATTTACGACTGCAACTTCCGGTCCTCAAGATGCCTGCAGCAGACGACGAATGCGAGGGCCGTTTGTTTGAATCGTGTGAATAAAGACGATATTCTGACATCGCATTTGTTTGGAATATAATTAGTTTCAGACACATATAAGAATTCATAGTGAGGTGCGATGCAAAATGTGGTTTATCGAAAGTCCGGGCGTCGATCGAGATGATCGTCTGCTAAAAGATCGCATTGCACCCGTGAGAAAAGCGCTTCAGGCGATCGGTAGAGATCCCAAATTTTGTTTGCAGACTCGCGCTATGCGAGGGTGCTTCGTATACCTGGTTGTAACGATCGCGTGGTGAAAGACCCTCGCAGTTTTTTTAGATTTCCGCAAGACCCCAAAGCGCGCGAAAGAACTGGATAAAAAATATAAGGTGAGTTCATTACAGATTGTACTCGCATCGCGGGTTCGATGGAGATCTTCCCCAAAAGAGCGCATCCACGGAATTTTATGTATACCAAGGTGGAAAAAAAAGCAAAATACTGCGAAATTGCGATAGCCATGCAATTCTTTAATAACCTGACCCAACCACAATCATAATAATAATAACAAACGACTTACCTCGACGGCGTACGATTTGTTTCTCATGCTGGCCAGCACTACGCCGGTAATGCACTTCAGGTCGTCGTCGTAACTGATCTGCATGACGTAGTTTGATTTTACTGCATTTTCACCCCTCGTAAGTAAGCTGGGTTCTTGCTGACGAACGTATTTTGTTTTACAAGTACCGCTGTAAAAATCAAATACGTTGTCGACGAAACGTCGCAGGACGACAGGGAGCCAAATTCCACCACTAAAGAAATCGTGTGAGCTCCCCGCGTCGTGCGTATAACATCAGTCATAAAAAAAAAAAATAGGAGCGTACGAAATACACCGATCGCACTATGCGTTCGGCGCATGCGTGACGCCGCCCTAGCTTTAGTTCACAGGAGGCAGATGGCCGTGCATCAGTGAGATCGGTCTATTACAATTAGGGGTGTCGCGAACTTTTGTCGAACCAGATTTTTAGGTCGAACTTTCGGGGTTCGACTGTGTCGAACCGGTTCGACGAACCTTTGAACTTTTCACCAGATTCCACCGGTTCGACTTTGTGGACAGTGTGGCCAGACCTTTATACAAGCATGTCTAGGTTTGGCGAATTTTTTTTTTTTTATAAAAAGGGTGATTTTATTTTATAAACAGTAGTAATTAAAAGAAACTAATTCTAATCACTGAAGAAGTTAATAACTTAATTTTTTTTGTACTGAATAACCAATCAGCGCTGCCCTTAATTCATCCCTTAGCCATTACCATCCAATCCGAAGCCAACTGGCCAGCCTGTCGCGCATGCGCACACGAGTCGAACCTCAATACAAGGTTCGTCGAATTGTTCACTGAAAGTTCGAAAAAGTTGAACCTGGTCGAACTCTGACCTCGGCCGGTTCGCGACACCCCTAATTACAATTACGAAATTGTGATCACGTTAAAAGAGTAAAAGAGTAGTTCGGACGTGTGGTTCAGTCTTTTCAAAAATGGTGAACGATCTTTTAAGCTCACAATCGTCTGCAGTAAAGGGCCCCTGAAAAGAAAAAAAAAAAGTTTTTTTTTTTTAAACAGTCTGGTTGGGACCAACGTTACTAGATGACCTCAGTTGTGGAACACCCGCGGAGGGGGGTACCCCCCCTCACTCACCTCAATCCGCCTAGAGTCGTTCGAAGCGCCATCTATATTTTCGTTTCATAACTGTGCATTCTAAAGAGCACAGCTGAAGCGCCAAATTGCGATCACAACGCCGCCATTTCTCCCGCAGCGGTCACTCGAGGAACTGCACGTGACATCTATTTTTGGCTTCAATCGGGTTACAGGGGTTCCACCCCCGTCTCCCTTGCGGACGCGCCGCGAAATACCCCCCCACCCCACAGTTAAAACGCGCCTAGGTCGGGACGCGCTACCTGAAATCCCCGCTGAGGCATGGTTGTATAAAAACAATATTAATTGTGCTGCAAAACTGCAAAACTAAAAATTTTAGAAAACATCACCCCCATTTTGTACTAATCTCCAATAAAAGTTACTACAAAAAGAGTTTTTTTCGTTGGTTTTTACGTTTCTAGTGACGTTGAAACGAACGTATCCCGATTCAGTTGCCAAAGCAGCCGTCCGGCGGCGCGTCGAGCGAATCTGGGCGAGTCGTGGTGAGTGAGGGGGGTACTGTTCGTGCATGCAGCGTCTATGAACAGTTCCGTAACTGAGTTAATCTAACAACGTTGGTTGGGACACGCGTGTCGAAAAATGAATTTTACGCGGAAAAAAAAAAATTTAGAGCAATATTGACGGCGAGAGATTTATTTGAAGTTTTGCGCGCAAATTCCATGGTCATTCAGCTCGGCTTCGCATTGGTAACGATGGTCATTCAAATCAGCTTCTCATTGGCCAATAGAATGAGTGACAGCTGAGATGTTGGTTATAAAATCTTCGTCGAATGAACGTCGTAATGGTTTACAAACGTTTTACAAAATCGTAACTTCCGTCCGGATAAAACAACAAACAAAAGCTTCGCCATTTTTTTTTTTTTTTTTTCTGTCATGGTCGCCGTCTTGCAACGTCTCTCGCGTCCTCGGGTGGTTTTATAGTTTTTATCGCGTTTATATGTGAAGACCTCCTGAAGAGGGCTTGTTGCTTGTGTTAGTTAGGCATGGCCGATTCACACGACGGATTGATTGTTCACGTGACGACATGCCCGCGGTTCGTCTGTCTCCCAAGCGCATCCACACAAGGGAGACGACGAGCAGACGCCAGCAAGGACGGACCGAACCTGGTCGCCACCCCACAGTGCCGCGAAACTCCAACATCGTACCGTTGGACCGTTGTCCAAGAGAGAAATCGATGCTCGCTACCGCGATAATGAATCGTACGCCGCTGTTACGTACAGATCGAGACAAAACACCGTGATAGGCTTCGCGCGAAGCGCCAAAGCATGAGAGTGACACAGGCATGGTCCTGCGCGAGAAGGGTTTCGCGTGGAAGCGACGAAGTTCTGAGCTCGCGAAGGGGCGTTTGGAGATGCCTTCACGCACTCCGCGCTCGTGCACAACACTCAAGTTCACCACAGCCACAAGAGAGGTCTTGCTCGGTGAAATCCTGATTGGACGTGCAAGAATTATCGCGGCGTGCTAGACGAGTTTTGACGGAAGCTTGCTGACGCGGACCCGGAGGAGTACCGGAACCTGCGTCGCATCAGCCAGACAAAGTTTCTGCAGTTCCTTTCACACGAGGAA
This sequence comes from Ixodes persulcatus, assembly GCA_013358835.2. Taxonomy (NCBI): domain Eukaryota; kingdom Metazoa; phylum Arthropoda; class Arachnida; order Ixodida; family Ixodidae; genus Ixodes; species Ixodes persulcatus. Next base: position 154,127 of record JABSTQ010011090.1, on the reverse strand, counting down.
CGAAGAAACGCCTGACAAAATCAACCAGCGAACGCACAAAACACAACGATGCGCCACTTTTGTTTTCATCGCCCAGAAACAAAAACAAAACAAGAAAACAATAAACCGTTGCCAGACTAAACGCTTTTCAAGTCAATCTCGCCAAAAATCCGCGAGTGAAAAAGGCGCTTGACTTTATCAGTCTGCGGACGTGGCGCGGATCACAGGAATCGATGACGAGCCGGTAGGTCACTTGGTACACGGTCTGCGGACGAAAATCGCGATTCGGTCCGTCGTGTGAATCGGCTGTACGACGCGGTACTATAGTGTACTAGAATACTTGGGTAGTGTTGGGACCGGAGCGGCTCGGCAATGGGAGCTCGTCTCGTGAGCGCGCGTGTATTGACAGTTCGTGGCGGCGCTGTAATCGAGTTATCCGGAAAAAATCGCGCAGCCCGCTTTTTCTGTCTTTTTACTTCGAGCGGCGCACGTGTCGGTACCACGATTTTGCGAAGGCTAGAAGCGCGAGCTCATAGCGTTGGCAGCTGCCCTTGGTGCACGAGAGCTCGTGCCGCCGAGATGTGCCCGAGAGCAAGGCGCTCGCGCTTGTAGCTTTCCCTGCGGTACGACACAAGGTGAAACCATGTGTTTTTCACTTCGAGCGGTGCGCGCACTGATCTCTATTGTAGTAGGCTGGATCGCGGACCGCGGCCTCGGCAGCTGGGGCCGAGTGTCGCCACCGGCGGCCATCGATTGACACCAGCCAATGCATGGAACTCTATAAGAAGAACGAGAAAAAGTGACGTTTTCCCCTGTTTCTAAGCTGTTGTCGGCACTGTAACTTTTTGGATGCTTTTCGATAAACCCGTCAAATAGCTTGCGTACTAACATTAAAACTGAAAGCCCTCGCAGTTCTAGTTCTAGTACACCATAGCAGTTCTTATAAATAAATATTTTGTGGTCGAGAGTGACTCCGCTGTAGTGCAGCTCAATGAGGCGAGAGTTACTTAGAGTTACCGCGGAGTCGGTGGCGGTTTCGTTGAGTTGGGTTTAGCGGGTTTAGCAGACAAGCTCGAAGGCTTTGCTACGCGGAATTCGCTCACTCCCGGAAAGCCGCTGTCGAGATGGAACTTCTTTGTCATTCGTCAACTTCTGGGCTTCCCTAAGGACGGTCTTATTGACGGCAAGTTCCTTTGTCTACTCCACTGCGAGAGCAAGCTTGCCAGCTCAGCCGTAGGTGCTCCGGTACGTTCGATTTTTTTATTCGGCGACCAGACGTTTGAAAAATACCGATTCGATCTCCAAACACCCGACATAAGGATCGCAGCACACCAAAAAATACTCGCCTCCGAGCACAGCGTACATGCTTCAATATTCTTACTTTTGTGCGTTTCTCCCATAGACTTGCGTGTATTGCCTGGTGTCAAGCAATGGCCGCCGGTGGCGACACCGACGGGCTCCCGATCCGCGATTCAGCTGATTCAGCCTACTAAAATAGAGATCAGTGGGTGCGCGTGTCGGGACCACGATTTCATAGTTCCGTGTGTTCTATCGTAATATGCTTTGAATCTTGTGTTCTGATTTTGCGGATGGTGAACGCGTAAGGGCAGTGCCGGAATGCCGTCGGCGAAACAGCGACAAAACTCTTGCTCTGCACCTGGTTGCAATACGGGCCTCATCCGAGTGAAAGGAGTGAAAACGGCGTCCCTTTTCGGCGTTCCAAAAGACAGAGCCAAAAGAAATCTTTGGGAGAAGAATCTGCAGCGATCGGACAAGCGTCTTGAAGAAACAAGCGCTGTCTGCGAGCTTTTAAGTTGGTTGTTTTAAAACTCGCAGAGTTTTAAAACAACCAACTTAAAAGCTTCTTACTCCCATAATCAAAAAGAAGAAATGGCTACGTCCCAGGCATGTCCAATGTTGTGAGTTCATGCTTATGCAGGATATTTTTTTATTCATAACAGAACTTTACAGAATTAATTAAAAGGAGGTAGTATATAGATACGTGTATGTCGTCTGCACTGTACATCCGTAGATCTCGGCGGACCCTACATGGGTGAATAACCGTTGCAATATTTTGATTACTTAGCCGAATATGGTAATTAACTTTTTAATGAACGGTTTAATGGGCCATGTAGCAATTGTAGCTTTAAAGGGAGCCATTATTAAAGGCCAACCCAATTTAGAAAGTTCGCGAACAAACAACGAGCTTTGAGATATTCATCGCTAAAAGTTTGCCTTTCTTCGCTTAATTAAAAAACCGCGCGCTGAAAGCGAGAATGAGGTTGTGCTGATATTGATGCGTAGAAACATGACGCAGTAGTTTCTGTCCCCTCGTCACTAACTCGACAGCGTGTCTTCGGTGGACTCGCCGGTACCACACATCAAGACGACTAAGTCACTATTCTACCTATTATTTTCATAACGTGGTTTCTGAATCAAGCGAAGAAAGGAAAACTTTTACGATAAATTTCGCCAACCTCGTTGCCTTTTCGCGAATTGTCGAAATTCTGTTTGCCCTTAACAATGACTCCCTTTAAAACTGCAATTGCCCCATGGCCAATTAAGCCGTAAATAAACAAGTTAACTAGCAGATTTTGGTTAATTGTTAAACATTGCAACGGTTATTCACCCATTTATTGTCCACCGAGCCCTACAGATATAACAAAACACGATATCCACATATCTGCCCCATCCTTTTTTTTTGTAAAATATGTAAAGTTCTGTAAAGAATAAAACAAAAATACCCTGTATGTCTGCGTGAACCAGATATGCCCCCTGTGGAACCATGGATCTTTCCCTTCGAATACTCAGCTCAGGCGAGAGTGACGAGACTTACCTGGTTGTCAGAAAGCAGCTGTCGGTTAAATGTATTGTTATGAGCGTGTGGGTTTCAGATGGTTTACTCTCAAGAGGATAATGCGCTGCATATTGTAACCAGGTATGCGCTGCACATTGCAACCATTATTTCAATACCGTGCTGTAAACTATTACAACTTTTTCCTTGCCTGATCTACAAATGCTCATGTTTTCTGCTCAAAATGATGTGAAATAGTTGCTTGTTTTCTTTGAATGTTATAAAGCATTATTTGTTCAGCCCACGTTGTCTCAGTTTTTGGACTTAAGTTCCATGTTAAAACGCGTGATAAAAATTGTCACGGCTTATAAGCCATTTCTTACAAGTGAACGTCGGGTCGTCCTCGGATGGACGTGGCAGTCATGAAGAAATAAAAGATTCTCACCCCTTTGCGACCGTCGCTTGGGTGGTTGGTCGCATAAATGAACACAAGAATGAGTGACAAGTGAAGCGAGCTGATTAAGGTCAAGAAAAAGAAGACGGGCAGTAAAGAAGACGGAGAGGTTAACCTGGGGTATTAAAACCATACTAAAACAACCTCGGATTTTAGTATTTGCCGTTTCGTTCCATTATAAAATAAGAGAAAAAAAAAAAAAAAAAAAAACTGCTTCCGAGTTTTAGATACTCCTTTCAAATATTTAATGTTCGGCCTTTGCGACCAAGGAAATGGGCATGTTATTTAAAATGCTCACCATCCGACAAACCGAAAGTCGCAGCTAATTCTACGCTGAAACAACTTGCAACCCGCTTCTTTAAAGTCGCAATTGTTTTTATGTAAAGGAAGGGTAATGTAGCTTGTACCGTCCAATACATTGAAGCATCATGTTGCTAACGATCGTGCCGCAGCGTAATTGATGCCGCGGTACGACCGCTGGCAGGTCGTAGCTGTATCAGAAATCCTATGTGCACTCCACCAAAGCGGCACCAAAGATTCATATTTTCGCGCGTGCAGCCGCGCATGCGCACACCTTCCGGATAACACGCCGGTGTCGACACCTGTCGCGATCAATACCACGCGCTTCAGCGAGCCCCTCCGGTCCCAACACTACCCAAGTATTCTAGTGACAGCTAAGAGAAAACCGAAAGCCTTCAGAGAAAAGTATTCCTACGCGGCGCCGCCAAGCGTTTTCATACTAATCCGCGGACCAATCCACCTTTTGAATTCAACATGCCGGCCGTAGCATGCGACGAAGTTTCTCGTGACAATTTCGCTTTTGCACCGTGTTACGTGCCAGCGGTTACGCACAAATCTTAAATCGTTGCGTTTGCAATTTTTGCCGACAAAGTGTCCCACATCGAAGAAAGGAAAACTTTTACGATAAATTTCGCCAACCTCGTTGCCTTTTCGCGAATTGTCGAAATTCTGTTTGCCCTTAACAATGACTCCCTTTAAAACTGCAATTGCCCCATGGCCAATTAAGCCGTAAATAAACAAGTTAACTAACAGATTTTGGTTAATTGTTAAACATTGCAACGGTTTATTGTCCACCAAGCCCTACAGATATAACAAAACACGACATCCACATATCTGCCCCATCCTTTTTTTTGTAAAATATGTAAAGTTCTGTAAAGAATAAAACAAAAATACCCTGTATGTCTGCGTGAACCAGATATGCCCCCTGTGGAACCATGGATCTTTCCCTTCGAATACCCAGCTCAGGCCGCGAGACTTACCTGGTTGTCAGAAAGCAGCTGTCGGTTAAATGTATTGTTATGAGCGTGTGGGTTTCAGATGGTTTACTGTCAAGAGGATAATGCGCTGCATATTGCAACCATTATTTCAATACCGTGCTGTAAACTATTACAACTTTTTCCTTGCCTGATCTACAAATGCTCATGTTTTCTGCTCAAAATGATGTGAAATAGTTGCTTGTTTTCTTTGAATGTTATAAAGCATTATTTGTTCAGCCCACGTTGTCTCAGTTTTTGGACTTAAGTTCCATGTTAAAACGCGTGATAAAAATTGTCACGGCTTATAAGCCATTTCTTACAAGTGAACGTCGGGTCGTCCTCGGATGGACGTGGCAGTCATGAAGAAATAAAAGATTCTCACCCCTTTGCGACCGTCGCTTGGGTGGTTGGTCGCATAAATGAACACAAGAATGAGTGACAAGTGAAGCGAGCTGATTAAGGTCAAGAAAAAGAAGACGGGCAGTAAAGAAGACGGAGAGGTTAACCTGGGGTATTAAAACCATACTAAAACAACCTCGGATTTTAGTATTTGCCGTTTCGTTCCATTATAAAATAAGATCAAAAAAAAAAAAAAAAAACTGCTTCCGAGTTTTAGATACTCCTTTCAAATATTTAATGTTCGGCCTTTGCGACCAAGGAAATGGGCATTTTATTTAAAATGCTCACCATCCGACAAACCGAAAGTCGCAGCTAATTCTACGCTGAAACAACTTGCAACCCGCTTCTTTAAAGTCGCAATTGTTTTTATGTAAAGGAAGGGTAATGTAGCTTGTACCGTCCAATACATTGAAGCATCATGTTGCTAACGATCGTGCCGCAGCGTAATTGATGCCGCGGTACGACCGCTGGCAGGTCGTAGCTGTATCAGAAATCCTATGTGCACTCCACCAAAGCGGCACCAAAGATTCATATTTTCGCGCGTGCAGCCGCGCATGCGCACACCTTCCGGATAATGCGCCGGTGTCGACACCTGTCGCGATCAATACCACGCGCTTCAGGCGAGCCCCTCCGGTCCCAACACTGCCCAAGTATTCTAGTACACTGTAGCGGTACGACGTGCGACCGGCAGACACAGGAAATAGGAATGGCTCTCGTACGGGGCGCAGCCAAGCCGATCCACTACGAAGAGGCGGGGAGTACCTCTCCTCCACGCGTCCGAAATGCCGAGAGAGAGAGCAAGTGGAAAGGAGGTGCCTACCGACGAAATTGCGTCTGGCGCAGGCAATATTGCTCTAAATTTTTTTTTTTTTTCGCGTAAAATTCATATTTTGACACGCGTGTCCCAACCAGACTGTTTGGAAAAAACTTTTTTTTTCTTTTCAGGGGCCCGCTGAGCTAGCTGGCAGTTGTACATGACTAGAGGAGAAAACAGTGCTACAAGACAAGGAAAAGACAACGTTGTATTTGTCTGGTCTTTATCCTCCTAAACATGCACGATTTTCGCTAGTCTACGTGAAAGGAATGACCGCAGAAAACAGCAGACAACTTACAGCCTGATGGCTTGGCAGGATGTTCCAAAGGCTCCTCGTGGTGCGTGCGCGCAGCCCCGGAATCGGCACAGGTGCGCCACAAGCAGGACAAGACGCGTGGACAGGAAGTGCTGCATCTGCGGAAGGGGCACATGTTGCAACGCTCTGACATCGACGTCCCAGAAGAACGGCGATTCACGGCACTTCGCATCGCCTGTCTGAGAGAAGGGTCTATTCACTTGCCTCATTGGCTACATTTCCCGAGCTGCAGACGGCTCTATGCTCAGTTCATTACTATGCTGATAATGCAGTTAGGGGTAAGCGCTCGCCGCACCAATGAACCTTTCACCTCCCAATTCTGATCTCAGAGTGTGGGTGGGAGCGTGATCACGTGCGGAAACACGGATAATTGGTCCTAGGAGCACTTTTGTTTTCACCTCATTATCAGCTTAGGAGCGAAGTACAGGCAAAGACGCAGTTAGAAAAACCCGACGCTTGGGTTCGCAAAGTCTAAATGCAAAGCACAACTTCGAATGTTTTTTGTGCTGGCGTCTCAAGACAATACTAAAAGAAAGGTTTCGAAGAGTTTCTACAGCGCTAAAAACACGTGGTAACAGCCAAAAAAAAATGAATGTAAAATAATAAAAAAAATCTCTCAATAAGTAGATGAAAGCGAGTGATGATGCCAAATCATGAGCCTACATCTATGCCGTACGTTCAAACTTCTTGGCGGGCTCGAAATAATTTTCAAACACCTGAAAGAAGTGATGCTTACGGTGAGGACCGATGAAGATGCGTCCAGCTGCAGTGGAGTCTCGCAAACGTAATGACTCTGTCGTGGTCGCCGCTCTCCGAGGCACTTCACTCGCCAGTCCCCTAAGTAGCGCTGCCGACGCCGTCTGACCTATCCCACATCCTGGTGTGAGCTCCATTCCCCTCCCTTCTTACAACGGGATGGAAGTCATTTATTTTTTACACCAATGAACTGTCAGCCTTGTGTCACGTGGCCACACTATCCGCCAGCGTGGAGAACACTGTCACGTGATGCGAAGCCAACAGTTGGTTGGTCCAGTTGTATGTCACGGAACCAAACGCCACAGAGCTCTTGTTCGAACTAAAGATAAAGAAAGCAGACACATCTCTGGTATTTTTTCTCAATCCCAAGCCTTCTCTCTCGCTCTCTTTCTTTTTTCTTTTTTTTTTAGGGATGTGGGTTGGTTTGCATATCTTGAGAGGGAGTGGTCACGGGTCTAAGATGTGGCCTAGATAGTCTACAAAGAAGACAATCTCCCTTGGTTGGCTTAGCTGGCTTTCTCTTTTTGTGCTGGGTCCAGATATGAAATCCTTTTTTTTTTTTTTGTATATCTTCCCTTTGAGCTTTGGGCCTCAGGTTTGAGTTTCGGTTATTGTAACACGTCGTGTTCTTGTAACAGGTGCTCGTCAAAAAGTTCGCCACGACTGGAGCGCGATCACTATTGGACATTAAGAGGATATCTCAGTAGAATTTCATCTCCGATAGGAACTTTTCCGGAATCCAGATGGCGCTGGGGGGGGAAGCGTTTACACACACCTGCTTACGCGATATAGTGCTATTTCCAAACAAAAATAAAGAAAAAGCTTGTCTTTTTGTTCCGGTTATCAGCGGACGGCTTGACCCTGAAAGCGCCCCACTTAACCCACCCCGCCCTGCAAGCTGCGAGAATAGCTTCTTTTTTTTTTTTCATTTTTTATGCAGTTTAGAAAGAGTATAGCAGTGAGGGTTGTGGGCCTCCAAGCCCATCGCGAAGGAGGCTCTTTGTCCTATTCTTACCGAATCAGGAAGAAAAAAAAAAAAAAAACGCGGTTACAGAACGCCTCATTTCGTTGCCCGGTTTTACTTTGGAAAAAGATATGGATCGGTTATTCCGTGTTCCGAGATTTTTCGCACGATACGATTTCCAAATTGCATGTAGATTGCTGATATCGTCAGTACAAGAGCGAAATATGCCATACATTTCTTTCGTGGTGTTGTGTCAGAAACTAAAATGTTGCGAAAGCGTTGCGTCCTAATAGTGGCCTCTCAGAGCCTACTTTTCATTCCTGCAAAGCAGTGCTTTGAAAAATAAAGCTACTCACTCTAAAAGTGTCTGATCTCCTTGTGAGAAAAAAGATACGAAATTAACCATTTCGCGATGCAATCAACAGCCATTAGAGTCCCAGCTTTTTTTCTTTTTTTTCCAGAGCACCGGATTTCGTTTTATTTCAACGGTCACCCTGATTTCTAAATAAGTGTACGATTTCTAAATTGCACGGAAGCAGAACTATAAGTTGTGGTATAAGTTGTACTGTCAAAATGCCAAAAAATCAATTACCACAAGTTTAGATAGTGTTGCGTCTTATATACGTACTGATCAAAGCGTATAGTTCCTTTGTCAGAAAGCTATGAAAAAAAAAAAAAAGTTTTAACTAACTTTTATACTTACATGTTCCGATAAATCACTTCACAAGGCTGAATTGCCACTAAGGCCCCGGCATCTTTTACCGAGAACCTCATTTGTTGTTGTTTTGTTTTGTTCGCCCGGACGAGACACCGCCTCCGCAAAACACTCAAATAAGTAAACGTTGAGGCACCTAGTAACAACGTCAAGGGGCTCTGGGCGCTTTTTGGGTCATGTGATTGTCTTTCTTACGAGATCAGAAGTAAATAACTTTTTTTTTTTTTTTTCGAAGTGAGCCAATTATATGTCAAGCGAAACTGAGATAAAGTGGAATATTTGAGTATCAGTAAAGCTATGAGCCATGTACCGCGGTCACCTCCGGAGTGTTTTTTTTCTCTCGCATAATATGACCAATTCCAGTTTAAAAACATGAGATCGATGCACCGACAGATATAGTCCGATTTTCAGCAAAAAATTAACTGAGTTTCTGTTTCTGGCTTGTTTCGGGCCGGCTCCCTCTTTGCGCCGGGGATAACACTAATTAAACTTGAGGAAGAAAACGAGGAAGGACGGTTGTCCGCCCTTTCTCTATACCAACCCGCTCGTTCTGTCCTTACAGATAACCTAGCAAGCTAGCTAGCAAGGTGATTTTCCCAGCCGGCGGCGGGAAACAGCCGCGTTACTTCACTTGCCATGCCACTTTTTCACGCAGAGCCAGCAGGCCGAAGAAAAAACATTCCTTCACCATGGAGAGCGCGCATGGAGAGCGCGAGGAGTCTGAACCTTCTTTGTGTTTTGCCGGTTTGTCTTTAGGGAGGAAAAAAAAAAAGGGGGGGGGGGGGGGGTTCCAAATCTGCGCCTGAGTTGTCGTCGAGCAAAGCAATAATAATAATAATAAAAAAAAAAAAAAAAAACTCGAGAAACGCGTAGGGATTCAGGACATTTAATCGAACGCCGTTTCATTGAAAAAGTGGTCGTCCCGTACCGAAACTTTCAATTGCAACAATTGGCCGGTATTTTTAAACAAAAAGTCCTAATAGCGAAAAAAAAAAAATATTTAATCGGGGTTGGTGGAGGGGGGAGGTGGTGGAAACCCCGAATCTATCCGCTTGGTTACAACTCCAGGCGGGTCCTCCGTCGTGCCATCTGAGCGTCTGTCGTACGAGAGGACAATGAGAAATTACTTCTTGGTTTGCAAGATTCAATGGTTTCAAAGAAAGAATAAATTTTCAAATATTATTGGCAGAAACGTATGATGCATTCAATGAAACGGCGTTCGGTGAAATGTCCGGTCCCAGGTGCGGTTGATCTTCTAGTGCGCAACAGAACCTCAGATGCCTCGCTTTGTGAAAATATGATGACTGAAAACCGGCATCGTCTTTCAGGCACGTGCAATCTTTTTGCGGTTCCGATATAAAAAGAAAAAAGGTGCAGGTCGATGCCAAAGTCGCGAATCTCGGAAAAAAGCTAATAGAAGACAATCTCACCACAAAACCGACCGACGCAGAGAAGAGCTCACCGGCCTCTTGATGAATGCGGTGGAAACTCACCTACGATTTTCGTTTTCGGAAATGGCATTCTTTTGGTATATGAATAATAGCAACAATCTTTTCCGTATTTTTTTTTTTTTTTTGTAGCAACTTATGATTTCTGGTGCGGATGGGTCTTGACACAATTTGGGGGCTCTCTGTGGTCGTCGGGTGCAATGACGAGGTCTCTTCGTTATAGAACTCAACGTTGAGGCAATGTCTTAATAGAAAAAAAAATACGTGTGCTATCACTTTGTTAATTGTTCCTATCCTGCATAACTGTGGACCTCTGCTTCTTCGTTACTATTGGTGTCTGTAATATACAAATTTTGTATATATCGCCTTTTGTGTTCCCCACGGGGCCCCCAGAGTAGAGCCGCAAATACTAAATTTAAAAGCTTGATCGTATAATACTTGCGTGGATTTATCTCAGCATCTGTCAGTTTTGCGGTGAGCTTTTCTCCCGTGATCTTCTCGGTGTTGCGCTGTTCTCCGGCGGAGAAAAGCTCACAGAAATCCGGCGGATGCGGAGAAGAGCTCACCACACTTTTGATGCATGCGAAGAAAAGCTCACCTTTACAAACCGATCTACCATTATTTCTTCGCAGCTCTCGATATTTTATCGAACTCTGTTCCATCAAAGATATTTATTTCAACGCCATTTATTTGAACCCAATTTCATTGAAGCCGTTTAGTATAGAACGCTGTTCTATGGAACATCATGGTTTCTGGCCAGATCGTTTCTCGTTTTTGTAAATAGTGTTTTTTCTTTGCATCCAAAGGATAAATATATTGTCACGAATGAAAACTGATGAGGCGGTGAATAACTTTAGAAACTAAACGTTTAATCGGGTGAACAAAATAGAAGGTTAGCGTCGCAGGCGTCGATGTCGGTGAAACAGCAGGATCGAGACTGACTGCGGCTCGCCACGCGGAGCCCCTTATGTACACGCATGGGCTTCTGGAACAATCGGCATAGAAGGTTCAGCAGTAGAATCAGCTAACCTCGAATAAGCAACAGGGTTCTAGAACTTACCAGAACGCGACATTATAGAAACAATAAAAAAGTGTACCCGTTACCAGGGATCGAACTTCGGCAATTTGCGTCGAAGGTAAGCACGGTAACCGTCAGACCACGGGCGCGCTGCCTACCTGGCCAGCTGCGCACGCGGCAATATTATGTTCCGTTTTGCTTTTGCTTCGTAATAAACAATGACCTCTTTCGGTGATGTGGCCTAAGACGGACTTGATACTTTTTGGGAGGTCAGGGGTCGTCGGGTGCCGAGACGGAGGTCCACAATTGTTGCTGTTCGTAGTACTCAACTTTGGGGCACTGTCCTGTTTCCATGTAAATGATAACTAAAAAAAATATGAGTTTTCCACTTTTTTAATTGTTCGCATTCTGCAAAACTGTGGATTCGTCTGCCTCTTCCCCATTTTTCTTAGAAAGTAAGCTATTTTTCTGGTACTGAGCAAGAACCCCTGGTTTTACAACTATACGGACCCGCAAAAAGCGCAGAATGAGCGGTGAGCAAAGTGTGGACGTGAGTTTTAAATATAAACACCGCAGTGCGAACAATGCCGAGAATATTAAATTTTAAATGTTGAATAAATTATTTCGTAATCGAGCTTTTCTCCGCATTTGCTGGTTTTGCGGTGAGCATTTCACCGACGAGCTTCTCTCCGGTGAGCTTTTCAACGCCGCCTTTTCTCCAGTGAGATTTTCTTGGCCGCCCAACAGTTACTGCCCACTGCCGACCAAGGGCTCACCGCAGCCAAGACGTGCAATAGACGAACACCATAATAAAAGGTGTGCGGGTACTTGTCTAATACATTCACCTCTATTTCATAAAATACTGAATTAAGAATGTTTTGGTTCGGGTCAAACGAAGAATCTTCAGCGCGAGACTTTCACAACTTCCAATAGAAACGTGTGACGCGCTACTACCAAAAAGCTTGCTCTGTTTTTAGCTTCACTGAAGAAATTTTCGCAATGTTTGTTTTATTACGGTTTTATTACTTTGCATATCAGCCTCCACAAGCTGATATGCAAAGCGAATGTCGAAATTAAAACAAAATCGACGAACTCACATATGTTTCTTCTGGATTTAAAATATGTAAACTTTTTAAATGCATCTCTGCAGAATACTTGAAATCGCCAAATCAAATCACTTCTCCTACTTCGAACAGAAAGAAGTGGTAAGACAGTATCGACCTTTTGACACTTCGGTAGCTTTTGTCTGCCTGCATTTGGTAACTTCAGGACTCACGCAAGGATCCGCTTGAAGCGTGAAATCTTTCACCCCCATTTTCGTGACACAAAACGCCAACAAAGAACGAAACATCCGCCCAATGACGCGCTCTGGCGATTGAAAACTAATGATTAATTTCACACCCACCCGCAAAATATCTTCGCCGCCGAACAAAAAAGAAAAAAAAAAAAGAAACCTTTCACTGGCATTTGTGCGACCCCAAAACACCAACAAAGACGGAACATCCTCCCCAGGACGCGCTCGGGCGATGGACAACCTACTATCGCGATAACGCGCAAAACATCCTCGCCCGCCAAAATAAAAAAAAAAAAAAAAAAAAAAACTTTGAGAGGAACTCTCCCTCGAAATCCCGACCGTCTACCCGACGACCTTGAAGATGCAAGTAGTCCGGGGCGCAATAACACATTGTGCAATTTCAAGAGGTAGTATTAGCGACACGCTCATAGATGGCGCCAGCTGACAGCTCGATTTCTGGCATTTTGATGGGCCACAAACTTAGTTAAATTTTATCACAATGAGAATCTCTGGCACGAAGATCTTGTAAGAGATATATTCAAAAAGTCTTGGTCTTCAATATTGTGGCGCCTGAATTTGTATTTAGGCCCTGGTTTATTTTTAAATGCTCACGAAGAACGGTACGAAAAAAGGGCCTTTACAAGCAAGTTTAAGTTCCCATAAAACAATTTTAACATTTAGATCGGGAAATGTAGCGCCACAACCTTACTCAGTTTTTTACTACCTTTCTAATAAAACCATTCCCAGTTCAATCCGTCCGGTGGTTGCTGAGAAAAAATATCAAAAAGTTGCCATTGGAATTGCATAGGGCTTGGGAACTGCGATATCCGCTGGTTCTTATCTTTATATCGGTTGTTATATATCTGATCAAGCCTGCAGCTTTGCATGAATACTCCCACATTTAAAGACGAGTTGAGGACAAAGCCAATGTCCAGCTGGCTTTTTAAAACCGGAGGATGATCAGGAGTGACGGAGACAGCAGGTGCATCGATAGATTCCGGGCACGATTCCGGGTCATGACACGGCTCTGAGGTCACATGCTTCTTCGTTGCACAAGATGGATTGTCATTATCACTGTCAGCTTTCCGTTTAAAAAAGCTTCTGATGTCTATTTTCACTCCTGACCCATATCAGCCCACGGTTATATAAAAAAGTGGGATTGGGTGCGGAATGTGGCCCTTTCAAGCAACTGGGCCAGGAAGAGTGAGCCAGCAACAGCAAAGTGTGCCACCCTGTCACAGATATTCGAGTGTCACGCGTGGGAACACGGTGGTGTCAACGAAGACGGTCCGACACTCCTCACCCGCGTGAGTTATGGCCCGGGGGAGTATCGTTGTTGACATGGTGCGAACAGAGTTTCGCAGAACTGCATTGTCCAAAAGAGGACGCCTGGCCCCGATTTTGACCCCCCTCTTCTCCTTTCCCATGACCGCAACATGCTGCAGGCGAGAAGAAAAACCCAAAGACACATATACAAAACAGAGCACTGGCGTGAGCAGTGGCGTAGACAGGGGGTTGGTTTGGGGGAAGGACCGCCCCCCCCCCCCCCCAAAAATGCCAAAGCTACCCGCCCCCCCTCTTCCCCCCCGGGGCCCGCTCGCTCCACTCCGGAGCGAAGGGGGAGCGCGGACTATCTCCAACTCATAGCTATAGGCCAATTTGTTCTGTTGAGCTTTTTGGAAGAATTCCGTTCTGTGCAGAGACGCTCTGTTTTTGGGGCATTTTACTGACTTTCACCCGAATGTTCGTGATTCCTCACAACACAGGACTGCGTTGTGAGGAAAAAAGTGTTCCTGCGGAAAAAAGTGTTCCTCCCTATGTTTTTTTTTTTTTTTTTTTTTTGCCATTTGGGCGCGGCTGATTGCAACTGACCGAGGGGAGAACTTATTCTTTTTTGTGTTTATTGCTGAAGGATCCAAGGAAACAAAAGTGCGTGGATTTTATTTTTAGGATAGCTTTCGGTTTCTCCGTTTGCTAGAAAAGCTATTTCGCGACGTCATTCGATCCCCCGTACCCGAGAGAGCTGGGGAAGGGAGGGGGGGGGGGGGGGGGGTAGGCACTCTGGCTTGGGGGGGGGGGGGGGGGCAAGTGCCTCTTTTGCACCTTCCTGCCGACGCCCATGCCCTCTGGGCCTGGAATTCAGTAGCGACAAGTCGGGAATAATGTTTTATAACGATGAGAAGGGGGACCCGCTAAAAATTTAGGACGTTTTAAAGGGATACTTCAACAAAATTTGAAATATTCCCGTCGTGTTCAAAAATATGTTTAATATGATCCACAATATCCGTAAATGACAGTCACACGTTTGTATTTTGAGCCTGGTGGCTGTATTTTTCGTTATAAACGGCCCACTCTGGCAAGCGCTCGGGGAAGGCCCAGCGGAGACCACGTGACATCCAACGCAATCGTGACGTAGGTCGTCTCGGGACGAGCAAAGCTACGGCGAGGCTGACGTCGAGAGGATGGCCTAGTCGTTCCAGCCCTCAAAGCGGCTGCTTTTGTACGAATTTTGAGTGACGGGTTAATCTTCTATAATCTTGTAGGGGGACAATAGCGACTTCTGCGACACACAAAAGGCATTCTCGGGAAGAGGTGAGTTCCTCCTTCCCCTCTTCTCTCGTCGTGGCCGGAGGCGAGACACTCACCGCGGTCACTAGCTGTCAAGGTTCCTAGACGGGCATTACAAGCGAGGCGTTAGCGACACGACATCCACCAGGTGCTCTTTGCTAATCGTTTAATTCGTTTTAAAATTCCTTTTCGAGAGTTTTTTAACAAGATATTGGTATGTTCGATGTGATACTGCTCCTTTGAACACATATAGACCCAAAAATGAGCACCGAAATTTCGTTGTAGTATCCCTTTAATAGAAGACGTAGAGATGTATAAATATCTAGGAGTGTGGCTGAATGATGGAAAACAATACTTAGAAGAAGCAAATTATGCTAAAGAAAGGAAAAAGAAATGAACATTATGAAGCATAGGGCACTATGGAACATGGGCGTCGGCAGGATTTTGTCTTGGGGGGGGGGGGGCAAACTGACAGCCCTTTTTGGGCGTGTGCGCTCAAGGGGGAAAGGGGGGGCTGAATACGAAAGAGCTGAATACAGCTTGCAAGATGCGCATAGTTTTTATGAAACAATTATTTTAAAAAGTTCAATGCATCAGTAATTTCAAAGTATTTTTTTTTTCATCGACATGTACAGGCACAGTGAAAAAAGAAAGGAATTTAGTCTACGACGCGGCAAAACAACAGAACAGTCCACTTAGTCCACTTAGTTAAGTATTGGCATTATATATGTACCGTACACATTAAAATAGCAAGGCAGTGCACGTAAGTCACGCGTTCACATAATAAATTGTCGCAGCAAAGAACAATGCCCTATTTCCATATTTAACAATATTTGACGTTTATACAAGTTTTTAAAAGCTACCCCAAGTTGGCCTATGTTCCAATTTACAACTCTAATTTTCTGCACAAAATTGTCTTCGCTCGTAATATTAACTCGAAGCATTTTCCGGATTGTGGTTCGTGGAAGACACCTGAAAGCTGCGTTAGCTGTGTTGGAAAGCTAGCACGGCAGGGCTACCGCTGGAGGGTTAGTTGCCATTCTAACTTTCCGTATTTCCTCGACGCGGGTTCCCTTAGCTTGCCATGCTCGCTCTGTCTCATTTCAGAACTGGGGTAAAACTTTAGCCCTCTTATCTTTATATTGGTTGTTATATATATATGATCAAGCTCAGCTTTGCATGGATACTCACACAGTTAAAGACGAGTCTGACATACCTGTGAGAGTCGAGGGCAAAGCCAATGTTCAGCTGGCTCTTTAAAGCCGGAGAATGCTCAGGAGTGACGGAGACAGCAGGTACATCGATAGATTGCAGGTAATGACACAGCACTGAGGTCACGTGCTTCTTCGTTGCACAAGATGGATTGTCATTATCACTGTCGGCTTTCCGTTTAAAAAAGCTTCTGATGTCCATTTTCACTGCTGACCCATATCAGCCCATGGTTATATAAAAAAAGTGGGATTGGGTGCGGAATGTGGCCCTTTCAAGCAACTGGGCGAGGAAGAGAGAGCCAGCAACAGCAAAGTGTGCCACCCTGTCACAGATATTCGACGGTTTCACGTGTGTGAACACGATGGTGTCAACGAGGACGGTCCGACACGCCTCTCCCGCGTGAGTTATGGCCCGGGCGAGTATCGTCGTTGACATGGTGCGAACAGAGTTTCGCAGAACTGCATTGTCCAAAAGAGGACGCCTGGCCCCGATTTTGACCCCCCTCTTCTCCCTTCCCATGACCGCAACATGCTACGGGCAAAGGAGAAGAAAAACCCAAAGGCACATATACAAAACAGAGCACTGGCGTGAGCATTGGCGTAGACGGGGGTGGTTTGGGGGATCGAAACCTCCTCAAAATGCCAAAGTACTCGCCCCCCCCCCCCCCCCCCCCCCCCCCCTCTTCCTCTTGGGGCCCGCTCGCTCTACTCCTTACGCAGTCGGTTTTGCGATGTGAACGGAGCGAAGGGGGAGCGCGGACAATCTTCACGTTTCTCCTTACGATGGACCGCGGAGGATGCTACGAGCCATCAGAGCCAATCCAATGCCGCATGAGTGTCACGTCACCTTTGAGATACACGCAGCGAAGCGCGTGGTCACGTGATAGGTTCACATGCGCTGGATTGGCTGGTATGACTTAAAACGTCCGTTGCGGTCCACCGTAAGCTGAAACGGAGTATAGTAGCTACGCCGATATGTTCTGTTGGGCTTTTTGGAAGAATCCCGCTATGTGTAGAAGACGCTCTGTTTTGGGGGCATTTTACTGACTTTCACTCGAATGCCTGTGATTCATCACAACACAGGACTGCGGTGTTCTCGGTTGATCGCAACTGACCGAGGGGAGACCTTATTCTTTTTTGTGTTTATTGCTGAAAGATCCAAGGAGACAAAAGTGCGTGGATTTTATTTTTAGGATTGCTTTCGGTTTCTCCGCTTGCTGGAAAAGCTATGGCGCGACGTCATTCGATCCCCCGTACCCGAGAGAGCTGGGAAGGGAGGGGGTGGGGGGGGGGGGGGGGGGCACACTGGCTTTGGGGGGGGGGGGGGGGGAGGCAACTGCCCCTTTTGCACCCCCCTGCCGACGCCCATGCTATGGAATTGCAATATATATGAAATTGTTAGGGGATTATGGAAAGGAGTCATACCGACGGGGATTTCTTTTGTCAATGCGGTATTATGCATGAAATCTGGGGTCCACTCGAGCTTAGAGACTCGGCAGAGGAGTGTGAGCAGACTAGCTAGCACTGGAAACGCATGGGAATACAGCAAATGAAGGAGTGCATGGAGACATTGGCTGTGCCAGTCATGGACACGTTACTGCTAAAATGCAACAGTGTTACCGTTACAGTTACTCAGGCAAAAAAGTAACCCTGTTACAGTTATGGTTAGAAAATTGAAAGAGTAACTTGGTGCAATTACAGTTGCTTTGCTAAAGTAACGTCGTTACTTCGTCGTTACTTTACAAAAAGTTTAGAAAACATTCAAAAGGAACTAGCATACGTCGTTTATAAGACATTGTGTTGTTCACGGTAGTGAATCTGATTATTTTGAGAAACTAGGATTTTCTAAATAATCAATATTTACATGTTTGGTTCTTCCTATTCCAATTTTAGCATGATTTATTTTTTGAACAATATCATAATTTAATACAATATCCGAGTAAATCCATTATATGATAAAGAACTTCTAATTTCTTCTTTGGCAAAATGACAGGAGATTTCAGTTTCTCAAAATTTTAACATAGCAGATACCTGCTGATGGTCCATGAAGAACTCTAAAATAAGAGCGACCACCATAAGGTATACACAAATACAACAGCGCGCGTCTAGTTTTCGGGTATACCCAAGCAAGGTGCGAGTTCACAATCGTTCAAATGTAATTTTGGATTTATTTTGTGAGGCGAAATGGGACGGAAACAATAAAAATCGTGCAAATGTGAAGTCAATAATAATATAAGTCATACCTTGCATCAATTGTTTAAAGGCCGACGTACCTCCTCTTCTATCGGACGTTATAATAATGACGTCACTTCCGGTGAGGTTGTGTCACGTGACCAGCCATTATTCCTCCTCCGAATCGCTCGTAAAACAACCACCAGTTCCACCACGCCGCCGCCGGTCGAAAAGAGGCTGCCGCGCAGCCAAGGAGGTTATAATGGGCAGGAGGTGGCGTCCCTATCCCCAATGCATGGAGCGAAGTGTAACGGAAGTAGGCGTGGCCACGAGCCGCGACGAGCATTTTTTGACCAATGGGAAGCCTAGTGAGTGGGCGCCGCCATTAATTTCGGTGCAAACAACCGCGTTGCGATGACATTTCCGTGGCAACGCGATTGTGTGCACCGAAAGTAATGGCGGCACCCACTGTTATTTGAAACAGCGCTTAACGGGAGACTTTTAAACCGGTATGGTCGGAATTGGATGAGATTATTATAAACGAACGCCTGGTTGCCCAGCAGAAAGTAAGTGACTAGAGTTGAGACGCTCTAGACGACGTACCGACTGAATCGGTGTCGAACAGGCGAGATTTCGAGCCCAACACTTGCCTGACCAGTAGGACTCGGAAGTCGGCGTGTAGCGGACGCTCTCGACACCGCGCGACAAATTCTGCTTCGAGAAGATGTTGGTTTCACTCCGCCGTGATGAGTATTCGGGTTCGCATCGAAACATCTTTTGGTGCGCCGATCCAATCGAAAGCCAGCCGCGACAGCGAGCAGACCGCAGGCACGGAGCAGACGTAGCCTAAGCCTAACGACCGAGCGGAGAGCAGACGATGGGAGCATGGTTGAATTTAGTTTGGATGAGAGAGCGTCGGTGCGCTGGGCAGTCTGGGATTGGGTTGTTCTTCCGGCGTCGCTGGGCATGACGTCATGCCGGGTCCTGCCCTATTTAAACGTCCTTGCGCGCAGCCGATGACGGTCGAAAACTATCAAGCGGCATCTTAGCGCGAAGAGCGAACGCATCTTGGCGCAGTGGACTAAATTTATAAAATCCTTAGACAAAAAATAATATTAATTTAAAACGGTGTGCGTTATTTATTTTTATTTTGTGAAGGATTAAATGCCCATTATCCAATCCAATCCGACCTCGCTCGCCGCGTTTGTTGTGTTTGTAGAGAGGGTCGTCGGCAGCTCCGGCGTCGTGTGATCGTCGTAGTCGGAAGGCTAAGCCCCGAGCTGTGAAATCTTCGGTGTTCCTGCATTCGGAAACCATCGGTTTGTAGACTTTTATCACACCACAGCTTGTAAGTTGACTTGGTTGAGCGCGATTGAACGCGTGCCCAGTGGTTGTTGGGGGAGTCGAGAAACACGAGCAAGTTCTGTCGCTTGGTCACCTATGTTTTCAGGTCGTCGGCTGTTCTTATCGTCTGCAATGGCACTGCCGACTATGTATGGAAGACGCTCGTGCGTCGAGGGCAGTGCCGTTGCCACCCGGTAGAAAACGCAGCCGCTGTCATGGGCTATACTAAACAGCTCGAATTTCTATCCCTTCCCCCTCCCCCAATATTTCCTACGCAAAGTACACGAGCCTATGATACCCCCGAAAGCACAGCGTGCCGTTTTGCTTGTCGGCGACTGAAGCCAACGCAGGTGCCGCACAGCCACCAAGCACCGCGTCCGGCGCGGCCCGGTGATCAACCTACGCGCAGTCCCCGTGCTGGCCGCGGACGATGGCCAGCCTGCGCGTTGACGTCGCCTGGTGCCCCGCCCACCCCGACAGGTGAGTACTCGTGCGACCCAGGGCAGCCAGAGTGAGCCACGCTTCGGAGCACTGATCTCTATGACTGCTCTCCCAAATTTACCCGATCCGACTCCGGAGTAAAGGTTTCCTACCGTGGCAAGTGTGCATTCACATCTCCTTAGATAATTATTTCCCAGTGAGCGCCAATTTCTCCATCATCTTTGGAAATACATGTCAAGTGCTGTGCATTTTCTTTTGAATAGGTTCCCGTTCTCAGATATACAAATCCTATGATTGTGTCATAGGATTTGTCTTTAACATGTGGTTAAAGACACATCATAGGATTGTGTCTTTAACATGGGGGTAAAGACACACTCCTATGATTGTGTCTTTAACCACATGTGTTCTCTGCAGCTATCTCTCCCCCTTTCCCAGTCCTGTCCTTTCACTAGCACTCCCAATCCGCCCCCTTTTCGTTCCCCTTTGCATCGATTGCATCTCACCCAGAAATAGTCTGCCAAATAGGGTGGTTCCTCCACATGTCTTCATGTCCCGTAGAGGCAAAATCTGTAAAGTTAGCAGACACGCAAACAAAATACCGCCAACTGCAAAGATATCCCCCGCTAAGGCGGGAACAGTTTGTGCAGCCCGAGCAATAGCTCGCCCATTCCCCGGGACGTCCATGTCGGCGCCCGCAAGGGGGTGACATCGTTACCGCTGCGATCCGCATCTTGGGGAGCAAAGGCAGGGACTTCGCCCCCGTGTGAATACCGCTTAAAGGGATAGGTGAACCGAAATTTGGATATCAGAAACCGATGCAGGAACTGTAGGCGGCGTTGCTACAATCCCCACAACACTACTCATAAGACGATATCTCGAAGCGACGGCCATATTTTTGGAAAAAAAAGGTCGAGATTGAACGAGGCCGACGAGGCGCGTGACGTCAAGATATCTCGTTCCCTCCTCTCTTCGTTTTGCCCCCTCAAGGCGGCGAGGCGGAGAAGATGCGAGGCCGTTCCCTCTCCTTCTCGGAGAAACAAGACATGAACATATCTGTCAAATGCGCCTGCTTTTTTGAAAAATACGGTCATCCATTCAATATATTGTTGTGTGGGTGATGTTTTGATGTTTGTAGCATCCTGTTGCACGCTTTTGCCGCCGTGCTTTGTGGAATCCAGATTTCGGTTCAGCATCCCTTTAAGGGTCTGGAAGTGGCATTTTCGAGTCGCAACGATAGCCAATTACGCCCGCACCGCACTAAAGCGCCAAAACGGAGAATATCCGGGAACGGAGTACAGCTCGTTCGGGAGCTCTAGCACCGGCAAAAACCCAACCACTGAGCTGGAAAGAGCCCCCCGCAAGGATGTACGAGGAACGCTCACCTCCCCTAGGTTCCTGCTGGTGGGCGGGGACCTGCGGCTGTATGAGGTGGCCGCTGGGGATGCCCCGACGCGGGAGGCCGGTGCGTACCACTCTCCGCGCGGAGAAAAGCGCCGTCTCACGGGCGTCGCCTCGCAGGTCGAGATGTACTTCCCGGCGCGGCGCTGCTCTCCACGTGCGCCGACTTCCAGTTCCTCAGGGTAAGCTCTCGGGTGCCCGCTGGTGCGCCCGGCCCGCTCAGGGTCGCCCGTTCTCGCCGCAGTGCTTCTCCTGCTACCTCAACCCCAACTGCCAGCTGCTGCTCGCCGTGGGGCAGGATGACGGGAAAGTGAGCCTCGCCGGGTACGTCCCCTCCGGGCACTCCTAGGGCCAAGAGATGGTCTCGTACCTTCGGCGATGACGTCGCAGAAGGGGGCTCGTTGTGTAAGGTTGGCATGACGACTCAAAAAGTAGGAGCGAGCGTCGAGTCTCAACTCCTGGCTGTCGAAGCTTCAGTTGGATGAGCTGGAGAGCAACCTGCAGCAGCACATTCAGTACCGCCACTGCGACGTCGTGGGGCAGAAATCGAGGGCCTACTTTGAGGACGCGCTAAACGCGCCGGTCGGAGACCCATTCCAGGCCTCTGTCCCCGGACAACAACCGTAAAACTATAAAATCAATTTTGTTGCCGTTTTTTGGGGTTCAAGTTATCATATTTCGGATGCCGGATTACTGTTCGTCGGACACTGGTTTATTTCAGTTTGAGACGATTCGACGCATACAAACCGCGGCACCTGCATACGGCACATGATGCAATCTCTCTTCGAGGTGGGGGCGACGGAAGGCTCTCCGACGCAGGGTTTGTGCTTCAACGTTAGAATGAAAAGCGGCTGCGATTTTCCACTTTTGCCTTTCCCACGATGTTGGGAAAATGTAAGTTGTTTCGAATGCCGATGAGCAGTTATGAGCTCTAGGTAATCTGACAGCTCACTGTGCAAGATGCGACTGTGACACCCGCGGCGTACGTTCTTAAGATGAGGTAAACACGAAGAAAGTGTCCGGTTCTTGTGCTCGACGGTCTGCGAGTGCGCGAGAGTTTGGTTCTTTGCATATTCCTGCGCCGTGATTGGTTGTTCGTGCAGAAAGGGGGGTACCTTTGATCCTCCGGCACCACTGCGAGCGAGTTTAATGTGCTGTTCCTAGGCATTGCTTTCTCGAAGACTGTGGACGTTGTTAATATTTCTGCTATATCGGGGTCCTCTGGTTATTGGTCGACTTTGTGGTGTTCGACAATTATTTCTCGCTTGCTTTGTCGTAACAAAACAGTTTTTATATCTCAGAGATTAAATCGGTACCTAACTTGGCCATTTAGTATAGATGGTACTCCTAGTCATACAATGGGTAAAATCGTGGAAAACAGTGGAGCACGACACCACCAAAACCCCACAGTACAGAGCGTGCTCTTCATTTTGTTGCGCTAGTCAGAGATAGCCGGTAGTCGAAACAAAGCAGTAATGGCACAACCAAAGTCAGAATTAGTGTCAACTTTGTAGCGCAGACATACAGGAAACCACGAATAACAAAAAGATGAATGTAGAGCAGTCAGTTGGTCGGGACCATATTTTTTCTTTTTACATTTTCGCGGAAATAATGTTAGACACGCACCTACCTGTTTTTCCAGTATAGTAAGATCCGAAGTCGTCTTTTAGAGGCTCGCACTCGAGACAGTAAAACTCGAATGCCGGAGTTGGAATACGCGCTGGCAGACACATTTTAACTTGCAGTGCACGTGTCCCGAAACAGAACACTTGTATTACTTCACAGGGGCGAGTCGCCGAAATGCTCGCCGACCGAAACTACGATCTGAAACTATGATAATTCACCCAAAGCACCTAACCTGAGAAATTACAATGGGCAGTCAAAGATTGTACCGTGGGTTTCCATAGCGGCAATATTTTTCGGGATGCCGGGACCTCACACCTTGGGTTGGTTGGTTGCAGCTTTGGAAGGTCCTTCAACGACACGGACTGGGTCGGCAAGGAATTCGGTGAGTCCGAGAGAGCGCTTGCGTTCTTCTCTTCCTAGTTGGCTCGGTTTGCCCGCTTGGAGCTCGGCCGGCACGCGTCGGCCGGCGCCTCTCCACCCGTAGTCAAGGTCTCTGGTTTCGACGCTTGTTCGTCCAACGATTTGGCGGTTGGATATTGCACGAATTTCTGGAAAGCAACGCACCAAACCTAAGTGCACGTGCACGCGGCATAACGATTGCAGTTGCACCCTACCAATTTCGTGTCGTCCGGGGTTATGCCGAGGCAATGTCTACATTGGAGTCGATTCTTTTATTAATTATCTATATATTTATGTACAATACCCTCGGGGCCACGAGGCATTAGAGAGGGGAGTGGGTATTAAATCACAATGTTGAAAATGGCTTCGCAAAATCTGACGAGGCCCTGGACAGTAGCAATGTCTTCAGAAATGTCATTCCAGTCCGCAGTTGCGTCGGGGAGAAGAGCGTTTTAGTGTGCCGTAGAAAAACATAGCAGCCGACGCTTTGTTACAATGATCTAATCTTGCCGAAGAATAGTTTGGTGGAGGGAGGACACTGATTTAGCTGCGGCGACTAGAGGACTTTGTGCGGAAGGCAAAGACGAAACATTTTTCGCCGGGTTGAGAGTAGTGAAACACTGGCGAAACTTAAATAATCACATTCAATGAAACGGGCAGCTTTGAACTGACCTGTCTGTCAATGTAGAAGGCTTATGGTGTCAAATTGAAGACGAGTAGGTATTCTAAGTTAGATTGAAGCAAAGAAATGGAACCGTTCTAAGTTAAGAGGTTACGACAAGGGTAACCCAAGCTTCAGTTGGCAGATCACATTACTGACTACATGTCCCAAGAAAGGTTTAGGGGAACAGTTTTATATCTGTTAGTTTGTTCTAGAGGAGCGAGAGAAGCGCACTTGTTAACATTGACGGACATTTGCCAAATATTACGACAGCTGTTCATGGAGTCAAGGTCATTTTATAACGCTATGGTATCGTGGGAGGATGTTATTTTACGATGAACTATACAGTCGTCTGCAAACAAGCACATGGATGAAGATACTCAAAGTAGATGGTTGATGTAGATGAGAAAGAGAACTGGTTTCTCGAGGCACGTCAGACGTTATGGGAGCTAAACCAGACGAAGTGTCGTTAGCATTAGCGACGACGTTGCGAGAGAAAAGGTTGAACCCAGGAAAGTATGTCGGGGTCTAATGACAGAAGTTTTAAGAGCAGTCGGTTATGCGGCATTTTGTCAAAAGCTTTAGCAAACTCAAGGAATGCAGCACCGGTAGGAAAACTGGAGTCAAGGTTAATAGAAGATCATTAGTGAGACGAAGCCGTGTTTCACGAGATAAATTTCTACGGAGCAACACTGTGCCTCATTAAAAAAGGAAATGGAATCAAGATGGGTTGCTTGTGGATTATGCACTTAAAGGGGCCCACCAACAATTTTTTGTCTGGTTTGAAGTTCGCGCTGAAACGGAGCTCCATGAAAGCAGGAACACCGAGGGAAAAAAATATTACAGAAATTCGCAATATTTTGTGAGTTATTAGCAAATTAAATATTGCAGAAAACAACTTTAAATAAGCAAAACATTGCGCTTCATGACGTAAAATGAAACAGTTTAGCGATTGGAGCAAAGCGGTTGGCCAATTGGACGCGAGTTTGGTTGATAGCCCGTCGGCCCGGTCGGCCATTAGGCCTCGCTGCAACCATCGTAGCTTTGGAATCGGGTTGCCATCATCGATGAATTTACCGGGATTATCGGATTTTGAGCGCCGAATTCTTAAAAAGGAGTGCGGAGCTGGGCGTCGCGCCGTACGAGGACACACCACGCAAGCGCCGCGACGCGTCTCTGCCTCAGTCCGCTTCGACAGCCGCGGAAGGCTCGTCTCCCGCAACTCCGTACTCCGTCACCCTCCGGAGCCACCTCGGCGAGTAGGAGGTACTCCGCCGCTGGGAGGCGCGCATGAGCGACGAGCCATTGTTTTCGCCCTTTTTGAACTTTAATTTGCAACTTTATTAGCTCTATAAAAACAACTTGTTAGAGAAATAATGACGGTTAACGTGTGATATACTTTATTCCGCTTCAAAATTTCTGGGACGGCTCTCGCCAATCACGAAACCCAGTGAATGTGACGTATAGTGAAAGGGAGCGCCGTTATGCGCGCGCATTCAGCACCTCGCAGCGCCACCGTCGGAGGAGGTGTTTCCGAGTTGTCAAATTAAAATATGATGCGCTAATATTTTTAAACTCTTTCGTTGTCCACTGGGTTTCCGGGACCACTAGCGTGGAGAAACCGCAAAAAAAAGTAGACGCTCAAATACTGTTGGAGGGCCCCTTTAAGTATTTTCGAAGGTACAGAAGTGAGAGAGATAGGTCTGTAATTTAAAGGAGACGATTTATTACCGCTCTCGTGGACCGGGATGACCGTGCCAATTCTCCAATCCTCGGGAGCTGCTGCCGTAGCTAACGAAATATTTTAGTTAAAAGAAATGCTTGAGGAACATTTTCTGCACTGTAATATTTTAGAATTGATGTTATCGGTGCCACACGATGAGTTTGGCCGGTACGAGGTACGAGATTGGTTGGTCGTACGTTTGGCGATGCTTTTTTGCGCCGACTCGGCGAATTTATATTTGCCATACGCGTGTCGGTAAATACCAACGAGCGTGGTAAGCCTGCGCTAGTAATGTAAATGTGAGTCCTTTAATTGTACTTCGGCGTCGAGACGACGCCGAGATGGGAGCGTTTTCCGCTTTGTCCCGTACCGCGCACTTCCTACAGTAACAAACGGCGTGGAGATTGCGGGCGGTAGGAAAGTGTCCCCAGGCTTCCCACGATGGTGAGTGCCTGTTCTCTGTCTCTTCTCCCCCGGCAGCGCCCAAGCAACCACGGCGCTGCAACGTGGTGGCCTGGAACCCCGTCGAGTTCAGCCTGGTGAGTCGGACCGTGCCGTGCCTGCACTCTCCCGGCGCGCCAGGGACGATCGAGGGGTAAATCTTGCCGAGAAGTGTATCGACAAAACTGAGTAAAGGGCGGAGACGTGCCACGAATGTGCACAATGGCAAAGGTTATCTTAGCTCCGTACGAATGAGTTACCCCCAACCTCTTTCGTTCATATAATTTTTTTTCTTCCTCGAGAGCCTCGTTTGGAGGGGATTGTGTAAGGAGTGGGATGGCAAATGTAATGACGCTGAATAACTGAAAACTGTAAAAACAAAAAACAAACAAGAAAAAGAACGATAAGATTTTCACTTTTGTGAGTACACCTAAAGTAGAACTAAGGTGCAGTCCCAAAGAAAATGAAGCACCAGTGAGAGAACTATAAATAAGATGTGATAAGAAAAAACGAGAACGAGAAACAACACGCAAAAACCTAACATCAAAAAGAATGCATACATCAAGTCTAATTGCACCTAACAAAATGCGTAATAATTGACTTTCTAAAAGTCTCGGGTCAGTAATTGACGCAAGAGTGATTGTACTAGTTCACCGTAATGAGTGGCAAAAATGATCGATTAAAATTGCCAGTATAACCAGGTATGTGTTGAAAGTTACGAGAGTTGTCATGGTGATGAGACAGACGTGCGGGCAGATGCAATTAGGAGCTTGTGGCAGTGCTAGTTTGTGAAGTAGGCACAGGTCTGTGACACATTGTTCTCAAGGTAAGCTATGGAGTACAAGGCAGAATACAATATATACACGCACGTACGCGAATATGAAAGGAAAATATTAATCATAACGAGCTGTAGACACTGCTAAAAATAATAGAGCGGCGATGCGAGCAAGAAATATGAAGCTCTAAAAAAATAAATCGCCTGGAAATGGAGAAAGGCCCTTGCCAATTTTGGCGTGGGGCCTCGCGACGGGAACGGCGGTGGCTCCGGAAAACGTTTAGGAGTTCCGCTCGGAATCGGAGAGCTTCGAACGAAGCGACAAAACAGTTTAGAAGATGGGAATCCGAGAGCGGCACGGTCGCCCGGACCGGCGCCTTTGGGAGCCGCCCGGAGAGTGTCCGCGTCCTCCCGCAGCTGGCCGCGGGCCTGGACAAGCACAAGGGGGACCACTGCATCCTGGTCTGGGACCTGAACCACCTGCCAGGACAGACAGAGCTCGGTGGGTGCTTGTGGAGCGTCGCGCGAGCAATCTGGAAAGCACCCCGGGCATCCGCGCAGGCTTCTCGGAGTCGACGCAGTCCTTCAGCTGGTTCTTCCACCAGCCCCGGAGCTTCGTGTGTGGCATGAACAACAAGCACCTCAAGATCTTCGACACAAGAGGTGAGCCCCCCGCCCACACCGGGCACGGCCCCAACCTCTGGCGCAGACTCGTCACGCAGCAGCGGCACGACGACCAAGGCGAGCGGCGGCGTGTGCGTGGACCCCTTCTCGGAGCACCGCATTGCCTCCTTCCATGCGGTGGGTGCGCACGGCTGCTACAATTCTATGCCCGCCCGGCGTTGCGTCGAAAAGGATTTCGAGTGAAGCGTAAAGTAACTGGTGGGTCTTGTTTTTCCGAGCAATGAAAAGACGAGTTGGGATGGAGGAATAAACGGACAGATCTCCCAAAACGTCCGTACGGCGGGTAAACTACGTCGGATGCGGCAAACTCATGCGGGTAGGGTACTCGTTGGGGACACCCTCTCTCGAAGCGGTACTCTTACTGACGGGCGCGAGTATTACAACAAAAATGGACGGCGTTGCTCGGCAGGCAAAGGAGCGCCGGAGGAGCCCTCGCTTGCCTCGGCCCACGGCGGGAGTGCCGCCCAAAACGTGAAGACATGAGGCGTCAATTCGGGCCGCGCGTTCGGTCGGAAAACCTTTCTCAGCTACCCGAACGCCCGTACGAAGCGACAAACAACTCCGATGGGCTCTAGATTCGGCATTTGGGCGATACGCTGCGGGGTACTGGCCGATGGGAGCTCCTCGGCACTCTCGATCAGCTTGCGAGCATCGAGGGAAGATGGGGGGCGGGGGGCCGAGAGCCACGGCAATGGAGGTGAATCTCTCGTCTGTTTCAGAACCAGCTGGTCCTATGGGACGTGAGGAATTTCGAGAAACCCGTATCCTTCTTGCTTGCTTCGAGCTCCCCGCCATGCCACTCGACCTAGCTGCTCTTTGACTCACCAGAACAGGTGACCACGCAGACGGAGAACGGACAGATCGTGAAGATTGCCTGGTCCCCCACGAGGTAAGCGCCCAGAGTTATCTCGGGGAACATTCTTGCAGGTTGCGGGAGTCGCAAAGCCCTCTTTCGCATCTCGTTGTCGAAATGCCTTTTGCGGATTTCCCTTTTTTTTAGGAGTTCTTTGGAAAATGCGCGCTGCTCTCCTCAAGCTGTTGCTTGGTTGGCATTGTGCGAAGTATGCGACAAGGTACACGGCCCCGAGTTGCCAAAATGCCGCAGGCCGATTTGCGCGCTCGAGTCGAGCGAGAAGCCGGAAGCACGGCCGCTTTGCGGGACTCTGGACGTAGCCTCGTCGCGACCGACACAATCTTTTGTGGAAGGTGGTAAGAACTTGCGCGAGAACCGTAGCTGCATCGTGTGGTGCTGTACCGCGGAGGACCAAGGAATAGTAATCATCGACTGCGGGGAAGTAGACCGAAAGAAGGTTCTCGAGGGAGGTGGCATTTGACCGGGGAGCCGTGTTGAGCAGTTTCGAGGTCGGTTTCTACGACAGGTCCGGAGCCGTCTTAACCTGAGAAAACATGGACGACCAAACCGAGTTAAAGTAATGGGGCGGGAAAGCCGGCGCGGGCGCATGTGCGAGAGCAAGGGAATTAAAGGACGGTAAACACTTCCAGGTCGTCCGTCACTTTGCGGGGGGTTATTTTCCTTGGCCTCGAACGTTTGTCGCGAAAGCCAAGTAGTTTGCGATGGCAGCGGCAAATTTTCGGAGTAGGACAACCTCGAGCACCGTTTCTCGGTTGCGCGCCCATCGGACGGCAGATCTCCCGGCCTTAGATGAGGACAGGTGAAACGAGGAAGAGCACTGGCCATCGGCCCGCTTAGAGAAGGGCGCCCAAATGCCGGCATCGGAGCGTGGGGCCTCCCCGGTGAGGACGGCCATCTCGCAGGTCACACCTGATGGGGGTGCTGACGCGGGACAGCGGCGTGGTGAAGCTGTACGACGTGCAGCAGTCGCCGGCGGAGGACCTGGAGCCCACTCTGGTGGAGCGCAGCGTGCAGCGTGAGTGAGCCCGTCCCAGACGCCCCAGAGCGAGCCCTCATGTTCGCCCGTGCAGCCTACCCGGGGGCGGTGCTGAGCTCCTTCTGCTGGCACCCGCAGCATGAGAACCGCATGCTGGCGGTGACCCCCGACGGCGCGGCCCGGGACTACACCGTCTTGGACAGGATCACCCTGGTAAGTGCAGCTCCGCCCCGCGCCAGACGGAGGGTGCCTCTCTTTCCCCTCGCAGAACTGGTCCCCCTCGTGCGAGCTAATCTGGATGCGGGGTAAGAAGCTGGCCCACTGCTGGGGCGACCGGGACCGGGGCTACGACTGCCTGGACGACACTGCCGTGCGCATCCGCAGGAGGGCCCTGCTCAACTACGGCCTTGAGGTGGGCCCCTTCCGGGATCTTCTAAAGAAGCGCGACAAAATTGCCCGTCGTGAATTTCGGAGGATGAGTCGGTACGGAAGAATGCACATTTGAGCGGAAATACCGTAAAATCCTGTAAGGACGCCCACCCGAAATGAAGAGATAAATGGTGAAAAACATGGGGTGGACTATCTTTGGGGATGCCACAGCAAAACTTTATCAAAAATTAATGATAAGTGCCGGGGCACCCGCTACGAACCACGTGACGCGGGAACTGATATCGTGGACACGGCAAATTCGCGTTTCACGATGCGATAAACACGCGGGAATTCGCTACAAACTCCTGTGTCACGGGAAAGGATACCGCAAGTGGCCGACGCAGCAGATTAGCATTTCACGATGCGAAGGACTCGCGGAAACCCGCTGAGAACTCGCATCTCACGGGAACGGATACCGCAGATCGCGGACGCA
Source organism: Ixodes persulcatus (assembly GCA_013358835.2). Classification (NCBI taxonomy): domain Eukaryota; kingdom Metazoa; phylum Arthropoda; class Arachnida; order Ixodida; family Ixodidae; genus Ixodes; species Ixodes persulcatus. The sequence goes on along the minus strand of JABSTQ010011090.1, from coordinate 123,744 downwards.
GAAAATTCAAGTTTCATGGTGCAATAAAGACGTGGGAGCCTGCTACAATCTTGCCTGTCATGGAAATTGATATCACGCGCGCAGATTGCGGACAAAAACACGGGAATACGCTACAAACTCGCATGTCACAGAAACAATTACCGCAGATCGCGGACGCAAGCAGAATTGCATTTCACGATGCAATATATACGCTCGAACAACTCGCGCGTGTTACTAACAGCGCGCGCGCAGATCGTGGATAAAAACACCGGAATCCGCTACGAAGTCGGGAACGAATACCGTAAATCGCAAACGTAGCAGATTCGCATTTCACGATGCAATATACATGCGAGAACAACTAGCGTGTTACGCAAGCCGATATCACGTGCAGATCGCAGACAAAAACACGGGAACCCGCTATGAACTCGCTTCTTGAACGGACCGGTACTGCCGATCACGCCGTTGATGCGCGATTCCCGTCGGACATCGCTTGACGTCCAACGGGAATCGGGGGGTGGGCGATGTTTCGGAAGTTTTATGTTACAGATATTTAGCCAGAAAAATGGGATGGGCGATTTCTCGGGGGAGGGCGCCCTTACGGGATTTTACGGTAGTGATAAGGAGAATGAAATTCCGAACACGCCCTGACGAGAGTCGGACCCCCGAAACTACGAGTCCGACACTTCACCGCCATGTCGAGAGGAGACTCGGGCAGAGAGAAACAATCTCTCTGCGCCGAGGGCGGGAAGTGCACGGACAACCCGTCGTCTGCCCGTATCGTGCGATTAGAAGTTTCGGAAAGATTTGAAAGAGCTCCGTTAGAGCAGGGAAGCGTTTGACGTCGTGGGAAACGTAAAGTATGTGCGATTACAGATTCACTCGCTCGACTTACATCCGTGCCACAAATAAAGTCGGAACTCTGCGTCATGCACGGACCGCCTTTATTCGTGGGATGAAGACATAGTCCACCCGCGTCGGGTGGTGGTCGCGACTCGCGAGGCCTCGATCCCGTGAGCCCAGAGCGTTCCCGCAGCTGCCCGGGTGTTTCTCGGAGGACCCCTTCCCGAGGCTTGAGGACGGCCTGTGCGTGCAGTCCAGGCCTGCGCAGCCGTAGCTTTGGCTATTGTAACGTGCTCCCCCAACGGCTAAACGAGCGAAGGCGCGAGGAGAAAAGAAAAAGATTGAACGAAGAGGAGAACGAAAGTAATAGAGGGAGAGGGTGGTAAGGGAATCCGTACGCTATCTTCAATCGATACACGTGCCCATAGATGGCGCAAGTTGTCCTCCACGGCGCGCGCGCCGCTTGCCCCGCCCTCCCCTTTTCCTTCTTTTCTCGTTTCTTTTCCCGCTCCAACATGCACTGGAGCATTGATTTAGATTGGTTGCTTATCACAGCAAGGCAACTTCAAATAGCTGCTTCTGCCATGAGGCGGAGACAAGGATGGACGCATGTACATTTCATTCATGATTTATTATTTTCACACATTTGTACAAGAAATCTAGAACAGTAATTCGCATCATATGTAAACACAACAAAATACAGGAAGATATAGTGGACAACACAAAACACGAGAGATAAAAATATATTTGCAAAACCCTTTCAGCACGAAATACGATCAAAGATACCCTCTAAATACCTGCAAAAAACAAGACCTTTTCTGTGTGCATCATGCATGCACCTCACAACTTTTGTGCTTTCCTGGCAGCAGGCTGTTCTCTTCAGCACAGGTTTCTGGAGCTCTCTGTTCAGCAGGCGTAAATGCCAAAGGAGTCGTTGGTGGCAGAACATTCGGAGAAACCTCTCCTTACAGCCTGCTGAACAATCTATTAGTGCAACTCTTGGTATGCGAACGCAAAAGGAGACAAGGGACACGCAAAAACACACCAGACACGGACAGCGTTCCGCTGTCCGTGTCTCGCGATGTGGAGTGCGCACGTGCTCTAAGGCGTGCGCCGGTTCGCCGATTTTATAAAGTAGCGTAGTGAAAAGGATCTTTAGAATGCCGTCTGATAGGGGTATTACTCACTTCTTGCGCCGCTGAAAGAGCAAAGCGCGCCAGTTCCATTCCCGGATAGAGTTGGAGCGAATAGAGCCGAAACCAATGAAACGAAACCAAACCTACCTCTCGCTTTGGAAATCCTTCGGGAATAGGAAGAAAGTAAAGTTCTTAGATTTGTTCACGAACCCAGCGCTTGAGCGTGGTAAGAGCGCCAGTTGTAAACACGGCGGTGGAAGTGCGAAAAGGCGGAGTGGGTGATTAGCATATTGACGTCACCATGGCGTCAATCAGGCGTCATCGTGACGTAACTTTTGAAGAGCGCCCTCGACGAGCTTTCAATGAACGCCGCTTGCTTCGGGAGCCTGTGCAGTCTGCTAATGGCCACCGGCGTCGCCCTCTCTCGCAGCCGGAAGACCTGTGGCGCAACGCAGAGCTGTGCGACGGCGACGGCCACCTGCGGGGCATCTGGTCCTGGCTTGAGCATATCCTTGCATGCCGGTCGGTCTGGGCGCCGTTCGGAGGGCCTTCCGAGGACCCGCAATCGTTTCCTTCCCGCTGACCGAGGCTCCGACAAACGGGAATTGTTGGAATGTGCAGACGAGCAAACCATATCGGCCGAGCGGGAATTGAGGTCAGAAAGCCGCCGGAGGACCGAATTAGGCGAAGATTCCCGTTCCGGGTCTTAAGCGCGAGACACATGGACGGCAGAATCGACCGATCCGACAGTCCGAACGCCGCTCCGAATCGCCGCACCCGACAGTTTGAAACACACGCTTCCGACCTTGCATACGACACGACGATCCGTTCGGCTCCGCCCAGAAGATCCAAGCACTCCAGCGGAGGTCCGCGTTCATAGATTTCTGGTCCCAGATTGACGGTTCAGCTCGCACGAGCGAAGTTAGGAAGGAGCTCGTTTTCGCTAGCGCGTGCATTCTTTGCCGGGGCCATCTTTTTCGAATGGGTCAACGGGATCCACGCCTCCGGCTTCCCGTCGCCCGTCCCGTTTTCTTATTCGTCCCGCCAGACCCAGTACGTCATCATGACGTTCGCGCTAGCTGTGCTGTCATTGGCTGGACACTTCCGACAGTCCGTCCGCCGTGCGAAACTATCTGGCACGTTGGACGCACGCCGGATCGCCGATCCGACGTCTGAAGCGCCCAAATTTTTCGGATCAGGCAGTCATGCTGCCGGATCGGACGTCGGATCGGATGAATTTTTCGCGCATGTGTCTCGCGCTTTACCTATGTTCCCGTTCCGTCAGTTCATTCGCCTGCCCTTTTAGATACCGTGCGATACCATGAAAGGGTGATAAAAATGGCCTAATGCAAATCTGTGCTCTAAAGCGTGGCGTGGTGGGCAAGGGACAGACTCCCAAGCACCGGTTGAAGCTCGTGCATGCTCGACCCACCAAATTAGCTATGCTTGGGCCGTCTTGTTGCCGGGGGCCCCGAGTTGCGGGAAATGCGTTTCCGTGCCCTGAAAATGTTAAAAAAGGTCCGCAACGAAGCGATACAATATCGCTCGGGCTTTCCGACACCGCCACTTCAAATTGCATCTTGAAACAATAACCGTCGTCATTCGCTCTCCACGGGCAACAAGACGGCGGAACCCCGTCGGCCGTTTTCCTCCTTGACCGAGGCCCACTGGTGCGCTCCCTGGAGGAGTCCGGCATGCGGGGTAGGCGCGGGGAGTGTGCCGGGGTAAGGGCCCTGCTGGGACCGGACCCCTCGAGCCTGGAGGGCCCCTCCCGGGGACCCCTGGGCCCCACCTACCACAGCAGGGAGCGGTGAGCCACCCTCTTCTCCGTTCGTGCCCTGCTATGCCCAAACCCAAAGCAGGGGAGCTTTGGGTTCGATTGCCTCAACCCCAGGTTTCGGAGCGTTTCCGAATGCTCGATCGAGGCCACATTTGCAGTACGGGCTGCGGGGAGGGGCGTCGGTTGGCTGCGAGCATCTCTGCCTTTCTGCACGCTTTCTTCCATTCCGGCGATCTATTGGCCCGGAGGCGTCCACCACGAAGGGCATCCGCCAATTGCGGACGCTCTTCGTGGTTTCATTCGTTCCCTCACTCTGGGCTCCCCTCTCACCGAATACGTGCCCCACGGTTGTCTGCCAGCGCCTCGCCAAAAAGCCTGGACCAAAATCTGCTTGTGCCGCGCCTTTTTCTGCTCTTTAAAGGAAAGTCTAAAACAATAATTTTTGCTAAGAACTACCCGGATAGACCACATAGTACGCAACAAGATGTACTTTTTCCGAAAGAAAATAAATTAATGCGGTATTTGCCTCGCGAGACCCATTTCTGGTTCAAAGCAGTTTCCTCTGCTTGCGCATGCCAGCTCACAAACGGTGCTTTCTTGCATTTTTTAAATTTTTATTCGAGGTAGGCGTAGCGATGTTGGAGTAAAGGTTGTTTTGGGAGCTTCCCATTGATCGGAAGAAGTGTGGAGGAAAAGTATGCCCGTTCCGGACATCTCAGTGCCGAAAAAGGGTGGGGAGAGAAAGTAAACGGAAGGATGGCTCATACACTGCATCCATGGCTAGATCTAAGTTGCGCGTCCCCGTGCAGGACACTAAAATATGTTGCTAAAAATACTTAAAGGGAAATTTCGGCCCGTTTCGTGCGGGTGGCAGTTCTTCTGGCGAGCCCCTCCGTTCCTCGCCCCCTGCTGCAAAGTTTGGTCGGGTGGGGACTCGTTCATAATTACTGGCTCATTCTGGAAGGAGAGAGTGCACGGGTGGTATCAAGGTAGGCTGTGACTTCCGGCCTTGGGCTGCAGGGAGCGTGTGCTGTGGCTGTGCGGCTGGAAGGCAAAGCACGACGGCCTGCCTGGGAACATCTTCCACAGGAGGTGGGTGCATCCTTTCGCAGCGCCCAATCGGACGCCGCCCGCGGGAGTATGCTCCAGTTACGCTCGAGCGACAAAACGGACCAGCCTGGAGCACATGTCTTGGGCAAGCCCGCCGTCGCGCGCACTTATTTCTCAAGCACTAGGAGAGTCTTACGAAGGCACCTTAGCGCGCATGCTGCACGTGCTCGGGATCGGTCCGTCTCGGTTGTTTCCGTTTGTCGCTCCAGAGGAACTCCAGCATGGAGTAAACGCCCACGTTTGTGTCCGTACGTCCCATCGACTCGCAAAGAAAGATGCGAATGTAGAGTCCTACCCGGAGGCCCCAGTCAACAGTACTCCTCTAGTCGAAGCTCCAGGCGTCGATGCAAAATTCGGATACTCTGCAGTAGGATCAAATACGCCGAGAAACCGAGGAATGGCGGGAGACGAGAGCGAGCGAGGACTTTGGAACACCGAACTCTGGTTGTAATGATTAGTGGGTAGACCTGAAGCTAGCTGCCTGTCTTAACTGCACTGGCCGAACGCGTTTGAATGCGAAAGACAAATGCCGGCGTTCTACGAGTGCAGTGGATACGAAGGCAGCTAGCTTTAGGTCTACCCGCACCAATCGGAGCTCGGTGTTCTGATCTCCCCACATGCTTTCGCCTCCTTCGTTTTCTCGAAGCATAGCTTCTAACGAGTTCAAACCCCAGAAGCAAAAACTATGCTTAGACTTTGCCACCAAGTTCCCGCAAACAAACAATCCACGTCCGCAGAGTTTCCGTATTAAACCAGGTTCCCACGAAAGCATTACCCGCCAAATTTGTTTGCGACGCCTCTCTTCAAAATTGCCCCCCAACCAAGAAATATGATCCCCGTTTAAAAATGTATACTTTCTTAGTTAGGTTGGAAAACGAGTCTTGTGCACGTCAGAACCGTAGTCTCGCTTCTTTTCGGAACCTGGTAAAATCGTCCATAAACGAAGCGTCGGAGGTGCACTTGCCCGCATGAAGCGCTCCCCTTGGGTGCCCCGCAACCAGTGTGCCGTATAGTGGGCAAATCGGGCGGAGCCGAGCGAGTCCGTCTCGGCGGCGTCAGAGGTCGGTTGAGAGCGTCCCAAATTTTCCGACAATCTCGAAAGGGGGCACCGCATTCGAGGCGGGGACCAAGCGGCCGCTTCGTCTGCCCAGGCTGGAGAAGGAGGCCAACTATGCGCGCAAGGCAGCCATCCACATGTTCAACCTGCGGCTGAAGGAGGCCGTGGCCGTGCTCAGGGACGCCGCCACGACGGGCAAGGGTGAGGTGGGGTGCTGCCCTCTGGGGGTGGCCGGTCTGACCCCTCTGGCTGCGGTGCAGGCAGCAGCGTGGGGCTGGTGGCCCTGGCCCTGTCGGGCTACTCCAAGGAGACCCGGGAGGCCTGGCGGGAGGTGTGGCACTCCCTGCGCCTGTCCCTGAGCGAGCCCTACCTGCATGCCCTGTTTGCCTTCCTCACGGCCCAGGACGACTCCTACCACCAGCTGCTGGTGAGCCCCTCCCCTCTTTTCAACCCCTGCCCCTCCGACCGGCCGTCCACTCGCAGTATGACTGCGACATGGCCGTGGAGGACCGGGTGGCCTTCGCCTGCCTGCACCTGCCAGACTCCAAGGTAGGTTTGCCGGGGGGGTGGAGGGAAGCCTTTGGCATTTTCAACGTTCCCTCCCCCATTTAGCTGACGCAGTACATCGGGGACTTGACCAACAGTCTGGTGGCAGAAGGCAACCTTGACGGAGTGCTGCTCACGGGCCTCGGGGAGGAGGGAGTGGAGCTGGTACAGCGCTACCTGGACCGCACGGGGGACGTGCAGACGGCCAGCCTGGTGGCCCTGCAGAGCCACCCCAGCGTCCTGAGCGTCTCTCCCCGGGCACAGCTCTGGGTGGACCACTACCGCCACCTGCTGGACCAGTGGCGCCTCTGGCAGCAGCGGTGAGGGCCGCCTTTTGCTCGCCCGACGACCCCTCGCTGCATGGTCGCTGGGGCGTGCCGAGGCGCCCCGCGAGGATCCCTGCACCAGCAAACGAGAGCGCCGGTGTGCGACCCCCTACCGGTCGGAACTCCCGGCAATTTCTCCCTCCGACGTGAAAGTTGCACGCCGAGGAGTGGCAGAGTCGACTTGCCTCAATGGATGCCGTCTGGCTTTTTTTGGCACGACCTTCCTCTGGTTTGGCACGCTTGGGGCGGGTTTGGATCAATGGTTGCAGGCGCCGAGGCAATGCGGGAGAGCCCCACCTTTGGTTCGGTTGTATGCGGGTCATAGTCGGAGAGCTCTTGAAGGAATCGCACCCTTTCTCTCAGATTCCTCTCAAACTCTTCCTTACTGCCGCTCCCACACTTCGTTCAGTTTGTAGCACATCTCGATGGTCGAATACCTCCGATCCCTCGCGGGCGGCTCCGACGAGCGCCGGCGCCCTCTCGTGTGTGCGGCATGTCGGTCGCGGGACGTTTTTCGAGACGGCTTCTATGGCACGCCTGCCAGGTTCAGAGAAACAAATCCAGGAGATTTTCTAAGCCTTTACTAATCGCTTATCGTTAAGTGCGCCAAAATAAAACTAGCGCATGAGTGTAGAAAGCCTAAAAGCCGATTGTCGACACGAAAATTTGAAAATATAGCGGACTACTTCATACCTTCTTTCCTTCGAAAGCTCTCTGCCTTGTCATTGAGATGCATCCACAATGCCTGAGCACATCAGCCAAACCCAGCTCATGCATTGGACGCGAGTGCCGCTTAACTCGGACGTATGCCCTTGTCAGCGATCGATCCGTTGACAAATATTTGAATTCACGTTCGTGACCAATGAGTGCAGAAACCGAGATCGTCACTTGAGAATGACAAGTTCCATGGTGCACTTAAAAAGCACGGTGGAAGCCCGGAGTTATTGCCTCCGGTGCCCGAGCACGTCACGAACACGTGATTTCTAATTTCGCGTTCCAGTTGAGGATTAAAGCTTAGAAGGTACAAGTTCAAAACTCGTTTTATGGTCCCTTTAATCACAGACCAAGTTTAATACCCATGGCATAGAACGCCATACAACTAAGCTTAAAGGGTATCAAGCGGTTCTGTATTTGAGTAAAAACATTTAGTAAATGGTCTTCATTAGGCCTGCAGGATCACGAATATCGAGATAATTTTTCAATTTGGTGCACGGACGCTGCAGAAAATGAATTTCAAAGCACAGCTGAAGCCACTCTTTCCCGAAGCGTTACGTCACAAAAGGAGTTTTCGGAATCTCCGCTCTCGCGCATCTTCAGCACCTAAAAAGCTATGCACTCTTGCTATTTTCAAAAGGGTCAGAATCCGAAGTGGGAAACATTTTGGGGAGGGGCGGACCCACGTGGTAGGCGGCGGCAAGAAAAAAAGCTGTGTTCCTAGAGTAGAAATCGAATTAACCAGCGCTCTGCACAGAAAACATTGTTTTCACTGAACCCATTTTCAAAAGAATTGCGCTAGCTGCCATCGTTCCTCTTGGCTGCGACATTGGCCGACGTGCTTCTGTAATCGGATATGGGCAACAACATTGTTCTTGCCTCCACGGGAAACGCCCGTGTTGCAAGTACAAATGACGCAGAATGCTCGAGGTTTGCCCTTCAGCGACTTCACAATGGAATTGAACTGGGTCATTTAGTTCTTTCAAAATGCTCTCATACTTTTTGCATTTGTGCTCTTTGCTTAAAGCGAGGACCGGCAGAGGCCAAAGAAGCGTCCGAGTGACCGACGCCAAGGCATGCACTAGTGACAAAGAGAATGAAAGAGACAAAGGGGATTTGAGCCAACTAGTTTGCCGACATGGCCAGACAAAGAGCGGAGCTCGGGTGGAGAGTGGGGCCCACTGCATTTTTCTAAGCCTCTTTGGGAAATTTTCCCATCGCATCCGTAAGAAAACGGTTAAAATGGGCGAGTCTCTCGGTAGTACAGGATACTTGCCAGGTATGCAACATCCTTTGGGAGGAGCGGCACGACTCTGGTTCCCCGCGCCGGCCACGTTCCAAATCTCGCCGGGCCAGATCCCGGTTACTCTCACAAGTCGCGTCAAACGATGGTGCGGATAAAATGGCGCCCACTGCGAAAAGGGTATCCAGCATCCGGCACCGAAGTGTTTTTACGAGATGGAGTAAATTTTGGAACACGACCGAGAGCGTCAAAGGAAGGCCATCCGAGCGTAACCGTTGATGCGCCTGCCTGGGTATATTTTGTCCTCGAAAGTGCTGCCATGGTGCTTGCGGGGCGTCTCCGATTGGTGCGTTAATCGCGTCCTCAAACGTGGTCCCTCGATGACCGCCTGAGGACATCAGAAAAGCTTCGCTGTTGCCCGTCGCGATCCCGGCGGCGGTAGTGGGAGACGCTCGTTCTGCAGCCGGGCCCTTGGCGGAAACCAAAGCAGATGCAAGACGGTGGCGACCCTCGCATCTGCACTTTTTGACGGCATTTCTACGATCGGCTGCTGGAAACGCGACGCAATTTGTTGCCACTTCGGGACTGCTTTGGACGCGCGGGCAGGATGGGGAACACACCAGTGGAAGGCAACGTGCCCAGGGGAAGGCGTGACCCTTGGGGCCTCCCCGTGCAGGTGCCAGTTCGACTGCCAGTGGGTGCGGCAGCATGCGTCGAGCGTGCCTCCCCCGCAGGTGGTGGTGAGCTGCAACTTCTGCGGCCTGGCAGCCACCCCGTACCTGCCCCTCGGGGTGCAGGGCAGGGCCCCCCCGCGGCCCCACCTGGGCGCACCCACCCTCAACAAGACCAAGGTACGGCTCCTTCTTGGACGTCTCTGCCGGCCGTTCCCCGTTGTCCCGAAAGTTGCCGTCTCGAGAATCCTCGCGGAGGCTACCGGATTGCAGCCTGCGTCGGTGTTCTAAAGTGGGGACTCCCGTTTTTATGGGACAATCGATATTGCGGGGGTACGACTCCGTCGACGGGTTGGCGGAGGACCTCGGTAAAAAAAAACACGATGAACAATAATGCTTTTGGGGGCATATGGCCAGTGTTTTGTCGTTCACGAGCTCTCTGTTGCTCGCTATGGGCGTGCCTTTGCGCGTTTCTGATTTTCATATTGTTTCGCACCGTCGTCCAATCGCAGGCGTTTCGCGAGGCCGGGGCACGAAATATGGCAATGCCCTCGTGCTACGACTCGCACCAAATGCCGCAAATATTAGTCCGACAAAGGGCATCGGGCTGGTACCATTTTTGACATTTTCGTGTTGGGGACTGCTTTGTTAGCAACGAACACGTGCGTGCTCGGTCCTGGAGATTGCATTCTGGGCTGCGGATTTCAAACCTAAGGGTGAATAGATACGGCGGGAAGCAACTCCGGCACCGCCATTTATTTGTTGCAAGTTTTCAAGGCTCCGAAAGACTACCGCGCGCGTTCAAATGTCGGCGGACATTTTTTTCTTTTTGGCAACCTTTTTTTAGAATTTGGGGTCAATCTACGAAGGGCCGTCCACAATAAACCAGACTTTCGTGGCGCGCAACAAAAATCTGTTTTGCAGCTCGTGGCATGCCTGCTTGGCGAGGCAGATCTCCGGGAATGAGGGCACCTGGGGGGGGGGGGGGAGGGGGGGCAGAGTCACGTCCGGTGAAAGTCCAAGGGTGTCGCATTCTTTACCGCCTAGGGAAATGCGCGCACCCTGTAAAGCGAGCAAACTTCCAGAGTCCATCGAGCCAATCCAAATGCTCCCCCACATTGGCCACCGGCTTAAAGCAACGTATTCGAGCGACCGTTACACCCCAAAAGGGGGCCACCGCCTGGGCCATTTTCCTGACCGTCCGCCGTGCCCTTTGGTTTAATCGAGTAGACTTTCCCTCGCCGTACACCTCAATCCCTCGGCCAGACGCAGGAGGCGTACCCCGATCACTCGGCTTTGCCACGACCGCGTCTGCTCGGCCCTCCTAAGAGTGCGGGTAAACGGGAATCGGTAAAGACGGGTGACCGGGCAACCACTGGAGACGGCAGTTGCGAAAGCATGAACCCCTTTCCTCATGCCCGTCCGGGTGAGAAGCACGGCGCAAAAAGGAAACTACTACCTCGATCATAGCAACCATGACTGGGGAGCACAGAGTGTGCCGTGAATAAGCTGGGCACGTGCTATGCGCGTGTGACGTCACATCACGCGGTGACGCGACCGTGGCATCGCATGACGTCATGGTGTAACGTGAGGTCGTGTGGACATTATGATAAAATCACCATGACACGACGTCCCGACTACGTCCACATCAGGTTATGACATCATGGTGACGTCGCATTCACTTCATGATAATGCCACGGTGACGTCACGGTACTCTGTGATGGGACTTAACGTCTTGCAACGCTCCCAGCGTGTAGCTCGTCCACGGTGTGTGTTTGCGACAATTTTCTCGTAACAAATGACTCGTAAAATGCATTCGGACGTTAAAAGGATTGTTAAAGGAACACGGACAGGATATTTATGCCCGCCAAGGTTCTTATTTGAATGAGACTTCTAAAAGTCTTAACTACACGGAACACAATTTGTGGCTCAAAATTCGTTTTCATTCTGCTCAAGAATTAGCCGGTTTCAGTAGAGCTCACTCTTTTTTCCATGATCATGTGGCGTTCAAACTATGTGTACCAAATATATTCAAAGTCGTGGGTCACCAAGGCGCACATTCAATATTAAAAATACGAAAGAATATAAACCTCATTTTTGTGGCCCCCAAGACTGCAAACATTGATAGAAAAAAACAAATTTTGCACAGATCATGGAAATTACATGTACACGTCATTCTCAGTATGGCGACATACCGCGGGCTGGATGTGATGGTGGCGCACGACGAACAGACGTTGCGACAGACATGGAGCTGCTACTTTGGTACTGTCGTTCGTGGTACCGGTTAGTCGATCCGCAGAATGTCGAGTGTAACGGATACAAGTGCGAAACAATCGCGCAACAATAGACCGATCTCACCAGCCAGTTTGACTACGCCACCGCTGCCGCAATGCATAGAGGGAACTTTAGTCTTCTTGCACGTGCGATAACCTCGCTGGAGCACTGCGCGTTTAAAGCATGAGAAGGCACGAGCCCTCGCGTGAACGGCCGTCTGCCTCCTGAAAACTAAAGTTATGGCGGCTTCACGCATGCGCCGAACGCTTAGTGAGATCGGTCTATTGGTGCACGCAACTTTGTCTTCTCCTTCACAAGCTGGAGAAGCGGAGAAAAACTGTGGTCGGGTGTGGCCACGAGCTTCCGTGCTCGTGTTTTGGTTTTGGGCAGTTGAGTTTTTGGCTTAATTAAAAATATATATATAACTCTGTAGCCAAATACTCCACGAGCGCGGGAAATCTTTTCTTTCTGTTTTTGTTTGCGCCTGATATCCCAACACCATATTAAATTGCCTAGCCAAAAAAAAAAAAAAAAAATTAAAGGGGTACGGAAACAAAAATTGAAATGTTCAAATTTCGTTCGGAAATGAGTCAAGCATGACGGATAATAACCGTAAATGATAATCGCACGTTTGTATTTGAACGATTGGCTATATTTTTGTTCCAAACGGTGCACTCGAGCAAGCGCTCGAAGAGAAGCGAGTGGAGAGCCCGATGCGTCATGGGATGTCAGGCGCAAACAAAAACAGAAAGAAAAGATTTCCCGCGCTCGTGGAGTAGCAAGGCAGGCGTGCTTATGAGCTTTGCCCTTGGTGGCATTGTCAGCGTTGTGGTGGTGTCAATAGCGTCAGCGCGTTACAACCGAGCCGTTCGAAGTACCCGTGGGGTGACGAGCGTGTGGCTGGCCCAAGGAGCACGTAGCTTCCACAACACTGTCAGCTTAGGGCTGAACGGCGTGGGGAAAGCAACTTTTGTTCGAGTTTTGAGGGACGGGCTAATCTTCTAGGGGGAGAATGGCTGTTTCCGGTTGCACGAACGAGGGTCCGAGAAAGAGGGGAGTCCTTTCTTTCCGTCTTCTTGGACTGTTTGGTACAATGCGCGATTTGTGAGTTGAGGAGGAAAGCTAGAAGGAAAATGTTGAAATTCCGAAAATGTTGAAATTCCAAAAGGCGGCGCTGCTCCGAAGGAATCGGCTACGTCACGACTACGTAGCAGATTCCACAATGTTGCTAGACCACCTCCCAAATAGGCTCCGCATGCATCCACCAGGTGCACATTGAAAGATTGTTTATTTAGCTTTAAAATTAGTTTTCTCGTGCCTTTCAACGGAAGACTGGTGTTTTTGAGGTTAGGGTGCAACATGCAACACATTCAAGCTAAAAAATGAGCGCTGAAATTTCGTTTCCTTACCCCTTTAAGGTAAATGCAAGAAACTGGAAACGGAAGCCCCCGCGGGAGTTGCGACGGCGGTCATGAACGTAACAGCTGGGAGGGTATCGACCTAGAATATATTAAGGAGGGCTTACCATACTTCAAAATTAAACGGTCAGCTAGACGATAGGGACAAAACACAGACAGGGAGAAACAGAGACAGACATACACACCGCTGACTATCAACTAAGACTTTATACTTCTTCTTCAGCACTTTGACCCAAACATTCACACCTAAAGTAATGCCAATAAATCACCCTAAATTCTTACATTACACTACTAAATTAAAACACAAATTAAAAATAAAAATAAAATAAATAAATTAATTAAATTATTCAATTTGGTCACTAATACCTCTCTGACCCAACCCACAAACCACTGCCAACACATATCTCTCTTATTCCCTTTCACGGGGCCGTTCCACACTGCAAAAACTGTCTTTCTCTCTCGCTGACCGTGATGGAGGGCATGCTCACGCAGTCATGGGCGCTTTCCTCAATGGCCAGGGCCTCGAGGATCTCGCGCGCAAAGGCACTTCTGTGTCTTTTAACGATAGAAACGCTAGTAAACTTGGCGTGCACCCGCACGTGCAGCAATGTGCTGCAAGGTGCCCAGCCCCCGTGCCCTGCACCGACGCCGCGTGCTCCCAGACTCTGTCATTGATGCAGCGTCCCGTCTGCCCAATGTAGCAGCTCCCACATGACATTGGAATGTTGTGCACAACGCCGGTCTGGCACATGGCGTACTTAGTCCTGTGCGCAGTGTTGCAGGTTGGCTGGCGGTTCTTGGCCTGATTTACCCTGCGGCACATAGAGTTCCCTCTGTTCGGTGCGGAGCACACAACCCTGACACTCTGTCGTGCAGCGATCTTTTTGAGTCGGTGGGTGACACCGGGGATGTAGGGGACTACGGCGAAGGTCTCTCGTAGAGTCTGTCTATTTCTCTCAGTACTTGGTGATCCTCTTGAAAATGTTCTGCATATCTTCTCTTTTGTCCCTATCGTCTAGCTGACCGTTTAATTTTGAATTATGTACCAACTAGCTCAACTTCAGTCTGTTATTCAAGGCCTACCATAATTCTATTCGTTTGTCCTCGACGTTTCCTTTCCGGTACGAGACGACGGGGGCACGAGCACCCGACATGCCCCGCCAGGTCGTCTCCCCAATCGTTGCGAGAGCAAGATCAGACTTGCTTCTCTTGAACATTGTTCGCGGACAGTTCGTTCGACAACAGGAGCGAAAACGGGGTCGGTCCGCTACAAGGTGAACCGACCCCGTCGCGGACGTAAATAAAATGAGAACGTCGCGCATCGTCTCAACGAAAAAGAAGTTTGCTGCAGACCGAGTATCGTGGCGAAGCAATATGGCATGGAGGCCGACATTGCAATCATCGGCTATTTTGCGTCCAGAGCAATCGGCGACCCTCGCTTCCTTCGGAAATCTCGAGCATTCTGCTACAGTACGCGAGTTGACATGGACCAACGGACGAAGGAGCACCAAGGACAAAGCACGTCGGACGCCACGAGAATCATTTGTGCGCTCATTCTCGGCAAAATACCGGCCAAGTGGACTAGAGTCCAAAACAGCGGGTGGGAAAAGGGGGACCGGCGAGAAGGGACGAAAGCCCGGCGTGCGCAGGTGTCGTGCTGCCCGAGCTGCCGCAAGCCCCTGCCCCGGTGCGCCCTGTGCCTGACCAACATGGGGACTCCCGCGGGGAGCCTGTGGAAGAAGGGGGACGGGGACTGGCCCCCCCGAGACTCCGAGGGGCGACCAGACCCCGCCGAGGAGGAGAAGCTCTCCGGACTGTCCACCTGGTTCACCTGGTGCCAGAGCTGCCGCCACGGGGGACACGCCGTGCACCTGGCAGACTGGTTCGGGTAGGTGGCGGTCCCTCGTACCAACCGTGCGAGAGCTCCTTCCGGGGACGATACATGAGCTCCGCCTAAACGCTCTTTGGGAGACGTTTAGGACGACGTATAGAAGCTTCTTTTCTGGACTCGGTTGCCTTAGAGAACTAGCACATTTATTCGGAGGTCGGCTTACTCTTAGAACGAGTCTGTAACAGTAACCGAAGGTTCACTCGCTCGCGACAGCAGCTCGGCGTGTCGCCTTGTGACGAAGGAGCGTTTGTAAACCTTTAATCTTAAAAGGACAAACGATGGGCGTGCCAGGGTGAGCGGCCAGGTGGCAAAGGTGCCGACGTCCAGTTGCCTCGCAGGGACCACACGGAGTGCCCCGTGACCGGCTGCAGCTGCAAGTGCGGGGCCATGGACCGCATCGACTGAGCTGGGGGAGCCTAGCAGCTGGCCATGGTCGGGTAGTACTCCTTGCGCTCGTTCATCAGCTCCACCAGCCGGTTGTAGGTCTCCATGTCTGCAGGCGGGGGGAGACGTACGGCTGGCCAATAAACGTCTTTCCAGCACACTCTCTCTCCGTCCCCCGAGGATCGACCGACGACGTCTCTGCCAAACCACCCATCGAGAAGTCCCCACGCCGACCGAGGAGTGGCGTGTGCAGCCTGTTACTCCTCGGCCGCTCGGACGGCTCGTGCCAAGTTGGATCGACTCGAGTGCAAAACTTTGCTCCGAAGAAAGGGCTCTTTTGCGCGTCGGCAGCAAGGGGGCGCGTGTTTGGCATTAAGTGACATCGTCGGGAACCCTTCTTTGTGCTTTCGGATAACAAACTATGTTCAAAACGAACACTATGTTATGCGTACGGTTTTAAAACTTTGCTCTTTTCATTGGTAACTAGTTTCCCGGGTATTACGCGAGCTATTGAAATGCATCTAAATCCTTGCCTGCCAGAGGTGGAAAAATGAGCGTCCTAGGATGTACACTTTTTATTTATTTCTTTGAATGCTCTCAAGGCCAATGGCATTTCGGAGGGGAGTAGGAGGGTAAATAGAATAAAGTACAATTATAAGGCAAAAAGCACATATGGCTACAGCACAGACCAAGAGAGAATAGCAAGACAAGTGTGTAAGCGCTGTGCCAATTGCGCCATCGTGGAAATGGTTCTGGAACGTCAGATGGAGATCCTTTTTTGTTGCGATATCTTTAACACCTCCGTGCTTATAGCCGAAGTTTGACCTGGGTGACCAGCTTCAAGATTTACTTATACTGCAACGAAACTAGACTTTTGTGGCTCCTGAGGTGCTCCAAAGCAGAACTTGGTTGCCACAGAGAGTGTGCGAGCAAATCCTCTAGCTCGGTCTTTCTGACCTCGAGGAACCCCCATTCCCCTCACCGATCAGCCAAAGAACCGCCCCAGAACAAGCCTCGGGATCTCGTAGACGATAATCCGCATATGGGCGAGTGTTTGGCTCCTAGTTATGCGTCGACGGCAGCTTTGGATCGGCTAAAGTAGCGCTTAGCTTGGAGAAAGGCATTCCTCGGGGTTGAAACAGTTGTGGACATCCGGGCTCGGAGACACTCACCAAAGCCCTGCGACATGCCGGGCGGGAAGAGGACGTAGCTGTGGCAGACAACGGCCAGCTTGGCGGTCACCTCGCCCACCACCTCCAGCAGGCCCTCCAGGGGCTCCTCAATCTGCGGCATGGGAGACGCGCCTTTGGGCATCAGGGATATGCAAGGGTGCGGATGAAAAGGGATAGACAATAGTAAACCTAAAGATAAATTGGCAAACTTGTACCAGAAACAAAAGAATGAACGTGAAAAAAGTCGCAGCAAGCTTCGAGGTGTCGGCGTGACAGCTGGCTAGCGGAAGAGTGAGTCGGCAAGGCCGCGCTGGCCGCCTTATCTATACACTCGGTATCTTGAGCATTCAGCGTTGAACATTCAAGGTAAGAGTAAACATAAATCTTCTGGAAGTATTGAGTACCGCTCCCTCTCGGCCCTGCACACGGCAGACCGTGTAACAAATGCAAACCTAGTTCTTTTTCTTTTTTTTTGCTTTGTTCTTTTTCAAAAGATGGGCCGAAGACGGTTCCCTCTGGAGACTCGCCCCAAGGCCCCAGAAATGCCGCAATGGCGTTCTGGACTTGCTATGCCATGTCCCGTTAGCATCTACCTTCTGTCTCTGTCTTTAGGTGTTTTACTTTTACCTGGAGAAAAGAGAGCGCCAGTGTAGGGGACCTGTGAAACTCTTGTGGGGTGGAAAGAATAGACAACACGGCAATGGGAGAACGCCGCTCGCTCGCGTGCCCATGTCTTTAAGCATGTTTTCAAAGATTTGGCACCAACCTGCCCAACGGTTGGCACTGATACCCCTCGCACCCTTTACGGCTGAAAAATTTCTTCCGAAGTAAACATTTACTGAGCCACTAGACTGTCACCAATTTGTTTGTCCATCACAAAAGCCCCAATTTTAGACGGACACGCGGGGGAGCGGGCTCCAGAGAGGGACTAAGGTCCCAGATGCTTCGAGGCACTCCCACCAAAGCTGTTAAACCGGGCCCGAAGCACTGCCTTGCTCTTGGTCGGCGACCCCGATTGCCGGGCATCTGTCGCGTCGAGGCCCCTTTCCCCGTAGGGCGGCTGTGCACTCACCGGCTTCTTCATGATGACCTGCACCACCTGCTTGTCGGGGGACTCCAGCTTCAGGGACATGCCGGACACCTCGCTCTGCAATGGGAGAACCATTCCTGCCAAGTTTTACGATTTTATCGTAAAGTGCCCGCTTTCCAGCACTTTCTTACGGTTATCGTATTGACGACAATATTTGTACAATTTTTTCTAATTCCATTGTAAAAAAAAAAGTATTTCTTTTTTGTTTTTTTGAGTTGCATCTTGCCAGTTTGCAATTCGGTGTTGGTTACACTGATACATCGACTTGTATCAACGTTACTAAAACACTCAGTTGGGAAACTCGCCGTCGAAACCTGGGCCGCTGGCATCCACCGAGACCGAGCTAAATGCGACAACAGCGCCACTCTTTATCATTTGTCTGTACTGTGGTCACCTTGAGCTTTTAGAAAGCCTTTTTTTTGCGTAAAAACAAACGGAAAAGAATTTTTGTATGAAATTTATTGGAGTTTAGTACAAAATGAAGGGCGCGTGATGTTTTTAAAATCTTTAGTTTGCAAGGTTTTGCGGCAAAATTAATATTGTTTTGATACAACCATGCCTCAGCGGTGCTTCCAGGTGGCGCGTCTCGACCTAGGTGCATTTTAACTTCGGTAGTAAGACGCGGCGCGTCCGCTGGGGAGACGGGGGTGGCACCCCTGCAATTTCTTCCACTGTATCTGTTTCGGTGCCAGAATGGCCGATTAAAGCCCAAGATAGAAGTAACGTGCGGTTCCTCGAATGACCGCTGCGGGAGAAATGGTGGCGTTGTGTTCGTCATTAGCTCGGTGCTCGAGGACAAATCGGGGCCACTTTTTGAAAGCGGTCTCTATGGCAGTTTCCCAACTGAGTGGTTTAATAACGTTGACTTGTATGCTAGGGGGTGCAAGCTACCGCTCGTTATAAGGGGTATAGCCGCTAACACCCACCACCCGTCCGAATCCAAAATAACTTTCTGTTTAGGAAATCTTCCTTGTGGCAATTCTGGTTGTGGCGCACGTCGTGCATTGTGTACCGGAACTTTTGCGCATGATCCCTTGAAACCACCTTTACAACAAGATGTCAGGGAAAAACTACTTTCAAGTGTTCATCCCCAGCTATTCGACCGACTTTCTATTTATCAAGACGTTGCGCAAGGGCGAGAGGTACGCATTTTGTAGTTTGTGCTGCTGCGATGTCAACGTTTGGCATGCTGGTCGCCGGGACATTCTGTGTCATCTCAGTACGAAAAAGCACAAGGACTCTGCAAAACTAGTTGAAACCAACGAGAAGCTTGGAGGGTACTTTAGCCGATCAACGGATCACAAATTTTTGTTGAACAAAACGGGCCGTTCACGGCGGCTGATCACACCGGAGACCTCTTCCAGAAAATGTTCCCAGGCACAAAGGGAAGCTACTAACTACGCTTGTGCTCGAACCAAGACAGCGTCGATAACGAAGGGAATGGCTGAAAAAGAGATCGGCGATGTTGTTAGTAGTTTCAGGAGTGTGCCGTTCTCGGTCGCGACTGATGCGAGCAAAGACAATGACAATGATGCCAAGCTTTGTCCCATTATATTCACGTTTTGTGACTAAGTTTTGAAGAATAAAACAGTTTTCGTATTTCTTCACACAATTGTAGTGTTTTTCGGTGTCCCCTGAAGTATTTTCAACATTGTAGGGTTGGCAGGTCTGGAGAACGCAGCTCGACACTGGGGCAGATGCGCCACCGTTGGCCCAACCTAAGCTACCACGGTCAACCTAGCGCACAAAAATGTTCCAATTCCTCGCATCCAGTTGTTAACCGATGCTTCGTCCTGTGCCTTGCAAGTTTAACGTCTGGCATGCAACAAATAAAACTTGCCCTCCCAAAATTTGATTAAAAAATGAAAGCTGTTTAGAACTCCCTGTGACACCGAATTAGAGTGAATGGTACCGAGGGGAAGGTATACCCCTCCGAGCGGCGTCGCCGTCGCCTCACGAGGGTCATGTGACCCCTGTGAGGTCACATGACGATGAC
Organism: Ixodes persulcatus; assembly: GCA_013358835.2. Classification (NCBI taxonomy): domain Eukaryota; kingdom Metazoa; phylum Arthropoda; class Arachnida; order Ixodida; family Ixodidae; genus Ixodes; species Ixodes persulcatus. The sequence goes on along the minus strand of JABSTQ010011090.1, from coordinate 104,117 downwards.
GTCATCGTCATCAGTGACCTTACGTGTGATGTCATCGTCACTGATGACATCATCAGTGCATCGTCACTGATGACATCATCGGCATCGTCACTGATAACGTCATGAGTGACGCCACGCGTCCCATAATGCACCGTGCGGTTGTGCCGACGGCGACGCCGCTTAAGCCGAAAACGGGTGCCGAAGCGCTGCACTAAAAAAAAACAGAGTGGCGATTTTAAATATTTTGGCACAGCAAACCTCGAGCCATCTTGGTCCAATCTGGCTCCTCTCCACCAAACTGGTGATGGGCCTCTGGCACGCGAGATACGACATGCGTCGCGAGTAGACTTTGGCTTGCGTGCACCGAAGGACGGCGTGGCCCGACGCTTCGAGAGCAAAGCTCGGTAATACTGGCGGTATCGTGGGGCGCCGGGTTCGTCGTCGCCCCAACGGCGCAAAAAACAGGCCGTTGTGCAAAGAGTGGTGGTGCCGCTTGGTTGGCCACTCGGCTCCTCTTTTGGACATTTGCTTCCCTCCAAGAGCAAAACCTCTTGCACGACGATGAGCGATACGTGCGCAGCTTTGATGAACAGTCGAGGTGCTCGCACGCCCGTGTGCCTGCGGCTTTGACTGCGTAGCCGCAGAAAGTTGTCCACGAGTATCGGCAACTCTAGTGAAATCGACAGCAACTAGAAAAAAGCTGCGGTGGCAGATTCGCTCGCCAGCCTTCTCAAGCAAAGCAGATATTGATAGCACCTAGCAGACTAAAGATGAAGCCGTGAAAGTAGGTAAAAAAAACACCCAATGATAATCGCTGTTAAAGATTAGAGTTGCACTAGTATCATTGTCAGTGAAATAGTGCTGAAATGGCAGGGAAATGCGACAGCCTGGCTTGGGGACAGGCAGGACAGAGGAGTCTCAAACCTGCCTATGGGTCCGGTGTTGGAGTAATGCAACGAGCTTTCGCCAAAAAACAATATTGGCCATGCCATGGGGAGAAAGCAAGGGGCGCAATTTCTGCCCGATCTCCCCAAAGATCATCCTGGCAACGTACCATACAGCCTGCCGATAGTTGCAAAAGTGCAGAGGAGAAGGAAAGTTTGCGGTAGTGCTCGGGAATCAACATTTTTGTGGTTTTATGAATATAAGAAAATTAAGATCCAGCAGATACATTTTTTTTTTGTTACCCCTTTAAAGTGGTTGCACAACGATATTGGATAGGAATGTTTCTCACTTTACACGAGCTTACTGGCACTAGTGTGACCCAAGAATACTCGAATGCAATGCCACTGATCAAGAAGCGCCTTCATTGCAATGGAATTCGAAGGATAAAAGCAAATGTTTGCTGTCAGTACCTCCTAACAAAACTTGATGACGAAGTTGCGGTACAATGCCGATAATATTATTTCCAGGATTCCGTCACCAATCTCTGCAATCCCCGCTGCGACTATATTTAAATGCAGCTCGTACAGTCAACACGAGCACCGCATGGGCATTCGATGTGAGCTTGCGACGACCAATGCCTCGACGTGCATTAGAGTAGTGGTTCATGCCCGATCGCTGCGACGACGGGAATAGCCACACTAAAGTGACAATTTGGGCCGAACCTTAACATTGCATAAAACTTCGCACCCGCCCTGTGCTCTGCCAACCCCAGCACGTGGCTATGTTATGCGCCGGGAAAGTAAGGGAGAGTAGGAGACGACAGAGCCCGGGGACGTCAGAACGCCCAACTCTGATTCATATGATTAGTGGGTAGACCTAAAGCTAGCTGCCTTGCACTCGTCAAAAGTGTCTGAATACAAGAGCCAAACGCCAGATGCCTGTACTTTAATGCGTTCGACGAAGGCAGTGGAGACAAAGACTGCCTTTGTCGTCAAACGCATTCAAAGAGTGCAGTGCAGTCAAAGGCTGCTAGGTTTAGGCCTACCCACTAATCGTTCCAACCAGAGCTCGGCGTTCCCTGCGCGCTCTCGTCTCCTCCTCTCCCTCACTTTCTCGGCGCATAGCGAATTCGTTTCACAACGGTCCAAGAGTGACTGCACTCTCAGAGTTTTGGTGCCAGCACTCTATGTGTGCAAGGACTCGCTGCACCGAGAGAATCGAGCGTGCGCCAGAATGCAATCCCGTCAAGCATCGCTCGGGCGAGGAACGAGAGCAGACGAGGGGGGTTCGTCTACTATGAGACGTCACTAGACAGGGTTCGTACAGGATTCAAAGAAAGATATTCAAGGATAATTAAGGAATTTCAAGGCCTTGTGGGAGTATTTTCAAGGACCTAACAGTGGGATGTGACGACCTTCAGAGTCCACAACACTTCGGCGTTTTTCACCAACACGTGCGTCTTGCAAGCAGGGTTTAGTTCTGGCAACTGCGTTGGAGGCCGGACAGTGGTTTGTTCACTCGTGCCCAGAGCCAGGTAATTTTGCACGGAGCTCTTGCTGTGATCTTCATGATGACGGCACGTTTCGCGCTCTTCATATGGCTCTTCAATGCCGACGACATTGAAAATATTTTTGCACGGCTTGCATCTTGCACGATGCTGATTTGTTGCATCTGGCGCCACCCACTCTTTATATCAGTGGTCTCAAACTCATTTGAGTGTGGGGGCCAGATATCCCACACCTGAAAGGCCGAGGGCCATCGTATGATAGGAAGGAGGGGGGGGGGGGGGGGTCGTTCAGAAGATTTTAAAGAGAAAAGACCTCAGGGATGCATTATGCTTTTTGGAAACTCGCTGTGGTTTGCCAGTGACGTCTTTAGATTTCATTTGTTTATATGACTACTTTGGGCCCTGGCCAGATGTGATAACATGAATTAAGATGACGTGCATCGCCAACGTGCTGCCATTATTAAAAGAACAAGAAAGCAAATACACTGTCGTTTCTGTTGCTCAATTCAGTCACGAATTAACCAAGCTCAACATGTCTCTAAAAACAATGAGTTAATTTGACAGTTCTTGCTTTCCTGACGATTTTTATTAAAACATTCCGAACAAAAACTTGCCTTTTAATGGGGAAATTTTTTTTAATGCGAGAATAACGAGCTCGTAGCTTTATCTTTGGCAGTTGCTCGTGCTGATCGAGAGTTTGCGCAGCCGAGATGCATCATTCAACAAATAGCTCGCGCTTGCGGCCCAGTATCGAAACTGTTGTGCATTACAAAAAACTGGGAAGCCAAAAAAAAAAAAAAGCAAAACAAAGGGCAAAAGATTACTGATCACCTATTCACAGATGTGAATAGGTGAAAAGAGCAGAGCTACTTTTCGAGCAAGAATGAATCGACGACATGAGGTCACTATGGCGCATGCCATTTCTAGCGCTCGGGACATGGCAACCGGGACTCGTAGCCGGATGCCTGCGGGCCGCGGGCCGCGTGTTTGAGACCCCTGCTTTATATTCATCACAGGGCGGAAACAATGCCCAATGCATTCCCGGATCTGATTGGATTCAGATTCGGATCTGCTCCAATGTGGCCAACCATCCAATGAACATCGGCTAAATCAAAATAAATTGAACTAACCTCGACAGAAACGAACAAAAAAAAATCGATAAGCATAACAAAACTGTACAATATATACCCGCATTTTCTATTATAAATAGCCATTCACGGATTTTAACGGGACAATGAAGACAATTTTATTTAATTTTTTTAAATGGTGTTTTTGGGCTTCTTGACACCTGGCATACTGCCCAATTTTTTATAGACATTTGTGACGCGTATTTCTGTACCTACGAAAGAATTGAAGAAACCGAAACTGAACTATCTGCATTCTCATATTTTGGGCCTCCAAACTGGATTGCCTTGGTAGCGGTAGTCGGCGAACGTTCTGGTGCATCGCGTGCCTGGGTAACTAGTCGTCTTCTTCGAGCTGTGCAGTCAGCTTTTATATTTTCATACCACGGAGACGGAACATGCATCAGCGGCAGTAAACAATGACACTGTGGAGGCAGTGTTTCTTATCGGCCACGCAGTGTAGCGCGCGGCCATACTTTGCCAGAGTAGACGACGACGAGGCGAAGTCTGCGCCGAAATGGGGGGGATAGTGCGTCGCCACAAAGTTTTGAGCCGTTTCGTTGACATACAGATGTGGAAATCTACCAGTGGGTAAAGGAAGGGACAAACGCACGAGCGGTTGCGAGATCTGTCGACCATCTGTGCGTGGGTGTTGGACAACATTTGTGGACAAAGCTCGCCCAGCAAAAAAACCTGCGACACGACCGGCAGCCGAGAAAGCATGCCGATTCTACCTGGGTTAAAATGTTTAGAACTGACCTACACCAGCTATGTTGCACAGTCAGGAATTTATTTAATTTTTTAATGTGGTTTGGGCTTCTTGAGACCTGGCATAATGCCCAATTTTTTTATAGACATTTGTGAGCGTATTTCTGTACCTACGAAAGAATTGAAGAACACCGAAACTGAACTATCTGCATTCTCATTTTTGGGCCTCCAAACATGGAGGTGACGTAGGAGTGACGTCACATGTGAATAGTCGGTACGGTAGCATTTAGGGCATCGAGACTCTGGTTACCGCGTGGGTTATAGCAGCGCGGTCGTTTCGTCGGACCAACATGGACGACAATGCCGCTCTCGCGAGCGAATCGGGCTCCCGTTCAGTGACCTGACATCAACAGAACGGGAGATGCTCCTGAGGACGCGGAACTCTGGAATGCCTCTTTACGAGGACGCCCCAGAATTGCCGCCGATCGGGAGTAATTCGTCGCCACCCAGCTCGCCTACGGCACCGCAACGTCGTTACGGTAACACCTAATGGTAAGGACGTAGTTTGTGTTCGTATGTAGACTTCACTGGGTGTCCCCTTTTCAGATTGTCTTTTAATCGTTTTGAATAATAAGCATAGTTGCCGAATCAACACGGCACCGACATCTGAAACCAGAACCAAAAGTCTCGCGCGTGTTCCGCGCTGTGTTCTTTATTTCATATATTTTGTTTGCCCGTTTCACGTGCAGTGTAGCAAAGAGAAAAATATTTATGGTGTTTTATTTACGGTTTAGTTATCATTTTCGGTTCGATTTATAGTTTTCATGGTTATTCAAGTGGAATTAGAACAGTGTTCATAAAAACCACGAACCAAAGCGTGACCGAGGGCACGTTTCTCGTTTCGACCAATCGCTGACGCGTCTCTTGCAATGTCACGCTTCCAGGCCCCGCAGGGTCACGTGACCTCCGCTTCTGCTGGTTTCTCCCGCAACGCTCGGGGCGTAGCCTCGATCAGTCCCGGTATGATTATTACCGCGACTGTTTAATTGATTTGCGCGGCACACAAGCGCCGGTTTCGGCTGAAATTTGGGAAACGTGGCCTGAGACGTGCCGGGAACCCAGTTCAATCGCCAAAAAAATATTCGAAATTGCCTTCATTGTCCCTTTAAAGGTCTAGCCAAAAAATTCAGGTTTTAAAGGGGCCTGCAAGCAAAATTTTCAAATTCAAGGGTTTTCAAGGTCTAGCAAAAAAATCCAGGGTTTTCAAGGGCCTTGAAAACCCCAATTTCAGAATTCAAGGGTTTTCAAGGGTTTCAAGGACCTGTGCGCACCCTGCTAGAAATCGCGTCCCGCAGACGACGGAATCAAATGTGAGCTTGAATTGTGAGCATCTGCTATTTCACAAATGAAGCAATCGACACCCTATGCTTCATTTTCAAGTTGTGGGATACTGCGTAGTGGTGGGACAAATCCCACATAGAAAAAGAACGGCAGTTTATTGCCTTGGTAGCGGTAGTCGGCGAACGTTCTGGTGCATCGCGTGCCTGGGTAACTAGTCGTCTTCTTCGAGCTGTGCAGTCAGCTTTTATATTTTCATACCACCGGAGACGGAACATGCATCAGCGGCAGTAAACAATGACACTGTGGAGGCAGTGTTTCTTATCGGCCACGCAGTGTAGCGCGCGGCCGTACTTCGCCAGAGTAGACGACGACGAGGCGAAGTCTGCGCCGAAATGGGGGGGATAGTGTGTCGCCACAAAGTTTTGAGCCGTTTCGTTGACATACAGATGTGGAAATCTACCAGTGGGTAAAGGAAGGGACAAACGCATGAGCGGTTGCGAGATCTGTCGACCATCTGTGCGTGGGTGTTGGACAACATTTGTGGACAAAGCTCGCCCAGCAAAGAAACCTGTGACACGACCGGCAGCCGAGAAAGCATGCCGATTCTACCTGGGTTAAAATGTTTAGAACTGACCTACACCAGCTATGTTGCACAGTCATGTTTTGTTTCTCTCCTCACAGCTCTTGCCTGGAATACCTCTGATCCAGCCGTTTACAACAATCTAAATATATTGCTGGAGATATCAACATACTAGTTTTAAGCCGCATCCTTTCAATGGTTCATGTTTAAAACTAATCAAGCTTCTACCCAAACGGTACCAACAGTTTTCTCCAGTGTAAACAGTTAGAAGAATTGAAATTTGTCAAGTTTTCTTACTTCTTTATACTGTTTTGTAGTCATCTGGTTGGGGAGACTTATGTCGTTTGAAAATATCTTTGTGAGTTGAGTTGTTTGAAGTCTCCCGCCTCTAATGTCAAAGAGCAGTGCGCTAGTTTTGGTTTGAGGGGAGCCCTAAGCTGAGAATGCGGTGGGAGCTAGGTGCCCGCCTGACCAATCAGCCGCCTCGTCACCTGACCTGTCACCGAGGGTACGGGTGGGAGCGTGATCAGGTGGTAAAGAAGAGAGGTGATCCTTCTTTCACCGCTGTCCCAGCTCGGGGGCGAACGGAATAAACTTTCAGCAATGGTGGTACAGCAATGTGAGCAACACTAGCTTCTGGATGACAGATCCTTTCCGGAATTCAGTGCCATCTGGTGGCTCAAATGGCAGTTTAACTTTTACCGTACTAATGGCCGCAAAGAACCTATAGTCTGCAGTATTTTATTGGGCACCGTAACTTTCGTAAGTCAGCGGCAAACGAGAATGTGCGCTTCACTGTACAGTTCTTTCCTAATATCTTTCAGTGTTAGTGGCAAAGAAGATGCAATTAGCCGGAACGAACCGCCAACCTACATAAATGCCTCGATAAAGTTCTATACATCAAGGGGTTTGGAAGCCGTTTGTGTTCTACTCACAGATTGACTGGGCCCGAGTTAGAAATGAACGCTTACGTAGCTCTTCCATCCAATTCCTGCTTCGCATCGCGCTAACGTCTCGAATGTATAGGGTTCGAATCATCTGCTTACGAGCATAATCCACTTCCCTTTTCATCGATAAGCTGAAGGCCGCCATTAGTATAGCACATATGCCATTTTTCAAATGATGATAGTCATCAAAGTGGTCAGACTCAATTTCGAAAAGGGTCTATCGGCTTCCGAATCAAAATGCTTGCTTACCCCTTCCTGACGTGCATGTGTCAGGTACGACGCTTATATCGCTCGTATTTCACAAAATTACAATTACTTAGGAGCCGCAGACCCAAACTCATACTGCTGTTCTTTGACGATCTACCACATGACAGGCATTGTGATAGGAACTAGCGCGCCCCCTATCCGCCAACTCATGATTACAAACAAACCGGAGCGCCCCTAGCGGACGCCACCCGCGCCGCGCATGCGCGATGGAGTGTGGGCAAGAAGCTTGCCGTCGCCCATAAACAAACCATTGAAGTGCGATGTTGTTGCGTCGGTGTGAGTCCCCTTGCCCTTTTTCGCGTTCGAATTGTTGATTCTACGTCTTCCTGGCACTGCCCGACTACTTGAGCGGCCTCAGCGAAATTACCGAGGCTCGTTACACCGCAAACCTTTGTGTGAATAATGCGACATGTGGCGATTCATTCCGCGTGGACGCCGCAGAATGTACGCTAAAGCCTGATTCGCATGATGAGATTTCGCTTGTAATTTTTAGTCGCGACGCCGCTCGGGCTGGAAAAGCGTGAACCGCAGCTGAGATGGTCGACGTCGATAATGAAAATTGCAAGCAAAATCAAACCAAGTGAATCAGGCATAGCAAGTCGGCGATGGCCACTGGTAACAATGATCAACAACTCCTTGTATCTACTGTTTAAATCGAGCCTGCTTACTAACCTTCAACTTACTTCTTATCGCAAGTACCGGGCCAACATTTTGGCTACGGGCCGGTGTCGTCTAAAAGAGCAGACGACAAGCAGAAGCATTTGAAAGAGCGGACGACAGTTTGAACAATCAGGCGGCTGTTCAAACTTGAAGACGTGCAAAACGTAGTCCGCAGGTGGTCTGTACAACCTGACGGTTTTCCGGCGTTCATGTTGGAACAAAACAAGTAAATCTGATGACAAGTATCCGTGAATTCAACCCAAAGTGCTTCCCGCCCAAGCAATCGTGGTTCGACGGCGTCTGGTTTTCCATTTTCACGGCAGATATTGACATTCTCGGACGAACCAAGCACATGCAAACTGATCTTCAAACCTTTCGCGACTCTTTTGGTACAGCCCCAGTCGCGGCGTTTTGACGAGAAGGCAAGTTTTTGTCAGGTCCCTTTCAAAACAATGCAGGAATACACGTCTCACATGGGGGCTTCCGCCCACAACCCCAGACCGGAAGTGCGCCCAAACCGCCACCACCGCGCCGTGACGTGACGTAACAGAGATGAGTTCGTGTATAGTGTGTTTTCACTCACGTAATTTTGAACCCCATTTTGTTGTTGTGAGCTGTTTGGCGTGTGCCGAAGTCGAGCATTCCAAGGATTTACATGACCCCTTAAATGCGTAGAGCCCAGAAGCTTATAAGTCTTATCACGGTAATAAAAACCTGAGACTCAGGAACACAGAAGCGCTGTGAATCAACCTTTCCAGGGAATCCCCGATTCGCGGTGTTCCGGCAGAGACGTTGTGTTCATCCCCTTCTGTGTTCCTGAGTCTCGGGTTTTTATTACCATGAATCACCACCAGCTCGCTTGTTTTTTAAGTATTGTTGAAGTCTCACCACGCTGACATCTTCTCAACAGGTTGCGATGTAATCCTTCATATTAGTAAATTTGTTTGAAAAACCAAACTAACAACAAAATGGTGCATCGACGTCATGTAAAAACACCCTATGCGGGGTGCAAGTTCGTCTGCTTCTTGCACAGGGGTTGTGATGATGTCAGAACGCCAAGCTTTTATTGGCTGGTTGCAAAGAAATAGTTGGTAGACATCAGGCATCTAGCATTGAGGTCTACCCACTATCCTTTCAATCAAAGCCAGTAAAAGCTCGGCAAAGTCACCGCATCAGGCCGCACTCGTTAAGTTCGCTCGGGTGCGGTTGTCCGTGGCACTCCGCAAATGTGACCGATTCTGGCAGAAAACTCGCACGATGCCAGTGCGCTTGAAAGGAAGTAGCATTGGTGGCATTAATCGGCTCCAGATCACGTGGCCGCTTGTTCTGGCTGCGAGTTGAGGGGCTAAAGGCTGTTCGTTTGTTTCCTACGACTGCCATTGCGTGGAGAAAAGAACCAACGCGTAAATTATAAATGTCAAGGAAGGAGCCCCCCTGCCAGAGAGCTTTTGTTTGGAAACCAGCTCGTTCAGTTGTGCGCTGCGCCCAATACCTCAGTTATGTAGTAGTAATCTCTATTGGCTCAGGAGATTTCCTCTTTACTTTAAAACGAAAAGCGCTGTGAATCCACCTTTCCCAGGAATCTCCGATTCGCGGTGTTCCGGCAGAGCACCAGAAACGTTGGCCTCGAAGCACCAGCGAGTTGATGGAAGGCGCACATGTGTTTTCGTTCCAGTATCTAGTACCCACCTGCAGCACCCTGCCGAGAAGGCACACCGTCTGCCGCTGGTAGCTCGACAGCAAGTTTCCGTTCACCCTCATCTTCTGGCGCTCACGAATACCTTGGTTATGTTCAAAAGTTATCCTTGCATTTGGATAACGCGCACGATCATTTGGATGTGTGTGATTTGGATACCTCGATTACGTCACACAAGAAAAAGGGCGCGAATCTGCTGCACCGTGTTGCCAGCTTTCCGTACATTCTCTGGCTCAATTCGGCCAATTTCTACGTTTTTACAAACAAAAGTGCAAGTTGGGTGGATGGATGAGATGGGCTGTTGTGCGCGGTATTCCGTAAAACGACGAAAGAAAAACGTCGCCACTGGACGCTGGATCAAGCTCGTTTCCGGACCGCGAGTGCCGCAAGTTACAAATACAGTCGTCAGAGTAAAGTAAAACGTTGCTCCAGAGGCACGAATGGCTTCACGCACATTGCGCTCGCAAAACACATCCACACGGTGTCTACTCTTGATCGGTATCCAAGAGTGCGAAAGCACAAAGATGCAGCGCTTCGGCGTGCCAAAAAAGCTTGGATCACGCCGCGAGACCGGTGAATCTTGCTTTCGACGAGTTGTGCCTTTTGCCTGCGGCACTGCGCTTCCATAAACATTTCCACGTGTTCTCAACGGCAAGTTCTACGGCTTACACAGAATTTTAAAGAACGTCTTCGAAGAATGACGACGGAACGAGTAGAAAACCTTTTACCAGTGCGCTGCCGCCAGCCTCCGCAACGCTCCAAAAACGCGATTTTTTGTCATGCAAGATGGCCGTTTGGTGGCTTGATCAGTGGCTGCAACATTAATCATTTTTGCATTTTTGGCGCTACGCGATGTTCGTGATTACTGTCGGGATGAAAAGGGCCTGTGTATTGCGGAAACCGCTTGAAGCAGTTTATCTCCTCGAATTTATCAACCGCCGTTGCCAACGTTACGACCGGTTACGATGTTAGAAACTTAGGAACTTCCGGCAGTTGCGCACTCGAGCACTGGCAACAACTTGAGCTCGTCAACCTCTGGTCCCAAAGGTGTCCCGAAGGTCTTCTGCGGCGTTTTTCAGCTTCGCTCTCGGCGGTCGGCATGAAGTGGTTCGCGGTCCTCGTGGCCGTCTGGGCCTCGGCGACTCTGGCAGCGGGTGAGTGAAGGTCGCCCCGCAGGACATCACTTTACGGATTCTGGTGACGCGTGCCCGTGACGGCTGCGTAGCAACCGACCAGCCTCGGGGTGCTGACTCACGCCCGGCCGAGGACGGTTGTTTATCCCGTGCCATACGTCCGCTGGGCCTAACTGTCGCTCACGCGGGGGGTGGCTGCGTCCCGATAAAACGACGCCCCCCAACAATGGAGGCGATAAGGGGCGAGTGTAGGGCTACCGCCGCTACCAGCGGTCTCGAGGGTCGCAATGGACGCCCCCAAGGACGCTGGCCCGTCCAGTTCGGCGCCGGCAATGCTCGGGATCGAGTCCCGAACGCCGCACTGATTAGCGACGCTCTCATTCGCGAACTGGGTCGCCGGTAATTCCCCGCCGCATCGCATATTGAGCTTATCGGGCGACCCAGGGCCGTGCTTTGGAAACGCTCTCGGCGCTCTCGACCCCGAAAGGGGAACAACTGACTGCCGAACACGGCACCCTCGGAAGAAGCTGCCGTGCTTGTGGGAGGTGTGCACCGGCGCTCATGACACGAGAATAGAAAATCCTCCCGTCGAACGTTGAGCGTGTCGGTTAACGAGGCACGCATAAACTAGAGAAATGCGCAGGACAAGACAGGCGACACGGCTGTGTCGTCTGAAAGCGTGAGAAAAGTCGCGCTAAGCTGGCACTGCGTCTATATACTCTATAGACAGCACTGCGTCTATAGAGTGGCAGTATGAACTGGGCCAGTGGCATCCAAAGGACGGCACAAAAGCCATTCGGGGAGGATATGTTGAGCAGGAGCTTGGGATGGACATTTCCCGCTGTCGCAGTGTGGCAGTCGGTTCCATGGCTTGGCAACCGGAGGCACCCGTGCGGCATTTTAACCCTTCTGGCTAGCACTATGGTCGGGCTAAAAATTCAGAAGCTATGCCTCCAGCACACATTCATTGTCTTCCGCCAGGCTCTGGCTGTGCATACGACGAAGCGTTGCCCACCATAGTCGGGTCATGCTCGTATTACTGCGGACCGTACTATCGCGGCCAATACGAGCCGAAATGTTGCCCTGCGTGGCCTGCGGTACTATCGGAGCCGCCGTCACATTTGTTTGAGAACTATTAGACATGCCGAGGGTAAGACAACCCCCCAACGGCGCTCTTGGTACCGCACTGCACTTCAGTGCCATCTGCGAGCGAGAAAGTGGTGGTGACATCCATTCATTTAACCAAACTGTAAAACCTATGCAAGGCACAACATAAATCTTGCAAACTTCTTTTGAAACAATTTTCTGCAGGTTCCAGACTCACGATCACGGAGTGAGCAGTCCAGAGTGGGGTTGTTCAAACATGGATGTCTCTTTGTATTTGCCAGAGACATATCCGTAAAGTTTGACAAATGCGTCGGACATCTGAAAGAGTACTGGCAACGGGCAATAGTATAGAAAAGATTGTTAGCGGCTTTGAATCTCGCAATTCACGCCCACAGGGATTAAAATCGACCTGGGAATGCACCACAGGAAAGCCGTTCTCGTGGGACAAGGAGAACCACTAGGTAGTCGCAGCTGTATTAGTGTACAGTTTCCAATTTAGTTGCAGCTGTATTGGTGAACCCTTTCCAATAGACCTGTCTCACTAAGCGTGTCAACCAGTCTGTTCGTGCCTTCTCGTGCTCTGCGTGTGCAAAGCTCAGAGGCTGTCCCATGTGGACAGACTAAAGTTCCTTTGATAAATTGTGGCAGTGGTGGCATAATGAAACTGGCTGATGAGATAGGCCTATTGGAGCGGATTTTGAAAAAACCCGGCAATCCAGGTGTCCATCTGGACAGTCTTGCCACAGTTGAGAACTGCAGTCTCAGTAGCAGATGGCAAGTAAGTGCAGAGTCGAGCAACGAGCGCCAGAGGGGAGTTGTCTTGGCCTCAGCGTGCATCAATCTGCAGAAAAATGCATGGGCAACTCTGATAGTATCACGCGAGCGGCATTTCAACTGATATTGGCCGAGATAATACCATAGAACTGATTGGCTGCACCAGACCGTCTGTGCTGCCCATCGTTCTACCTAGACTAGTAACAGATTTTTCACCATTATTTTTCTTTCAAAGCTGCGTGGGTAACTTAAAATTAAGTTTGTTGAAATGCCCTGTATGAAACCAGCGTGCAAGCTTAGGCTCGACGTGAGAACAGCCTATCAGCATTCACTTCTAACCGAATCTATCGTCGGCTGGAATGGCCTTCCCAATGATTGTACGATGGAATTGTATTTCTATCGATGCTGATAAACAAAATATAGAGCATCACTTTTGTAATGTCACGAAGCCAGGGAAATTCGCTAATGTGAGACGGGCCTAGTAAACTTGGGACACTTGCAACTGCAGATATTAATGAGCTGTCTTGCCAGTTTGTCTCGCTCTTACTTGGGTATCAGATAAGTGTATAGGTAACCTAGTGATAGGCGATTATAATTGAAAATGTCAGGAGGACACACTCTTTGATGTGTAATATTTTTGTCTCTGGCTTCTAATTACGATTGCATAAAATTTTGTTTCTGTTAATTTCGGTCGATTCTTTTGCTTCGATGCGTGTCTCAAATGCTGCGGCGGAGCATTTTAAGTGCGCTGTGGCTGCACAAGGTGGAAGGGGTGGAGTGTTCATAGTCCCTACAAATGCCTCGCCGACAACCACTGCTCTTGCTGGTGAATTGTCGAGTAAAGTCCTTTTTCTCCGCAGGCCAGGAGAGTTCAACCAGCACATCACATGCGCCCACTACACATGCTCCCACGACGCATGCACCCACAACTCGTGCACCCACGACTCATGCTCCTACGACGCATGCACCCACGACTCATGCCCCCACGACGCTAGCCCCGACAACCACTGCTGCGCCCCCAACTCCACCTGCGCCCCCTGTCAACAAGTATGTCCTGAGGGATGCCGACAACCAGACCTGCGTGATGATGACTGCAGCCCTCCAGCTGAAGGTGTCTTATCTCGCCAAGGACTCCAAGGTGCGTAGTCCGGCGTTCTCAAAGAAACGTTTGCCTGGCCCTTGCGACGGCTTCCACCTTCACGTTTCAAATTTCTGTAAAGCCCACGGATTTAAGCACCAAAGAAATGTGCGGTGCCATTCGTTCCTTAACTGACTCGTAATATTTTGAGAAAAAAGTGCGTAGAAGAGAGCAACATTGCATCTGCGACGATTTCTTCTTCCAGAGGTTGCCCCTCCGTTCATGTAGGGCAAGCAAAGATTCGGCCGACTAAGAAAAAAACTGGCGCAGGACTCGAGTCCAGAGGAGAGGGCACCTGGTTCTTGATGAGAGCGAAATAAGCGCTTGCAAAGCTTTTACGTCTCAATTGTAGTTAGGACGAGCTTATTTTGCGGGAGAATCTGCGCCAATAAAGTAATACAATTGAGAGCTGGGCTAGTTGGTGAAAGTTAAACATAACGTAAATGCAATAGCACAAAACAAGAAAGACTAAGGAGAGGGATGAACACCGAAAGCTGTAAAATAAGTCCCGTGTTGTTCGTTCCTTTCCCTAGTCTTCATTGCTGTGTATTTTTACACCTACGTCATGTTTGCTTTTTCCAAGGAAATGCATGTGGTTATAGAAGCGCACGATTCTCGCTGTCAGATTCTTTATCGCTAGAAAAATTGTGCATTTATATTGTAGCGCCATTTTTTTCCGGGGTTCGGAGGCGGAGCTTCTCCTACAGATATGTTGCAACTAGGGATGTCTCAAACTTGCATAGAGTGAATATTTACGTCGACCCTTGACATCCACAAACTTTTAACCAGGTTCTTCAAGGTGACTTTGTGGACAGTGTGGCTAAACTTTGATAACAAGCATGTCTATGTTCGGAGAAAATGTTTTTATGGAATAGGTTGTTTTATTTTATAAATAGCTACAATCATGAGAACATAATTCTAATAACACAAAAGTTAATAACATAATTTATTCTTGCTACAATACCAAAACAACCAAACAGTGCTGCCCTTACTAAAAGTAGAATGTTTGATTTGATCATTTGGTCATCACCATCCAATCCAAAGCCAACTGAGCCAGCCTGTCGCGCATGCGCATAACAGTCGAACCCTAGTCAAACTTTATTGAAAGGAGGGGGGGGGGGTGCTGGCAGGCTTAGATGATCATCTTTCCTGTAGAAAACCAATGTCATATGTCAGTGGTAGAGTTTAAAGCTACAAACCAACAAATACTGCAAGGACAAATCAGAAGAGTCACATTGCGAAGGATTCGCTGTACACAAAGGGGGATGCAAGTCGATTCATCAAGACTTTATATTAGCGGTATGATTAAGCTTAAATGATGCGCACACCGTGCAACATAGCGCCAACACGTCTTTGCCTCCTGTTTACACCTGGAGTGTGGAATAACGCAACCTGTAGCTTAAGACTAGTGTGTAATTCAGCTGTGGAAAAAAGAAACGGCGATCGCTTGTTTGGGTGGTCACACTTTGTACTCCTTTTGAGGTCAAAGTTCGACCGTTGGAGATTACAGATGGGAACGTGGGTGGGGCAGAGGTGAACTCCTGACGTAACCAAACCAATCATTGTCCGCCCATAAGTGATTTGCAATATGTTACACAAAAAAAAAAAAAATTTTTTTTTTTAAATTGATTATACATTTTTTAAATACTATTGATAGACAATATGTTGTGGGGTGTGGGTTGTTTATCGCACATTCTCAATTTTCTTTAAAAAAGGGAAAACATTGTTGGGGTCACCCGAAATCACCCAAGAATCTGACCTTCTGCACTAGAACACGAGATAGGACACATTAGTTCAGATTGGAAGCCCAATGAGCCGAAGGACACTTGAGCAAATTGTACTGCTTTGCTCAATATAACAGCAAATAATTGGAGCACTGAGTAATTCAATAATGAATTTGTGGGGTACTGCTGCTGCCGCACGAGTATAGGCATATATTTATTATTCTTAGTATTCGCTCAACTTTACTAATAAATTACCATAAAATTCAGACACCAAACCTGCCTCTGAGAGATCGCCCACCCCATTTTTCTGGCTAAATTTCTAACATAAAAATTCTGAAACATTGCCCACTCCCAGATTCCTGTTGGACGTCCCGCGATGTCCGGCGGGAGTCGCGTCAACTATGCGATTTGCTGTACCAGCACATCTGACAAGCGAGTTCATAGGGGGTTCCCGTGTTTTTGTCTACGATATACGTGCGCGATCTCGATTCCACGCGAGTTGGGTCCTGCGTGTATATTGTATCGTGAAATACGGTTCTGCTGCATTTGCGATCTGCGGTACTTGTTCCCGTAACAAGAGCTTGTAGCGGATTCCCGCGTTTTTGTCCGCGATCTGCGCATGCAATATCTGTTTCTGTGACGGAAGTTTGTAGCGGGTTTCCACATGTTTATTTCGCCATAAAGCTGGAATCTGCCGCGTCCGCGATTTGCGGTATTTGTTGCCGTCAGATGAGAGTTCTCGGCAGGTTTTCGCGGGTCCTTTGCACCACGAAATGCGAATCTGCTGCGTCCGCAACTTGCGGTATCCTTTCCCGTGACACAAAAGTTTGTACCGAATTTTCGCACGTTTTTTGCATCTCGAAACTCGAATTTGAGGTGTCCGCGATCTGTGGTATCAATTCCTGAATCACGTGGTTTGTGGCCGGTGCCAGGTTGTTTATCATTTTTGATAACGTTTTGCTGCAGCATCCCCAAAGATAGCACACCACATGTTTTTCACCTTTTATCTTCATTTTGGGCGGGCGTCCTTTCGGAACTTTACGGTAGGGGTACAGAGAGATACACATCTGTGTAAGCTCAGGTGCTCATTCTGGTTGCATTGTTACGAACAATCGTAAGAGTTGAATGTTTTCCGCTGAGGTTTGCCCTCTGTGGGGAGAGAACAAACTTCAAGCTTGGAAAGGCCCTCTCGATTCGCAGGCACAGCTGAGACGACTGACGCCACTTCGTAGAGCTCTGGTTGTATACTCATCTGGTTTTCACAGTACTTGAAAATATCTTCCGTTCTCTTTAGTCATGGTTCTCCTAAGGAGTCGAGCAGTGGCCTGATCGAAGTATCTGCTGCTTGCAAGCTTGTTCGTTGACTTCTTGATGCCATCTCCTTCAGTCGCAGTAAGGCGTTTAAATCGGCAGAGTCACTTGCTGTCGATTTTCGCCAGACGAGGCAGACACTGGGGCTGCCAAAGAAGGCTTTTGCACCTTTTTCATAGCCACCGACGTCTTCATCGGGAGAACGTTTAAACGAGGATGCAGGCTTGAAAAGCGTCGTTCCGGAGCACACCTTTTTGTCATTGCTTTAAAGAAGGTGTCAGTCATTCAGCAAGAACAAAGCCTACCTTTGCAGTTTCCAGTGAGCACTGTAGCCATATACCGAAGAAGTCGGAGGCTCAGCTGCTCCTTCTGAAGAGCCTTGGTTGCGACCTTTTCATGCCTTAAACTGGCATTGATTCCTTCGATAGCTGGCCAAAATTCGTCACTCACCACAAAGTCAGTGCTGCTTTTCCCCATGTAGATGCAAAAGGGTTTGAGTTCGATAAGTTTCTCCAACATCTCACAGGTAGAGTTCCACCTAGTTAGGCAATCTAGGATCGGCTTCTTGAGATTCAGTTTCTCGACTAGCATCATTGCTGTGGGTACACGCAGCTTCTCACGGAGTGCACGACACTAGTCAAGAAGAGCCTTCACGTCCGCATTTTTAAGTGCGTCTTCTACGGCCAGTTGAAGCGTGTGCGCTGCACACCGGACTTCACGAAGGGTCACTCCTCTTGCGGGGGGGGTTGAAAGAAATCTCATATCAGTCCTTGGAGAAGGTAATCCATGATTTTCCGGAAAACCTATTCGGACATCAACGCATGAGGTCGTCAGTTTACTGTGACCATTTCTATCCATGCTTCGATAATAACTCCTTTGTTGATAGTCACTTGAATGTTCTTGACTTGAGAAAGAACGGTAAAAACATTGTTGAGAACAAGGTTTTTTTTTTTATCAACGAGGCCAAATGCTTATTGTGCGCATATTTAAGGATTTTGAAGCCTCTTGTGTTTTTGCTAATGTCTCGTGAATGTCGGGGTGAAAGTTTTTGACATGCCACTCAAGGTTAGCCACGTGGTCTCCTTTTATCTTCACGCCACACCCTTCAATCTTGCATTTCAAATCGTTCCCGTCGTAGTCAAAGTTTTCTCACTTGGCTACTTTGATACCATCCCGTGACACCTTCAAATGTGTAAAAGAAGGGGTCATTAGAACTGAGTCATTCTTCATACTATTGAGTAAAACAGGCGGATTCCTTTAAAACTGATTATCCTTAATGATAAGTGTCAACATGAATTCTTTGTTTGCCTTCACTAGATAAAAGGCGCTTCGCAGTCAAATGTGTAATGCTCACCGGTCTTAAGTCTAATTCTAGAGGCCTTCGGTTCGAGGCATGTTCACACGGAATAGAATACATATTTTTCTCTTATCAATATTTTACTGCTAAGTACTGTGTGCACAGCATTTCCCATTGACATGAATTGATGTTGCATGTTGGAATTTTTTAATAAGAGAGGTTTGGCATCACTACAGTGAATGATGATATATCAGTAATAGTGCAGTACCAATAATGCATTAGTACAATCACCACAAAGTGAATTTCGTCTGAATGTCTTCCGATAAAGAGTTTTTTGAAAACGTGTAATAATCAAATACCATAAAACATTATTCTCGTACCGCGAAATGTGGTGTGCACTTTTTTTATAAACGAGTCTCAGTGTGCATCTATTTGCTGCGCTCGTGCAGTTCCCACGACCATCTTTCGGGTCGCCGGAGTTTCGAGCGCCTGTTGTATGAAGTGTAATCTAGTGTGGATAGAAATTTGTTTTTTTTTTGGGGGGGGGGGGGGGGGGGGGTTTCAAAGCTTACGTAAAAATATCTATCAGAATAAAGTCCCCGAATCACTGATACTCAACATTTATGACATACATTCATCTTCAGCTCAGAGTCTTAAGCATTACAAAAATATAAAAGAAAATCGAGATGGGTTAATTTTCTTAACTCGTAACAACAAGAAACTATACTTCTGTTTCTCCCACGAACTAACCGCAAAGTCGAAAGAGAAGAGCGGGTAGCCTTGACTGAAAGTCCCGCTGCAAGAACGCTTGAAGCCACTGCTTGCACATCTTACAAAAGACTGCTTAAACATCGTACAAAAAATCTGTCCGGAGATATGTTCCAAAACGAGTTGTGGCAACAGGCATACTTTTGGTATGCTGCATGCCAAGCTACTCCTTGAATGGGTTGCCTCGTGGCATAGGAAGCACAGATGTCGCGGTTGCTCGTTGGGGAACACGTCTGCAGACTGTTTTTGTATCGTGCATAAGCAGTATGACCCCGGCTTGCATCTAAGGCGCGAACAAGAGCTGGATATCGTGCTTGTGGCCTTCACAGTTGGTAAATTTGCCGACTTGTGCCGCCAAGCTAATC
Organism: Ixodes persulcatus; assembly: GCA_013358835.2. Taxonomy (NCBI): domain Eukaryota; kingdom Metazoa; phylum Arthropoda; class Arachnida; order Ixodida; family Ixodidae; genus Ixodes; species Ixodes persulcatus. The sequence goes on along the minus strand of JABSTQ010011090.1, from coordinate 84,806 downwards.
GCGGCCACTAGAGAGCCTCAAGTAAGAGTGTTCACCTGCTCGCCTGGGTTACATGCTTATGGGCACCATTAAATTGTAAGATTTTGCTTTGGGTCTATGGGGCTACGGGTCGTTTTTCAATCTAACTCCGGTTATAAACAGCCTTGGAGATGCTAGAATAATACACGCGAAGAATAAAATAACTTTACTTTACATGCCATTTTTGTCCCAATAGGATAAGCATTTTTTAAACTCGAAAAATGGTATAACCCGCCATCCCTAACACCGCCATTAAATTGCAAACACTGTTCATGGTTTGAGTTGAACATACTCTCACTTCAGGCTCTCTACAGCCACAAACCGTTAGTGCACAATCCACGCACTGTACTCAGGATATTCTAATAGCTTTGCATTATTTCATGATACAGGATCTGACCTCAAATGCACCTTGCCTTCGGCGGCGCGGCACCTCCGCAAATGCAGGATGTTTGCATGTGGAGGCGCCGTGCGTATGCAAACGTTGTCCTAGACGTCGTACTTGAAGTCTTCTAGAACGTCATTCTAGACATTGTCTTTTATGTAGTCCTTGAAGTCGTCCTAGAGGTCGCTAGACAACGTCCTTGAGGTCGTCCTAGAGGTCGTCTTTAAGATGGCCCTAGAGGTCGTCTTTGATGTTGTCCTAGCAAGCAGATAAACCTGTGCCATGCATAGACGGAGCGGCAGTACGCACACATTCACATTTGTGCCCAAGCTAAGAAGCAATTATCGGTTTGGGTTGAGCTAGTTGGTACATGGTCAATGATGGTGGTGAAACACCTTGAACAATAAATGATTACAGAGGCAGGACAAGACACATGCACAAAGCTGCAATGATGTTGGGGAAACAGCTTGAACATAAAACGATCACAGAGACCGAAGATTAAACAATTGCACGGAGACAAAACAATCCTCAATTTCGAAGTGGTGCACTGCAGTCTCACCGATGTCAATCGTTTCGTAAACCTTTTATAAAAAAAAAATGTATACTCAAAATTTGCATCATCGTATTCACACTGAGCTGCATCGTGAGTCTCACAATGAATGCTATCGCAATTCCTAGACAACCAACAGTACTGAATTCTGCAGCTGCTTTTTTTTTTTTTTACAAAATTTAGATTTAACCTTAAGGGGACACTGACAGGGTATTTATGCTCGCCAAGGTTTTTAGTTGTACGTGTCATACGAGAGCCACACTACCCAGAACAGAATTTGCAGCTCGAAATTCAGTTTCTTTCTGCTTGAAAACCGCCGATCGAAAACTGGCCGGTCTGAGTCGCGCTCAATCTCTTTTTCGTGGTCACGGGCCGTTTTCTAAGGTTTAGACACAACCACCAAATTTAATCAAAGACGTAGGTCATTGAAGGCACACACTCAATATTAAAAATAAAAAAAAAATATGAAACCCATTTTTGGGGCTTCTAAAATGGTGCAAATACGTTCATTGAAAAAAAAGTTGCACAAAGAACCGGAAGCATTCTGCGTTTACGGCGCAATTCTCAACATGGCGTCGCTTCGCATATCGTGGGACTCGCGGGCAGTTGGACGGCGATGGCAGCGGATTATGGGCATGGGACCTCTACTTCAGAACTATCGTTCATTGTACCGGTGAATTCAATCTTCCTTCGAAAGATAAATTTTGGACCGATCAGAAGAATTCGTATTCATCCCGTACGACGTGCCCGACCACCATGCCGATTGCACGAAGATGTCGCTGAGCCGTCGCCCCTTCTCGTGGCTGAAGATATCGCTCGCACACACGTCAAGCACGAAATGCGTACTTCGAGTTGAATATGCACGCGGACGATCTCTTTACTAGGTGCGAATGTGGCCAACACATGGTGCTGCCACACTTCTAGCCGGGAGTGCCTTTGCTGGAGGGAAATCAGTAGCAAACTTTCAGACTTACAGCCAGCTGCATTACTACGAGGAGTTCACCCAGTAGCTCGGTGGAAAGATGTCCGCCTCACAGGCAGCGGACATGGGTTCAAACCCCGGTGTGGGCATTTTCTCATGCGACTCATAAAGCATTTAAAATAAAAATGCAGTGGGCACAATGGTCGGGGGCACGTAGGGTGTGGGTAAATGCGTGCTTTTCTGTAGAGTTAGGTGGTGATCTTGGTACCACACTGGTCTCTCTTCACTCTCAGTGGAGGGATGCCCTGCTGGTGCTGGATAACACGACGACCGTGGACCCGGCCAACAGCTCGTGCGGCCACTCAGAGCAGACGCTGGCCCTGAGGTGTGGGACCAACCTGCTCAGCATGACCTTCACCAAGAACGAGACCAACTTCCTGTCGGGCATTGTGGCGGAGTACGTCCTGGACACGGTGCACTTCCCGGACGCCCAGCACCAGGGTGAGGGTCGCTCGGGGAGGGGCCGCTGCCCGGACGTTGCGGGGCGGCGGGCGCCACGGTGTTCCGGTAGGCTAGAGGGGCAAGGTGTGATGGCTGCGCGAGCGGCTCTGCGACCCATGGACCATAATCTGCAAGGCAACGGCAGTGCTTGCTTCTAGTACCGCAAGAGGCCCGCCGCAGGTGCTCCCTTTGCCGAGAGGGTAGAAGGGCGAGAGCTCGCGGGTGCAGTAGAGTGCCGTTGTGGCACTTCTGTCGGCTCGCGTACGGTACTGTGGTTGCAGCGACCCTGGGACACAGATAGGGATTGCTCTTGGTCCCCGAGAGAAGCGAGCGATTGCTCAGGGTTGCCACCTTTCCTCGAAGAAAAAACTGGCCTAGGTGGGAATAATCTGGTAAAAGAAAAACGAAGCATTGACAGTCTAATATACCTATCCAATTAATTTTGACACCAGCTTCCCAAAGTGAAATCAATGCGGAGTGAAAGTTTGTCTGCTTCTTTTGCAGGGGTTGTTGTGACATCGGAACACCGAGCTCTGATTGCCTTTGATTGAAGGATAGTGGGTAGACCTCAATGCAGCTTGCTTTGAGGTCTACCCTCTATCCTTCAATCGGAGCAAATCGGAGCTCGGCGTTCTGACGTAACCACAATCCCTGCAAAAGAAGCAGATCAACCTGTGCTCCGCATTATTGTAGATATAATACAATATCACGTGTAAGTACATGAATACGCACTCAACTCATTAACATGCATGAATACGTAACATTTACTCCTAAAGCGCCGAAACCCGCTTAGAGATTTTGAACGATGCCGTCATATCTCAAGCAAGCTCGCTCACCTGCTTTCTCTGCGTGGGAGTCGACAGATTTTTCTGTACTTCGTGTAAAAACATATCCGTTCACAAGCACTTTTTTTATGCTAGTTTTTGGGTTTCTATGAGGAACGTTTGAGCTATACAGGCTGTTTCACAAAAAAATGTCAAAATCGCTTCTCTGAAAAGGGTGCAGCACAAATAAAAGGTTGATGTCTTCTTGGTCCCTGCCATAGGGCCTATTTAGGAAAACTAATAACATTCAATATAATTAAGTTCCTGACTAACTTCAAATCAACACCTCTTTAATTAGTAAATATAAAGACATGGTTTCATTTAGAAACTTCCTGGGAATTGTCTGAAACAACTAAATTGGTGCACTCTACAGAAATATAAGGCACGCTGCATTTTATGGTGTCTCGAAAAAAAACGCTCGAGCATTTCTAGGTTTTTATTTTCCTACCAGAGTTCATCTCTGCACCGGTGATCCCCACGAGCAAAGCGTGCAACTGCCACCTCCCTTGTATAGAAAGAGATGTGGTGCGAGGCTGCAAAATGAAGCAATGTGCCGTTCGAGTCGTATGGTGAGAATCAGCTTCGATTCTTCCGGTTTACATCAGTTGTACAAAGAATGTGAGTTGGTACATGTTTGTTGCGCACTTTCATCATGGGGAGAGGCACCGTCGATGCAAAGATGCGCTTTAAGGAACCGAAACTCCAAAGTGCTTTTGTATCGAGCGGTTCTTCGTAACGTCATATTTTTGTAGCCGCTCGGGCGGCGTCAGCCTATGGATCCCCAGGTTTCAAAATCCCAGTCGAGGGGCCCCTTTTTGTAAAGAATCGAATTTCGGTTGCACTTCAAAAGCTCTCCAGGTGGTTCAAAGTAATCCCCAGTCCTCCGCCGCGGCGTGCCCTTAGTTGATTTGGCACGTAAAACCGCCAAATTTGTTGTTTGTTAGATTTTTGTAAAGTGTGCCTCGTTTAGCGGTGCTGGAGAGTGTCCAGAAAGTTCCTAATTAAAATCGGGCCTTTAAATTTACTAGTTAAGAAGTTACTTCTTCGAAAGTAAGCAGAAAGCTAAGTTACACCCAACATGGTTAGTTTTCCTAACTAGTCCCTTTGATTAAGACCAAAAGGACCCTTTTCCTGTACAATGCATGCTCTTCGCAGGAACGATTTGGCCAGCATTCCCCAAAACAGCATTTGAATTGCATGTTTTAAGCTCTTTTTTAAGTTTTAAGGACACGCTGCTAATACACAATTCAAGAGTAGCAGACGCCGTAGGGTTGATGCAATAATCTAGAGCAGTGGTTCTCAAATGAGGTCTGCAAAGCCCTCACCTCAACCCCCTCTTTTCTTAAAAAGAGGGGGGAGGGGGGAGGTTGAGGCAAGCGCCAACGACGTTGGCGCTCGGGACTTGCTGTGTTCCGCTTCCGTCTGCAACTTGACGGACATTTTATTTTGCGACATTAAAGGTACGAACATAGACGCGAGTAGTTGCCTGGCCGCACTCAAATTCTTTTCCGTGCATGGAGCAGTTTGCTTCCTTCTTTCCTTCCTTCCTGCGAAGCGGAATGCCGTCCCGGGAAAAAGCCCTTGCAACCTGGGTGACACTCTCGGACCAGATGGCCACCACGGTCGCCGCCTCTTGAACGGTGTCTTGATCGGCGGTGATCTCTGCGCAGGGGAGCTGGTGAAGGTGGGCAACGAGAGCCTGCACCTGTTCGGGGTGGAGCAGGGCCGGTCGTACCTGTGCGGGGTGGACTCCCCCGTGCCCCTGGGTGGCAACACCACCCTGGACGTGCTCAACGTGCAGCTGCAGGCCTTCGTCAATGCCACCGTGCAGCCGGAGGGCTTCGGCAGTGGTGAGTTTGCCCGGGGTCGCTCGGACTGCCCTCTTTGCACTTCGGAGTGTTCAAGGGGAGGCACTCCCTTGGAGGGACTACTTTTTAAGTACTGGTGCTATTTCAATGAAATTGGCAGGGTGTACCAGGTATGCGAACTTGGGAGGCTACACCAATGTTCAGCTGAAAAGGTAAATTTCGTGCCAAGTTATAGCCTCGTATGTCAAAAAGATTATATGACTATAGTAGTGCCGAGGGAAAAAAAAAGCTTGTTACAAAACAGTACCAAAACGTCCCAATTTCTTTGCTTGGATATAAATACAAGCGACTAGATTAATCGGTATTGGGTTTCAAATAAGTGTAATATTTAGCGTTAAAGTTGACTTTGAAAAATGGGTTAATTTTGTTTATTTTTCTACTGTTACAAAAGTCAACATTTTCTCACTAGAGAAGTAATAATCTCGAGAAAATAAGTACATACTAGTAGAGTTCTCCAGTAAACTTCACTCCAGAAAAAACTGCACAGCAGTTATGAAGGTACTTCAGTCATCGAACGATAGTTTTTGATCAATGAAAAAATGGTCAAAACATGAAGCTGAGGAAAACGCGCTTGAAAAATCATTGTGTTCCACTTACGATGGCACCCGCCACTTGACCTAAAATGCTCCAGGATTATGTCAGTTCCTCCTCTGCATGGTCCTTCCGTTATTTGGACACAGCTTCCATCTTTCGTCTCTTGTACAAAACCTTGGAGGATTTGAGTGCCTTCACTCGGGCCTTTGTGACCTTCGTCCGAGTGGCCTTCGCAGCTTGTGATGTCTGGTGGCTCCCTAGCTCAATGCCCATCTCCAAAGGAGTCAATGCCCATCTTGGAGTTTTGACTCCAAGAAAAGAGTGGAAGCTCTACCAGACGAGATGCTGAGCTTGTTTGGATGTTGCAGAGATGGCAGACAAGAATTTATTGACAGCTTCGTTCAGTGGCAATCTAAAGGGGAGGGTCGCCCCCCCTTCCCCCCTCCAAAACCCCTTCGCTCGTTTATTTTCTTTTTATAGTTTCTTCGTATAAGGGGGGAGCACACTTGTTTGCTCGAAGTGGCCAGTTTACGTGTAGCTTCTCCGCCTGAATTGGCATTCCAACTACCTCCCTCGATGCTTGCTACGGGGGATGTGCACTCGAATGTGCGAACGCTACTACTCATTCTGGCATCCCTGCCGGTCAGCGTCGCCTCGGCGGAGCACACATTTTCGACGCTTCTTCGCTCGAAGACGTGGCTGCGGGCGAAGACTACCGAAGAGCGCCTCGCAGGAATGGCTCTTCTGAACATCCGCCAAGATATTCGCATTGCATGTACCGCGTCGCGGACCGGTTTGAGAGTACAAGGAGCCCGAGGACAGAATTTCTTTTCTAAAGGGTTTACTAGATCATGCAATGTAAAGAAAGTCGCAAGTGGCAGTTTATGTTATTCACCAATTTTTGTTAGACGGTGTAACTGATACAAAGCTCTTATTGTATAGTGATTATTTCCTAGATTGGTCTTTATTTTTAGCTTTTTTCTGACTGGGAAAAGTAGCAATTTTAAAAGGATCCGTCTTTTATTTTCCCGATTAATTTGCGTATGGAGCAATGACACGTCAAAATGTGGCCGATTGTTTTTTTAAAAAAAAGGCTGAGGTTGATACAATGTGGGAAAAAGATTTTAAAATTGTGTTGTTTAACATGCAATGTACGTACAGAAGGCATATAAACGTCGACACTTTGGCAGCTATTCAAATTAAACGACAGATAAAAGAAAAATTCAGAATATATGCAAAATGTGCCCCACATTCCCGGCTATTACTACCGAAAGTAAATGTACTCTAAATGGCGTTGTCCATTTTTGGTTTGTCGTAGAGTTAGCCTCCGTGACGTGCTCTTTTCAATGAAGGAATGCTCATATGGATGAAACACAGATAGTACACCTCACATCCCTGGTAGAATGCTTTCTTTGTCTTCTACCTTGGTTTGGCCTTGATTGCAGTTCCTTCATATTTAGCATTTTTGACCGCCTTGTTGGGAACATAAAACGTGCACGCCGGACTCAGGACATGCATTGGAAATTTAAGTGAAGCTTCCCGACAACCATCTGTTAAGGGGGGACACTACCTGAGCACGTCTACCTTTGCACCGCTCAATCAATCGGCGTGAAATTTGCAGGGTGTGTTTGTCGCCATATAGGAGGGCATGCAAAGTTTCAGCCCTGTAAACCAATTTTATGAGGTTCTAAAACCCCCCCCCCCCCCCCCCCCCCCCCCCAAACGAAGTAAAGCATAGCTTTGCATGGAATCTGCTTATTGAATCTATCATTAAGAAATGGTGTTGATCACCACAAATTTTTCTGGTGGAATGCATACTGGAATACTTGTTGCTGGTTACTATGAGCAGAAATTTCAGAAAATATGCATTTCAGGTAAGAAATTTATGAAATTATTATTATTTCGTTTTTACGTTTGCGAAGTTTTGCAAATTACAGTTATTCATAATAAAGGAACATGAGAATGCAAAATCTAAGTTCATAGGAACCGGCTCGATGAAATTCCGGCATATAATCCGCAAATATTAAGTCTCTCGGTAGTTTCATACTGAAACAATAGTTTTATTAAGTGGGATTCTGCTGCCAAAAAGCGAAGCTGAGATAAATGCACTTGAAGTTTCAAGATGTTTTAAAAATTTGTTTTTGCGTCTTAAATGTCAGAAATTCTGTCCAGCAGTGTAGGTGATGTCTTCCTCAAACTTCTTCTGATATACTGACATTGCTTTCAGCTATTTTCACTTGTGGATGACGAGTGCTACGCAGTGCAGCACACCTCTCCAACATATAAAGAATAGTAATTTTTACATTGTTTGTCAGTGCACATTGACAAGACTTTGTGAGAGTGTTCCTTGTTATCCATACATGCCAAAACTCTGCAGTTCTGAATATGCACTTTTTGGAAAAAAAGGTGCAATTCAAGGTCTTAAGCGACTCCTATAACATCATTTCAAGTGTCCTAACAGCTCTTGAGGTCTAAAAAAGATGCCACAATACGGTTGAGTTGCATAAATCATGCCATCTTTGTTACGGAGACCGATGCAAGCAGTTCGCCATATTAGACAGGTTGCAACCAGCATTCCCAGAACTATTTTTAACAGCCCACCAGCTTGTGATAAGGCTCAAACCTAAGTCGAAATTGAAACTTTAGTTCCTTGGCTATCCACGAGATAGTGGAACATAATTCTCCGCACTAAACTTAATTTCTTGCCGGCGCTTGGAAACCATTGATCTCCGATGATCGATGACTTATGGGCGCGGCAGGAAGGAGTTAAGGAAGTTCTTTATGAGTGCTGGGCGGTCGCAGAAGGCCAATGGCCCATACCAGAAGGTGCGTGACTCCTTGTTCTAAAGGTAAGCAACAAGAGTAGAAAGCACAACACAATACATACATGTATGTATGTGAATATGAAGGGGAAAGGTGAAACATGAGTATAGAAACTGCAAGAAGTAACAATGATGGAAAAGGGGGAGGGTTTAAAGGGGTGATGCACCAATTTTCGTACTTTGCGCAAATACCGCTTAGAGCGTATTTGTGACGTTAATGACTTGTGAAAAATATGCGCATTTTTCACCACATGCAGTCGAAGTCGCAGAAAAGTTGAGGAAAAAAAGAGCAGCATTTGCCCTTTCAACTTGCAGCCAAAACAAGCACCCACGTGATCTGGAGCCGATTATATGCCACCAATGTTGATCATAGCCACGCGCTGGTGTTGACAAGGCACTGGACACGCGCTGAGTTCTAGACATCGTTATGGTTCCAGACATTGTTACGGTTCGGCTATGGTTGTCATTGCAGCGATTGAACACTGGCCACTACCCGAATGCTTGTTGAGCTATCGATTATCACGAGCCCAAATTGAGTGCACATGCAATGCTCGAGTCCAGTCTATGAGCCTCATTCAAATACCGTCATTGGGAGTACTGTGCCAACACTGCGACCCCCACGCTAAGTCGTCAAGTTTTGCGAAGAAGAGATTGAAAGAAAACACTCTTGAAATTACACAAGAGTTCCTTGGTCAGTGGCGTTGCGTGCGAGTATGCTTGGGTACCACTAGTACCAGTAAGCTTGTGTAAAGTAAATACATTCCAATCGAGTATCGTTGCACTGCCCCTTCAAGTACTGCGGAGTACACGCACAGCATCCCTGCAAAGCTGCTTGGGGGCTGATGTCTCCTTCTAAGGCACTAGCGGTCATCTCGTTCAACAGCGAGTGCCACAGCTCGACATCTCTAATCAGGAAAGACTGCTTATGGCGTTCTGTTCTGGCAAATAAGGGCTAAAGCCCTCCATCTCGGGTATGTCTTGCATCGTAAAAACGTGGAGGGGGATAGTGATCAGGGCGGGATGCGGTGGCAAGTAGCCGAATAGATGCCACTTTCCATTGGGGGGCTATAGTATCCTAACCCTTTAAGAGCTGGGCCGTCAGAAGGTCGTTGTATTGAGGAGGGTGTAGTTAGTGGTGGACCTCTGCACTGGGCTGTGTATGTGGCACAGCATTGTATATTCTGCAGCGAGGCACTGATGCATGCTTGTAGTGGGTCTCGTACAGAACAACAGTACTCGAACTGTGGTAAAACAAGAACTGTGAAGAGACTCCTGAAAGGTGTCGGCTCCCATACACTTGAAGGTCCGAGTGATAAGCCAAGCCTGGCCTTGGTTGTCGCTTCATGGATGTGTTCACTGAATTGAAGTCCTTAGTCCAGTCAGAGGACCGGACCAAGAAGTCCAGTCCTGTGACTGCAGTGAAAGGTCTCACCGGCCAAAGTCAGCATCGGCGGGCTGTCGGCGGTCTTCCTGTGTCACCAGCATGGAGCGTTTTAACGAGTTGAGGGGAAGAGGGTTCGCCAGTGACCGCTGGTGGATATGGTGTACTCTATATCCTCTTGCGATTCCTAGTAGAGCCTGGGACTTAAAGGGGTACTCCGCCGTTTTCTTCATAGTCCCCGGTTTGCCTAAAAACTTGCTAATGACACCAACAAACATCGCTGAACTAGTAACCCAAATATTTGGAAAAAATAACTTTTTTTCACAAAGTTACGGAATTTACAATTTTGGTCCTCATCTGGTTTTTTCAAAGTGAAAAGCTCGACTGGCAACATTGAAAAAGTGACGTCATGAGTAGGCAGGGGTTCACTCTTTGGGTTGTAGACTTTGTTCCCAACTGATTACAGTTTTATGCTGTCAAATGAATGCTTTGGAAAGTCGCTCCAGCTCCCGCGCAGCAGCACGATACAGATGCTCGGCATAGTTCATTTTAGACTGCCCGCTCGAACCGCAAGCCGGCCGACCCGTGACTTCACTGCAATGAAAAGCGCGGGTATATTCGAATCCTCGTTTTAGTGCCATTTTCATTTGCCGATTTCACAATAACTATTCTGAATTTCGCGATACTAAATAGCATACCGGAAAGAGTAAAGGACGGCGATTTCGAAAATATAGTTAGTTGGGGTTGCTCAAAAAATCGCCGGAGTTCCCCTTTAAAAAAAGACATGTGCAAAGGAAAAAATATATTTTTTTTTAGGCAGTTTGGACGGGAAAAGGATGTCAGAAAATAAATTTACAGCGAAAAAAGAAATCTCGTGAAGCTATATTTACGGTGCGAAACGAATTTGTAGTTGGCGCCATTGGGAGCCACCACTAGTCACGTGGTAGACCTGTGCGCCGTCGCGCCGCAAGTTAAGGGATACTTCAACGAAATTTGAAATATTCCCGTCGTGTTTAACAATAGGTTGAATATGATCCACAATATCCGTAAATGACAATCGAACGTTTGTATTTTGAGCCTGGTGGCTGTATTTTTTGTTATAAACGGCAAACTCTGGCAAGCGCTCGGAAAAGGCCCAGCGGAGTGTGACGTAGGTCGTCTCGGGCAACGATTGGTCTCGGGACGAGCAAAGCTACGGCGAGGCTGACGTCGAGAGGATGGCCTAGTCGTTCCAGCCACTGAAGCGGCTGCTTTTGTACGAATTGAGTGACGAGTTAATCTTCTATAATCTCGTAGGGGGACAATACCGACTTCTGCGACACACAAAAGGCATTCTCGGGAAGAGGGGAGTTCCTCCTTCCTCTCTTCTCTTGTCGTGGCCGGAGGTGAGTCAACCTCCGTCACTAGCTGTCAAGGTTCCTAGACGGGCATTACAAGCGAGGCGTTAGCGACATCCACCAGGTGCTCTTTGCTTCTCCGGTCGAAACCGGAAGTACCTTAAGTTCTTGCGCTCGTTACGTCGAGGGAGCCTTCATGTAGACAACGTCATTTTTATTTTGATATAGATCTCCCGTTATTAATTAAACCCTTTCATGAGCCTATGTACGAAACTGCACCCCCGAATTTCGCCAGTGTCAATGGCTGACATCCGTAGGTGCTGCGTGACTGACATCACGGCTCTTGCGAGGTCACGTGACGAGCAGTCATTCGGTTGCTAAGGAAACCAAGCCAGCTCAGCTCGTTGCTATGGTACCGCGTGTGACCAATCACGGTGAGAGGCAGCACAGGGAAAAGCGTGGCGCTACTCTGTCGAGCGTGCAGTCTATAAATTGACTATGTCGAAATTTGCTTCGTGCAGCTTCGCGGGTGCTGCATGGAGCGAGCTTCCCAGAGCATCACTTTGCCACCACAAGACTGTTTGTAATCATCGGTGGGACACGAAGTCTACAACTCAAAGAGTGAATGACGCTGCTTCCGCTGATGTCACTTTTTCATTGTTGCCAAGTAAAGACTTTCACTTTAAAAGACCAATGAAGATCAAAATGTTAATTGAATACCTTCGTGACAAAAAAAAAAAAGATAGATATTTTGGCCCGATATTTGGGTTACTATTTCAGCGATGTTTGTTGCTGCGTTTTAGCAAATTTTCAGGCAAAGCGGGGACAATGAAGAAAACCGCCGGAGTATCCCTTTAATGCGCCGCCATCCTGCTTTCTTCGCTATACATGATTAGTTGATCCGGTGATTGCGAACTCACAGACACCAAGCACCGTGACGATGCATATTTGGCACTTCTCGATTATTATGCGCTAACATTAGTATTTACATGACAGTGAAAAGCTGATGTCGTCCGTCTGTGTACAAAACAGTGAAAAGGGAAGCTCGCCGCGCAGAGAGAAGAAAAGTAGTCAAGGACAAAGGCGAGAGGGAGGTGACGTCACGAGGCGGAAGCCAATGAGCCCGCGGATATTGAGGCGAGTCCGAACTTGCAGGTTTTCGTAGCGCGTATGCCTTGGTTTGTGCTACAAAATGGAGTGTGAACCAAGTAATAGCCCAGGTCCACGTAGGCAGCAAAAAAAAAAAAAAAATTAATATATATTCATCGGTGAATTCTTAAGACGGGGTCACATATCATACAAAAGACAGTCTGCAAACATGAGCCACCGTAATATGCGTGGTTCGAATGCCGAGTTCCAAGTTTTCTCTTTGAACTCGTTGCCATGCGGCATTCGAAGCAGGAATGTCGCGGTGCCTCGAGCTCGAATCTGCATGCAGACTGTCTTTTTTGCGTGATCTATAAGCAGTGTCACTCCGGCTTTAGGGAATGCGTTAGCATGACACCGGGGAGGCGCCACACACGTCCCCTTTTGGAAAACGCTAACACGGACAACATAACAAAACCAAAAAGAGACAGCAGAAAAAAAAAAAAAAGCCGAAAGAGAAAAGTGAAGGGGCAGCGCTAGCGTTCCCAAAGGGGAACGTGTGTGGCATTTCCCTGAAAATCCACCAATGGATCTTCCTTTAAATTTGGATCGTAGCATCGGCTGTGGTAAAGGAAAGTGGAGTAAACTGATGACGTTAGAGGTGTGAAGGACCAGGCCTCGTCCTTGAGGCGGTATTGATACTGGTCGATTCCCGGATGACTCTTTTTCGCGGATCAGTGACGCCTCGACGCCAGGGAACGGACAACTCTCCGAATCACAGATATCACCGGGCGCTCAGCCGACGCGTGACTATGTACGAGCCAGCTCGTTTTCGTCTTTTGGTCTCATCAGCGCTGCCGTTCTGCCTAATGAACGCACCGCTACGTTTAAACACTCGCTCCTTTACTCAGGAGGAGTATTTGGCACGTTTTCTCGTCGACCAGACCCGTGCAAGCACTCTTTGGCACATTTATTTTTCTTTTCTTTTTTGTTTTCTTTTTGGAGGCATAGTCTTGTTTCGGCGCACTTCTCTTGACACGTTTCTTCTTCGTTTGCTCTTCTTTTTCCGTGTTTGTCCTATTCGCGCTTTTTTCGCGCCTTCTCTTCATTTTTTTTCTTTTCGTTTGCTTTTTTTTGTGCGCTTTTATTCCTTTTTTGGTATGATTTTCCTTTTGTTTCGGGGGATAGGGTACTTCCCTTTACTGTTTCCTTTTTTCGGTTTTTCACCTGTCGTTGGCTCGGGTGAACGGCAAGAGATCGATCCAGTTTGGCGGGGAAAGGGGGAAGGTATAGGGACCTTAGGGGAAGGCGGTGGTCGTGTCCAGAAGAGACCCTGGGGAATCTCAGAGTAGCTTCTTCTTCCGCCAGAGAAGCTCCCCTAGTGTCGGACACCGCGTCCCTTTCTATTGTTTCTGCTTTTCGCTCGCGTCCTGTCCCGCCTCTTTGTCCCCTCGCAGCTTTCTCTATTATTTTTTCACGCTCCTTTTTTTTTTGTACTTTGCCCACTTTCTGGTAGCTATACGGCTGTCGCGAGGTTCGCGGAGAAATGTGCTGGCGCGTATAAAACCTTTTTTTTTTTTTTTTTTTTACGGCGAGGAGTTCTCGGGACAACACTTGACTCGCTGTCTTCGTGCCGCCTGCACGTACCTCGATGCTGCTGCTTCGTGCTATATTTTGTTTCGGGATCTTTTGTCTGGGTTTAGCGTCTGGGAATTTCGGTTTCCGTTCGATTCCGGTGTCAGGCGTCTTATTTTTGTTTTTTAGCGACGCGGTATGGGTGACACATACCCCGCGTGGGGCCGATATGGATCGAACGTATACTTCAAAGGAACCTATAAGTAACTTTACCGCGGGCTGCGAAATTGTTGGGTCACTATTGGCGACGTGCGCGAATGAAAGCGTTGCTGTGGTCGGCCTGCCACGATTGGCTAATGAAGACTACGACATCAGCAAAGTATTTCTCATCGACAGAAATAAGAGAAACGTTAGAACTTTAACGTTGACGGTGTTGGCAATGTTGCTTTGAGGGCGCAATTTCAAGCTTCCACTATGCTCATTACAAACACCATCGAGCTTGTTGTTCACAAGTAATGACGTCACGAGAGGGAACCATAGAAGGGCGCCACAAAAACATCTGGCCGCCAATAGCGACTGAGAGAATTCGCAAGGGAGGGCGTGTCTTTTTAACGCCCGCGGCCTCCATCATCGGGTGATCTGTTGCCTTCCGTCGTGCTTTGACTGCGCACGCAAGCTCAAGGTACACGAGACGCGGAAGCGTTGTCGAAGGCAGGAAGCTCGCGCTGGAGTAGGGATAACTGAGGCTCCTCTCAACACCTCCTAGAAGAGAAGGCCGTAGTGCTCCGAGTGGTTCCGTCACAATATCGGAGAAGGAAGTCCATGGCACAACTACGTGAGAAAATTTCTAGCATCGACGTAGAAAAAACGTTTCTTGTCGAGTGGCATGGTGGTGTTTGTGAGCGTTTATCCGACATTAATATATGTTTTAAAAGCGCAGTCGTGTACAATTTATTATATATATATTATAACAGTCCCGCAGCTCCCCACACTTTTCGTATGAACCAGTTCGCTCCGACGTTTTCTTCCCTCGTACGGGCTCCAATTCTGGTAAATTTACGTGGTGTGTTAGCTGCTGACTGTCTAAAAAGGAAGGCTGAGACTTCCAGAAGGGAAGGGAATCTAAAAAAATCCAGTCATCGCTGCAGGAAGCGCACACGAGCAAGAGATGGGTCGACAACGTTAAGCCTCCCACACTGCTGCCGCTGCTCTCGTGTGTGTGTGTGTGGTTCTTTTGATCCTCCTCCCCGTCGTTTTTTTTTTTTGTCGTGACCGCAGTCTCGGGTGTTTTTTTTTGTGTTCGCTTGATACTACGGCATTTACGTGGATTCGCGGAACAAGTCCTACAACGGTTTCAGTGATATGTGTGGCAACTAGCGATGACCTCTCTCTCGACAGAGACTTAAAGTTCGTGTTCAAATGTTTTCGTGTCAGATATTGTGGGACGTATGGATACCATCGGCAGGTGAGAAACAACTTATTTACGGGCTTTCTTGGTCATATGGGACGCGAGTAACGTGCTGCAGTCGTTTTTTTTTTTCTTGATAGAATGACATTTTGTTCGTCGTTAAGCGTGTGCGATTGCGTCGACATTTGTAAATATGCGTGCTAATATTCTAGTTTTCACTGAAAGGTGAATAACAAGTTTGTGTGATTATACGAAGTGCGCTGTTTGTCCTTATGTGTTTATTTATAGCATACTAATGTTATTTTATTGCCTTTACCGCGTTTATACTGTAATCTTAACTGTATTAAGGTAATAGTATTATTGTATACAAAATAAGTTATATTTTGTTCTAAGGCAGCTCGAGCCCATAGGGAGAAGTAAATTAGTTGACTGTAAATAGTAACTTTAGTACCCCTGCCACACGGAAAAGTTAATATATTTTCATTAAATGATATGGGACTTAATCAGCTCGAGGTCTTGATTGATTATACGTGCGTCGCAAGCTGATTTGTCGACCCCGCAATGTCATTCGATCGAAATTACATTACATTTGCCATGTGGCCAGCGTATGATGCAAGAATTCAGTGACTGCACGCGATAACATCGCTTACGTGATCGTAAGTGACACTTGCCTTGCCGTGTCCGCGTTGACTACATCTACCTTAGTTTTAACTCTGATATGTTTTGCTGTGTCCAATCACTGAGTGTCTCGCCATTTTGTCAGAGAGTTTCTGTATAAAATATGCATTCCTACAGCAATAATTGCGTAACTCAATGTTTTCTCTTATACGCCTACGTCGTGCCATTTCATGCCGATTATTTAGCGGTGAAATATTTTGCCCGTGTAATGAATGTTTTCTAGACCCGTTGCTATTTGCAGCTTTGATTTTAGCTAATAAGACGCGCGTATGTGACTAAAAGCGCCTTACAACGGTCGATCCACGCGTGTTGCCTTCGATTCGACGCGCGCCCCCGATGGCCTTCCTTTGCGACGTCACGAGAAGAGCGCTACGGAATTCTCTTCTAGGAGGTGTTGCTCCTCCCCGCCTTTCTCATTCTCTCAGCGACACTAGGAAACAGTGGCTAGACGATGCGCTTACTTGGTGATGATATCGAAGGAGATGAACTAGGGTGTATCAAAGTACCAAATAATGCCAAAAAAACTTCCCAGGACCATAGCCTCCTATATACTGACAAAGCCTGGCAGATCGCCACGAGAAGCGGCCGCCGAAATGGAAAAGGTGGAGCAGCACACAACGGACGAGAGAAGCGCCATGTGACTGGCACCCCGCTGCGGCGAGACGCCGAAACACACTTCTCCTGAGCGAACAAGTGTGTTTCGGGTCCTCGCCGCTGCAAAAGCTGTTCGCTGACGCTCAGGTTCCCCGAGAAATAGCTCCTTGATCCTCTGTGCTACCAGTTCCTCGCGCTCCAAATCTGCGACAGGGCACTCTATGGCTCCGTCGTCGAACTGCCAGGCTTTGTGAGTATAGAGGAGGCTATGCCAGGACACAATGGAAACTATGTACACGCGTCACTTGGCTGTCACGAGAAGCACGCGGTACCGGTAGTCAGTGGTCCGAAAACAAATGCTAATATTTCATTCAATTCCAAAACTCGATACCCGGTTTAAAAACCCCTTGTGGAATTCCTATTCCCGACTTGAACAATAATATTTTAATGAAAATATACGAGTATTAAAAATATTCTCAACTTATTTTAGAATCGTCTAGCTAGCACTGGGGAGGCCGCGCTTATGATATACGCACCCGCGTTTATTGGTTAATTCTACGAGCAACTTAAAGGCCTGGGGTGCTATTCTGGTCACAAACGGTCACGTTCGTGTTTCTCGAAAACTCCTCCCCCCTACGAACCGCGCGCTCCTATTAACCACAACGCGCGTGATAATGCCACGCGGTTCCCATGGGAACGTTCGCGAAACACGAAAGCAACCCTTTGCCGTAAGTGCCGCTCTTCGAGTTCGGACCGTGACGACAAAGTGACGTATGACCACGTTGACCTACGTGGCACATAGCGGAAGTCACGTAACTAGATTAACTGCTGTACTACTCGACACACCCTACTCTCTGTTTCACTATGAGTGCGAGCTAGTGCGAGTATAGGAGCTACAAGAACGTGTTCCGGGCTTTCAACGTCCCTGTCGAGCAGGCGCGCTTGCGCAGTGCAAGCCAACGTTCGTGTAAGCATCGTTCGGGGTGATGTGCTCGTGCTTGTAACTTTTGTTTCTTTTGCATGAAGAGGAAAAAAGCTTTGGGCAGGATTCTAGAGCGTAAAAAATGGCGGTGATTCTTGTTGCTCAACGATGGCTCGACCAACGCGTACAATGACGGGTTTTCTGCGAGCACCCGGTTGCCTTCGCTATGCACGACGACTGTTCCTGACGACAGTACCGCTTGTCGAAAAGCACCGTGCGATCGCAGTGTGACCAGCTGCGCGCCGAGAGACGGAGACGATGAGAGATGATGACCGTCTAGCAGCAGCTACTAATCGAATCGCACTGAGATTTTTTCGCAACGGGAAGCTACAAGGGCGCGGTTGCCACCGATGATCTCATAGCTAATGCCCAGTCGATGGTGATCAGAGCCGTGACGGCCGTCGCGAGTGTCGCTGTCAACCGGCTGGGAAGAGGCGGCTGGGTCGACAAAACCCTGGACCGAGGAAGCTGAGGCATGTGCGAAAGAAGGCTTTCGTCGCCACCACGACAAGCACACCGACGTCGTGGGGTGCGTTGACGGAACCTAGAATCTAACTGAACCTTCGTTACCATCATCATCGGTCTGAAGGACACCGTCACCGTTCTGAAGGCCTCCTACACTTTGCCGCAAACACCACTTTGCCATTAACAACATGGTGGTAAGTACGTTAGAACTTCAGAGTTTCTACCGCTTCGAAGTTAGTGCACACTTAGTGCCTACGTCTACAGTTGACCGTTTGTTGCGGTTTGTAGCTACTGTCATTGACGCAATAAAATCTGGGTGGGCTGCTAATGGCATTTTACTGTATCAATTAGATATTCTACTTTTCTACGCCAAGCTTCTGGAGTAGCATGTCAGTCATCGGACAGTCCTAAGAAACACTGATCGATTCCCTGCCATTAACTGTAGACAAGAAATTTAGCCAGTGCAATTTTGTGGATGGTTGTCACCTCCGTGACCAAGAAAAACAATAAATATACCATTGCCCTACATTCAACACACGTATGTTTAATGTAAAGGTTATGATACCAATTAAATGGATTGTCGTTTCAAAAGTGACAGTAATTTAATTGAAATTAAAGAGTAGTGTTAACTGGATTTTTTTAAATTTGCCTGTTAAGCAGGGCAAATACGCACTGTTGACCTATCACCATCAAGCATAAACAACGAGCGGAAGCAGAGTAGATGTGTGAAGGAAAAGCGAGCATATGCTAAAGAAAGAACTGCTACGTAACGTGAAGAATGTCAGCAACTATCTTGCCATTGTGGTACGAGCTCAGTTGATATGCACATGCTTATGGCAGCCTGTGAATGTGGCGAAACCAGTGGCGAAGCCAGGGGGTGGAGCTTATGGGGCTTCGCCCCCCCCCCCCTCTCCCCAAATCCGGCGGGCTCTAGAATATACACACAAATTTCGACAACATCTCCCCCCCCCCCCCGCACCCGAAGTCATGAACATCTCAGTCACCTCAACTTTCCTCCCCCCTCACCCCCTCAAAAGTTCCTGGCTACGCCACTACGATCAACAGCACTCAATAGATAGTCAACATTATCAGGATAAGCGAAATTTCTTTTATTTTATGCACCATATAGGCAGTGTTTTTGTCTTTATATGCATGCAGGCAAAGCACACACTTCAGAAAACACTTGTGTGAAGGCTGCGTTCACAATGCAGTCCCCGTCAAACTTTCAAGGCGTTAACGAATTCCACAAATTAAATTTTCAACGAAACGCGTTAGTTTTGCAAAACGCTGGCAAACTTACATTG
The DNA here is from genome assembly GCA_013358835.2 of Ixodes persulcatus. Lineage (NCBI taxonomy): Eukaryota > Metazoa > Arthropoda > Arachnida > Ixodida > Ixodidae > Ixodes > Ixodes persulcatus. The sequence goes on along the minus strand of JABSTQ010011090.1, from coordinate 65,575 downwards.
CGTTTTACATAATTCACCTTTGTCGTCCGATAAATCAGCAGTCAGCGCTACACAAACCTCAATGAGCTTGTCGTTTGTTTTCTTGCCGTTGGGGCGATCGGCGATCGCTGGCGGTCGTGGCGGCGGCACAATTCTTTCTCAGACCGTTGGCTGCTGCCTCCGTGCTCGCAGAAGCGTTGGTCACTTTGTGACAAGGTGAGGTTTTGAATCTTGACGCATGGCAACGCTGAATGAAGGTCTATTACCGTCTTCATAATCTCAGCAAGGCTGCCGTTACGAGCCACAACAACACCACCACTTTCAAGCTTCATAACACCGGCACAAATAGAAGCCAAGTCTTGCATCTCGCCAAGTGTTATACCGGAGACGTTGAACGCCAGCTCACCGTGCTCTTCAATCCGGTCCTGCCACCGAATGGGCTCATCCAACAGCACGAAAGCATTCGTGTGCGCGTTGATCAAGTTACCGATCGCATGTCAAACCCCAGCCGCGGTCGATCCGACGAGCATCGCGGCCATGTTCTTTCGAGTTTATCACGCCAAGGGTACGGTTGTCGAGTTAAAACAATGCAAATACTCTCGTGCATTCTTGTTCTTACGTCATTTTGTCGTCACAACCCGAACTCGAAAAGCGACTGTTAGCGGCAAACAGAGGCTTTCTAGTTTCACGAACGTTCCCATGGCAACGAGCGTTGAATCGTCACGCGCAATGAAGCCAATGGGATAGCGAGGTACCTATGTAGGGACGTGTAAAAACTTTTTTTTTTTTTTTTCACGAGCTTTTCTGCAAATAAAAATTAAGTAAAAAAGACTGCCCGAGATTATGCGGTCGCGTCCATTTCTTCAGCGCCGAAAGCAAAGAGCATGGCTTATGGGGACTACCGTCGTAATCACTGCAGTGAGCAAAGGGAGCAAAGCATTATTAAAACTGCCCGAAGAAACTTTCCTGCATCATCCACAGCATGTTCACAACCGGTGCACTCTGCGTCGATCTCATGACTTGTCATATATTACAAAAGAGTCGTCGTCAGCTCTGTATCCATTTGGAGTCTCCTTCACAGGCAAACAGGAAATTTCATTGGCAGCTTATGTTCACGGCGGCTTCACAAAGGATGATCGGTGTCGCAGCGTACCTTCACATAATATTTTCTTCTCGTAATGCCATCCGTATCGTGCAGAAACAGAGAAAGCAATGACGCAAACGAGACACAAACACCACAAGGTCGTTACCGCGGTTTTCGCCATGTTTGTTTTCAAAGACCGTAGCGAAAGACTTCGAGAAAACAAGCTGAGGTATCTTAGCTAAATTTACTTTACGTCATAATTATTGAAATAATCTTTCGTAATTTTATAAAAAGATAATATTATTTTTCTCTGTTTCCTTCCATTTTCCGGAAGTTAGCCTTTTTTCCGTTATTCGCTCGCTCTAACTCCCGGAGGAAAGAAAGAAGATAACAAAAAGAACAGGGGGAAATGCGGGGATTTCTGCGCCCCAACTGCGTGGACACGTCATCGCGACGTAGGGGGATCGTCAAATTCTAGCTGAGCGCGTGCGTGAACCCGAACGTTGGGGCGGAGCCTCAAACAAGAATCATTCTAGTTTGAGGCTCCGCCCCTTCTTTCTCGATACGTCACAACTCGAAAGGTACCCGTTTGCGACCAGGGGTGCTATTCTGGTCACAAACGGTCACGTTCGTGTTTCTCGAAAACTCCTCCCCCCTACGAACCGCGCGCTCCTATTGGCCACAGCGCGCGTGATAATTCCACGCGGTTCCCATGGGAACGTTCGCGAAACACGAAAGCAACCGTTTGCCGTAAGTGCCGCTCTTCGAGTTCGGACCGTGACGACAAAGTGACGTATGACCACGTCCGACCTACGTAGCACATAGCGGAAGTCACGTAACTAGATTAACTGCGGTACTACTCGACACACCCTAATCTCTGTTTCACTATGAGTGCGAGCTAGTGCGAGTATAGGAGCTACAAGAACGTGTTCCGGGCTTTCAACGTCCCTGTCGAGCAGGCGCGCTTGCGCAGTGCAAGCCAACGTTCGTGTAAGCATCGTTCGGGGTGATGTGCTCGTGCTTGTAACTTCTGTTTCTATTGCACGAAGAGGAAAAAGCTTTGGGCAGGATTCTAGAGCGTAGAAAATGGCGGCGATGCTTGTTGCTCAACGATGGCTCGACCAACGCGTACAATGACGGGTTTTCTGCGAGCACCCGGTGGCCTTCGCTATGCACGACGACTGTTTCTGACGACAGTATACCGCTTGTCAAAACGCACCGTGCGATCGCAGTGTGACCAGCTGCGCGCCGAGAGACGGAGACGATGAGAGATGATGACCGTCTAGCAGCAGCTACTAATTGAATCGCACTGAGATTTTTTCGCAACGGGAAGCTACAAGGGCGCGGTTGCCACCGATGATCTTAGAGCTAATGCCCAGTCGATGGTGACCAGAGCCGTGACGGCCGTCGCGAGTGTCGCTGTCAACCGGCTGGGAAGAGGCGGCTGGGTCGACAAAACCCTGGACCGAGGAAGCTGAGGCATGTGCGAAAGAAGGCTTTCGTCGCCACCACGACAAGCACACCGACGTCGTGGGGTGCGTTGACGGAACCTAGAATCTAACTGAACCTTCGTTACCATCATCATCGGTCTGAAGGAGACCGTCACCGTTCTGAAGGCCTCCTACACTTTGCCGCAAACACCACTTTGCCATTAACAACATGGTGGTAAGTACGTTAAAACTTCAGGGTTTCTACCGCTTCGAAGTTAGTGCACACTTAGTGCATATGTCTACAGTTGACCGTTTGTTGCGGTTTGTAGCTACTGTCATTCACGCAATAAAATCTGGGTGGGCTGCTGATGGCATTTTATTGTATCAATTAGATATTCTACCTTTCTACGCCAAGCTTCTGGAGTTGCATGTCAGTCATCGGACAGTCCTAAGAAACACTGATCAATTCCCTGCCATTAACTGTAGACGAGAAATTTAGCCAGTGCAATTTTGTGGATGGTTGTCACCTCCGTGACCAAGAAAAACAATAAATATACCATTGCCCTACATTCAACACACGTATGTTTAATGTAAAGGTTATGATACCAATTAAATAGATTGTCGTTTCAAAAGTGACAGTAACTCATTGAAATTAAAGAGTAGTGTTAACTGGATTTTTTTTAATTTGCCTGTGATACAGAGCAAATACGCACTGTTGACTTATCACCATCAAGCATAAACAACGAGCGGAAGCAGAGTAGATGTGTGAACGAAAAGCGAGCATATGCTAAAGAAAGAACTGCTACGTAACGTGAAGAATGTCAGCAACTATCTTGCGGTGGTACGAGCTCAGTTGATATGCACATGCTTATGGCAGCCTGTGAATGTAGGATGCTCCCCATATGGTATCAACCAGTGGCGAAGCCAGGGGGTGGGGCCTATGGGGCTTCGCCCCCCCCCCTTCCCAAATCCGGCGGGCCCTAGAATATACACACAAATTTCGACAACATCCACCCCCCCCCCCCCCGCACCCCAAGTCATGAACATCTGTCACCTCAACTTTCCCTCCCCCCTCACCCCCTCAAAAGTTCCTGGCTACGCCACTACGATCAACAGCACTCAATAGATAGTCAACATTATCAGGATAAGCGAAATTTATTTTATTTTATGCACCCTATAGGCAGTGTTTCTGTCTTTATATGCATGCAGGCAAAGCACACACTTCAGAAAACACTTGTGTGAAGGCTGCGTTCACAATGCAGTCCCCGTCAAACTTTCAAGGCGTTAACGAATTCCACAAATTAAATTTTCAACGAAACGCGTTAGTTTTGCAAAACGCTGGCAAACTTACATTGCGTTTTACATAATTCACCTTTGTCGTCCGATAAATCAGCAGTCAGCGCTACACAAACCTCAATGAGCTTGTCGTTTGTTTTCTTGCCGTTGGGGCGAAAACTGGCGGTCGTGGTGGTGGCACAATTCTTTCTCAGACCGTTAGCTGCTGCCTCCGTGCTCGCAGAAGCGTTGGTCACTAAGTGAAAAGGTGAGGTTTTGAATCTTGACGCATGGCAACGCTGAATGAAGGTCTATTATCGTCTTAATAATCTCAGCAAGGCTGCCGTTACGAACCACAACAACACCACCACTTTCAAGCTTCATAACACCGGCACAAATAGAAGCCAAGTCTTTCATCTCGCCAAGTGTTATACCGGAGACGTTGAACGCCAGCTCACCGTGCTCTTCAATCCGGTCCTGCCACCGAATGGGCTCATCCAACAGCACGAAAGCACTCGTGTGCGCGTTGATCAAGTTACCGATCGCATGTCAAATCCCAGCCGCGGTCGATCCGACGAACATCGCGGCCATGTTCTTTCGAGTTTATCACGCCAAGGGTACGGTTGTCGAGTTAAAACAATGCAAATACTCCCGTGCATTCTTGTTCTTACGTCATTTTGTCGTCACAACCCGAACTCGAAAAGCGAGTGTTAGCGGCAGACAGAGGCTTTCTAGTTTCACGAACGTTCCCGGTGGCAAAGAGTGTTGAATCGTCACGTGCAATGAAGCCAATGGGATAGCGAGGTACCTATGTAGGGACAAGTAAAAACGTAAAAGCCGTTTTTTTTTTTTGCACGAGCTTTTCTGCGAATAAAAAAATAAGTAAAAAAGACTGCCCGAGATTTTGCGGTCTCGTCCATTTCTTCAGCGCCGAAAGAAAAGAACATGGCTTAGGGGGCTACCGTCGTAATCACTGCAGTGAGAAAAGGGAGCAAAGCATTATTAAAACTGCCCGAAGAAACTTTCCTGCATCATCCACAGTATATTCACAACCGGTGCACTCTGCGTCGATCTCATGACTTGTCATAAATTACCAAAGAGTCGTCGTCAGCGCTGTATCCATTTGGAGTCTCTTTCACAGGCAAACAGGACATTTCATTTGCAGTTTATATTCACGACAGCTTCACAAAGGATGATCGGTGTCGCAGCGTACCTTCACACATAATATTTTCTTCTCGTAATGCCATCCGTATCGTGCAGAAACATGGAAAGCAACGACGCAAACGAGACACAAACACCACAAGGCTCGTTACCGCGGTTTTCGCCATGTTTGTTTTCAAAGACCGTAGCGAAAGACTTCGAGAAAACAAGTTGAGATATCTTAGCTAAATTTACTTTACGTCATAATTATTGAAATAATCCTTTCGTATTTTATAAAAGGATAATATTATTTTTCTCTGTTTCCTTCCATTTTCCGGAAGGTATCGTTTTCTCCGTTATTCGCTCGTTCTAACTCCCGGAGGAAAGAAAGAAGATAACAAAAAGAACAGGGGGAAATGCGGGGATTTCTGCGCCCCAACTGCGTGGACACGTCATCGTGACGTAGGGGGATCGTCAGATTCTAGCTGACCGCGTGCGTGAGCCCGAACGTTGGGGCGGAGCCTCAAACAAGAATCATTCTAGTTTGAGGTTCCGCCCCTTCTTTCTCGATACGTCACAACTCGAAAGGTGCCCGTTTTCGACCAGAATAGCACCCCAGGGGTGCTATTCTGGTCGCAAACGGGTACCTTTCGAGTTGTGACGTATCGAGAAAGAAGGGGCGGAGCCTCAAACTAGAATGATTCTTGTTTGAGGCTCCGCCCCAACGCTCGGGTTCACGCACGCGCTCAGCTAGAATTTGACGATCCCCCTACGTCGCGATGACGTGTCCACGCAGTTGGGGCGCAAAAATCCCCGCTTTTCCCCCTGTTCTTTTTGTTATCTTCTTTCTTTTCTCCGGGAGTTAGAGCGAGCGAATAACGGAAAAAAGGCTAACTTCCGGAAAATGGAAGGAAACAGAGAAAAATAATATTATCCTTTTATAAATTACGAAAGATTATTTCAATAATTATGACGTAAAGTAAATTTAGCTAAGATATCTCAACTTGTTTTCTCGAAGTCTTTCGCTACGGTCTTTCAAAACAAACATGGCGAAAACCGCGGTAACGACCTTGTGGTGTTTGTGTCTCGTTTGCGTCATTGCTTTCCCTGTTTCTGCACGATACGGATGCATTACGAGAAGAAAATATTATGTGAAGGTACGCTGCGACACCGATCATCCTTTGTGAAGCCTCCGTGAACATAAGCTGCCAATGAAATTTCCTGTTTGCCTGTGAAGGAGACTCCAAATGGATACAGAGCTGACGACGACTCTGTTGTAATATATGACAAGTCATGAGATCGACGCAGAGTGCACCGGTTGTGAACATGCTGGGGATGATGCGGGAAAGTTTCTTCGGGCAGTTTTAATAATGCTTTGCTCCCTTTGCTCACTACAGTGATTACGACGGTAGTCCCCATAAGCCATGCTCTTCTCTTTCGGCGCTGAAGAAATGGACGCGACCGCATGATCTCGGGCAGTCTTTTTTACTTATTTTTTTTAATTTGAAGAAAAGCTCGTCCCTACATAGGTACCTCGCTATCCCATTGGCTTCATTGCGCGTGACGATTCAACGCTAGTTGCCATGGGAACGTTCGTGAAACTAGAAAGCCTCTGTTTGCCGCTAACAGTCATTTTTCGAGTTCGGGTTGTGACGACAAAATGACGTAAGAACAAGAATGCACGGGATTATTTGCATTGTTTTAACTCGACAACCGTACCCTTGGCGACATAAACTCGAAAGAACATGGCCGCGATGCTCGTCGGATCGACCGCGGCTGGGGTTTGACATTCGATCGGTCACTTGATCAACGCGCACACGAATGCTTTCGTGCTGTTGAATGAGCCCATTCGGCGGCAGGACCGGGTCGAAGAGCACAGTGAGCTGGCGTTCAACGTCTCCGGTATAACACTTGACGAGATGCAAGACTTGGCTTCTATTTGTGGTGGTGTTGTGGCTCGTAACGGCAGCCTTGCTGAGATTATGAAGACGGTAATAGACCTTCATTCAGCGTTGCCATGCGTCAAGATTCAAAACCTCACCTTGACACAAAGTTAACCACGTTTCCGCGAGCACGGAGGCAGCAGCCAACGGTCTGAGAAAGAATTGTGCCGCCACCACGACCGCCAGCGATCGCCCCAACGGCAAGAAAACAAACGACAAGCTCATTGAGGTTTGTGTAGTGCTGACTGCTGATTCATCGGACGACAAAGGTGAATGATGTAAAACGCAACGTAAGTTTGCCAGCGTTTTGCAAAACAAATGCGTTTCGTTGAAAATTTAATTTGTGGAATTCATTAACGCCTTGAAAGTTTGACGGGGACTGCATTGTGAACGCAGTCTTCACACAAGTGTTTTCTACAGTGTGTGCTTTGCCTGCATGCATATAAAGACGGAAACACTGCCTATATGGTGCATAAAATAAAAGAAATTTCGCTTATCTTGATAATGTTGACTACTTATTGAGTGCTGTTGATAGTAGTGGCATAGCCAGGAACTTTTGAGGGGGTGAGGGTGGAGGGGGGTTGAGGTGGCTGGGATGTTCATGAGTTGGGGTGCGGGGGGGGGGGGGGATGGTGTCGAAATTTGTGTGTATATTCTAGGGCCCGCCGGATGTTTGGGGGGGGGGGGGGGGGGAGGCGAAGCCCCATGAGCCCTCCCCCTGGCTTTGCCACTGGATGATACCATAAGGGGAGCATCCTACATTCCCAGGCTGCCATAAGCATGTGCATAGCCACTGAGCTCGTACCACAATGGCAAGATAGTTGCTGACATTCTTCACGTTACGTAGCGGTTCTTTCTTTAGTACATATGCTCGCTTTTCCTTCACACATCTACTCTGCTTCCGCTTGTCGTTTATGCTTGATGGTGATAAGTCAACAGTGCGTATTTGCTCTGCATTACAGGCAAATTTCAAAAAGTCCAGCTCACACTACTCTTTAATTTCAATGAGTTACTGTCACTTTTGAAACGAATTTTTAATTGTTATCATAACCTTATTCAATTGTTATCATAACCTACATTCAACACACGTGTGTTGAATGTAGGACAATTGTATCTTTATTATTTTTCTTGGTCACGGAGATGATGACCATCCACAAGATTGCACTGGCTACATTTCTCGTCTACAGTGTGTAACAATGTTACCATACTCTGTCAGACTAAACTCCTGCTGTCTAAACAACTAACGATTCATTTTAGGACACACCTGTTCGCAGTTCATTGCAGGGCATCGAAAAGTGTTTCTTATGACTGTCCAATGACTGACATGCAACTCCAGAAGCTTGGCGTGAAAAGGTAAAGTATCTAATTGATACAATGAAATGCCATCAGCAACCCATCCAGATTTTATTGCGTGATTGACAGTAGCTACAAACCGCAACAAATGGTCAACTGAAGACATAGGTGCTAAGCGTGCACTAACTTCGAAGCGGTAGAAACCCTGATGTTTTAACAGTCAACTTACCACCATGTTGTTAATGGCAAAGTGGTGTTTGCGGCAAAGTGTTGGAGTCCTTCAGAACGGTGACGATCTCCTTCAGACCGATGATGATGGTGACGAAGGTTCAGTTAGATTCTAGGTTCCGTCAACGCACCCCACGACGTCGGTGTGCTTGTCGTGGTGGCGACGAAAGCCTTCTTTCGCACATGCTTCAGCTGCCTCGGTCCGGGGTTTTGTCGACCCAGCCGTCTCTTCCCAGCCGGTTGACAGCAACACTCGCGATGGCCGTCACGGCTCTGATCACCATCCACTGGGCATTAGCTATGTGATCATCGGTGGCAACCGCGCTCTTGTAGTTCCCCGCTGCGAAAAAGCTCAGTGCAATTCAATTAGTAGCGGCTGCTCGACGGTCATCATATCTCATCGTCGTCGTCTCTCGTCGTGCAGCTGGTCACACTGCAATCACACGGTGCTTTTCGACAAGCGGTACTGTCGTCAGAAACAGTCGTCGTGCATCGCGAAGGCAACCGGGTGCTCGCGGAAAACCCGTCATTGTACGCGTTGGTCGAGCCATCGTTGCGCAACAAGCATCGCCGCCATTTTCTACGCTCTAGAATCCTGCCCAAAGCTTATTCAAGTTAAAAGCACGAGCACATCACCCCGAACGATGCTTGCACGAACGTTGGCTTGCACTGCGCAAGCGCGCCTGCTCGACAGGGACGTTGAAAGCCCGGAGCACGTTCTTATAGCTCCTACACCCGCACTAGCTCGCACTCATAGTGAAACAGAAAGTAGGGTGTGTCGAGTAATACCGCAGTTAATCTAGTTACGCGACTTCCGCTATGTGCTACGTAGGTCGGACGTGGTCATACGTCACTTTGTCGTCACGGTCCGAACTCGAAGAGCGAGAGTTAGGGCAAACAGTTGCTTTCGTGTTTCGCGAACGTTCCCATGGGAACCGCGTGGAATTATCACGCGGGCTGTGGCCAATAGGAACGCGGGGTTCGTAGGGGGGAGGAGTTTTCGAGAAACACGAACGTGACCGTTTGTGACCAGAATAGCACCCCTGGTGGTGCTTGTCTGCGTAGACGCTGAGCCGCAGCATGCCGAGCCTTTCGTTCGTTTTCATCCGTGTCAGAAAGAGAATGTGTGGTATGGAACGTGGTTATATACGCATTTGAGCATTTGACCGCAGCGCCCTCTCGTCTATAAACGTTGAGCCAATGCATGCAAAGTTTAAGATTATATACGCATTTGACCGCAGCGCCCTCTCGTGTATCTCATCATTTTTGCATCATTTTTTTTTTGCCCTACACGTGCAAACAAAACAAAGGGCAAATGGACACAGAATACGCTAAAAGAGCAGAGCTATTGGCGACGTGCGCGACCGAAAGCGTCGCTGTGGTCGGCCTTCCACGATTGGCCGAACGCTGACTATGACATCAGAAAAGGATTTATCATCGACGGAAATAAGAGGAATGAAAGAGCTTTAATTTTGACGGTGTTGGCAGTGTTCCTTTGAGAGCGCAATGATTTCAAGCTTCCACCATGCTATTTACAAACACCATCGAACTTGTTGTTTGCAAGGTAATGACGTCACAAGGGGTGGCGGCGAGATGTTTTGGTGGCGCCAGAGCCGTTTATACTGAGAGAGTTTGGCCAATGGGCGGAGCTTGTTGGCCGCTAGAACAAGCGGATTTCGCGGTAACACAATATGGCGTTACTTCTTTGTCTTGTTCATTCCTGAGAAATCGCGTGAGTTCCTATGAGTCAGAGCCACAATATGGCGGACGGAAGTAGTCATCCCCCGGTTGTCAGACTACGCTGCTGTGGTTGTCAGGCTGTCAAAATCTCCTTAAAGGGACAATGAAGACGATTTTATTAAATTTTTTTAAATGGTGTTTTTAGGCTTCTTGGGAACCTGGCGTACTGCCCAATTTTTTATAGACATTTGTGATGCGTATTTCTGTACCTACGAAAGAATTGAAGAAACCGAAACTGAACTATCTGCTTTCTCATTTTTGGGCCTCCAAAACGGAGGTGACGTAGGAGTGACGTCACATGTGAATAGTCGGTACCGGTAGCATTTAGGGCATCGAGACTCTGGTTACCGCGGTGGGTTATAGCAGCGCGGTGGCGCGGTCGTTTCGTCGGACTAACATGGACGGCAATGCCGCTCTCGCGAGCGAATTCGGGCTCCCGTTCAGTGACCTGACACCAACAGAACCGGAGATGCTCCTGAGGACGCAGAACTCTAGAATGCCTCTTTACGAGGACGTCCGAACGATCCCGGGTCTTCAGTCGACCGTTTGAACATCCTTCAACAGCGCACAAATTTGGCATGACTACCGCTTTGCAGAATCCCTCGAGTGCCGTGTTCCAAAAGTAAACACGGCACCGACATCTGAAACCAGAACCAAAAGTCTCGCGCGTGTTCCGCGCTGTGTTCTTTATCTTATATATTTTGTTTGCCCACAGTTGCTCGTTACCCGTTTCGCGTGGAGTGTAGCAAAGAAAAAAATAATTATGGTATTTTATTTACGGTTTAGTTATCATTTTCGGTTCGATTTATAGTATTCATGGTTATTCAAGGGGAATTAGAGCAGTGTTCATAAAAACCACGAACCAAAGCGTGACCGAGGGCACGTTTCTCGTTTCGACCAATCGCTGACGCATCTTTTGTGACGTCACACTTCCAGGCCCCACAGGGTCACGTGACCTCCGCTTCTGCTGGTTTCTCCCGCAACGCTCGGGGCGTCGCCTCGATCGATTCCGGAACGATTATTACCGCGAATGTCTAATTGATTTGCGCGCCACACAAGCGCCGGTTTCGGCTGAAATTTGGGCAACGTGGCCTGAGACGTGCCGGGAACCCAGTTCAATCGCCAAAAAAATATCCGAAATTGCCTTCATTGACCCTTTAAAGGAGCTGTGCAACGATATTCAATTGGAATGTTTTTCACTTTACACGAGCTTACTGGCACTAGTGGGACTCAAGGATACTCGCATGCAATGCCACTGGCCAAGAAACTCCTTTGTTGCGGTGTCATTTCAAGGACAAAAGCGATCATTTTCATTCAATCTCTCCCTTGCAAAATTCGATGACGTAACGCGGAGATCACAGTACACCCGTATGACGATATTTGAATGCGGTTCATAGATTGGACCCGAGCATTGCGTGGGCACTCGATTTAGGCTCGTGATAATTGATAGCTCTAGAAGCATTCGAGTAGTGGCCCGTGTCCAATCGCTGCAACGACGACAACAACCGAGCCATAACAATGTCTGGAACTCAGCGCGTGTCCAGTGCTTTGCCAACCCCAGCGCGTGGCTATGATCAACATTGGCGGCATATAATCGGCTCCAGATCACGTGGCCGCTTGTTCTGGCTGCGAGTTGAGGGCGTGAACGCTGCTCGTTGTTTTTTAATTTTTTTCTGGGACTTCTAATGCGTCAGGTGAAAAACTAAAGGCTGGTTCACACACTTGCAACGATTACGTTCGCATGCAACCGAAACGACCGTAACGACAAAAACACCGCAACAACCGTGGCTCATGGATTGCTTCGCGAAGCTACCCCTTGCATCACTTGCCATGCTGTGTTCGGCGAACGCTTGTCCCGGTGACTTTGTCGTTACGGTCGTTTCGGTTGCATGCGAACGCAACCAACGCAGATGTGTGAACCAGCCTTAAGGCGTGTTTCATAGGTCATTAACGTCAGGGATCCGTTCTAAGCGGTATACATAGGTTGCACTGACGTAATTTGGTCCTCCTTTCTGGTGGCCGAACTTCCTCGAGCGTAGCCTTTACTGTGCATATTCTACGAGCAGTACACGAGCGTCGCGAGCGAGCGGAAACGAGTGAGCACAGCTTCATTATTCTTCGTTTCACTTTATCTGCGAGCGAAGCCAAAGCTAGAAGCGCGAGACCAGCGCTTTTTGCGTTTCTGCCCAGCTCGCGCGCTCGAGCAAAGCCTGAAGGCACGGAGCTTTCGTGCTCGCGCTTCCAGCTTTGCCTTAGCTCGCGCATAAGGTGAAACGAAGTATAACAGCAGGTTTTGGCCACCAGAAAGGAAGAAGGATATGACGTCACGTGCAACCCATGTATTTGCGCAAAGTAAAAAAATTGTTGCATAGCCCCTTTAAGAAGGCCAAACTCTCTCAGTATAAACGGCTCTGGGTGGCGCCCTCCTAAGGTTCCCTCTCGTGGCGTCATTACCTTGGGAACAACAAGTTTGAAGGTGTTTGTAAAGAGCATGGTGGAAGCTTGAAATCATAGCACTCTCAAACCAACACTGCCAACACCGTCAAAATTGAAGTTCTTTCATTCCTCTTATTTCCGTCGATGGGAAATCCTTTGCTGACGTCATAGTCAGCATTCGGCCTATCGTGGAAGACCGATCACAGCGACGCTTTCTATCGCTCACGTCGCCAATAGGAAGTATTCACTGGCGGCCATAGCTGTGTGCGCGACTGCTGATCGCGTGCTGACGGTGAGGTTCCACAGTTCTTTTGCAGCGTGCACTCCGCACCATCAAGATTGCCTGTCTCAGCAGCTTAGTAATGCGAGCTCGTTCTGAGCATGCGCTCTAAACAGCACCCGCAAATATGGCGTCCAGTGAATACTCCCTATTCTTTTCGAGCGAAAATGAATCGACAAGATCAGATCGCTTTGATGCATGCCATTTCTAGCGCTCGAGACATGGAAACTGGGACTCGTATAGACGCTTTACACACGCGCCAGATTGAGCCGCCATAGCCGCCCTTCTCTTGTCTTACCGAGATGCCGAGCCACTGAAGCGGGCGTTGACGAGTCTCCACAACGGCCTATGCTGGGGGGAAGGACACAGTAACACTTAAAATGGCAATAACCTGTCCTGCTGTGGACATGATGAAGGCAAGCGAACGGAATAAGAGGGAACAAAAACTGAAGGGCAGTTATGGCGGCGCCCATGCAGCTGCTGTAAAGCGTCTATACCCGGTTTCCTGCGGCATATTAATGCGACCCCCCCCCCCCCTCCTCCGGCCCCTCCCCCTCCAGATTTCTTGTACGTTCTGGCCTCCTAATGCGCAGTAGGTATGCGCAGTAGACCATTTTGGCTCACATTCGCACCATCTTTGAAGGACCTGTCGACCTTGACGTCGTCCTTGAGGTCGTCTTTGATGACGTTTTCTACGACGTCGCCTTAGACGTCGTCCTTGAGGTTGTCCTAGACGAATGCTATCGCAATCCATAGCCAACCGACGATAGTGGTTTCCGCAGCCAATTTTTTGCTTTTCACTCGGAGGACACGGTGAAGGAATACACCAGTCCAGTCGGAGACACGCTGGTGTCCCCACCGAAGGAGCCAGTGAAGCAGCACCAAACCTGCATCGTTACGACGCTCGTCTACTTTCTACGTTCGCTATTATCGTCGAAATCAGCGGTCTCCAAGGTGTCTGTCGCGGCCTCCAGTAACTAAACGAGCAAATAGAAATTAGAAGAAAAAAGATCCCTCAATCAATGTACCTAGAAATGCATTCAAAATACAGAAATTCCGATTGGACTAAAATTAGAAAGAAAAAAAAAAGAATCCAAGGTGCATTGATTAAAAACAAACTACATGCAAATAACTAGATTTGCGACTAATACAGATGAATATACTGTACGTACCGGGTAACTTTTTTATTCGAAACAGATTTTTTTTAAAAAAAGCGTCTTTACTGTTACGTGAATGCAGTCTTCGCTACATGTTTCTGGAGCTCGGCGGACATTCGAGGAGCGAACAACCCTCACTGTCTGGTCAGTAATTAACTAAAATTCTTTAATTAACTTTTTAATTAGTGAAAATAGACTTCACTTTATTTTCCCGCGATAGCAAACGCACAGAAACGACGATCGCCATGACGATGCACTTTTTTGGCGCTGATTGGTTGGTTATGCTCAATCGTAGTGTTGGCTGCGGTATTATGGAACGTGTTCCCAATGTTCACCTGCCTTAGTTCGAAACTATAGCTGGCATCGAGGAAAAGCCTCCTTCACAAAGTGACTCCAAAACAAGTTTCGTTTATTGGTATATCTAAACAAAGAGCAGGCTAAAAACTTCTAGAGCGATTCAACAACAAGAAAAAAATACTTTGGCAACGCTCCATCTTTCTTTTTTTTTTTTCGTAGAAAAATACACGGAGAGTTTCTCATAAGGTCTCGATCTCACAACATGAAACGTAAAAGAAGAGAGGGTGAAACAAATGCACTTAAAACTTGGTCCCCTTCATTTCATTTTTGAGAAACTCAAAAATGGCTCAAGAAAAAAAAAAAAAAAAAACTCCTTACATTTTGATAGCTAACTAACCCACCATTTACCCCCTTCCCTATATCGACACTATTTTACAGACCACAAAAAATGGCGGCGCTCGCTTCAAAATGCAGATTAAGCCTGCGCAACAGCAGACGATAACCTCAGAATGTATACGTCTTCACCGAGATACACGTATTCGCACGTAAGAAAAAAAAAAAAAAAAGAAGAAAGGTTTCAGAGTAGCGCAGCTAACTCCCCATTGTCTTATTACAGGCCGCTGAGCTTTATCGAACAATCAGGAATGACCGACAAGGTAATATCACAAAGCTACTCCGCACTTAGCAGGCTGATTTATCACTAAGACAAAAGACAGTCAGCTTACTACTAAAAAACTGCTCAATAAAAGCCCTTTTTATAAAATATCAGAATGGAACTGCGACTCGATTGTGACTTTAGTCTTTTCTTTTTTTATCTTTTTTTTTTAGCTTAGCGTTAACGTTTTTGTTTCCGTTGTTGCCAGGACAGTCTCGACATTTGTCAAAAACCACCAAGCCGCGTTCTTTAGTTCGTTTCTTTTTAACAATACTCGCCAGAAATACTTCTGCCACATTCGTAAGTTCGTTTCGGCAGAAACGTTGTCCTAAAGGCACACTTCGATCACACTGCTGATCAAATCATAACTTGAACGGGCAGCGCGTCGTCGGTTATTCACGCCGTCCGCCACTGTCCGTAATATCGTCTGCACTGGCGCTAAGCTCGTTTAAATGCGACAGGGCTCGTGATTACGAACGCTCTCCCAGAGTCTTATTGCTTTACTTATCCCTAGAAAGGCACTGTTTTGCACACACACACACACACACGCACACACATGCCGTAGCGAAAAGTCACACCACGGAAAACAAAATGAGAAAGTTCACGTTGTGCGTGATTCTGGGACCCGTCGCCAAGGGTTACGTTGCGGACCGGAAGTGTGCTGGGCGCCATCTTGGAATACCCACTTCTGTTTGTTTTGTTTTCAATTTCGGCGTCGCCTCACAGAGAAAGAGTGCAGCACTAAATCGTCATCATCACAATCTCTGTCGATGAACCGTGTCTTTGAACAACAACAACAAAAACAAAAAAAAAAATGTAGAGCACCCTTCCAGTCTGGAAGACGTAATTAAACACCAGTGCTTTTTGCATCCATGGGCGTTCGTGATTTTGTTGATAACGATGACGAAGGCACTTTAGGCAAACACTGTGCTTGCGGCTTGTCGTTGTGTGTGGGCTGGGCTGTGCGCGGACGGGTCGCTGGGCGCTGGTCCGATACCATGGTGGCACTTGATGATTGGTCCTCGGCGTATTGTGACTCAGGCTGTCTGCATTTGCTTAGGGCTTTCTTCCAGCTCGGGAAAACTCTGCGACCAGGAAAGAGGAAAAAGAAATTGCTTTCAGATGGGTGTAATAAAAGTGACGAGCGAGCGGTCAACATAGACGCCGATATTTCCTCGTTGCAAACGGTAACTTCCTATGGGCAAAAAGGCCTCTCTGGAAACCAAACTCCCGGTTTGATGACAGAAAGATACAGCGCTCGCTTCGTCCACTAGCAGAACCACTATTTTTCAAGACCTGATGCAAGTTCAAAAATTAGCTGCGAGAACCTTCGTCTCATTCCATTAAAAAAAAAAAGAAGAAAAAAACGCTTACTTTTGTTTTTATTTCTTTCGATAGAAGTAGTCAGCTGTACCACTCAATGGCTTCTCGAGACACCAGTTAGACCAGGGGTGGCCAAGCTGCGGCTCGCGAGCCGCATGCGGCTCTTCGAGTGTTAAAGTGCGGCTCGCGGCTCCCTCCCCTCCCCTCCCCTCCCCTCCCGCACTTCCCCAAAAAGACAAATGGAAAGCGTTTTAAATCGAAAGACAGGTTGCGGTTTGATAATCTTGTGCTACTACCTTACGTACGATTGGACCGCTTTTGACTCGCATAGATTGAAAGTAGTTCGAGTTTCGTTTATTGCTCTGGACAAATGTTTGCCCTCCCCCGCGGCTCTTGCAAGTTTCGTGGTTTTGTTTGCGGCTCTTAGGCCGGGTCATAACCTGGCCACCCCTGAGTTAGACAAATCAAGACACTTTACTCCTTGTCACCTCGAGAAAATTTTAAACTCGTCTCAATAATTCTCATAAACCCGGAGAGCAGAGAGTCTGCACGACACACTCGTCTAATCCCCGGGTTCATCAGACGGGACAAGTTTAAATTTATTCGGGACCCGTGACGTCGTGAGACATGACATGGGGGAGCTAGGCTTCGTCATTGGCGAGTGCAGCTGCTCTCGCCGACAGTCACCTATCTCCCGCAGTCTCCCTCGTTCAGTTGTTTGCTCTCCCTCCTCCTCGTCCAGCTAAGGAGTCTGGTTGCGGATCGCACAGTCCAGGGTTCGACTCCCGCTGCGCCACTTGTTAAGCTTCGGTAATTATGACGAAGTACGACGAATTATAACTAAACATGCTGCTATGAGAGGTTGGAACACTTACGCATTGCCTACTACGTATGCTTTTCGTTGCCTTGGCCCGCGTGTGTCGGCTTTTCGTTACACTCTAGCGTAACGCTTTTTGCGTGAAATTTAAACACGTTGTGCGTTAAAAGGCAAGGCCGGTTCACTCACTACCGTTTCCTTCTTACGTCAGCTTCCGCGTCGAGAGTCACCGAGACATTTGTGCTTCGCACGAAGCGGTAACCCGCGACATTCGAGGACGCAAGAAAACGCGAGCGAATGCTCCTGCGTGAATGGGCCTTTACACGCGCTTCATTCGCGACGCAAATGAGTTCTTTCAAGATTTGACTGTCGGGTGGAAAGAGACGTCTCCTCTTCCGTTTGAGATGTGAAAGTTCTGATCAAATAAAGCAAACAACTTACCTTACGTGCGGCCGCACGAGTTATCTTAAATCGCTACATAAAGGGGGAAATCAGTAAATCACCACAACAAGCCGAACTTCTTTCAGTGCTGTGCTTGATGGGAAAACGAGGTTCTTTGGTGGGTCGTCTTCTTGCGCTCCGACGACGATATCCGATGACGATACGATACACGCGCACAAGACGCCGGCGGGGGTGTCGTTACCGAACGCCAAAAACGATATACGAAAACTCCCTTTTAAATAAAGTGGAGAGTTTCAGTAGATAGTTCCGCTAGCTTTGACGCCGCCTTTGCGCATGCAACCTGTTTTTATTGGAATGCAAAAACGATCCATTGAAACTCCCTAGTATCGGGTATCGTAATCGGAGTTATCGAAACGATCTACTAGCCGGGTATCCTTGTCAGAGTGAAATAGAAAAGCAACCCACTAAAACTCCACTGCCTCGACTACACTAGTTCCTGACTGTAAAAGGCGAGTGTTTGGAAAGGGTAAAGCACACACAATGCATCGTCACTCGTTATCGTTTGCAATGACAAGGCTGTCGTTACAAAAAAAAAAAAGAAAACAAGGACTTGACTTTTTTGCCTAAACCACTGCTAATATGTTTTTCCTTTATTATACATGTCGTTTCTCGAAAGAGTCATTCTAGCAGTGCTCGAGATTCGAGGCTTTCCAGCGCATTGTGTCGAGCTCCGCGGAACTCCGTGTTCAACATCTGACGAAGTGTAATTAGCCGTCGTAAGATGCCTCGCTAGCCGCAGGCGGCGATGATTACTCTGGCGACGGAAGGCTCACATCCGACGCGCCACACGACGTCCTGACCTTGGTCGGTGGACGAGTGTGTTTGCGCACCGCAGTTGGAAGCACGTGGAGCGAAAGCTCGCGCCGCTGTACCTCCTGGCAACGTTTTGCAGCCCGAGCGACTTCGCGACTGAAAATAGCGAGCAGAATCTCATCGTGGGAGTCAGGCTTTAGCGCCCATTCTGCGGCGTCCACGTGAAATGAATCGCCGCACGTCACGTTATTCACGCAAAGTTTTGCCTCGTTAATTTTGCTGACGCCGCTCAAGTAGTAAGACATTGTTAGGAGGACGTAGAATCAACAATTCCAACGCGAAAAAGGGCAGGGGGACTCCCACCGACGCCGACAACAACAACGCAATTTAATGGTTTGTTTATGGGCGACGGCGGGCGTCTTGTCCACCGTCCACCGCGCATGCGCGGCGCCCATAGCGTCCGCTAGGGGCGCTCCGGTTTGTTTGTAAACATGAGTTGGTGTATACTCACAAAGCCTGGCAGTTCAACGACGGAGCCATAGAGTGCTCGGTCGCAGATTTGGAGCGCGAGGATCTGGTAGCACAGAGCATTAAAGAGCCATTTCTCGGGGAACCTGGACGTCAGCGCACAGCTTTTGCAGAGGCGAGGACCCGAAACATACTTGTTCGATCGGGAGAAGTGTGTTTCGGCGTCTCGCAGCAGCGGGGCGCCAGTCACGTGGCTCTCCTCTCATCCGTTGTCTGCCGCTCTACCTTTTCCATTTCGGCGGCCGTTTCTCGTGGCGGATCTGCCAGGCTTTGTCAGTATATAGGAGGCTATGCTCCTGGATTCAGTCCCCCACCCCTGCCCGTCTCCATCTGGACGAGCATCGTACCGGCGTGCGGTCGTGTGTCACAACTGCTTGATGCACGTTACACCAGGCTAGCAGCCCTACTGCACCGGCTAAGTTTCTCGTCTACATCATAAACCAGTGCTGCCGCACTTGAACTTGCGCCTGTCTCAAATACTCTACTCAAGACGCTGTATTTGTCCAGCCACTTACATCGGCGAGACAAACAACTTTAATGAAAGAATACGCCAACACAAAAACGACGTTCGCAAGCTCGACCACGAGCGCAGCGCAGTCGCTGAGCACTGCAAGGTCAAAGACCACCGGATTGATTTCGAGAACACCAGCATTATCGACGCCGAGACTAACAACCGACATAGGCTTCTCATCGAGTCCTGGCACATTCAAACGACGACAGGCAACATAAATAGGTGCCTTGGTGCTTTGCCAACAGTGCATGTGAACGGGCTTCGCCATGTCCCTGAAAGAAGAAGACCGAAAAAACGCCGCTCCTCAACGGCCACAGTCGCCCCTGACGAAGAACCAAGTCGGTTCGAAACGTATATGGCTCCTACATGTTCAGGACTCTGTTCGTTGCCATATTTCAATTATTGTATTTCAAATACTTTTTGGTAGTATTTCGGTATCTCGGAAATGCGTGTCGTGTGGAGTATTTGCTGCTCTATCTTAATTACATTTCGCACTATCTTGTACTCGATATCTCAAATACGTATTTCAACCTTCGAAAACACTTATCGCCAGAACAATCCACGGAACTAGGGATCGTCCGACTCCAGGGAAAAGCTAAAACGATTTCAGACTTGGAGGCAAGTGACCAAACACAGAGCAAGAAACAAGGCACGAGCAAAACGCAGTCTCCGAATGCCAACAAAAGACCGTGCCGTCCGATTTTCGTCCTCTATGTTATTCTCCTCAAACACCGTAACTTAACCAGCACGCTCTATTTCCACGACTCCAAGTACGCCCGCCTTTATGTGTCCTCCAGCCCGTTTTTCTTTTTTTTTTTTCCAGTTGGATTTTAAGGGCACGTTACGCTTGGAGTAAGCAAAGTATTGGTGACGTCATCGGGATTTTACGCCTCTTGTCTGAAGCTAGAGTGGTTCCGCCAACGGAAGATTGCGACGCCAACGCTTGGCACGGTCACAATGGACCATTTTCAGAAATCGCCGGTTCAGAGGATTCTCGTATGAAAACGCGCGAGCAGGTTTTCAAGTGAGCGCGAATACTCCCTCGGCCAAGGAAGCTATAGATCCTGATGATGCTAAAGCTAGTAAGCAGGTGAGCTGATTTAGGTTGCACATCGCCGGAGACGAACGGAAAGAATGGGGACAGGACACACGTCTCAAAAGAGTGTCCTGTCCCCATTCTTTCCGTTCGTCCCCGGTCTTAACGATGAGAACCTGATGCTTAATTTAGCTCCAGTGACCTAGATTGGGCTTCCCCCAAGCCCCGTGTGTGCCTATTGTGACTTAACTTTGCCTCCCAAGCTCGATCAAAAGCGTTTTTTTTCTCTCTTTACGAATGTGCAGATTGTTTCATTATCAGAATCCTCCAACCCAGTTTTCCGCCAGGTGGAGCCAGGCATCAGGGAGTTTTCGTAGACCGTCTTTGCCGTTCCGCAACGTTTTCCTCAACCCGCCACGATTCCCGGAACTCTACAGCCGAGGCCATCGGCGCGCAGGCGCAGTAGCGTCTTCTCCGTTGCGGAGGGCTTAGCGGAGGCGGAGACGCGGTCTACGAAAACTCCCTATTGAAAGCGCTTTCGGGGACATTCTCTGATGTTATTTGTGTTTTCCTCTTGACCTTAACATAGTTTTTGACAGTTCGAAGGTACAGATCGCTCCTCCTCGCCCTTGGCTTGGAAGACAAAATGCTCGCTCTTGGGTGTTGATCAGCGACAGGGGCTGCTGTCATCTAGCCGATGTTTCCCGTATACGTGCACGTTTGTCATCCACTCGCGTACTCATGATTAATCACGTCGTTTAACACCTGAGACTGTGGTGCAGAAAAGAAAAATACTTTTAGCAGAAGGAACTGACTTATTTTTCTTGTCTGCACCACAGGCTCGGCTGTTAAACAACTCGATTAGCTACCACCAGCTCGCCTGCGTATACTTACGGCCTTTTCATCATCGAGTCTGACTGCCTAATCAACTTCTAGTTCGGCTCTTAGGGATATGCAATGCCGGACTGTGTGTCAAGCCCGCCGAGTCGCGTCAAGGGATATTACGAACTTATTGCGGATTGCGTCGTGAGCCGAGCCTATTGCCAAACTAAACGCATGCCAGCTGCCATGCCTACAATACGCGAGTCCCCCTTGCTAGTCCCGATTTATTTCGAAGTAAACTTCGATCACAGCAGCTAAGTCGCTTCTTTAAAGTCATAAAGAACGCAGTAGAATGTGATTTTCAATCAAGTAATCGCGAGTATAAAGGGCCCTTTTGACTTTTTTATTTTTATATTACCAGCTTGCAACCTACCATTCCGAGTATCTTCGGAATGGTAGGTAACTTAAGTAACTTAAAGTAACTTAAATAATACTCTAGCTAGTAGAGTCACGTGTCTTCCCCCGATACGCTGATTGGCTCAATGGGACCGTAGCCTCGGCCGTTTTCTACGTTGCGGCCCCGTTCACTCCACGAAGGGGCCGCTTTGTCCAGCTTCATTTCCACAGAGCTCGCCGTTTACTTAACACGAGGCCCGCGTATTCTTTAGGTTTTTAGACACGGGATCGAATAATTCGTGTCGTCGTTGTCCCGAGGGCTGTGCGAAGAAAACAAAACAACACGTACCAGCCAGAGCATTGCATCGCTCTACCAGGCACGACGAGCTGCGTGACGTCAGTACGACGTATCAATACGAAACAATAATGATAAGTGCGATGTGTATGTTTAGACAGTCCGAAGTTGGACGGCTTCTCTGGGCGTCACGGAGGCAAAAGCGTGCAACGGGATGGTATACAAACACCAAAACATCACTCATACAACGATATCTCGAACGGATGACCGTATTTTTCGAGAAAAGGAGGCGCATTTGACAGTTATGTTTACATCTTGTTTCTCCAAGAAGGAGAGGGAACGGCCTCGCGTCTTCTCCGCCTAGCAGCCTTGAGGGGGCGAAGCGAAGAGAGGAGGAAACGAGATATGTTGACGTCACGCGCCTCGTCGGCCTCGTTCAATCTCGACCTCTTTTTCCCAAAATACGGCCGTCCATGCGAGATATCGCCTTACGAGAAGTGTTGTAGGGATTGTAGCGTCCCGCCTACAGCACCTGCATTGTTTTCTGAAATCCAAATTTCGGTTCACCATCCCTTTAACGCGTACCCCTGGGTAGCGATACACGACCGTGCACGCCGCTACGATGCTAATCTTGATTGGGCTCCCCCTTCGGATTGAACCCGGGGCCCCTGGTTTCTGCAGCTTTTGCTCCACGCGCTCCGATGTCCCTCATACGCAATGCGGAACGCAAGTTTTCGTCTGCTTCTTTTGCAGGGGTTGTGGTGAGGTCAAAACGTCGAGCTCTGATTGGCTCTGATCGAAGGATAGTGGGTAGACCTCAGGGCAGCTTTGTTTAAATACTACCCTTTCAATCAGAGCCAATCAGAGCTCGGCGTCTTTCTGACGTCACCACGACTCCTGCGAAAGAAGCAGACGAACTTATGTTCCGCATAGGCTTTGTGCCGAGAGAGTGAAAGAGAGGAGGAGACGCGGTAGGATGATCACCCGTCCGGCGACTCGCGGGACTGTCCCGCATTGGGGGCTCGTGTCCCCGCGTCCCGCGAGAAATTCCCATATCTTCAAAATGTCCCGCATTTCACAATGTCGTAAAATTCACTCCCGAACAACGGGGCACGGGGAAGCGCGGAGCACGCTGGTAATCGTGGGAATCGCATAGGGACGCCATTTTCTATCCGAACATTGCGGGAAGCGACCGTCGATTCTTGCAGGTGAACCGACGCGCATGCGCCGTTATGCCTCTCCCCTTGGTGGCAAAATATTGTGAAAGAAAATTGCTCGCCAAAAGTTTCAATATAAAATAGCGTGATTATTTTGGAATCGCGGTGTCAATGCGAAAACTTTGCTATGGATTTTTTTCTTTTTAGTGAAGACAGCCACACAAGGCAAAAAGCCTGCAACTCACAACGGTCGAAAAAGAACATGTTAAAAATTTGTGTAGGACCATGTTGATAAAAGTAAGCGTTGACAGAAAACAATAACCCCAAAAAAGATTTAGTGTTTCTTATTTCCATCAGATGAGTTCAGTTCTGCTACAGTCGATTTTTATGTTTTCTAGTCGACGCATAAAAATATATCATTAGGAGTGAAAATTATTTGAGCTGAACTCGCGTTTCCTCCTCTCCGTTACTTTCTCGGCACATAGTCTCTGTTGCGGACAATTCGCTCTTCGCGGAGGAACAGTGGCTGGCGGTAATCGGGGTGTGGGGAGAACTTCTTGCGCATTCTTAACTCGTATCAGAAGGGGCGAATTGCTATCGCCGATTGCTTAATTACAAAAAAAAAAAAAATGCATGCACGTATGAAAAAAAGCAGTGGCATTGCTATCGTCAATTTATATGCATGAGCCTTTACATCAGTGCTGAAACGGCGCTTTTTTTATGAACGTCAAGCTCGGCGATAAGCGGATGTCAAAATGCGGCTTTGCGCAATGATAATGGGAAGTTTTACTAGATGTCCTACGATAACTATACGCGATAACGACACGATGCGTGCGCGAAGGCGCCGGCGATGTACCGCGTACAGCTGTCGGAGTTGTCGTAACGATCTACTCTCGCTGAGCTTGAAAGGAATAAAATCCCTTTTATGGCGCTATCTAGCGACTGAAGCAACTTGCAAGAAACATTGGGTACGCCTGGGAGTGGCGGCGGCAGTGTTCAAACGTGAGGTATTACTCTGGTGGCGCCGCTTAGCCTAGTGCCTGAAGCAAGAAATACTGGGTAGGCCAGGAAGCCGGCCCTGATCGCATAACATGCCAGTACGGCGGAAGCTACGTCCTTGGCATGCTAATCGGAATGTGACTACGTATCACCGGGGTGCGCTTTTACCGGGAACAAGTATCAGGCTTTTCGCTGCGTCATGCTCCAAATATCGAAGCCGTCGGCACGCAACGTGGGGCTTATCATTCACTCTTTAGCGAGACAGGGTATAACCGTATAGGCTGTCACTCTGCTGGCACCGCCTGGCTGTTGCCGGCTGTTGCCGGCTGGTCCGTCTGGCTGGTCCGTCTGGACCAGCTAGAGACATAGGCTAGAGAGAAAGCTACGAAAGACCTAAGGGCCCCGGGTGACTGGAAGGCCTCGCTATGCCACTACATCATAGCACCCCCCCCCCCCCCCCCCCCTTCAAAAAAAAAAATATCTATCAATGTTTGCCTTTCTGAGACCGCATTCTGGCCTGGTTTGGACAGCCCCTCGCAACGGATAGCGGAAGTCGCAAAGGCTTTGCGGTTTCCGAGACTCGCAATTCGGTTTGGACCGCGAGTGTGGAAGGTCCTCCCACCTCTTTCCACTTTAGAAGAGCGAACGATGGAAAGGATGCGACCCGCTATGTTAAAGTGGAAATAAGTGAGGGGAGCTGTCCCTTCGTTCTTGACCTGTAACCGACGTAGTCCAGGAACAGGCCCAGTCGCCGATGGCGGGGTGGGCACTGACCAGAGCTCCTTGGGCAGCTGGAGCGGCAGGAGCTGCGTGACCGTGGCGGCGTTGAGCAGCTTGTCCGGCGGGGTGGCCCTCCTCAGCCCCTGCTGCTGCGAGCCCGGGGAGCCCCGGTCGTCCGCCATGTTGGGGATGGGCGTACTCAGCGCCACCATGCGGGGCGCGTTGCGGAGCATCCGCTGGTACTCGTAGAAGTCGCGGGCGCTGCACAGCGGCGTCTCCACCTGAGAGAGAGAGACAAGAGCTGCAGTTACGCTGCCTGGAAAGCGTTTTTCTGCCCAAGCCTACAAAGTGGTTCCGATTTGGCAACAAGTGACTTCACAGAGGCCGGAGTGTCATGCTGTCGGATATCGGGATCCTGGCGGTTGGGCCTAGTTCCGGCAAAAAGCAGGAGCAAACGCGAGTGTCGCTGCCGTCACGGCGTCCCAACTGCTGTCTGCGGAAGCTTCCGAGGACTGTCCAGCTGGAGGGCGACCTGCAGCAGATAAGGCGTCTGCCACCGCCGCTGTGAATCCCCACCGCCAGGATCGCGGCCAACGACATCATGACGACATCAGGCGCAAATCGAGGAACCACTTTCTCGGGCGCGCGGTGAACACGCCAGTACGAGACCCGTTCCGGGCCCCATAGTTCGCGAATTATGGGGCCCGGAACGGGTCTCGGACTGGCGCAGCCTCAGTAAACAGGCGGCCTCCTGCCAGTGACGTCACGCAGAAGAGACGGCGCTGGCAGAGGAAGGAACCATGCTCGGAACGACCCTTTCTACGGGAAGCGGGTTTCTGCGCACGCGCAGTGTCTACCGCTCCTGTGGGTAAACGGGCTCGTTTATAATAGAGTTAGTCTCTAGCAGAGGTCTTCAAACCCCGGCCCGCGGCTGGCCGCGGACCTTCCATGTAAAGCCCGACCCGCGGCTCGCTTCCATCAGACCCACTCCAAATGCATCAAAGTAAATTACAGAGAAAAAAAACAAAAAAAAAAACGAGAGAACCTGTATTGTAACGGGGTTCTCTCGCCTTGACTGAGCATAGACATCACCTGTATCATCATTATTAGTTCTCTGCTTCATGTTTGTGGAACTATGTGAAAATTCCTTCGCGCTTCTATGCACATTGTGTCAGCATTCGTTTTATCCTTCTCATTAGTCTTTTTGCACTGCGCGAATGTGCTGAAGTTCCCATGCGCTTTGATTTATGCTTGGCGAGTTTTCGCGGTCACAATTGGTGTGTAATGTTATTAAATATTTAAATATTAAATTTTAATTCGAAGTATATGAAATTGCATCCAACTTAGTTTTTTTTTTTTGCTTTTTGTTTTATACTTACATTAACTTTTTTTTTTATTCTCATTTAAGTTTATTCGATTAGTTTTTCCTCGCTTAGAAATGCTACTTTTCTTCCCGGCTCTCGAAACTGAAACAGATGCCTAATCCGGCCCCGTAGCCAAAAAGTTTGGAGACGCTTGGTCTATAGGCTGCGGTTCCACCAACCTCGGCCTGCAAAGTAAAGGATTCACACAGTAGCAGTGGCGTCACGAGGGTCAGCGGCACCCGGGGCGGTAGCCCGCAGCGACACCGCCCCCCCCCCCCCCCCCCCCCGCTCTCGTGGCCCGCCGCGACACCCCCCTGAGCGCTGCACCCGGGGGGGTCCGCCCCCCCCCCCCCCCCCCCCCCCCGCGCCCCCTTGTGACGCCACTGCACAGTAGCGTTTGATTACATCGTCGAAACTTGCGTCGAGAAATGGGACCATCCGTGCTTGGTGCATACATGCACGTAGCAACCGATTCGATTTGTGTCGATTCGAGCGCATCGACAAACGATGCGCAGATGTCCCGGCAACCCGCGGTGGTACATATTAGAAGTGTGAATGGGTCTTGAACGAGCATTTATTCTTCGTAACGTAGCCAAACGCAATTGTGTGAATGGGCCTTTATATTGAGCTATTTTCCCGGACGTTCTGAACAACCTTTTACGAGGACTCTAGTCATGTGTGAATAGTGGAATTTGAGTTCGAATCGAATTCGAGGCGAACAGTGGTGTCCGTCGAATATTCGCGAATCGAGTATCGACTAGCTTCTCCGAGCCTTTGACTACTGTTGCCCCACACTTAGACGAAAATCCAGCTGAACTAGCGAAGGTTGCTCTCAAGCTTACACTCTTTCATTTATACGCTAATTTTATTTGAACTATATTTATGCGTCTGTGACACCAAAAAGTTCTATGCCACGGGATGGCAAGTAACGACGGATTTGAAATACAATTAAGTAGAGATGCCCAGCTATACATAATTGAGAGGATTAAGAAATCTTGCGATATGCAATTATTATTTTTTCAATCTCGGTTATAAAAAAGAAAAATACGAATGAGGAACGCAGGTTGTCAGGGCATCTTTCAGGCCGCAGTTTAATCTTGAACATTTTACTGCAATGTAGATATTAAAGGGGTACGGAAACGAAATGTTTGCACTCATTTCTTCGTTTAGATGTGTTTTATCTTGTGCCGGCAGCGCAGAAACACTAGCCTAGACTACTCTTTTTGTGCTTCAGGCGGAGGAGGTCAGAACACTGATTTTAAAACGAATTAACAGATTTCAAAACTGCGTCTGGTGGCGGTCTGTGAAGCATATCCGTTGGGATGCCGTCACGTCATGAGTTCCTAAGAAGCAGCGCCAGTTCGCGGCAGTACGGCTCGCTCGTGGAGTTACTTAGTCCTGAATGTGACATAGCGGAGAACGCGCATAAGTTAACAATGCCGCCAAAGCTACAAGTGCGAGCTAGCCCGTGCTCCTGGTTTTGAGACATGCATTTCTAGCGCGAGCGCTCGTTCTGCGGAAGAACGCTTCGAAGCAGCGACTGCGACCTCTCGTGGTTGTGGCATTGGCTGCTGTCTCAGCTCCACAGTGCTTCTGCAACCTGCATTCCACACCACCAATATCGCCGTTCTTTGCAGAGGTTAGGTAGGGAGCTTGATCTTAGGATGCGGGGACCTCTACCAGACCAATCATACACCCCCCCCCCCCCCCCCCCGGGATGCGCTGTGATTAGCGCGTTCAAGTATCGCACCCAGTGGATACGTATACACTAGTGCTAGTATACACGTAGCTTGCAGGTGCCACCAGGGCTGGGTACTGACGGTTATTTCTACTCACTGGTTCCCTCGAGCTACTAGTTCTGCGGTGTGAAACTAACACGGTGAAGCGAACGCTTGTGGCACAGAAAATACCGGCATGATAGCAAATGAGGTTACGGGCAAGCTATGCACAGGCCATTGGGCGTGCAGTCCTCGGCTAGTACTACCAGGTCAGATTGTCACGCGTTGACGCCACCAAGCGGCAAGGCTCGCAACTACAGTACCCTTGACCGTGCATGAACTTCCAGCGCTTGAACGGCGCCAAGCTCACGGGACAGGCACGAGCTAAAGACACGAGGTGCCTGGACCACGAGCTGCACGGGCTCTGGGATTCGGCGGCAGGCCCCTCGTCAAAAGGACAGTGTAAATATTGTAAATAAATATGTAGGGTGTGATTTACCGAGCCTTCACTCCTACGTATACTGGTGACCCGGACCGAGCTACCCCCGACCACGCCCAGCTACGCTGCCCTGGAGCCCGGGTTCTTTGAGTGAGTCCAGCTTTGTGCCCCCGTCATGAGCCTCGGAGACGATAGTGTCTCTCCCGAAGCCCCGACGACACTGGGGGTGACGACTCTCAACATCAAGTTCCCGGAGTTCTGGTCGTCCGATTCGAGCTGTGGTTCCTGACCGCGGAATCAATTTTCCGGAAGAGCAGGATCACCTCATCTTTGACCAAATTTGACTACGTCGTCGCGGCCCTCCCGCAGTCAACCGCATCCGTGGTTCGCGACATTCTGCGATCTCCACCCGCAAATCAGCCCTACGAGACTCTACGGAAAGAACTGATTCGTCGCACCACAGAGTCCCAGCAACGGCGTTTTCAGCAGCTATTGACTGCCGAGGAGCTGGGCTACCGCAAACCTACAGAATTATTGCGACGCATGGAGCACCTCCTTGGAGACAAAGCCACGACGATGGACACATCCATATTTAAAGAACTTTTTCTCCAACGCCTACCAAGCCAAGTCCGGATGATTTTGAGTACATCTGCCACCGACTCAATCTCCACGCTTGCTCGTATGGCCGACCAAATCATGGAAGTAGGCTCCCGTGCCATCTCAGTGGTGCGTCAAGAGACCTCCTCCATGCCATGCAGTACTGTGACCGGCATTGCATCCCAGCTCGCTGGACTCCTCAGCTTCAACGATCACATAGAGGCCAGGGTGAGCGAGCTCAGGCGTGAGATTCGTAACCTCCAATCCCGACCTTCCCGATCTTTGACCGTCAACCCACGAGCTAACGCTGCCCGGCGCCGCAGTGAATCAAGAGCTGGGGCCCCCCTTCCAGGAGAATGCTGGTACCACCAAAGATACGGATCCCAAGCCAGAGCATGCCGCCCACCGTGTAACTACTCGGGAAACGAGATGGGCACCCGCTGAAGGCCGCCAGCGTCGAAAGCCCAACTCCAGGCCGGCTTTTCTACGTCACGGAGCGCAACACAAAGGTCCGCTTCCTGGTGGATACTGGGGTGGGGCTGAAGTAAGCGTGGTAGCTCCTACGCTGGAGGACCGCCGGTGCCGCCAAGAGTCCCCACCGCTCCAGGCTGTTAACGGATCCCCGATCAAAGCGTACGGCGAAAGGTCCCTGACGTTGGACATCGGACTCCGCCGGACATTCCGTTGGATTTTTATCATCGCAGATGTTCGGCAGGCGATCATAGGAGCAGACTTTCTGCGGCGATTCGCACTAATCGTGGACCTGAGGAGAAATCAACTTCTTGACACCGAGACGCAATTGAGTGTCCAAGTTATCGTGTCGAAGTCCCCTCCTCTTAAACTTGCTCTTCCACGAACAGAAACGAGTTCTCCTTGGCAAACCATCGCCGACAAATTTCCTGCCGTGTTTCGCCCACCTGCTCCCGATCAAGCCATCCGACACACCGTCACCCATCACAGCGTGACAAAAGGGGCCCCGGTTTTCGCCAGACCACGTCGACTCGCTCCCGACCGCCTCAAGATAGCCAAGAACGAATTCCAACACATGCATGAACTTGGCTTTATCAGGCCATCTTCCAAGTCTCTGGTCTTCGGCACTTCACATGGCCCCGAAGAAAACCGGGGACTGGCGCCCCTGTGGGGACTACCGATCATTAAACAAGTGCACTCTGCCCGACCGTTACCCCATCCCTCATATTCAGGACTTCGGTGGCATCCTGCAAGGCGCGAAGGTTTTCAGCAAGGTGGACCTCGTGAAGGCATTCTACCAGATCCCCATAGAACCGGCAGACATCCCCAAGACGGCTGTCATCACACCGTTTGGATTGTACGAGTTCTTGCGAATGCCCTTCGGACTCCGCAACGCTTGCACAAACCTTTCAACGATTCGTTGACACAGTCCTCAAGGTTTGTCATTCACCTTCGCGTATATCGACGATATCCTTGTATTCAGCAACACTCCGGAAGAGCACGCCGAACATCTACGACAACTCTTCTCGCGCTTCCAAGAATACGGACTTGTCGTCAATCCGACCAAGTGTGAATTCGGCGTCAACGAACTTGAATTTCTTGGCCACCATGTTGATAGCCGTGGAATTCCGCCATTACCCGAGAAAGTCGAAGCCATCCGAAGCTTTCCACAGCCCCCGACGGCGAAGAAACTTCGGGAATTTCTCGGACTCGTCAATTTTTACCGACGCTTTATACCACAGTGCGCCCAAGTCTGCGAGCCCCTCTACGACCTACTGCTGGCCACCAAGGTAAAAGCAGCACCACTCCATTGGACGCCAACTGCCAATCAAGCTTTCGAGAGAGTGAAAAATATCATTGCCAACGTCACCCTTCTCAGCCACCCCAGAGGCGACGCACCTCTCTCCATCATGGTCGACGCCTCGGATGGAGCTGTTGGAGCGGTTCTGCAACAACAAGATGGAGACAACTGGCAACCACTTTCTTTCTTTTCGAAGAAGCTGACTCCGACAGAACGGCGCTACAGCACCTTTTGACGTGAGCTGCTGGCAATATACCTTGCCATCAAGCACTTTCGCCACTGCGTGGAAGGTCGAAGCTTCTTCGTCTTGACAGACCATAAGCCGTTGACCTACGCGCTAGCCTCCAACAGCAAGGCACACACTCCGCGTGAGATACGGCAGATTGCGTATTTCTCGGAATTCACCACCGACATCCGCTTCGTTAAGGGCACGGATAACGCCGCAGCTGACGCACTCTCCAGAGTTGGGGTCAACCTGTGCTCCACGGAACGACCTGCAGTTCCTTACGAACAGCTGGCGGAAGCACAACGAGGCGACCTCGAATTACAACGCCTACGGACAACTTCAACGACATTAGTCTTTGAAGACATACGCATGCCCGACTGTGACGACACAGTTGCATGCGAGGTTTCGACAGGTCGTCCCCGCCCCTTCGTTCCAGCAGACTTGCGACGAGCAGTTTTTGACTGCCTGCACTCCTTGTCCCATCCCGGGATACGAGCTACCCAGAAACTGATAGTTTCGCGGTTTATATGGCCTCGTATCAATGCTGACGTGAGGTCCTGGGCCAAAACTTCCGTCCAGTGCCAACGCTCGAAAGTTCACCGGCACACCAAGGCGCCCTTGGGAACGTTTAGCACACCGGACACTCGCTTCGCCCACATTCACGTTGATATCGTGGGACCACTTCCTTCATCACAAGAACACCGGTATCTTCTGACCTGCGTCGATCGCTTCACGCGGTGGCCCGAAGCGGCACCAATGAAAGATATTACCGCAACAACCGTCGCTCGCACACTGATTGAAATGTGGATTAGTCGCTTTGGTGTCCCACAGACGATCACAACGGACAAAGGACATCAGTTCGAAGCGACTTTATTTCGAACTCTCTCCGACTTCCTTGGAGTTCAACACATCCAGACGACGTCATACCATCCAATTTCCAACGGCATGGTAGAGCGTTTTCGGCGTGAGTTGAAAGCCTCCATCAAAGCAGAAACCAACAGCTCAACATTGACAGAGGCGCTTCCACTCGTCTTGTTGGGAATCAGAACAGCCTTCAAATCGGACATTAATTGCAGTGCAGCTGAACTCGTTTACGGCACGTCACTTCCGCTTGCCTGGTGAATTTTTTTCTTTCTCAGCAAACATCTCACAGGAAACAGCAGAAAACTATGTTCAGCGGCAGCGGCTACTAATGAAAGACCTTCAGCCGACCTGCCCAAGAACGCCCTCAACAAGACACACTTTTGTCAGCCGTGACCTCGACAAAGTACGCACGTGTTCGTTCGGCCGCGAGGGCGTGAAGAAGCCCTTGCAGCCCCCGTATGACGGCCCTCATCTTATACTGCGTCGAGACAAAAAGAACATGACGCTCGACGTCAACGGTCGAGAAGAAGAAGTCTCTCTCGACAGAATCAAGCCAGCTCACTTATCACCCGATTTCTACTCATCCGGAACCACCCGCCTTCCAAAGCCACCTCGTGTCAGGTTCCAGATGAACACCAGCCTGCACACGCACCCCCTCGAAGCCAGGAACGCTCGCCAGCCCGCTTCCTCGCTAGGGGGGAGTACCTGTAGCGGCAGCTATTGACAGCGATCCAGCGCTTGAACGGCTCCAAGCTCACGGGACAGGCACGAGCTAAGGACACGAGGTGCATTAACTACGAGCTGCACGGACTCTGGGATTCGCCGACAGGCCCCTTGATGAGCTAGTCAAAAGGACAGTGTATATATTGTAAATAAATATGTAGAGTGTGATTACCGAGCCTCCACTCCTACACATTCTTCCCACACATAGTCAGGGTTGCAAGGTGGCTGCTCCAAGTCTCTGCACTCTAAGAAAAAAAGGAGGAGAAAGCTAGCAAAAGTGACTGTTCCTCCTTGCGTTGGACACGCCCCCCTGAGAAGGGAGGAACGGGAGGTAAGACGAAAGGAACAGCATAGGTTCCTCCTTGTACAGTGGGTGTTTACGTTCCGTGGGGCGTTGATTGTTTTTTGTGCAAAAAGCCTGAAACTATCGAACATGTTTTCCTCGACTGCTGGTGATCCTTTTGTATCGTACATGCCCAAACCGGCAATTAAAAAAATAATAAAAAAAATGGAACAGTTGGTGCAGGGGTGGAACATCGCGCTACTGATCAAGCGGTCGAGGGTTCGATCCCTAAAAAGTAGCGAAGTTTTTGTTTGTTTTTTTTTTTTCTTGCTTTGTTCATTTTTTTTTAATTTATCAAAAAAAAAATTAGACCGAGGGAAGGAAAATTAAAGTCCTTATTATCCACCGACGCCAAGGAAAACTGTATGAATATCATTGATACAAGCTTCATCGGCACGCTGTTTGATAAACAGGATTTGGGCACCAAGGTTGGAGCTAAGCCGTTGACGCAGGGGCCAAGACGACGAGGTCGGTCCTTCAGTCGTTTCTTTTCCCGTAGAGTTTTCGACATTTATAAAGAAAAAAGCGCATTCTAAGAAAAAATGGAGGAAAAATGTAGCAACACTTGTCTTCCTCCCTTCTACTGACGCGCCTCCAAGCGGACATAAGGAACAGGGAGGAACGAAACATTTTTCTCCTTCTCCAGGCAGGCGGGAGAAAGCTTTCGCCCTCCTGACTTATATTCTTTCGGTTTCGTTTTTCGAGCACGTCGCGCACGTTGTTTAACAAATGTTGTTAAGTTGATTGAGCTTCAGTGGCAGCGAAGACCGCCTGTAATTCCGTCTTCCACTCCAAACGTGCAGAACATTTCGGTTGCATTGACGTTTTTACCACTAATTTTATCAAGCGAGCACACGAAGCCGCTAGAAACAGCGAAGTTCCGGAGCAGTGCCAGCAGCGCTACGTACACTGGTTAAGATGGCCGTTTCTGGATTGCCACGCGGAACTACAGTAGCGGAACTACGCGGAACTGTGTCGACGTTTTCGACGTTATGGAAATCGCAGGAACTGCGTCCAAGACAGGCAGGGTTTGCTGCCGGCTGCCTGGGTGCCTTCCGTGCTGTGTTCGGTTCTGCTTTCCGATGCCGATTGCCGACCGGCAATCAACGTGGCTCTGTATTTCTGCGTGTCAGCAACATAGCAGCAACATCGTGATGGCAGTGTTGTGCGTTGTAAACAGAAGACTGGAATTATCGCCGATGGGACCGTTTGTTCGCGTATCAGTGGTGTAACAACAAGATGAGATGACGTAAACTGTCGGGCATTGATGCCGCTGGTTGGGCCTTGATTGGAGGGGGCGGGGTGCCGCAGGTTGACATTCCGCTTTATATTAAAGAGTTTCAGACCACTTGAGGAATTAGGTGCAGTCGATCGACGTGCAGACAGTCCTGTTGGAACGCTGGTCTGAACGGTATAAGCTGCTATCGTACAGCGGCCAATGTGACTGTCGGTCCCCGGGAGAGATTGCGCTCTATGGAAAAGACTGGACAGTACGAAATTATGACGGAAAGTACGTATATTTACAATAGAATTTTAGCATTAAAAATAAGAAAAAACAGTTAAAATCGAAAACAAAGAGCCATCCTTTATTTTGCTGTTTAAATATACTACGGTTCCTGGAGAAAGTGCCCTCAAGTGGCGCGCTGGAATGAGCGCTAGAAGTTTTCGAGCTCGCCACGGCGTCGCTGGCGTAGCTCCGTACACTTGCCGCAAGTCGCGGCTTTGACTGCATTCAAGTTGATCAAAAAGCGATTTCTCTGCCCGTGAGTCATCACTTCTAGCTGGGGGAATATCTGCTCTACAGAAATTAATTCAAGACGGCAATTGCAGCCGTGCGCGAACAGCACGAGTAGAAAAACAAACACTACAATATAAATAGTATATACGAAGTGCCGTGCGGGGAAACAAACTCAAGGCTTGGAACCGCAATAGAGCGGCTCGATTTATTGGCTTTCAGATAATTACGGCATGATCGAGTGTTTTCCTTTTAATAAGAGATTCATCCCCTGAGCCATTAAAAATACTCTCAGATGTATGGCATTGCTGGAAAAAAAATCAACATGCCGTGAATATTTTTTATTGCTTAGGTAGTCACCGAAAAATTCCGTACGTTCAAAACAACCAGTATAAAAGACTGAAACGCAGAACTCGGGAGTATTAATCGGGTTAGTGTGCTGTTGTGTTGTTGTTTGTGTGTGCGATGCATGTGTATGCGCTCAATGTACGTTCAGCTGATGCTCGTAGTATGCTGTGTCCACATGTGTGTAATAGGGGATCCCGGAGCGCCGTAGTGGCGTGAGAAAATAAAACATTTTTTGCAGAACATGAATTGGGCGGTACCTAGCGACCCCTCGCCTAGCTACTTGCAATTACTCTGCTTGACCCTGCCATTCGGTGGCAAGTGATTTAACGGTTAACCTCCTTTTACCCTACGCGGCTACGCCATAATTTCGTGTTACCGTGCTGAAATGAGCCAAGAGGCTGCTTCGGATTTGCTTTTTTTAAGAGCGGCGTTTAGTTTCGCGGGCGAATGGTTTATCACTCCTCCGTGATGTGCGGTTGACGTAACTGTTGACGAAGGAATTGTGGCTCGAGGAATAGCAGAGGTAAGACATAAAGTGCGCGAACTGGGTGCCGGTTGTCTCCGTTTAACATCGCAGCGCTGACGATGAGAAGACTGAGTGAATGCACGCTTTCGAAACGTAAGTTTCTTTACCTGCAGGGGGAAGCCGGCTTCGGAAATAAATACAGTTCGCGGAAAGCTCGTGTTACGTTTTTATTTGCTGCTGTTCTCGCACCGTACAATAGACTTAATGTTCTCGTTAAGCCTTATTGAGCTCGATTTGCTCGATTCGCGGCCGCCATAATGAGATGCAGGCGACGGAGGAACTTTTGCTCCCCTGCTTTAGGGACTAACGTTTCTCCCTTTCTGAAGGAACATACGTATCAGGAGCGTTCCACCCTTTAAGAGTGTGAGATGTGTTTCCACAAACCCATACACCATTAAATCCTCCTTTCTTAGTTGCTCCTCTACCTCTTCCCATTTTAACCTATTTCTACCACCCTGCATGTTAATATATCCAATGTCTGATTGTGTTGTTTGTTGATACCTGTTTTTACGTTTCCTCCTCTTTTTTAACCCTGGGTGCCTCTCCTGACTTTGTCGGGTTTTCAGTTACTTCAGTGCCCCCAGGGTCCTCAGTCCCCCCCCCAAAAAAGCAGTCGCCGTGCGGCCCATCCTATCCGCCACCCTGTAACCCGTGGCCTCACTGTAGTGAATGCCATCTGCAAAAGGGCGGGAGCCAGCCTCGTACACTTCCCTGTTTACTTCCATTACGTCGTACCGAAGCTGTCGACTCATACCCTTAATTACTCTGTTGGCTTCGACAACCCTCCTCTCCGTTACCCCAGACTGCCCCCGAACTTCTGGAATGGTGCACACAACAACGTGCACATTCTCAGACACGTCCCTCAGCTTACGCGTTCCCACGTTTAGTTGCTTTCCGAGGTTCTGTCTCCTACCCTTGAGCACATCATTAAGCCCCGCATGAACTATTACTAGGTTCCTTCCCTCCCGGTTATCCCACACCCTCTCACGTGCTGTGGTCATAGCATCCACCATACACTTCCCTGGCTGGACCTCTACGGTTACCCTCTGGTCTCCCTTCACCCTAGTACCCTAGATCCCCCTGGTACCTGCGCGCCCTTGTCCTGCGACTTATCTGCTGTCACCTGACTGCCCAACGCCTGCTGCTCGAAGGCGCTATTGAGCTGAGGGTCACTCAGCTCTCCAGCGTCGCCGAGCCCGCCAGTCAACAGGCCGGACTCCACACCACCAGCGACCCCAGCCTGCGGACTCGCGGTTCGTCCCGCTAGAACTGACACTTCCTCCTTTCTTCCCTCGCTACTCTCACTCGCTCGAATTACCCCTTCCAGGCGCTCTACCCTAATGTCACACTCCCTCTTACACTCCTCTAAACCCGCCTTCCATACTCCCCCCCCCCCCCCCCCTCTTCCGCCTGCTTCTCGAGGCCGACCCGCTGCTCCCTCTCATGATTAAGCTGCCTGGTCAGCTCCTCAACCTGGGCCTCGAGACACACCCGCTTCTCTCCTGCCTTAAGCTGGGCCTCAATCTCCCGAACTCTACCCTCCCATACACAAAGCCGACACCAGGCACGTATACAGGGGGGGGGGGGGGGGGGGGCATGAGGCCTGGGCCTCCCCCCCCCCCCAATCTTCCATTTGCTGGGACCTCCTCTCCCCCCTCCTCCTCATACAGCATTTTGTCATGGGCGGCCCACCCCCCCCCCCCCCCCCCGAAACAAAATCCTGGCTACGTGCCTGGCCGACACTCGAAACTCATCCCCGCCGCCTCCTCCAGGCTTCCGAAACCCGTCTCCTCTAGGTAACCAACACCTCCTAGAAGACAAGGCCGTAGCGCTCTTCTCGTGACGTCGCGAAGGAAGGCCATCGGGGGCGCGCGTCGAAGCGAAGGCAACGCGCGTGGATCGACCGTCGTAACGCGCTTTTAGCCACATACGCGTGTCTTATTAGCTAAAATGAGAGCTGTACATATATCAAGGGGTCTCGAAAATATTTTATTGCACGGTCAAAATATTACACCGCTAAATAATCGGTATGAAATGGTACGAGGTAGGAGTATAAGAGAAAACATGGAGTCACGCAATTATTGCTGTAGGAATGCATATTTTACACAGAAATACTTCGACAAAATGGCGAGACACGCAGTGATTGGACGCAGCAAAACAGATCACAGTTAAAAATCAGGTAGACGTAGTCAACGCGGACACGGCTAGACAAACGTCACTTACGATCATGTAAGCGATGTTATCGCGTGCAGTCACTGAATTCTTGCGCATACCCCGGCCAGATGGCAAAAGTAATGTAATTTCGATCGAATTACATTATGGGGTGGACAAATCAGCTTGCGACGATCGTATAATCACTCAACACCGCCAGCTGATTAAGTCCCATATCATTTAATGAAAATATATGAACTTTTCCGTGTGGACAGTCAACTAATTTACTTCCCCCTATGGGCTCGAGCTGCCTTAGAACAAAATATCTTATTTTGTATACAATAACACTATTACCTTAATACAGTTAAGATTCTAGTATAAAAGCGGTAAAGGCAATAAAATAACATTAGTGTAAATAAACACATAAGCACAAACAACGCACTTTTTTATAATCACACAAACTTGTTATTCACCTTCCAGTGAAAACTAGAATATTACCACACAGATTTACAGATGTCGACGCAACCGCACACCGGATAACGATCGAACAAGATGACATTCTATCACGAAAAACAAAAAAACAACCCGACTGCGGCACTTTACTCGCGTCCCACATGACCAAGAAAGCCCGTAGATAAGTTGTTTCTCACCTGTCGATCGTATCCATACGTCCCACAATATCCGTGACGAAAACATTTGAACACGAACTTTAGGTCTCTCTGTCGAGAGGCCTATCGATTATCGACCAGTGTCATCGTTGACTAGTTGCCACACGTCACTCAAACCGTAGCAGGACTTGTTCCGCGAATCCACGTAAATGCCGTAGTATCAAGCGAACACAAAAGAAACTACCCGAGACTGCGGTGACGACAAAAAAACGACGGTATGAGTATCAAAAGAACCACACACACACATGCACACCAGAGCAGCGGCCGCAGTGTGGGAGGCTTAACGTCGTCGACCCATCTCTTGCTCGCGTGCGCTCCCTGCGACGATTACTGGATTTTTTTTTTTTTTTCGGTTCCCTTCTCTTCTCAAAGTCTCAGCGTTCCTTTTAACACAGTCAGCAGCTCACACACAACGTAAATTTACCAGAATCGGAGCCCGTACGAGGGAAGAAAACGTCCCTGCGGACCGGTTCATTCGAAAAGTGCGGTGATCTGCGGGATTGCACGTAGTCCCGCGGTTACGGGGATAATCATAAATATAAAAAATTGGTACTTTCAACCTTGGTAGCGCGTTGTATATTATGTTTATATTATATATATAATAAATTATACAATACTGCGCTTTTAAAACATATATTAATGTCAGATAAACGCTCACAAACACCCCGCGCCACTCAAGAAGTTTTTTTTTTTTTTTTTTTATGTCGATGTTCAGAACTTTTTCTCACGTAGTTGCGCGATGGACTTCCTTCCTCCGCCATTGTGACGTAACGACTCGGAGCGCTCTGGCCTTCTCTTCTAGGAGGTGTTGAGGTAACACCACCGCCCACACCCCTCGCACTGCACCAACGCGTCCCCACCCTTGTCCTGCCGACCCAAATCTAGACCCATATCGAGACCGAGAACAAACCTTCCCGTCAAAAATTCAAACAGAGCCTACGAAACTAAGTAGCCTCAGCTAACCCCAACTGCTGCTGTTCAAACTTAATACCGCATGGTCACTTCCTATCAACTCTCAAAAAGAGAGAGAAAAGAAGAAAAACTGGCACTTAGCTTCGGATGCTCGAGGAGAACCAGGAAACACGTCCGCTCACCGTCCTCTCGCGCGTCCGCTCCGATGCGTGCGCTTTGGTACTTGCTCCGCGCGTTCGTGCGGCGCTTGAAATAAATGCCTTTAAGATAATTTCCACCAAGCTCCACTGACTTCAAACATGTGGCTAAAGCAACCCCCTAATAAACCTGCTAATCATTTTATAATGATTTAGTTGCGCGTGGGCGCCCAAGACTCTCGAGACGCTGAAACGTTATCAACGGGAGAAACTACTGTAAAACTCCTTTTTTTTTTTTTGGCAAGGCCCTAATTTTCGCGAATTCCACAAATTGAAAAATTCACGAAATTTAGGGGCACGCGAAAATACCGGCCTCTAGAAGCCCTGAATTGCGTCCTCCAGAATTAGCGAAATTTATTGGTCACGAATATGTTTCTCTGCACGATTCTTGAAAACATGGGGCCGCGAAATGTTTTACACTTTTTAGTTCGGCTAGTTGGTTCATGATCATCAAATGAAGGAAGCCCGCGCAGGATGCAACGTGCACGACAACTGACGCATTTTTATTTATTTCTGGGCTCTAGTGAACGTGTATAGGTCGGCTAGTAACGTTGGGTTGTCTGGTGTTTGACAAGAAATGGGCAGGATTCTTTGAGTTCGTCAACATTCATACTTGAAAGGGGGGAGAAGGGGGAAGAACGCTCGATTAACCAATGAAGTTTCACACCTGGTAGATATGGGCCACAAGGGCC
This sequence comes from Ixodes persulcatus, assembly GCA_013358835.2. Classification (NCBI taxonomy): domain Eukaryota; kingdom Metazoa; phylum Arthropoda; class Arachnida; order Ixodida; family Ixodidae; genus Ixodes; species Ixodes persulcatus. The sequence goes on along the minus strand of JABSTQ010011090.1, from coordinate 25,545 downwards.
CATATCTGACACTTTTTAACAAATGGAAAGAACACCTTCATTTGAATATTCAAACATGTTTTCTCACTTATTTACAAAACAACCGATATTAAAAAAAAATGTACAGAAAGTAGCTTGGACGGTAACCAGAAACGGAAATCATGTTGTATGCCTCAGCTTGAGGTACTTCATCTTGTCGCTCTTGCCTTTCCTCGACGCATTCTGAGCTGCAACAAGGAAATGCATTCTAGTCAGCACGAAGAAACGAATAACTTGATCTGTCACTTCGACAGTGTGCTCTGCGCAGCCAACCAAGTTCAGTCTGTTTTTGGAGAGGCAGGAGATGAGGTCCCTTATGCTGTTTGCCCTCAACTTATTGAAGGTGAAACAGTATGTGAGGTCATCTTCCATTGTTTCAACTAGGTCCTTGAGTGCCTGGGGCGGATAAAGAAGGCCTCCCCTGTCCATGTACTTTGTCAGGCATGACTCTCATGAGAGCGAGGGCGAATCCTTGGGCTGAAGCAGCAACCTCGAACACTCTTCGCACTTGGTTTTCTTCAGCATTTTGCGGGCGACATAGCCACTAAGATAGTAGGTTATTCGAGAGTCGCTTTTCGATGCAACCATGTCACCGTGCTCTGGAAATGCACTACATGCTTTTATCATCTCATGAGCCTCGTTCAAGTAGCCCACATCCAAGATATCGTCCAGCTTGTTTTGCAGTTCCACCGGATCTGAGTTGCTGCGAGGATCAAGGCTGTTTAAGAGTCCTTGTGAATCGTTGCCGCTTGTAGGTGACCGGGCTAAGCTGTAAAAGCTCAGGCAGTTCACTGAAATCAAGAACTGCGTCGGCGTGGGGTGGTCGTTGCAGGCTGACATCTGTCTCAAGATGCCAAACAGGTTCTCGATAGAGTCCTGACTGAGACGTGTGGTCATCAAATACTTGAATCCCAAGGTCTTTGTTACATATGTCAGGAGCGAGAGTGTGCTTGCAAGAGTCACCCGAAAGCCTTCAGCTGTAGCTTGGCTCAAAAACCCCAGCTTTCCAACAGTGGCTTCCCAGATGTCAAGGTATTGTTGAAACCTCTTGATGTGCTCGACTTGTTCAGTCTCTGGTCTCAAACCAGTTCGGCGGTGCCTTGAAGTCATGGAAGCGATGAGGTCCCTCAGCATAGCGACCCGCGGTACCGAAAGCGCGCAAAATGTGACGTCTTTGGTCCTGGGCTTACTACTGGTCAGAGCCTCTAAAAACCTCTTTTTAGTTGAACTACAAAATATTAGTTGCGCGAACCGTTTCAATTATTTATAAAAGTACAGACCTGCCAACCCTACATTGCTGAAAATACTACGGGGGTGCCAAAAAACACTACAATTCTGTGAAGAAATACGAAAACTGTTTTATTCTTGAAAAACTTTGTTTAGGTAAAAACAAAAATGCCTCAACTAGGGCACAAACGCATCATACATTGCACGAAATGTCTTATTCCTTAGAAGTAGAAGGTTGGGCCAACACTGAGGAAGTTGCAGCTTTTGCTTTTCTTAGGAAGTTCTTGTCGAACACTTTTTCATGGCACTTTCCGGACTGGCTGCATCTCACAACTAACAACTGTTCAAGAGTTTTTTTCGACATGGAGGAGCGGAACTGCGTGTGTGCCTTCTTCACTTTGCTGAAAACTCTTTCACCTGTGCTTGGTTTAACGGAGACGTTAAAGAGCAAAGTTCTTGCTCTTTAACGTCTCCACAACAACCGCCGTGAACGGCATGTTGTGTTCGATCAAAAATGCCGTAAAAAGGCATTCTGCTCGGGTAGTGTCGTAATACGTTGATCGACTAAAGTACCCTCCAAGCTTCTCGTTTTTTTTAACTGAATTTGCAGAGTCCTTGTGCTTTTTTGTATTGAGATGACACAGAATGTCCAGGCGACCAGCGTGCGAAATGTTGACATCGCAGCGACACAGACTACAAAATGTGCACCTTTCGCCCTTGCGCGACGTCTTCATGAATCAAAAGTCGGTTGAACAGCTGGGAATAAACACTTGAGAGTATTCTTTTCCCGACATCTTGTAGCAAAGATGGTTTCAAGGGATCATGAGTAAAGAGAGAGAGAATAGTTGTTTATTTACAGTCACGAAGAGGTCAACCTGCTGAAAAGCTGATTTGCTACTTCGTAAAGGAGAGGGGAGTTGGGTTGGGGACAAGAAAGGAAAGAAAAAGAGAGAAGAAAAAAAATTATATAAAAAAATACGTATTTACATTATATACATCAACTTCTATAGCAGCTTGAATAATCGAGTATGAGAGAGAAAATGAATTAGTGCTTTCGTGGCCTTATGTGCGTCTCCAGACGTTGACCACGGCCCAAGAAGGTGGTGCAGTTCAAGTTTGTCATTTGGTCCTAGTCCTAGCTGTATTTTTAACGTCTTTCTTTCAGAATCGTATTTCTCGCATATACACAATAAATGGTCACTGTCTTCGGGTGAAGTACATGAAGAGAACATGGGTGATTTTTCCTTGCCAATAAGATGGAGGTATTTCTTCGTATATGCGACGTTGAGACGCAGTCGATGAAGTGTTGTCTCTTGAGTTCTTGAGAGGCCTCGTGGCATGCAAAATTCTAATTTGGGGTCAATGTGTTTTAGGTATTTGTAGTAGTAATGTGGGTCTGTCCATAACGACGATGTTATTTTCCTGCCGATTGTTCGAGTGACGATGTTGGAATCAGTTCTTGAAAATGGAATGAGGAAAGTAGCAGTTTCCTTGTGAGCTTCTCTGGCTGCGTTGTCTGCACAAATATTTCCACTAATCCCGCAATGTCCTGGCACCCACTGGAGAACTATATTGTGCCCCTTAACCAAAGCATTTTGGTGGATCTCCAGGATTGCGTGAATAAGTTGTATGTTTGGACTTTGTTTACGGAGTGAAGAAAGAGCTAGAAGAGCAGACTTAGAGTCGACGAATATCACCCATTGGTGTGGATTTTGGATAATAATATGCTGCATGGCTGTTCTGATCGCCACGAGCTCTGCAGCAGCCGAGGACGTCATATGACTTAGTTTTGCTTTAATAATTGTTTTGGTTGATGGAATATATATACCGATAGATGAGGAGGCTAGGGTGGTAGACCCGTCCGTATAAATATGCACAGATAGTGAATAGGTTCGATGTATATATTCTAGGGCTATTTGTGTATTCACGGCGATTGATGTCTCTGCTTTCTTTCCTATACCTGGAATGTTCGCTATAATTTCTAATGGGGGATACATACAAGGCGGAAGTGTCGGATTCTGTGCAGCCTCAAATAAGTTGGGGAGATAGTCTTTCAGGAGCGTAATGATTTTGGAGAAGCTAGAGGAAGGTTTAGATTCAACAATGTCCTTAAAGGGGTGATTTGTATTGCGAGTGACATGTCGAAGGTGAGTTCTGATTGTTTCTTGAGTTCTTAAGGCTGAAAGTGGAAGCGCCCTAGCCTCAGCGAGTGTGCCGTTCTTCGATGTGCATTTGGGCAGGCCCAAACAAGAGCGCAATGCTTGTGCCTGGGCACTTTCAAGATCTTTCATAACTGTCTTTGAGGCTCCGTTCATAACTGGTAAGGTGTATCGTAAGAGTCCTACAAAAAGAGAGTTATAGAGGGTCATCGTTGCTGAGACGGAACAACCCCACCTTGTTCCGCTTATCATTCGGATTATCTGGGTGAAAGAGTTTAATTTATTTTTGAGCCGTTTAATATGAGGGCCCCAAGTGAGATATCTGTCAACAGTTACACCTAAGAAGGTGTATTCAGGAACATAGGGTATCGGTGTTCCTTCTACATGTATGGGATATTTGCTGGTATCCTTTTTTGTAAAGGCAACAGCGGCTGACTTTATCGGAGATATATGTAGCCCACGAGACTTGAGATATCTTATGACAATGTTAATCGCTTTCTGTAGTCGTGCCCGATTTATGTATAACGACTTGCTCGATACCCAAAGACAAATATCATCAGCATATAAAGATATATGTACTGTGTCTGGAAGAAGTTTGAAAAAACCAATGAGCGATATATTAAAAAGAATTGGACTAAGAACACCCCCTTGGGGCACCCCTCGTTTTACTTCATGGTGTCCTGTGTCACCATCTTGTGTTGAAATGTAAATTTTTCTTCCCTTAAGGTAGTTTGATATCCACGTGACTACAGGTCCTTCAAATCCCATGTTTTTCATGTCAAGAAGTATCGCATTGTGTTCCACTGTATCAAATGCCGCTTTGATGTCAATAAAAAGAGCGGTTGTTTTCTTTTTCTGCATTTTCATCTCTTCGATACTAGAAACCAAAGTTACTACATTGTCTATGCTGCTTTTTCCGCGGCGGAATCCGGACATTTGGGCTGGATATAGGCCCCTGTTCTCAAGGTCCCATTCGATCCGCGTAAGCACCATTTTTTTCATTATCTTACCAATGCAGCTTGTTAGTGCGATTGGTCGATAGGAATTAATATCAAGAGGCGACTTTCCAGGCTTGAGAATAGGCAAGACACGAGCTACCTTCCATTCATTTGGTATAGTGCCAGAATCCCATGATTTGTTATAAAAGTCCAGTAAAAGACATCGTGCTCTTTCACCAAGATGAGTTAAGGCACAATAAGGAACTCCGTCTGGCCCTGGAGATGACTTAGTGTTGCATGATGCAAGCGCGATCTCTAACTCTTTTAGTGTAAAGGGGACATTAATTAGCCTACAAGCATGTGTTATTTGATTTGTGATGCTGATAATGGATTTAGAGCTTGACGTGTAACAGGTGATCTTTGCACAATACTCATCTGCTACGGCGGTTTCTGAGAGTTTTCGACTCAAGGCAATGGATCGGAAAGGATGCATTTGCTGCGGTTTATTACGAAGGCTTTTCATCATTGGCCAAATGCGTGTCAAAGGCTTTCTGGGATCTAGGCTTGCGCTTTTATTTCTCCATCGTTTCTTTGAGAGCTTGTCTAAATGCCGTTGAACGTGCTTTTGCGCTCGCCGTGATGCTCTCAAGTCTTCAGAATTGCCTGTTTTTCGGGCTCTACGTTCTGCACGACGGCGAAAAGCGCGAAGCCGTTCATACTCGCTATCAACAGCAGCCTGCGAATTTGCCATTTTGTACAACTTTGTAGCTTCTGATTTTGCGGACGCAATGACGTGCGCAAGGTCTTCAGTGGTAGCGATCTCATGACACGTTGTTTCTAGTTTTTCTTGGAATTTTTCCCAGTTAGTGTAGGATAAACTTGTACCCAGTTTTGCGCAGCAAAATTTGTTTATTGTGATATAGGTGGGGACGTGATCACTTCCGTGGGTTTCGATGTCGGCAAACCATGATGTCTTAATGGCCAGATCGGCTGATGCCAGTGAAATGTCTAGTGGGCTACTCATCGTCACCCCTTTGAAATACGTGGGACTTCCGTCATTGAGAACCGTAAGATTATATTTGTCGGCCAGATCAACTAATGCTCTTCCTCGAGTATTAGCCTTTTTACCGCCCCACATTGGATGATGGCTACTAAAGTCGCCTGTCAGAATATGTGGGCTTGGTGTCTTTTTAATTATGTCTTCTAGTCTAAGCTTGTCAAATGCTTTACCTGGTGGAATGTATGCCGCAATTATCGTGAAAGTGATCGCTCCTTTGCGGACATTTGCAGCAATGTATTCGTTAGTTTGGTGCGGTGAAACAGTATGCAAAAAGAAGGTTAAATCTTTCCTAATTCCAAGAAGTACCCTGCTTAAACCCGATCTTCTCTGGGAATAAAAGAGCTCATAACCTGATAGTCTTATGTCTGCGCCGATTCGTGAATCTGATATTACTATAACAGGAAAACGATATTTGGAAACAAACTGGCGAAAATTTGATAAGCGATTACGTAGACCTCTTGCATTCCACTGAAAGATAGCTGCTCGGCTACGTAATCTTTCAATGGACTGCATGGGCCTACTGTGTAAAAATGTCGGTGGAGGCGTGTAATTTACGTGTACTTCTTGACACCATAGCTGAATGAGTGGAAAGATGTAATCAAGTAGTGTTATTAAAGCTGTTGCTATAGGAGAGTGCCAAGTGAGAAGAATGCTACGAATAAACGTAGACACTGTGTTGAGTGTGGGTCCCAAGTTGGTGGGAGAGGGACTCGTTGAATACTTCTCTCGCGATCTTCTAGTTTGGTCTCTGGAATTAATATTATCCGGAGGCTCGCGATGGGGAAGGATTGGAAACTCCTTAGCGTTATTGAGCTTATATGTTGGTGTGTTAGATGTGCTTGATTTGTCATCTGAAGTAGTACGGCCTGTTGTTTCTGTGTTACCTTTTCTCGATTGGTATTTACCCTTAACAGAGGATGTGCCGGCCACTTCTGTTGAGTTATTAGCAACGTGGTTTTGATGTTGCCTACGTTCAGTTGTGTCAGGTGGGTTGGCCTCCACTTTTTCGTTTGAGGAGAGTATGGCTGATCTTGCGGACTTGTAGTCCACTCCAGCGTAGTTCTTGTACTTGTATATGCTTTGTTCAAATTTGAATTTGGGGCACTGACGAGATGTTGATTCGTGTTTTTTTCCGCAGTTTATACATCTAGGGTCTTCTGTGTCACACTTGCTCCTGTCGTGAGCTCCACCACAGCGACTGCAGCGACTTGTTTTCAAGCAGGTGCCACAAATATGATCGTACGAACTGCAGTTCGGGCACTGTCGAGGCTTTTCAATGAAGGGCTCAACGTTGTACCTTGTGTACCCGATGGTGACGTAGGCAGGTAGGGTGTTAGTGCTGAATACTAGTTTCACAAATTCTGACTTCCCAAAACGCCTAAGGCAGAGAACGGGGGCTGTAGCCCGAACTGAAGATTCTAGCTGGACGTCACTGATGTCTTCCTGCACTCCGTAGATGACTCCCTTGGCTGCTTCACGTGAGTGCGGTGCGTAGGCTTGCACAGGTATTCCTCTGATGCTTTCTAGTTTAAGTAGAGCTTTCGTTGATTCTGTGTTTCTGCAATCAATTGCGAGAAGGTTCAGTCTTCGATTTGGCCTAACAAGAATGACGCCATCTGGTGCGGTCATTTCCAGTTTTTCAGAGATCTTTAGAGGGTTGATTTTCGCAAGTGACTTGTCCGGATCTGTGGGCTTCAGAATCACGGTGAGAGTAGGCTGAAGCGGTGCTGTTGCTGTGATTACGGTCGCGCCAGATGATACGGAGTTTATGGCGGTACTTGGCCTCTTGCGGCGCTTTGGAAATTGGAAGCCTTCCGATGAGTCGTCAAGCTCACCAGAAATTTCTGCGCAGGAAGAAGCGGCGCTCGATGAGGCCGTCAGATCTTCCATCTGGTTGTCGTACATTTCACATTCAGCCGCACCTTGACCCGGGCCAGTCACAGGCATCGTAGAGTCGTCAAGTGTTGATCTAGGTGGCTTTCTTGAGCTTGTGATCTTTTATATTTGCCTGAATTAGCCGGAGTAGAACAATCAGCGTCTTTCCACCAGATCACTTCGTTGTCTTTTCTCGGCTTCAGGAGGTGCGTGCCGGATCCTTCTGCCGATCCTTCTCGGATCATGAGTAAAAGTTCCAATAACACAACGCACAACGTACGCCACAGCCAACGTCGCCACAACAAAGGAGATTTCCTAAACAGTTTTGGATTAAGATGGATGAATGGATGTTAGCGGCTATACCACCCCTTACAACACTGGAGCGGTAGTTTGCGCCCCCTGGCATACAAGTCGATGTAGCAGTCTTGCCAACCCCAACTTGTGAACAGGCGAGATGCAGCTTAAACAAAAACTTTTTTTTTTTTTTTTACAAGGGGTGCGGAAAATCGTACAAATATTGTTGTTAATACGATAACCGTAAAAAGCGCTGGAAAGCGTAGACTTTACGATAAAATCGTAAAACTTGGCAGGTATGAAAGTAGTTTTTGTTCAGTATTTTAGATCACAAAAGAAACGAATGCCCCTTGAAGAAACTACGAAATTCCTTGGAGAAGTAAGCTTGTGGGTCTGTCGTGACAATTCTTCTTCCCATTTCAGGCCAAGAAAAACATTGTAAACGTACGCTGCCACCTGAAAATGAATGCCGGTTTGCTGGAAGACTATAAAAGAAAGGTGCGTAAGGTTGTTTGTTGGCCGTATGGCGACCGTAATTATTATGGGCTACGAGTGATGCTACGCAACAAAATAACAGCTAAAAAGACAATTTTTTTTTTTTTTTCAAATTAACTTTATAAGAGCACGGGAAATGCCACTTCAGTTTCCTTTGAAATCTCGAGCTTCTAAAGAAAGGGTTTGCTTTTAGCTCGTCGAGGTTCCTTCAGGACAATGGGTTGTGGTACCCAGACTTTATGATAATTTTACTTTTAATTTCCATAAAATTGGAAATTTAGTGAAATAAACTCAATTTCTGGGAAAAGTAAACGCAGATAACCCTGACTTTTCAGCGGAAAATAAACTTTAAAAAACGCCCTCTGAATTTTACGAAAAATGGTCTCTGAAAACATGAAATCCTAATTACGAGTGTAATATGTTTAATTTGTGTTTAATTTTTTTTTTCAATTTGGAAGTGTAGCGACTAAAATAATCCCTGGAGAAAGGGAACAAGGGGGACAAACACAAATCGCCAAACACAGCTGTGTGACTGGTGCACGACCGGAAAAAATCCGCCTGGTCCTGGTATCGAACCAGGGTCCTCTCCATTTCCAGTGAAGCGTTCTACTATCTGAGCTAACGAGGGGTTAGACGTCAGTAGAGGAAATGGGTTTTATCAGCTGCCACCAGTCTAGCACAGACAAGGGTGAACGGCCTGCCTTTGAAGTTTATGATAATGCAATTAATAAAAAAAAATGTAGTTTTTTTGTTGTTTTTTATGGATTTGGTGTTTGACAGAGAATCGGCATTTACCAGGGCTTAGGTTGAGAAAAAGGAGCCGTGGGAGTGAGATTTTCCCAATCGCCGAGAAACATGCACGTGACACCAATACTCGGAGAATGTCCTAGCTGCTAGCGATGAGAAAACGAGACAATGGGTGCGTTTCCCGAGAAAAGAGGTGGCCTTGCGTGCAATTTGGAAAAACTCTGTACTGAATTTAGCACACGCAAAAAAAAAATCAAACAAAAAAATCAAGCTAAAGTTTTTTTTTTTTTTGTTTTTTTTTTTTTTTTGTGAAGCTTGGTTTTTGGGCAGCTCTCGTTCAGAATCTTCCGGTTTCCCCCAAGGCTGATAAAACTGGTTCGGGGGTTACTTGGGGTTAAACGGTATACACAAAGAATGAAGAAACCCTAGTCGTAAAAGCAATAATGACCGTTGAGGCTTCAACTTTGTACGAATTCTTCGGACGACTTCTCGCAGGTGGACAGCCTCACGGCCAAACTGCAAGTTTCAGAGACTGAGCTGCAAGCTTCAGAGACTGAGCTGCAAGCTTCAGAGACTGAGCTGCAAGCTATGAAGGAGAAGGTCGCTCGACTAGAAGCTCAACTCTCGTCCCGACCGGATTCGCTGGCTCCGGCAAAAACGGAAGTCGAAGCCATATCCACGGCCACACCCGAAGCACCCTCCCCAGTCAGGCCCTCTGGACCCGCCGGCTGCGCAAAGTACTTTGTGGAAGCGGCAGAGAAGGTGTCTGCGGCGCGCAATGCGCTGGTGGGGCAACTCTGCGACCTTGAGGCTGGACTCCGCCTGAACACGGTGAGCGACCTACCGACCGGCTCCCGTAAGCTGCAAGAAACGAAATGTTCAACGAACCTTCTGCGAGTTGGGCTAATTGGTTCCGATTCGTAATGGGAAGATATGGAGAAAAAAAAAAACGAGGATAAGAAGTGTGCCATTTACCTTCTTGTCCTTGTTTTTTATTCCTGTATATACCCATTACGAAACTTCATGCTTGTGAACCAGTGCTAAGGGAATGGGAGAGTGCACAACACTGACCGTTTTCGTGAGGTCGTTTTGTCGACTAAGGATCGGTTGTGTGCGTCTCACTCGCGGCTATCTCTTGATCGCAGTCTTGGGTAGTAACGCATTACTGCAACTTTTTTTTGTTGTAACTTTTAACTCTAATGCACTACCTTTTTGTGATGTAACTTGCAACTGTAGTTGTACTACTTTTTCTAAAGTAGAAAGAATAACGACATTACTTTTGTCATTACTTTTAAGCACAAAGACTTTCTTGTCCAAGTACAATCAGCCGTTCCTTGCACTTTTCTAATGATGTGCTCCGACATTTCGAGTGCGATGTTGGCCTTGTGCCCACTTGTTCCAACTTTACTTGCACTTTCCGTAATAAACCAAGAGAATATTTCTTTTTGTTTTCTTGCAGAAAAGTAAAGCCATTTTTTTTTTAAGAGCAACTGTATCGAATTACTTTGTTGCGGAAACTGTAATGGAAGCTTCACTACTTTTGTTTGAAAGTAACTAACATTACTTTTCAAAAGTAACTTACGCAAGAGTGCTCTCCCAGAGAAGAGGCCTCAGAGTTTGAGCATCGCAGTTGTCCTCAAACAGTACTTCATTTTATGCTAGAATGACCCGCATCTGACACACAGCTCATTAAATAATGTTTTAGTTACATAAAGAGCACGCACCTTTACACCTCATGATTTTAGGAGGCATTGAGCCTCTCCTACGTTAGCTTCCTTACAGGCAGCTGCCTTCTATGCACACATTTAATTTTTGTATTATTATTTCTGTTATCGCTAGCTACTAGTTATTCTCGATATCCACCTTCAGCAGTCGTCTTGTATTTCGAGATGCTGTCCACTCCTTGGAGAGTAGTAGTTTTTAAACATCTTGTCATGGCAGCTTGTTTGAAAAAAAATAAGGGTGTCTTTTTCACCCACAGTGAGTGAAGAAGCAAAAGCAACATCTGTAGCACTTTCGTGCAATGCGGGCAAAGTGGCGTCGTCCCATACATACCTGCCAACTCTTCCGAATTTTTCGTAAAATGTACGAATTGGGGACTGACTTTTACGATTTTACGAATCTTGCTTCAAATTTTACGAAAAAAACTTTATATATTTTTTTTTTTTTACATTTTTTTGTAAAGCTGTTGCTGGCGGTACTTTGCACCGCCACAAGAGGGCGACAACTACCGTCCACGGCAGCGTCGTGTTTCTTACTATCAGTCTATCCGGTGGCCACGGATCTAAAACCTCCAAAACTAGGGAGCGTAAAATGGTTTATTTTTGTTGTTTTTCTTTGTCAAAAGAAAAAAAAATATGGCGGGCTTTGCATGTTTATACGTGGTTTATACAGCCTTGATGTTGGTACGCCCCAACGGGTGGTCGGTCTCTTAGCTGTAGACAACGTTACTAAAACACTCAGTTGGGAAACTCATCGTCGAAACCTGGGCCGCTGGCGTCCACCGAGACCGAGCTAAATGCGACAACAGCGCCACTCTTTGTCATTTGTCTGTACTGTGGTCGCCTTGAGCTTTTAGAAAGCCTTTTTTTGCGAAAAAACAAACGGAAGAGACTCTTTTTGTAGTAACTTTTATTGGAGTTCAGTACAAAATGAGGGGCACGTGATGTTTTTAAAATCTTTAGTTTTCAAGGTTTTGTGGCACAATTAATGTTGTTATTATACAACCATGCCTCACCGGTGCTTTCAGGTGGCGCGTCCCGACCTAGGTGCATTTTAACTTCGATAACAAGACACGGCGCGTCCGCCGGGGAGACGGGGGTTACGCTGTTGTAACCCCTTTCACAGTATCTGTTCTGGCCCCAAAATGGCCGATGAAAGCCAAAATAGAAGTGACGTGCGGTTCTTCGAATAGCCGCTGCGGGAAAAATGGCGGCGTTGTGTTCGTCATTAGCTCGGTGCTGGAGGACCGATCGGAGACACCTTTTGACGGCAGTCTCTATGGCAGTTTCCCAACTGAGTAGTTGTTGGCTGTAGATGAGAAATTTTGCCAGTGCATCACGCAGTACCATTTTAAAACGTCGGCAACGTCGGTCGGGCCGGAGGAACATCGCGCCTTACGAACCGTCGTCGAACGGAAGGTGAGTGGTTTGCGTTTTCCGATGCGATCTCTTATAGCCCCTTCCCCTGGCAAATGCCGAGCGCTCGGCGCTAGCGGTCGTCGAGCGGTCGGCCTCTGTGAGCGATCAGTCACGTGATCCATCCCAGTGGCACGCGCTGCGGAGCAAAGCGAGCGTAACGCTCCCAGCGCCACCGCTTCCAGAGCGTCTGCTCTCGCTTTTGAACAGTTGCGGTTCCCATTGCTATCTTGCTGAAAGCATGAAGTTCTGATCGTAACTTTGTGCTTTGACAAAAAATTGATTGTTTACTACTTGATTAACGGTGATCCCCACGTTAAGACACAATTTATTTTTCCTTACAGTTATATATAATCCCGACGAAGACAACTAGAAGTACTTGTACGCGCCGTAGGATGCTATTAAGCAATACCAAACACGTATGCCGTAAAGCGATCGTCATCTCCGAAGGCGACTTCCACCTGCGAGGTATTTGCCGTGTTATCTTCTAATTATTCCAATTACATTACAGAGACCACAAAACGAACAAACGACATACCTAGCTTTTCATCCGAATAGGCGCGCACAACGCCTTCGACGTAACGCGGTATTTTGGGCCTCTTCGCTGGCCAGGCAAACGACTCGGCAAACACTTCGCCGACAATACGGCTGCCTCGTCGTTAGTTATCGAGCTGGAGCTAAGCTGGTATCTTCATCGCTGTCACTGCGTTTTATTAGACCTCCTGAAATTAACTGCAACGATGTCATCGCCGCAGTATGCTCGTGCCAGTCGGTCATGACGAGGGGAACGAAAGCAAGCACAGCAAGAGAGCCCACCCAGCAATCGAAACAAAAAAGCCGCGAAAGTCCTTCACTCCCCCGCGGGAATGTCGATAACGAAACTGAAACGTTGCGAGAGACGACTACAGGTCGTACTCCTCCGGAAAAAGGCTGCGCGGAGAACTACTCCGGACCTTATGTGTTCGTTCCACGCGTCCGAGCTCTTTCTTCGTTTCAAATCTATTTGGCGCCGCTGCCTACATTGTTCGAGCCTGCGCTCGCGATTAAAACTCGCATCGCAGAAAGCTGAAAGCCCGCAGAAGAACCTGCCGGCTGCCCCTTGCGAGCTAAACCCAATTCAACAAGACCATTTGATCCGACAGAATAATGGGTTTGATTTTACATCCCATGTCAACAAAGAACTGCGCTGTCTGTCTTCGTCCCTACATGTTTTATCCCTTCGTGTTTTTTCAAATCTTTACCAACCCGCGTCCGATCGAATGCCGCGATCATAACAAATATTTGGTCGTAAGGAAGTTACGTTTTTCAGTTTCTATATTTTGACCCAAATAACGTCATATTCTCAAACTATGAAATGCTATCACCACCTCTAGTTTCACATTCTGGTGCGCTCGCAGCTTCCTGCACCCCTGGGAGGTTTCCTGCTATCGTACCCTGTATATCATGGATTTCTCGCCGTACGCGAGTGCTTTCGAAGACGTGCTATACACTCTGTAACATAGGTTGTGTGCACCAAAGGCACAGGCCCGAGCACATGACAAAATGGTAGGGGGAGAGGAGGTCCCAGCAAAATGGAAGCTTTCGGGGGGGGGGGGGGGCATGGGGATTGCCCCCCCTCCCCCCCCTCCCCCCCTCCCCCCCTGGCTACGTGCCTGCGTCACGGGATGGCAGGCTTGCAGTTCGAGCGGGCTGTCTAGAAATGAACTATGCCGAGCATTTGTTTCGTGCTGCTGCGCGGGAGCTGGAGCGACCTTCCAAACCATTCTTTTGACACCATGAAACTGTTTGTGATCAGTTGGGAACAAAGTCTACAGCCCAAAGAGTGAACCCCTGCCTTCCCATGATGTCACTATTTCAATGTTGCCAGTAGAGTTTTTCACTTTGAAAAACACAATGATGACCAAAATTGTAAATTCTGAAACTTTGCGAAAAAGGGTATTTTGGCCAAATATTTGGGTTACTATTTCAGTGATGTTTGTTGGTGTGTTGAGCAAGTTTTCAGGCAAATTGGGGACAATAAAGAAAATGCCGGAGTACCCCTTTAAAACACAGAGTGCACGTAGTACACAATGGAGAAGTTGCTCGCCAATCATTCTCTTAGAAGTGCGAGTTGAGCCCCTTCGAGTCAGTTTGCTACCGCAGCGTGCACTGTAATCCGCCCGAGAAGAGAAAACAAGATGAATGACCAGTAGGATTTCTTTGTTCCAAGGCTTCTTGATGCAGGAAAGGCTAGGGAACGAGTATTGTTGCTTTTTACTACCCCGTACGAGACTTAAAGGGGCGATGCAACGATTTCCGGACTTTGGTTAAAGATTTGTGGAAGTTGCCCTCTGACACTTCTGAAGTAAAGAACAGAAAACCGATTTTGCCTGCGTGTCCTAGTTGTTGCGTAAACAAAGATAAATATTGGCATTTCGGGCACCCCCCAACTCACTCCCAGTCTTCAGGCTCACACCTGGTCGCACTCTCAGTGACGTCATTCGGAGTGCCGTGTAGGTTCCCGTGTGCTATCTCGGAGGACGCTTCCTCTCCCTCTCTCTGCTGACATTAGCGGGCGTTATGCTGCAGCTTAGAGCCGAGCGAGGTCACGTAATCTTTTCGCCGTGGTTCCTTCGGCTGCCACTTGGGGCTGCAGGTGGGCGAAAAAGCTCGACTTTTGCTTTGCGATTGTGCAGCGGAATCGCGACATTTTTAATGAAGGAGGTATTTTCTCTATCCTCCGGGACACGATAAACAACGTAAAAATGACAAGATGCAAATTCTTTTAATCATAAAATCGCTTGCACCGCCCCTTTAAACCCGACATGCAAGGAAGTCGAAAGGCCTCTTCATGTGCCCTCTTTCTGCTTCCTTGTTCCTTGGGTTTTAGCTGTGTTCACAATTCACGCTCGCCTGCATGCCTACTCTTTCGGTCTCTTTTTTTTTACTGTGTCACTGAAGTTTTCTGTCGTTGCTGTCCCAGAATTGCTTCGTGGATGCACAGCAATACTCAAGGTGCTCGACGTCTGCGGCTCATCGTATTGCTTTTCCCGATGCCACGGCATGAAGGAGGTGGCCTCCCTCTCTTCAGAGCAGCTGCGATATACTACAAGCACTGGGTTACTGCTGCAGCTAAACCATGGGTACCGTTCTGCATCCTGCACTGGCATGGAGTTCGAAATGCAGGTGTGACCTTTTTAGGCGCTGTCACTTTGTTTTGTGCATGTTCTGCAGCTTTTGCGGGGCAACTTCTTTTTAAGATTCAATAATTAGAATACAAACTCGAGTGAGAGAGGGGGTTTTCTGGGAAGACCGGCCTCTTTGCTAAACCATTGGGACTGGTATTATATCTGTAGGGTTCATGTACACCTTGCATTATGTACTTTTTTCTTTAGTTTTATTTTACTTGTTACTTATATTTCGATGTTTCACGGCAGCCACTAAAAATGGGGAAAAAACAAAACAAAAAATGTTGACTTGTCGGATATTTTTTGCAATATGTTGAAAGAGTCATTGATGTGGTCGGTCATTCATGTTATTTTTCCTACACGCACGTCCAGCCTATGTTTACGTAAGGCCCCAATTGCCCCCTAGCAACGGAAATAATTTGTGCGACAGACTAGGCGGCAGCATTGTGGAGGGAAACTGGCCCGATTATATCTGCCATGTTTAGAAACTACATTTGATGACAGGTTATGAATTCAGTGGCAAATTCCCCCCAAAAGAATGTACAGTGCTCAGCAAACTTATCTGGAACACATGCTAAGCCTAATCTTGGCTTGTTCTATTTTATTGTTTTTTCTGTGTGCATGCATAGCTGGCGCTAGCCCTAAGCTATTTCTCTTTGTGTCCCACTATGTCGGTAGCATACCTTCAGTTCACATAAATATGCGCAGTTCTCTCATATTTTATCTTTTTACTGCATGCAATATTCCACAAGTGTTCCGTATACGTTTGACGACGACTGTACATCACTCTGCCAGCCAATCGCTGCCTTCGGTTGTCGTGACGTCACGTCCAGCAAAAAAACTACAAACTAGTATTTGTTCTTTTTTTTTGTAAATGGCAGGCCTCTGCTGTTGATGCCACATAGCACGTCGACTCTCGAAGCAATTCTTCCGCTCTTGACCACTCCGGTTTCATCTTGCGAAGTCGCGACGGTGTCTGCTTTTGTTTGCGGTATTTCCCGTGTGTCGACGTGAGAAGGCAGCGGTTGTATCGCCAAGGAAGTAGCAATCAATCTGTGCATTTGCTCCAGTGGCACAGTGTTACAAACCATACTTTGACCTTCGCCAAGGGCAAAGTCTAACGACTGGCCCTACAGTTGGCGAGCATCTTGCAGCCGTGAATGCGTAACTTGTCCGAACGCTTTCATGCTTTCGTCTGTATACAGTGACAAAATGACTTGCTGAATGTGAAATGCCGTACAGCAAACTACAGTAGACACTCGTTAATTCAAACTCCAGGAGGTCACAAATTTTAGTTTGAATTATCAGAAATTCATCTAAATATAATACTAGACAACATTATGATTTGTTACATGGATAGCTACTCATACAAAGCAGATTTTTGCCAGTTTTCTCTACATAGGCCTAATTATAAGCAAGTACAGGCATAACACATTGGTAAAAGAGCTGTGACGTTAAGTTTATTCATCCGGCAAAAAAGTTGTCGATTGTGGACTGTTTAGTCAGCACATACTATCTCAAAACAAAAATTTTCAATACCAGCCAACGCAAGTAGCTCCTTACGGGACTCTTCCTTTGCAGACAGAAACTTCCGGAGCTGAGCTATGTGCTCAAAAACCTCTGTGGCTGTGACAGTTGGTAGTGGGTCATCCCTTTCTTCATCGTCATCTTCACTCTCACTGCTGCACTGTGCTGGCATTACTTCCTGTACTATGTCCTCTAATGAGTCGTCACAACAAACACACACATAGTCGTCAAGACTAGCATATTGCGCCAGCTCGGCGTTCACATTATGTGCTTCAAGGCCAGAAAGCATGATGCCAGTGAGCTGGTCCTCATCCTCGATGTCGTCTTGGTCATCATTGCTAGTCTAGAAGCACATAGTGTGAACGCTGTTTTCCGCTAACATGTGCCCGCTTGAGCGCCGTTGAGTGCGCTTCTTTCCGAGCACCGGTGCACTGCGGAGAAGAATACACTCGCAAAAGCAAGCTCCGCAGGTTTTGCTTCTCTGTGGTGCACCGGTGCTCGGAAAGAAGTGCACTCAACGGGGCCGCGAGAACAAAACAGTATGATTTAAGCGAAAACGCAGTTCGAATTAAACGGCTTATAAATTCATTAAAAACATAACGGGACAACCATAATTTTCAAATTTGTTTGAATTAACTGGAAGTACGAAATATCAGAGTTTGAATTATCGCGAGCCTATTGTATCAATTACTTTCTGCAGCAACTCTGCGCTTCGCAATAAAGTGATTTTTATGATAAATTCATTTTTTCGGACTGCTCGATTCTTCTCAGTTTTTTGCGATCTCCGTCGAGTCCTAAACATTGGTCGGTGACTGTAAAACTTAAACACAATGGTTACACATCACAGGTCCCGGGGACCATGACATCATTGAGCTGGCTTTCATCTTGTCCAAGGCAGCAGCGAAACACTTTGGGCGGGACCCTGGGTCACTGCACCGGCCGGCTCATGGATGCCGTCCTGTACCCTGCACAGCTCGACCCTCTGCTTGGCTTAACTGGTCAAGCAGAGGGTCATTGCATGACTTCTATGAGGCGTCGCTAGCCATTGTAAGTATATTTTGGACACTCATGTCTGGTGACGTACTTTTGTGCTCTGCAACAGAACACATTTGGTGGCAGTTCAGTCTTGCGAATTAGGCCATTTTGAAACGGAACACATTTAGTGGCGGCTGGGTTTAGGTTTTCTGGCTTGGCGATCTTGCAGCAGTGTCTAGACTCGGCACAAATCTTTTTGTACTTCATTGTCAGGGCTAGTGTAATTTCTGCAAGGCTGTCGAAGCAACTTCTGCACGCGAACAAGATGAAAGACGAAGCCACATGCTCGTGCCCAGTGTTCGACTACATGTATGCATGGGCACTCGTGTCCATGCATACCTACTAGCAACGGTGGAGCGAGTTCGTTTCGGCCGACACTCCACGAGTTTATTTCGGCGTTGCCACTCCATGCGTCCAATTTTTGCGTAATATTTTGTTTGTTTTTGTTACAAATGGCAGGTTTTGGCTGGTTATGCCACGTAGCAGGTTGCCACTTGAAGCAATAGACCCTTTGCAAAAATCCCAAAAGGCCGCGCGCCCACTGAATAATGGAGTCCTTAATACGCCCCTCCTCCCGCTACCATGTGGCATACGCAAGCAGGCGCAGGTTACCACGGCAACAACTTTGGAGCAGCCGAGTCGGGCAAGCGATGAGCCAATGGCTGCTCCTTTCTCATCCCTCTCCTTTGTACCGGCTTTGTCATCTGCTGCACCAACGCTTTGTCGAACCTGGTCGAAACCTGCCACGGTTGCGGTGCAAAATAAGTGGTTTTGGTGACACTTCAATACGTGAGGGTAAGTTACGACAAATACATGACCTATTCAAATAAGTTCACCTGTTGCAATGCCTTTACGCTGCCACAGATACGGTACGCCGCCAAAGGACGTACGACTTGGCGGATGGGCGGGATGGCTGCAATGGCTGCTGGCGGTAGCTGCCAGGACGCATGGGCAGTCGCGGAGGCGCAACGAGAATGCGCGTAATCTGTACCGAGGGTTCCCAAAATTCCCTGCTGTTGTGGCGCTGTACATTTCGCAAGGGGTCTATTCTTCCGCTCTTGGCCTCTCCGTTTTACCTTGCAAAGTCGTGACAGTGTCTACTTTTTTTTTTTTTTTTGCTGTGTTTCTGGTGTGTCGACGTGTGCGGTATTTCCCGTGTGCTGAAATATTTTTTAAACTGACGTTCGCTCAAGTGAGAGTTTACCGTATAGTTGGCTACTGTGCGTTGCCCTACATGTTCAGGTAAGGTACTGTTTCTGTTGACCTGGTAGGCACTTTCATTCTCTGCATACACCGTAGGTTGAAACCGCCCTGAATCGTGGATCAAGCCTTGCAAGGTGGTCCTCTTAAGGCCCAGCGCCTCGACGGATCAAGTCTTGTCCACCATCCCCTTGTGTCTTTCTCTCATATAAATAAATTGTTGATATTTCTTGTTAAGACAGTGCGCATTGCCTGCCATTTCACATTTTACAGTGGAATCTTGTTAGTTTGAACCTGATGGGGACCAAAAATTTGTATGAATAGCAGTGATGCGATTGCTATGCCAATTGCGCCAAACTGCACCAAGTGGCTGACCCTGCTACATCCTGCTACATTTCGCCAAAATATGGGTAATCTGCGCCAAGTCTGCGCCAAAGGACCAATTTAGGTCGCCTTTCAAAACCGAAACTAAACTGCGTACTGTAATTGAGCAGGCGTGTTATGTGGCGCAAGTGGCCGCCTGACACAAAGTATCGTGCATCAATTGTCCACCCGGTCTTGCATGGTTTTCCTGGCGCCTCGCGTTTCGCTCTCTCGTCTCGTCTCTCGTCTCTTTTTCTTTATATATTTTCAGCGATAGGCGCAGATGTGTGCAGACGCTCCGACGCTAGCGTGCCATGCCGTCATGCTGTGATACGAAACCACGTTTTTGCGCGGCAGGAGTTACTTTGTGAGCTGCAGCAACGGCCATGGGAAAACTATATTTAGTCACTGCCATTCAGTCACCGTGGTCGCGCGACGTCGAATGTTGCCGTCCCCACATCACTGCAGATATCATACTTTTTAAAATGAAACTAAGTACCGCCGCATGTTCATCAACATTCCTGTTCTTGTTTAAATCATACGTTACTACGAAAATCCATCTTTAATTCAAAGACTGCTGTCAAAGTATCGATTATCTAGATTCCTCTTGGTGGGCCTCCTTTCGAGAGGGACCCCGGTACGTGAAATATCTGCCGTGAAAGAAAGTTGGTGAAGAGAAGTGAGCTAAAGCAAAGAAGGCAATGTCTGCACGCTGAACCCGCAAAGCATACTTGTTTGTCTGGAGTTCAGTCGTTGCACAAAGTGCTCCAAGAACTTTTTGAGGCTGGCTTGCAATGTCTTGCATCGATGCACTCAGGTTCTTTATTTTTTGTGTGTTTAGCTTGTACCTTGTTTGCCGGCCTGGCAAGCACGCGCCACTGACCTGTTTTTGTCTCATGCGTGAAAGCTACATTTTGTGTACAGTTTTGGGGATAAGTTAGCGACGGAGCTGAGGAGCATGGTTTCGGTTTCGGTCAGACAGCCGTTGTCTGCCTTCGCACGACGAAGCATGCCCAACAGCCAGTCGGCCGAAGTTGGCCTCACGTGCATGCGAACATGATTGCGTGACTGAGGCACCAGCTGGGACGCTTGCAGTTCATTGTTTTACGTTTGCTTACCTTTGACGAAAATCGGACACGTCGGGAACCAGTAAAACGGTGGCAAGTGGTTTTTCGAAATTGCTTGGCAATACCTACAGCACTGTACACTTGTGGGATGTCTGAGCAGTAAAAACAGAAGCAGCGAGTTCCGTCACAACACGTCACATCAGAACACAACACAATGTGCCCCTCGTTTGTACAGCACTTAAAACAAATATTTTTATTTTCCTAAGAATATCTGCTCAAAAATCCACTTTTGCTTCTACGAAGCACTGTCTTGGCTGCTCCAAAAGCCGCTTTTGCTGCTCCAAAACACTGTTTTGGTTGCTCCGAAACGTGCGCCAAAATGGCTTAAGTCAATCACGTCACCGGAATAATGAAAACTTGGAATTACCGGAAGTTTCCTTTCTAGAAACTTATAGGATGGGACCCGCAGGTTAGTTTGAATTATTTGAGAGTTTAAATTAAGAGAGCTTGAACTAATGAGATTCCACTGTACAAAGAGTGGTTAATCCAAGGTTCAGCTTACTTTGAAATGTGTCGGGTGATTACTGTAAGGTTAAGATACAAAAATTTTGGTAGAAAGGGAATGAATCTCTCCAGCTTTTAATTTTTCTCGCCACTTTAACTGCTCAGCATGCCATGTCTGAAGTTTTTCAGAAGATCATGGCATCGGTCTTTGCCCATTCACACTTGGAGAGAAACGCTACTGGCAATAAGGGCCATGAAGTTTCCTTTGTGTTTGACGTTATGTATGATAGTGTGCATTACTTGTGTGTCTTGTGCTAGCTTTGCGCAAGCTTGCCGGCGTGTGAGGAAGAGCTAAACTCAACTGGACGTGGTGTGCTTTTACACAAACTCGGTACTCCTATAGACCTTTTCATCTCAGCAGTTACCTGACTGGTGGACACGGGGCATTGACACACATGGTGCCATAGGATGGCTTAAGTTTGGTTGGTTTTGGTTTCAGCGGGCTCGTGGCTGTGTTATGTCGTTGTTTAGTTTTGTGATATAAATGTGTCCCTTGTGGTACAGAACCAATGATACAGTGGTAATGGGCCGCCTTGAGAACTATGACATAGTTACCAGCCTAAATTCTGCAAGTTTTTACGAATGCCTTCATCTGATCATGGTTTTGTTCGGCCAGGTTCAGCAGCGAAACGATTGAAATGATGCTGGCCATAGCGGACGTGCCCGCTGATACTAGTTTCCATAAAGATAAGCTAGTGAAAAGACCAATGCTTGGAGGCACAGTGAAAAAGCAGGTCATTGACCTGACTAACAATATGCTGAATAGCAGAGAACAAATTAACTCGCAAGTTTAATGCTTACTGTTCGGTTTTTGAGGACAACTTTTTGTGAAAATTTCCGACCGGAAAACCCCGATGTGATAATGCATGGAATGCAAAAAAGAAGCGATATTGTCTCCACCGGTTTCTTTGAATAAATTAAGTACTCCAGAGAGGTTTCGACGGTCCATCCAAGCCGTGTAGGAAATTTTTTTGCCACTCAGCCCTGCTAAAGTATTCATTAGCAGCATTTCACAATGTTGACCTTAGGAAACTGTTATACAGACATTTCCTTAAAACATATTGAGAATGTGCGACAAGAGACAACCCCACCGATCGAAGTCTTGATGTCTAGTCCATAAAATTTGCGAATTAAAATTAAATGGTGCAAGAGAATCAGTGTTGGAAGCAGCATTTGATCCTTTTGTAGCAGGTTCTGGAGCATTCAAAACACTGGTTTGGAGCCACCGCTGACGCATTTGGAGCAGATGCTAACATCTGATAGTACATTGATTGAAAATGAAAAAAAGTGATTGCATTTATAAATTAGTTTGTCTGTGATAATGATTGACAGCTCCTCTTTGATACTGGAGCGTATTACTTATCACATTTTGTAATAAAAATAAAAAGAATGCAAAAAAGAGACACAGCCTTTTTTTTTTAAATAAGGCTTTGGTCAGAGCGGAGTCCATATAAAACGGGTACCAAAAATGGTTGAAAATAAATCATAGCCCAAACCTTCAGTTGCGATAAAGCCTCCCTCTCATTCTCGCTTTACACTCGGTAGTTTAATTGGTTTGTAAATATAATTTCGGTGAAATGCCTGCAAAAACCAACATATCCGCTACACCAATGAAGACGCGTCCCCCAAGTTTTATGAACCTGCCAAACTCGAGACACTAATACCATAAACTACAAAACCAACCACTGACAAATATTGCCGCGCGCGCAGCTTGCCAAGTAGGCAGCGAGCGCGTGGCTTAACGGTTATAGCGCCTGCCTCCCGCGCGAAAAGCCAGGGTTCGATTCCTGGCCGCGGGGACGCCTTTTTGTTGACATCTAATGTAATGTTCTGGTAAATTCGAGAACCGTGTTGCGTGTTCGAGTTTACAAAGTTCCACACGCCGAACCTTCTGCGCCCTCCGCGTGTACATAAGAGGCTCCGCGTGGCGAGCCGCAGTCAGTTTCGCCTCAGCGTTCGACTCTGCTGCCACGCCGACTTCGACGCTCGCGACGCTCTGTTTTCTTCTGTTCGCTTTTATTTTTGGGCACAAGTTCGCCCCATTAAACGTTTAGTTTCCTCAGTTATTTTCGCCTCATCAATTGTCATTCGTGACAATATTATGAAAGCCTACACTTTTACTTTAAATGTGACACTGCTTTTCGGCGGCGTTAAAACCAGAGTTAAATCAAAGTTCGCTGCTCGTTCATTCGAAAGCTGCACAAGAACTACCGTATTTATTCAAAAATAAAGACCCATGGCTTTGCTTTTTCTGATCTTTTTTTTCTCGGCTGTTTCCCTTTTTTTTTAAACAATTATTAGATATTAATCTGCAATGAAGACAAAGAAGGTCAATCTGTAATAACCCTGAGAATGAATTCCGTGCCTATTGCACTAACCCTCCAACAGGTCAGTCGCTACTCCTAGAACTCCGGTGCAAAGCGGTGAAGCCCAACGCATGCACGCTCATGTGTGGTGAGATGTAGTTAAGGTTGACGGGAGCGGCACAAGTGCCGCGGTACTTTGTATACAGTCACGGCACGAAGGCATGTGGAAGATATGATAATCGAGTGATTTTATTAGGAGTACAACATCCTGGTTCTGTTTTATCACAGAGTACCACCAGCTTACTATGTTGCAAAGTTTTCTGGAGACTTTTAGTTCCCAACATCGCAGAAATCGTCTGGTAGTTTAGACGATGTTGGCGATCAACTGGCCAGCGCATCAACCGGCCAGAGCGATGCACGAACAATCCCTATATTTCGTTTCGCCTGAAGTCTACGCTACCGCCGACTCTACGAGCCAATGGGACCGATCAAACAGCATAAAAGCGCGACATCACGGCATTCGTCTCCCTGTGTTTGTGTTTTCATCGGCTAAACCAATCGGGTGCAGTGAATGCCCTGCGACTCGTGCTTTTAGTATGTGTGTTCGGGGTTGTATGCGTGCGAGCTTTGAATTATGCTCAGACCTAAGATGAAACTAATTTTATGTCTAGTAGCGACGCCGTGAAATATATTCGTACCATTTTTCTTTCCTTCTACTTTTGGAAATATCAGGGCCGACCAATATTAAATTATTTTTAAATTTTGCTTCAAGCCCATTCTGGCGCAGCTATGGCGCAGGTATGGCACAGGTCTGAGCGAAAATGGCGCTTTGGCACGAGATGTACTTCCATCACTGGAGAATTGACCTCCAGCAAACTTGGCTCAGTCAAATGTCAGGTACCACTTCATGAATTTGTGTAGACAGATTTTATTTGTTTGAACAGGTACAGTGATGAAAAACTATCGATAAATTGACTATTGATACTAGCGATAGTTTTCCAAAACTACCCATAGTACTATCGATAGTTTTTCCATAAAGGACCATTGATAGTACTATCGATAGTTTTGCACCACTAGAGCGAACACAGTTGCCGCACCGCCGCTCGCCTCCCTTCCTCCTCTCCACCCAAAACTCCAGTCTTCGTCATCACTGAAAGTTGAACCAAAGTTGGGATGGTAAGTGCTTGGGCTAGTTGGTGTCCCATTTGAAAAAATAAAGCGAGAAAAAGAAGAGACAGCGACGCAAACTACTAGTGTCGCAAGACTATCGATAGTAAACTGTTGACAGTACTATCGATAAGTTTACGATAGTCGACTATCGATAGTTTTCTGATTGTCGATTAACGATAATTTTCCGATAGTAGACTATCAGTAGTACAATCCATAGCTCTTCGACAGTCAACTATTGATAGTACTGTCCATAGTTTTTTTGTTATTCGACTATCGATAGTTATTTTACTACAGAGTCAGATTTCTAGCGACTATGGATAGTTTTGCATCACTAGCAGGTACGCTCTTCCACCAGCGTCGGGGGTAAATCCGGCATCGGCATCGCTGCACGCGAGCGATTTCCATGATGATGGTCTCTTAAGCGTCGTGCATTATGTGCCTCGGGCGCTTTTGTCAGGCACTCAAGTTTTCTTTGACACGTTTTTCACCCCGGCAGCCAACCTGCGTGTCTAAATAAATTATTTGTATAGCTTATTCAAATTAATAAATACATAGACCAAGCAAATGTTTTTACTACACTCATGATTCCCTCATATAATCAAAAGCAACTGTTGGATTTCTTATGAAGGCACAGCACGATGCTTTCAAGAAACACAGTAACTACTTTCATTGTCTATATTTGCAGTTTTCTTTAAGATTGTAAATGTGTAAATATACCTTTACTCTTTATTGCACAACTAACACTTAAGCAAATTTCCAGTGTCATAAATAATTGGTCTCTCTACCCTCGTCTGTCTTGGAGACCTCTACATACTCGATGTGCGCCAGTGCTAACGCTGATTCCTTTTCTCGACGGTGCAGGTAGTCGTAACCTGTTATAAAATAATGTGCAGAAGTTGCGCACATAATGATGTGATGCAGTTGGGTAGTAAAGATGAGTATCGGACAACACTTCACAAAGCAAGACAGAATTTAAAAAATTGGGCCTCCAATTCACGCTGTAAAGATGGTTGGCCAGCGAAGCTGTGGTATCACCTGCAACGATTGCCCACTGCACTATACCAAATGATTGACGAAGCAAAAGTAAATGCACTGTACCAAAACGTTTTTTGTAAAGACCCTTTTTGCAAATGTCAGCAGGCGGTGCTCCAGCTTGACGTCCCAGTGAACTTCCGATTGATTCACAAAAAGATCGA